>OU342742.1:274340635-274940635 GCA_910589775.1 Avena eriantha
TTTAGGAAAAGAACACACATGCAATGACTCTAGTGGATCCATGTGGTTTAGTAAAATAACACACATGAAATGACTCTAGTGGATCCATGTAGTTTAGGAAAAGAACACACATGCAATGACGTCTAGTGGATCCATGAGGTTTTGGAAAAGAACACACATGCAATGACATATAGTGGATCCATGTGGTTTAGGAAAATAACACACATGCAATGACTCTAGAGGATCCATGTGATTTAGGAAAAGAACACACATGCAATGAATCTATAGGATCCATGTGGTTTAGGAAAATAACACACATCCAATGACTCTAGTGGATCCATGTGGTTTAGGAAAAGAACACACATGAAATGATATCTAGTGGATCAATGTGGTTTAAGAAAATAACACACATGCAATGACTCTAGTGGATCCATGTAGTTTAGGAAAAGAACACACATGCAATGACGTCTAGTGGATCCATGAGGTTTTGGAAAAGAACACACATGCAATGACATATAGTGGATCCATGTGGTTTAGGAAAATAACACACATGCAACGACTCTAGAGGATCCATGTGATTTAGGAAAAGAACACACATGCAATGAATCTATGGGATCCATGTGGTTTAGGAAAATAACACACATCCAATGACTCTAGTGGATCCATGTGGTTTAGGAAAAAACACACATGCAATGACATCTAGTGGATCCATGTGGTTTTTGAAAAGAACACACATGCAATGACATCTAGTGGATCCATGTGGTTTACGAAAATAACACACATGCAATGACATACAGTGGATCCATGTGGTTTAGGAAAAGAACACACCTGCAATGACTCTAGTGGATCCATGTTGTTTAGGAAAAGAACACTCATTCAATGACTCTAGTGGATCCATGTGGTTTAGGAAAAGAACACACATGCTACAGTGGCATCATTGCATGTGTTTCTTTCCAAAACCACAATGATGCACACTGATTAACACACATGCAATGACTCTAGTGGATCCATGTGGTTTAGGAAAATAACACACATGCAAAGACATCTAGTGGATCCATGTGGTTTATGAAAAGAACACACATGCAACTACATCTAGTGGATCCATGTGGTTTTGGAAAAGAACACACATGCAATGAAATCTAGTGGATCCATGTGTTTTAGGAAAAGAACACACATGCAATGACATCCAGTGGATCCATGTGGTTTATGAAAAGAACACACATGCAATGACTCTACTGGATCCATGTGATTTAGGAAAATAACTAACATGCAATGACTCTAGTGGATCCATGTGGTTTAGGAAAAAACACATGGTTCAGGGCATCATTGCATGTGATCATTTCTCAGACCACAATGATGAACACTGATACACACATAGGCAATGACATCTAGTGGATCCATATGTTTTATGAAAAGAACACACATGCAATGACATCTAGTGGATCCATGTGGTTTGGGAAAAGAACACACTTGCAATAAAATCTAGTGGTTCCATGTGGTTTATGAAAAGAACACACATGCAATGACATCTAGTGGATCCATGTGGTTTTGTAAAAAGAACACACATGCAATTACATCCAGTTGATCCATCTAGTTTATGAAAAGAATAGATATGCAACGAATCTAGTGGATCCACGTGGTTTAGGAAAAAAAACACATGCAATGACTCTAGTGGATCCATGTGGTTTAGGAAAAGAACACACATGCTGGAGTGGCATCATTGCATGTGTTCCTCTCCAAAATCACAATGATGCACACTGATACACACACAAGCAATGACTCTAGTGGATCCATGTGATTTAGGGAAAGAACACACATGCTGGAATGGCATCAATGCATGTGTTCTTCTCCAAAACCACAATGATGCACACTGATACACACACAAGCAATGACTCTAGTGGATTCATGTGGTTTAGGAAAAGAACACACACGTAATGACATCTAGTGGATCCATGTGGTTTAGGAAAAGAATACACATGAAATGATATAGTGGATCCATGTGGTTTACTAAAAGAACACACATGCAATCACATCTAGTGGATCCATGTGGTTTTGGAAAAGAACACACATACAATGACATTCGGTGGATCCATGTGGTTTATGAAAAGATCACATGTGGAATGACTCTAGTGGATCCATGTGGTTTAGGAAAAGAACACACATGGAATGACTCTAGTGGATTCATGTCGTTTAGGAAAAGAACACACATGCAACCAGATCTAGTGGATCCATGTGGTTTAGGAAAAGAACACACATGCAATGACTCTAGTGGAACCATGTGGTTTAGGAAAAGAACACACATGCAATGACATCTAGTGGGTCCATGTGGTTTTGGAAAAGAACACACATGGAATGACATCTAGTGGATCCATGTGGTTTAGGAAAACAACACACATCCAATGACGTCTAGTGGATCCATGTGGTTTTGGAAAACAACACACATGCAATGACATCTAGTGGATCCACGCGGTTTAGGAAAATAACACACATGCAATGATATCTAGTGGATCGATGTGGTTTAGGAAAAGAACACACATGCAATGACTCTAGTGGATCCATGTGGTTTAGTAAAATAACACACATGAAATGACTCTAGTGGATCCATGTAGTTTAGGAAAAGAACACACATGCAATGACGTCTAGTGGATCCATGAGGTTTTGGAAAAGAACACACATGCAATGACATATAGTGGATCCATGTGGTTTAGGAAAATAACACACATGCAATGACTCTAGAGGATCCATGTGATTTAGGAAAAGAACACACATGCAATGAATCTATAGGATCCATGTGGTTTAGGAAAATAACACACATCCAATGACTCTAGTGGATCCATGTGGTTTAGGAAAAGAACACACATCAAATGATATCTAGTGGATCAATGTGGTTTAAGAAAATAACACACATGCAATGACTCTAGTGGATCCATGTAGTTTAGGAAAAGAACACACATGCAATGACGTCTAGTGGATCCATGAGGTTTTGGAAAAGAACACACATGCAATGACATATAGTGGATCCATGTGGTTTAGGAAAATAACACACATCCAACGACTCTAGAGGATCCATGTGATTTAGGAAAAGAACACACATGCAATGAATCTATGGGATCCATGTGGTTTAGGAAAATAACACACATCCAATGACTCTAGTGGATCCATGTGGTTTAGGAAAAAACACACATGCAATGACATCTAGTGGATCCATGTGGTTTTTCAAAAGAACACACATGCAATGACATCTAGTGGATCCATGTGGTTTACGAAAATAACACACATGCAATGACATACAGTGGATCCATGTGGTTTAGGAAAAGAACACACCTGCAATGACTCTAGTGGATCCATGTTGTTTAGGAAAAGAACACTCATTCAATGACTCTAGTGGATCCATGTGGTTTAGGAAAAGAACACACATGCTACAGTGGCATCATTGCATGTGTTTCTTTCCAAAACCACAATGATGCACACTGATTAACACACATGCAATGACTCTAGTGGATCCATGTGGTTTAGGAAAATAACACACATGCAAAGACATCTAGTGGATCCATGTGGTTTATGAAAAGAACACACATGCAACTACATCTAGTGGATCCATGTGGTTT
Source organism: Avena eriantha (assembly GCA_910589775.1). Taxonomy (NCBI): domain Eukaryota; kingdom Viridiplantae; phylum Streptophyta; class Magnoliopsida; order Poales; family Poaceae; genus Avena; species Avena eriantha. The sequence goes on from OU342742.1 coordinate 274,344,223, forward strand.
TGGAAAAGAACACACATGCAATGAAATCTAGTGGATCCATGTGTTTTAGGAAAAGAACACACATGCAATGACATCTAGTGGATCCATGTGGTTTATGAAAAGAACACACATGCAATGACTCTACTGGATCCATGTGATTTAGGAAAATAACTAACATGCAATGACTCCAGTGGATCCATGTGGTTTAGGAAAAAACACATGGTTCAGGGCATCATTGCATGTGATCATTTCTCAGACCACAATGATGAACACTGATACACACATAGGCAATGACATCTAGTGGATCCATATGTTTTATGAAAAGAACACACATGCAATGACATCTAGTGGATCCATGTGGTTTGGGAAAAGAACACACTTGCAATAAAATCTAGTGGTTCCATGTGGTTTATGAAAAGAACACACATGCAATGACATCTAGTGGATCCATGTGGTTTTGTAAAAAGAACACACATGCAATGACATCCAGTTGATCCATCTGGTTTATGAAAAGAAACGATATGCAACGAATCTAGTGGATCCATGTGGTTTTGGAAAAGACCACACATGCTAGAGTGGCATCATTGCATGTGTTCTTCTCCAAAATCACAATGATGCACACTGATACACACACAAGCAATGACTCTAGTTGATCCATGTGGTTTAGGGAAAGAACACACATGTTGGAGTGGCATCATTGCATGTGTTCTTCTCCAAAACCACAATCATGCACACTGATACACACACAAGCAATGACTCTAGTGGATCCATGTGGTTTAGGAAAAGAACACACACGTAATGACATCTAGTGGATCCATGTGGTTTAGGAAAAGGACACACATGAAATGATATCTAGTGGATCCATGTGGTTTAGTAAAAGAACACACATGCAATGACATCTAGTGGATCTGTGTGGTTTTGGAAAAGAACACAGATACAATGACATTCGGTGGATCCATGTGGTTTATGAAAAGATCACACGTGCAATGACTCTAGTGGATCGATGTGCTTTAGGAAAAGAACACACATGGAATGACTCTAGTGGATCCATATCGTTTAGGAAAAGAACACACATGCAATGAGATCTAGTGGATCCATGTGATTTAGGAAAAGAACACACATGCAATGAATCTATGGGATCCATGTGGTTTAGGAAAATAACACACATCCAATGACTCTAGTGGATCCATGTGGTTTAGGAAAAAACACACATGCAATGACATCTAGTGGATCCATGTGGTTTTTCAAAAGAACACACATGCAATGACATCTAGTGGATCCATGTGGTTTACGAAAATAACACACATGCAATGACATACAGTGGATCCATGTGGTTTAGGAAAAGAACACACCTGCAATGACTCTAGTGGATCCATGTTGTTTAGGAAAAGAACACTCATTCAATGACTCTAGTGGATCCATGTGGTTTAGGAAAAGAACACACATGCTACAGTGGCATCATTGCATGTGTTTCTTTCCAAAACCACAATGATGCACACTGATTAACACACATGCAATGACTCTAGTGGATCCATGTGGTTTAGGAAAATAACACACATGCAAAGACATCTAGTGGATCCATGTGGTTTATGAAAAGAACACACATGCAACTACATCTAGTGGATCCATGTGGTTTTGGAAAAGAACACACATGCAATGAAATCTAGTGGATCCATGTGTTTTAGGAAAAGAACACACATGCAATGACATCTAGTGGATCCATGTGGTTTATGAAAAGAACACACATGCAATGACTCTACTGGATCCATGTGATTTAGGAAAATAACTAACATGCAATGACTCCAGTGGATCCATGTGGTTTAGGAAAAAACACATGGTTCAGGGCATCATTGCATGTGATCATTTCTCAGACCACAATGATGAACACTGATACACACATAGGCAATGACATCTAGTGGATCCATATGTTTTATGAAAAGAACACACATGCAATGACATCTAGTGGATCCATGTGGTTTGGGAAAAGAACACACTTGCAATAAAATCTAGTGGTTCCATGTGGTTTATGAAAAGAACACACATGCAATGACATCTAGTGGATCCATGTGGTTTTGTAAAAAGAACACACATGCAATGACATCCAGTTGATCCATCTGGTTTATGAAAAGAAACGATATGCAACGAATCTAGTGGATCCATGTGGTTTTGGAAAAGACCACACATGCTAGAGTGGCATCATTGCATGTGTTCTTCTCCAAAATCACAATGATGCACACTGATACACACACAAGCAATGACTCTAGTTGATCCATGTGGTTTAGGGAAAGAACACACATGTTGGAGTGGCATCATTGCATGTGTTCTTCTCCAAAACCACAATCATGCACACTGATACACACACAAGCAATGACTCTAGTGGATCCATGTGGTTTAGGAAAAGAACACACACGTAATGACATCTAGTGGATCCATGTGGTTTAGGAAAAGGACACACATGAAATGATATCTAGTGGATCCATGTGGTTTAGTAAAAGAACACACATGCAATGACATCTAGTGGATCTGTGTGGTTTTGGAAAAGAACACAGATACAATGACATTCGGTGGATCCATGTGGTTTATGAAAAGATCACACGTGCAATGACTCTAGTGGATCGATGTGCTTTAGGAAAAGAACACACATGGAATGACTCTAGTGGATCCATATCGTTTAGGAAAAGAACACACATGCAATGAGATCTAGTGGATCCATGTGGTTTAGGAAAGGAACACACATGCAATGACTCTAGTGAAACCATGTGGTTTAGGAAAAGAACACACATGCAGTGCCTCTAGTGGATCCATGTGGTTTAGGAAAAGAACAGCCATGCAATGACATCTAGTGGATCCATGTGGTTTAGGAAAATAACACACATGCAATTACATCGAGTGGATCCATGTGGTTTAGGAAAAGAACACACATGCAATGACTCTAGTGGATCCACGTGGTTTAGGAAAAGAACACCCATGCAATGACTATAGTGGATCCATGTGGTTTTGGAAAAGAACAAACATGCTGGAGTGGCATCATTGCATGTGTTATTTTCCAAAACCACAATGATGCACACTGATATACACACATGCAATGACTCTAGTGAATCCATGTGGGTTAGGAAAAGAACACACATGTAATGACATCTAATGGATCCATGTGGTTTATGAAAAGAATAGACATGCAATGACATCTAGTGGAACCATGTGGCTTTGGAAAGGAACACACATGCAATGACATCTAGTGGATCCATGTGGTTTTTGAAAAGAACACACATGCAAATACATCAAGTGGATCCATGTGGTTTTGGAAAGAGCACACATGCAATGACTCTACTGGATCCATGTGATTTAGGAAAATAACTAACATGCAATGACTCCAGTGGATCCATGTGGTTTAGGAAAAAACACATGGTTCAGGGCATCATTGCATGTGATCATTTCTCAGACCACAATGATGAACACTGATACACACATAGGCAATGACATCTAGTGGATCCATATGTTTTATGAAAAGAACACACATGCAATGACATCTAGTGGATCCATGTGGTTTGGGAAAAGAACACACTTGCAATAAAATCTAGTGGTTCCATGTGGTTTATGAAAAGAACACACATGCAATGACATCTAGTGGATCCATGTGGTTTTGTAAAAAGAACACACATGCAATGACATCCAGTTGATCCATCTGGTTTATGAAAAGAAACGATATGCAACGAATCTAGTGGATCCATGTGGTTTTGGAAAAGACCACACATGCTAGAGTGGCATCATTGCATGTGTTCTTCTCCAAAATCACAATGATGCACACTGATACACACACAAGCAATGACTCTAGTTGATCCATGTGGTTTAGGGAAAGAACACACATGTTGGAGTGGCATCATTGCATGTGTTCTTCTCCAAAACCACAATCATGCACACTGATACACACACAAGCAATGACTCTAGTGGATCCATGTGGTTTAGGAAAAGAACACACACGTAATGACATCTAGTGGATCCATGTGGTTTAGGAAAAGGACACACATGAAATGATATCTAGTGGATCCATGTGGTTTAGTAAAAGAACACACATGCAATGACATCTAGTGGATCTGTGTGGTTTTGGAAAAGAACACAGATACAATGACATTCGGTGGATCCATGTGGTTTATGAAAAGATCACACGTGCAATGACTCTAGTGGATCGATGTGCTTTAGGAAAAGAACACACATGGAATGACTCTAGTGGATCCATATCGTTTAGGAAAAGAACACACATGCAATGAGATCTAGTGGATCCATGTGGTTTAGGAAAGGAACACACATGCAATGACTCTAGTGAAACCATGTGGTTTAGGAAAAGAACACACATGCAGTGCCTCTAGTGGATCCATGTGGTTTAGGAAAAGAACAGCCATGCAATGACATCTAGTGGATCCATGTGGTTTAGGAAAATAACACACATGCAATTACATCGAGTGGATCCATGTGGTTTAGGAAAAGAACACACATGCAATGACTCTAGTGGATCCACGTGGTTTAGGAAAAGAACACCCATGCAATGACTATAGTGGATCCATGTGGTTTTGGAAAAGAACAAACATGCTGGAGTGGCATCATTGCATGTGTTATTTTCCAAAACCACAATGATGCACACTGATATACACACATGCAATGACTCTAGTGAATCCATGTGGGTTAGGAAAAGAACACACATGTAATGACATCTAATGGATCCATGTGGTTTATGAAAAGAATAGACATGCAATGACATCTAGTGGAACCATGTGGCTTTGGAAAGGAACACACATGCAATGACATCTAGTGGATCCATGTGGTTTTTGAAAAGAACACACATGCAAATACATCAAGTGGATCCATGTGGTTTTGGAAAGAGCACACATGCAATGACATTTAGTGGATCCATGCGGTTTTGGAAAAGAACACACATGCAATGACATCAAGTGGATCCATGTGGTCTATGAAAAGAACACAGATGCAATGACTCTAGTGGATCCATGTGATTTATGAAAACAACACAGACGCAACGACTCTAGTGGATCCATCTGGTTAAGGAAAAAACACACTTGTTGGAGTGGCATCATTGCATGTGTTCTTTTCAAAAACCACAATGATGCACACTGATAGACAAACATCCAATGACTCTAGTGGATCCATGTGGTTTAGGAAAAGAACACACATGTAATGACATCTAGTGGATCCATGTGGTTTATGAAAAGAACACACATGCAATGACATCTAGTGGATTGATGTGGTTCATGAAAAGAACACACATGCAATGGCATCTAGTGGATCCATGTGGCTTAGGAAAAGAACAGACATTCAATGACATCCAGTGGATCCATGTGGTTTATAAACATAACACACATGCATTAACTCTAGTGGATCCATGTGGTTTAGGAAAAGAACCCACATGCAATGACTCTAGTGGATCCATGTGCTTTAGGAAAAGAACACACATGCTGGAGTGGCATCATTGCATGTATTATTTTCCAAAACCACAATGATGCACACTAATACACACTCATGCAATGAGTCTAGTGGATCCATGTGGTTTAGGAAAAGAACACACATGCAATGACATCTAGTGGATTAATGTGGTTTATGAAAAGAACACACATGCAATGACATCTAGTGGATTGATACGTCCAAAACGTATCTACTTTTCCGAACACTTTGGTTATTGTTTCTCCTCTAAACTTGTGTGATTTGGATTCAACTAACACTGACTGACGTTGTTTTCAGTAGAATTGCCTAGGTGTCTACTTTTTGTGCAGAAAATCAACTATCAGGAAAAATCCCGGAAAATATGCCGAAAATCCTAATTCACCTGAAGACTCCAGGAGCCAGAATACGAGATAGAGAAGAGCTAGGGGGTGGCCACACCACCTGGTGGCGCGGGCCAGGCCAAGCCGCGCCAGGGGGTGGTGTGGGTCCCCAGGCACCCCCTCGGTCTCCCTCTTCGCCTATAAGGAGCCTTCTGACCTAAAAACTCAGGGGGGTTCGACGTTTTCCCAGAAGGAGTTCTGCTCCGCCGCCACCACCAGATTCCATGAAACAGCACCAGAAACTCCGTTCTGGCACCCTACCGGGACGGGGAATTGGAGGAGATCATCGCCATCATCATCACCATCGCTTCTCCATCGACCATCAATGTTTCCTCCATCTATGAGTGAGTAATCCCCCGCTGTAGGCTATGGGGATGGTAGGGATTGGATGATATCGTTCATGTAATTGCATCAGATTGTTAGGGCATGGTGCCTACTATCTTTTATTAGTGCTTTATGACTTTGTTGCGACTTGTTATGCTTAATGCTTATCACTAGGGCCCGAGTGCCATGATTTCAGATCTGAACATGTTATTGATTCATTATGATAGTATTCTTTTTGGGCTTATCTACAAGTTGTATACGCACGTTGTTGTCCGGAACCAATGGCCCCGAAGTGACAGAAATCGGGATAACCGGAGGGAATGCCTTTGATGTGAGGATCACATGTGTTCATGGAGTGTTAATGCTTTGCTCCGGTGCTCTATTAAAAGGAGCACCTTAATTGCCAGTAGTTCCCTTGAGGCCCCGCTGGAAACGGGCTGGTAGGACAAAAGTTGTTGTGCAAGTTCTCATTGCGAGCACGTATGACTATATATGGAACACATGCCTAGGATTATCTAGTACTTGGATGCTTTATCTTATTTATCTGCAATTGCCCTATGTTCTGATTGCTACGTGAATTGTATTGTCCATGCAACGCCCATCCATCCATCCCTATGCCTACCACACTCGGATCCTACTGTTTACTGATATTGCTACTACTGTTTTTACTTTACTACTGTTGCTACTTTGCTATTCCTACTACAAAACCGTTGCTACTGATAAACTCCTGTGAGCAAGATTGTTTCTAGGTGCAGCTGAATTGACAACTCAGTTGTTAAGGCTTATAAATATTCTTTGGCTCCCTGATGACCCACAAGTATAGGGGGTGTATCGCAGTATTTTCGAGGGAAGTGAAACCCAATTTATTGATTCGACACAAGGGGAGCCAAAGAATATTTATAAGCCTTAACAACTGAGTTGTCAATTCAGCTGCACCTGGAAACAATCTTGCTCACAACAGTTTATCAGTAGCAACAGTTTTGTAGTAGGAATAGTAAAGTAACAGCAGTAGTATAGCAAAGACAGTAGTAACAAAAGAAGTAAACAGTGGGATTCGAGTGCGGTAGGCATAGGGATGGATGGACGGGCGTTGCATGGACAAGACAATCCACATAACAATCAGAACACAGGGCAATTGCAGATAAATAAGATAAAGCACCCAAGTACTAGACAATCCTACGCATGTGTTCCATAAATAGTCATACGTGCTCACAATGAGAACTTGCACAACATCTTTTGTCCTGCCAGCCCGTTTGCAGCGGGGCCTCAAGGGAACTACTGGCAATTAAGGTGCTCCTTTTAATAGAGCACCGGAGCAAAGCATTAACACTCCGTGAACACATGTGATCCTCACATCAAAGCCTTTCCCTTCTGGTTATCCCGATTTCTCTCACTTCGGGGCCATAGGTTCCGGACAACAACGTTTGTATACAACTTGTAGATAAGACTAGAAGCAATACTATCATAATGAATCAATAATAAGTTCAGATCTGAAATCATGGCACTCGGGCCCTACTGACAAGCATTAAGCACAACAAGTTGCAACAAAGTCATAAAGCACTAATAAAAGATACTAGACACCATGCCCTAACAATCTGATGCCATTACATGAACGATCTCGTCCAATCCCTACCATCCCCATAGCCTACAGCGGGGGATTACTCACTCATAGATGGGGCAACATGGATGGTCGATGGAGATGATGGTGAAGATCGATGGAGATGGCTCCGGGGGCACTTCCCCGTCCCGGCAAGGTGCTGGAACAGAGACTTTCTGTCCCCCGAATTTCCCCTGCGGTGGCGACGGCGCAGCGGAACGTTTTGTGGAAAAACGTCGAACCCCCCGAAGTTTTTAGGTCAGAAGGCTTCTTATAGGCAAAGAGGGAGACCGAGGGGGTGCCTGGGGCCACCACACCATGCCCTGGCGCGGCCAGGCCCAACCCGTGCCTGGGGGGTGTGGCCAGCCCCTGGCCCTCCTCCGTCTCGTATTCTGGCTCCTAGAGTCTTTAGGAAAAATAGGCACTTTGGCTATTGTCCCGTCCAATTCCGAGAATATTCATTTTCTGACTTTCCTGGAACGAAAAACAGCAGAAAACAGGCAGCTGGCACTGTAGCTCTTGTCAATAGGTTAGTCCAAGAAATCATATGAAAAGTACTCCAAAGTGTGGACAAAACACAAGAAATTGGAAAAAACCAAGCATGGAGCATCAAAAATTATAGATACATTTGCAATGTATCAACATCCCCAAGCTTAACTCCTGCTCGTCCTCCAGTAGGTAAGTGATAAAAAGAAAGAATAATTTTTGAGGTGACATGCACCATCAAAGACTTGACCAAAGTATTTGTAAACATTCAAAGCTGGGATCATAGTACTTCAATCATAACATGAAAGACAAAGTTCTAGCAATAAGACTAAGAAACTATGATGCAACATAAAAAGGCACAAAGAAAAGATTCATGAATAACAATGCTTTGCAAGACGTTTGTTTGTTTCACATAAAGAAAACATAGCATAGTGGCATTCAGCTTGTCCCTCATAGAGTAGCAAACATAAATGCATAGGACACCTTCAAAGTTTACAAGAGTGACTAGATACAAATAGTTTAAAACAAGCAATATCAAGGTATGCATCAATCAACAAGTCTTGGGACAATGCACATAGAACTAAGAATGGCCACTAGGCTCTCAAGAAAGTGCTCAAAGAATAAGTGGAGACTCAACAAGTAAAAGTTTGAAAGGCTTCCAAATGCTGAAAGTATGGTACTAGTTAGCTTTGAGCTCTCATTGCCCCAATCATAAGCATTTTTAAATGGTTAAGGTTAAAGTGACACAACTAAGAGGATATGCTTGACAAGTTATAAATCAAAGTCTCATGCCCCTTACTTACGAAGACCGATCCTCATGCTACTCAACTTCAGTCACAAGTAAGCTCTTATCATTGTAAGTATATACGTATCATAGAGAACCGCCAATGGGGTACCCCTTGCACATGACACGAGAGCTATCCCATAATCAAAACAACAAGGCAAGCAGACAATGAGCATCTCAGCGATCTTTTTATTTACTATGTGCATAGATTTTTATTGAGGATGCTTCATAGAATGCTCATTATGGTTATGTTGCAAGTTTCCACCATGATTAGGCATGGCTTAGGCTAGTGGCCCAGGCGTTTCTCTAACATACATACAAACTCCATGATCTTACAAGTTCCAGTTTTATTTCACACCGCCGGGATCCATAACCAAAAGAACATGATATCAAATAGGTAAAAAGTACCTATGAAGTGTTGAAAGCGGTCCCCATGATACATGGTTCTGCTAACTTCAACTCATAAAGCGCAAGCATATGCACAACAAAGAAGGCCGCAATGGTTCAGGTTTATTAAGTGCAAGAAAATAAAGTGTGCCATCAAGTTCGTGAGAGCTTTACTAACTAACTTTCTCATAACAAGCAAACATTTTATTCGGAAGAAAACAAGGCATATTGAATATGCACGGAAGTAGCAAATGATGCTAATGGGTAGGTATGGTGGACACTTTGGAAATATTTGGTTTAGGGAGTTGGAAACTTGAGTAAAACATACTCAGTGGAAGTGAAGGCTGTTGGGTCCGCAGCATAGAAAACAAAAAATTCCTACGATGTGAACTACACGCCAAGATCTATCTACTAGGTACAAAGCAACGGGTGGACATACATCCATCGAGAATTTACCCTCGGAGACAACGAGTTTTGTTAACGAGTAGGAACTCGTGGTTGATGTAGTCATACACTTGCCGATCTCAAGATCGTGATGAAGTCCAGCAGGTCTGGCTCCAGCACGTCCATCAGATCCAGCTCCAGCAACACCAAGTCCAGCACCGCAAAGCAGCGGTGCATCCGTGATCGCCCACACGTCCGGTACCCCGACAACCTCCGTCCCTCGCTCCAGCAAAGCAGCGGAAGGAGCAACTCCTTTCCAGATAAAGACACCGGGAACATGTATCTCGCTAATCCGAGACCATGGGGAAATAATACTAGAGGGGGAGAGAGATCCTTCACAAGGAGGTGTGTGTGAGAAGTGAGGAGAGGGTGGCATTTTATAGGAGGAGGGGGGTGCCCCTCCTTCATGGCCGGCGCATGGAGGAGGTGTCTCTTCACCTCCTCCATTCATGTGGTGGTAACCCCTCCACATTAAAATGCCTCTTCACATTCCCTTTTAAAGTCTCGACTTTAAATGCATTAAATTTCTCCAAATTTAATGCTCTCTAGTTTAATAAAACTCTTTTATTATTTTTATTCAGAATTTTGTTAATTACTTTAATTAACAAACATTCACATAAAACCCCCTACAACATTTCAATATTACATGCAGAACCCATTTCAGCAATTTCACCCGAAACAGTTTCGATGTCTATTGAAATAATTCTAGCGCTTTCTTAAATCTTTATCTGAAACATATTTGCTCCAAATGGTGTCGGTATCCCTTAAGTGTGTCACCCTACGGTTCGCGAATAATGCAGACATGGTCGAGACCCCTCTCCGATCAATAATCAGCAGTGGGACCTGGAGATCCATACTGACTCCTACACATTCAACGATGACTTCTGTGATCGTGAGAACCTTTAACGCTTGTAACTAAATCCCTTTATATCGCGATATATTACTTGTCCGAGATTCAATCATTGGTATCTCCATACCTAGTTTGATCTCGTTACCGACATGCACTCTTTTCCTGTTCCCGTGATATAACATTCTAGTGATCACATCACTTGCTTGCAAGCTATCTTAATGTGATATCACCGAGAGGGCCTAGAGTATATCTATCCGTCATCGGGATTAACAAATTCCACTCTTGATCCATGAGCCTCAACATAACACCTTCGTAGCACTGAACCCATCTTTATAGTCACCATGTTACGGTGTGGCATTTGATGTTATCAAGACTCTTCCGGTGTTAGCAATTAACTTGATCTCATGGTCTAAGGATAAAGATTACTTCGTATAGTGTTATAGAAATATAAACATAATGACTTTGATCGTAATGCTATACTTCGGATGAATGTTCATCACATCATTCCACCAATGTTGTGACCTTGTTATTAACAACTTCCAACGTCCATGATCAGGAAACCTTGATCATCTTGTTAATCAACGAGCTAGTCTATAAGAGAGGCATAACTAGGAACCCTTTTTGTTTATTAAACACACATGTATTGACGTTTCCGATCAATACAATTATAGCATGTAAAATAAACATTTATCATAAACATGGAATAATATAATAACCACTTTATTATTGCCTCTCGGGCATATTCCCTTCAGTCTCCCACTTGCACTAGAGTCAATAATCTAGTTTGAAAAACTATGCGTATTGAACACCTATGGCTTTCTGGTGTTGCATATACGCTATTTCTAGTGGTTAACATAATCTCCGGATCTGACAGTTTCAGGTCCGTGTGTATTTACATGTGTTTGCGTCTCTACGCATCAGTCATTCTCAAATGAGATGGCATTGTATAAATTTGGTCCTTTGGTGAGACCTTTAGTTCGTTCGGGTTAAAATATGTTGATATTATTGTCACACAATATATCTTCATAGTATTAGCCCACTTTGAACCACACCTAGTTTGATAACAAACTACTTAACACAAATGCCCTCCTAAGCTGCTACTATAGCAGTCATATACTTAGCCTTTTGTTGTAGTATCCGTCACAATGTCTCAACTTTGGAACTCATCCAAATCCATCATGGAACATCCTTTCCATTACATTGTGCCACCCATAGTCTAAATTGAGATAAATTTAATTTGTATCTTGTGACAAAACTAGTATCAATGTAACAGTTTACAATGAACTACCTTTAACTATTTGTCACTTATACATGATATATTCTTAGTTCTTCCAAAGCTCATAAGAATATCTTTACTATTGTCCAATGATCATCTTATGAATCATTCTGGTATATGCTCATAACATTTAGAGCATAGGACATTCTGGATATATACATATCATGGTACAATCGATCAAAATCTTCATGTGATTTTACTCACCAAGTGTTGAAACACTTGAATTTTGATACAATCCTTTTCATGCAGCAAGAACCTTTCTTGTTGTTTCCATATTGAACCCTTTCAATATCTCATATATGTATGTCTGGCACAACCATATTAGCGCCTCAATCTATGCATATAGATATTGATGCCAAATATTCCGGTTTTTCCCAAGTCTTTCATCGAAATCTTATTTTAATGAAATTCTTAACATGTGTCAATACAAGATACATCATTTCCAATCGACAATATGTCCTCTACATAATGTATTATAAATTTGTCTCTGCACTCCCACTTAATTTCTTGCAAATGCAAGCATCTTCATCATCTCCGATGAATTTAAACTCTTTTAACAGTTTCATCATGGTGAAGATTGCAACTCCGCTATGCTTACTTCAACTATGGAAGTTTGCATGCCCTTTTAGCACCCTTTGAATTAACAAAACCCTTTGGACCGTGTCATGTACACGTCATAGGTAACCATTCTATTAGAAGAACATTGTTTTGTTTATTCAATTACCATATACCAAATTATATGTAGTGGTTGCTACATTAATCCGTCAAGACTAAATATCGCTATGAAAGATCAAATATTTTCATAGTCAACTCCTTGAACATTGTTGTATACTTCTTTCCGACATGTCGACTATTTCATAGATGTTAAACATCCATGTCTTATTTCTTTATAGATCCAAACACGACCGATAGGCTTCACGCCTTTCCGGAGGGTCTTCCAAGTTCAGAAACTTGATTTCTCGTGTATGGATACTATCACGGATTCTATGACTTCTAGTCATTTTATGGAGTCAGGGACATCATCGCTTCTTTGCATGTAGTCGGTTCATCATTGTCAAAACAATAACGACTTGCTTATCAAATCTTACTATTTGATTCTTACTGACCCACATGGTTCTATAGGAACTCTAATCTCCGAGATCACACCTTTTGTAATGACGAGAGCCATGAGCATTGTGGCCGCCACCGGGAAACTTTCCGGCGCTGCGCTACTTAGCTTATATAGCTAAGGTTCAACAACCTTATCAAAGTTGTATTGTCCTCACACTTAACTTTTCACGAAAAATTCGTTCTCAAGAAACTTGACGTTCCAAGTAACAAACTCTTTTGTCCTCGGTGTTATGGAGAAATTCCCAACAAATTCTTTGGGATAACCTACAAAGACGTCCTTATCCGACTTTGGTTGTAAACATTTTACTTATGCATAGCATACCAAAATTTAAGAAAAGACAATTCGGGTTTTATCCCAAACCATAACTCATATGGTGTTATTTCAATGGGTCACGATGGTGCTCTTTTCAGTGTAAAAGCAGTAGTCTCTAAAGCTTCAATCCTTAAAACATAATGGCAGTTTTATAAATGACACCTTTGATCTTACCATGTCAAACATGGTTTGATTTCATCTCTCGAACATACCATACTCCTGTGGTTTATCGGGAAATCCAAATTCATGGAACAATTCCTCAAATCTTAGGAGTTTTGCTAAACATGTAACTCAAATATCTTCCTTTATGATCGAATCATAAACTCTTTATTTTCTTGTTACAATGACTTTCCACTTCATCTTGAAAGTCTTTGAACAACTTTCAAATGTTTCATACTTCTTCCTTATTAAGTAAATATACAGATATATTCACTCAAATTTTCGAAGAAAGCATATAAAGAAAAAGGATCCATCGCGTATGGCTACACATAATGGACTATGCACATCAGCATGCACAATTTCCAATAAGCTAGTCATCCGTTCCTCTCTGGCCTATGGACGGAGTTTCAATTATCTCGAGGAAAGTCTCACATGCATCAATTGATCAAAATCAAAGACTCCAAAAATCCATCAACATGGAGTTTCTGCATGTTTTCTTTCCAATATAATTTAAACAACGATGTCACTTCATAAGTGATCTTTCAATCATTTGTCTTGTGACATTTTAGCAATAGTGTTTATGGATGTGATTTCTCCCACTAGACTTGTAAAAGTTCATCCATCCTTTATGGAATACGGTAATTATTTGAACAACCATTGTTCTCGTAATACCGGAACAAAATAACAATTATTAAAACAAATCTTGAAGGCTAGGTTTAACGACAATGAAAAAGCACAATAACACTTTATTTGTTTTTGATGATCATCATCACTTATTCTCTTGCTAGTTACTTAGGCCATTGCAGTTCATGAATTGCGTTGTCCTGTATGACACTTCATACCAACCAATTCGGTATCCAATACTGGTATCCAATACCGATATCCAATACCTAAGAACCACATTGTTTAATAAGCAAGGAATACAACCATAACATGTATATCTTCTATATACCCAAGTTGGACATCTCCAACCTTTTATTTTCTGCCAAATATTTTATAGATTCTCTTTCAGCAATTCCTTTTCTTTTAAAAGAATCTATCAACATCAATAGTGGTGTCATCAATATGACACATGGTACAAAGCTTGTATATAGTCAAATACTAATACCTTTGGACTTGCACTATGAAGTGGATCACCATCATCAAATGTTTGGCATTCTTTCAAAAATCCATTCTTTAGTAATCTATTAGTGTAGTAAACATTTTACTTACATCTTCTATTCATCCTTATCATGACAACTTTCATGATCAAGCTACTATAGCCTATAAGGAAGAATCGCGAGTATAATATCAGTTCCCAAAACCTTTTTGGTAGATTCGGATGCCTAGCATCTCCAACCTTCACAAATTCTCATACAATATGAGAACATGTATTTTGCTAAATTATACTCTATCATTATGCAACCAAAAACATTGTTTCAGATATCACAATATCTTTCACACATGATGGTTTCTGAAACAATTTTCAGCTCCAATATAATCTTGATATTAAAACAACTTTTGAATATCAATAATCATGGAGGCAAACATGATACTTTAGATACTAACATTGGAATTCTTACTCTTGATTTAATACTACTTATTAAACTTCATGGAGTAAGCAGAGTTTGCTGAAAGTTTTCAATAGGACTTATCAACTTTAAATTGACATTCAAAACAATACGATACCAGTTTTAAAGTAAATATCTAGAATTCTATAGTTCTATTATCTCAAATAAAAACTAAGCATAAGGTAGAAAACGAATACCAATGACTACAACAAACTATGCAAATTCACTTTGATTTAATTTATGACAAATTTGGTTCGACTAATCCAAATTAGAAATGAACTCCCACTCAAAAACGACATCCCTCGTGACTTTTTGGTGATTACATGAACCAAATCCACTACACCAAGTCCGATCATCACATGAGTTGATGTAGCTTCAAAGGCGAGCATCTATATGGGCATCTTATCAAGTATATGACTCATGCTTAACCTTTCGTTCCGTGTTCCGATGCCATGTCTGTACATGCTAGGCTCGCTAAGTAAGAACCTTAGTATTCGCGTGTGTAAAACTGTCTTACACCTGTTCCTATGGCAGCGTAGATTCGAGTACACCCGATCATCACGTGATGTCTCGAAACACGATCCACAGAACGGTGCATACTTAAGGAAGAACACATTTTTATCTTGATATCTAAATGAGGGATCATCTTACAATGCTACCAAATGCGCCAAACTAGCAGTATAAGATGCTAACATCTAATGTGTAAAGTGAGATGATATGGTCCATGCATTTGATCTCTATCACATGCATCGTGGTATGATCTCTATCATTCCTTTGTGTGTAAGGCCAAGGTCTATGGAACTTACACATTGAGTGTGTTGTAAGAGTATCTATCATATATCTACTTACAACAATACCATATCAAGAGAATAGCCTAGCATCGATCTAAACTAGACGCCTCTAATTTATCAATTGCAAGTTTTACGTGGCTTAGGGCTTTCGGAGATAGAACCGTTCTTACCTACGAACATGAACCACAAGGAGGATAACCAAGTTATTAGCAACTCGTTGTAAATCAGATATTGACTATAGTAGGAGAGACAGACACCCGCCACCCACTTATGCAAAACAAGTTGCATGCCAGTCGTGGAACCGGTCTCATGTACGATGACATGTAAGGTTGGTCCAGGCCGCTTCATCCCACTATGCCACCAATATCCAAAATACATAGAAGATGCAATAACATGATCATCATCGCCCACATATAAACATATGTGTACTACCCATGCAAAGCACCTACGCATAGATCAGGCTCTAATACCACTGTTGGGTCCGCAGCATAGAAAACAAAAAATTTCCTACGATGTGAACTACACGCCAAGATCTATCTACTAGGTACAAAGCAACGGGTGGACATACATCCATCGAGAATTTACTCTCGAAGACAACGAGTTTTGTTAACGAGTAGGAACTCGTGGTTGATGTAGTCGTACAGTTGCCAATCTCAAGATCGTGATGAAGTCCAGCAGTTCCGGCTCCAGCACGTCCATCAGATCCAGCTCCAGCACCACGAAGTCCAGCACCGTAAAGCAGCGGTGCATCCGTGATCGCACACACGTCCGGTACCCCGACAACCTCCGTCCCCCGCTCCAGCAAAGCAGCAGAAGTAGCAACTCCTTTCTAGATAAAGCCACCGGGAACATGTATCTCGGTAATCCGAGACCATGGGGAAATAATACTAGAGGGGGAGAGAGATCCTTCACAAGGAGGTGTGTGTGAGAAGTGAGGAGAGGGTGACCTTTTATAGGAGGAGGGGGGTGCCCCTCCTTCATGGCCGGCGCATGGAGGAGGTGTCTCTTCACCTCCTCCATTCATGTGGTGGTAACCCCTCCACATTAAAATGCCTCTTCACATTCCCTTTTAAAGTCTCCACTTTAAATGCATTAAATTTCTCCAAATTTAATGCTCTCTCATTTAATAAAACTCTTTTATTATTTTTATTCAGAATTTTGTTAATTACTTTAATTAACAAACATTCACATAAAACCCCCTGCAACATTTCAATATTACATGCATAACCAATTTCAACAATTTCACCCGAAACAGTTTCGGTGTCTATTGAAATAATTCCAGCACTTTCTTAAATCTTTATCTGAAACATATTTGCTCCAAATGGTGTCGGTGTCCCTTAAGTGTGTCACCCTATAGTTCGCGAATAATGCAGACATGATCGAGACCCCTCTCCGATCAATAATCAGCAGCGGGACCTGGAGATCCATACTAACTCTTACACATTCAACAATGACTTATGTGATCGTGAGAACCTTTAACGCTTGTAACTAAATCCCTTTCTCTCGCGATATATTACATGTCCGAGATTCGATCATCGGTATCTCCATACCTAGTTTGATCTCGTTACCGATATGCACTCTTTTCTCGTTCCCGTGATATAACATTCTAGTGATCACATCACTTGCTTGCAAGCTATCTTAATGTGATATCACCGAGAGGGCCCAGAGTATATCTATCCGTCATCGGGATTGACAAATTCCACTCTTGACCCATGAGCCACAACATAACACCTTCATAGCACTGAACCCATCTTTATAGTCACCCTATTACGGTGTGACGTTTGATGTTATCAAGATACTCTTTCGGTGTTAGCAATTAACATGATCTCATGGTCTAAGGATAAAGATTACTTCGTATAGTGTTATAGCAATATAAACATAATGACTTTGATCGTAATGCTATACTTCGGTTGAATGTTCATCACATCATTCCACCAATGTTGTGACCTTGTTATTAACAACATCCAATGTCCATGATCAGGAAACCTTGATCATCTTGTTAATCAACGAGCTAGTCTATAAGAGAGGCATAACTAGGAACCCTTTTTGTTTATTAAACACACATGTATTGACGTTTCCAATCAATACAAGTATAACATGTAAAATAAACATTTATCATAAACATGGAATAAGATAATAACCACTTTATTATTGCCTCTCGGGCATATTCCCTCCAAAGGCTAGCAATAGTAAGAGAGCGACAGACGAGAGAGCAATAATGGCCATAATCATGCAGAGCGACAAAACATCATTGATCAAAGCATAAAGTGATACTACAAGTTGAAAACTAAAGGATCATAAAGGCTTATGGTGACTTGAGATAGTCATAACATGGTGTGAGCATGTGCCAAGTCAACCCAAATAAAGCATCAAAGGAGAATACCACTATACTATGCTTTAATATGCTAAAACAACGCATGATTCATCCAAGGCACAGTAAGCAATCTCAATTGTTTATAACAAGTCATGCTACAACAAAGAATACTAAGCATAAAGCCAAAACAATATCAAGAATGGCATGACAAAGCATAGGCCATAGTCAAAAACAAGCACTTTTTACCACATAAGCATGAACTTTCCTACTCTTTTCGACCAAACCATTTGAACACCAATGTATGAAAGAGGGGGGGTCCAACCAATTTATTCAGAAAACTAAGAAAACAAAGCAAACGAAAAACCAAAACGAAAACGAAAAAGAAGACGCTCCAAGAACAACACAAGTGTGCATGAAGCAATAAAAATGAAGTGGTTGGAAGAAACCTGAGATTTTTATTGATGAAGAAGGGGATGCCTTGGGCATCCCCAAGCTTTGACGCTTGAACTTATTGGATATTTTTTGGGGTGACACGCGTGGCATCCCCAAGCTTGAGATTTAGTCCATCCTTCATCTCATTACTCATTCCTTCCATACACCTGAAATGTTTCCTTCATACAAAACTTCACACAATCTTTATTAGCAACATTAGTGCACTTAAGATAAATAAGTCTTAAGGTTCAGTTCTAACACCAAATAAACTTCCATTAGAACACTATATACTGTAGCACTTTCCTCAAAAAGTTCAATTCCCCAAAAGAACTCAAAAAGAAACCAACAAGAAGCAAATGCAGAAAATGGCAGAAATCTGTCAAAACAGACCAGCAGGTAAAGATGAATTTTTTCGAAGACCTTATATTGCTCAAATCAAAAAGTGTTGAACTAACGAAACTTGGATAACAACATGGGGCAGAAGCACAAAAATTCACGCATAAAAAATACGTTCAGAGATTTTACACGATTTTTTATGGTGAAGCACAGAAATCTGTTTCGGGACAGCGACTTTTCCAACCATTACTTCTCTCTCATTAGAGGTTACTCTTGGCACAAAAAAAGAAATAAAAAGGAAAAAAGAGCGGTTATTACTGAAGTAATAACTTCCAAGACTCATCTAAAACTTTTGGGTTATCTTCCAATAAGTACTTTTCTTTAATGCCTTTAAGTTAGGCATAAGAAAAAAGACTTGAATTGATAGAATAGAAGTAAACAGAAATAATCATAGTGAAAACATTGTTTTGTTCAATCAAATCCTTTTGTTAACAAGGTTGATCAGGTCTTGCTACCAAAACAATTTCATATGAGACAAAACTTTGTATTCCACTAATGATTATATTACCTCAACCTTGATAGCAATGGTCCCAATCATAATAGTTTCAAATTTTTCTCTTGGTATGGGACAATATATTTCTCCAACTTGAATACCCTCAACATGTTCAATTGAATTCAAACCATAAGTCCTTTCAATCTTCTTTGAGGAAATAGACAATGTGTATCTTTTCATTAACATTGAAGGTCACCTTCCCTTGATTATAATTAATAACAGCTCCTGCAGTATTTAAGAAAAGGTCTCCCAAGAATAATAGACATATTATCATCTTCAGGCATAAAAGTTTGAGAGGATGCTCTCATAAGGAATATGAGTTGAAGTAAAAGAGAGCATCAAGGAGAAAATTCAAAACACATTTAAGTCTAACCCACTTCCTATGCATAGGAATCGTGTAAGCAAATAACAAAGTGACAGGCATAGGAAGATAAAACAAGAGTAACTTCAAAACTTTCAGCACATAGAGAGGTGTTTCAATACCATGAAAACTTCCACAACCATATTTTCCTCTCTCATAATAATTTTCAGTAGCCTCATGAAGAAACTCAACAATATAACTATCACATAAAGCATGCTCTTCATGATCTATAGGCACTAGAGCTTTATTATAAACATTTTCAAGAGAAACCTCAGGAACATAACATTCATTCTCCTTTAGTAAGCAAGGGGGACAATCAAATAATGTAAGGGATAAAGATTTACTATCATTAGAAGGTAGGCATGGGTAGCTAATCCATTCTTCCTCCTTTTGTTCATCACTCTCTCCTCTTTTTCATCTAATGAGATTTCAGGTTCATCAATTTCTTCTTCCATAGGATCCTGCAAGGCATTAGTCTCTTCCATTTGTGGAAAGCATCTATTAAAATATTCAAGAATATATCCATTTTCATCCTTGTAATTATCAAAGCAAAATTTAAGTATACCATACACCTCATATTTGTAAGGTGAATCATCAATATTTTCAAGCAAACTAGCAAGTTCAAAAGCACCCTTCCAAGCAAAAAATTCTTCAATTTGTTCCGCATCATAAAAGTCATAAATTCCTTTAGCATAGGAAGATATGGTATCATTATCACTATACTCACATTGAAAAGGCAGGTGTTTATACCTCTTTCTGCAACAAGACTCATCACAGCAATAAGTAACATTATAAGTAGAGCACACGTTCCTAGCAATGGTATACAATCTATCAATTTGTTCCCATAAGTGTTTCCCTTTTTGTGACAAGCGGTTTTCCTTCTAATAATATTTTTGATCTTCTGTGAACCCACCTTGCCAATAAGCTTCAGTTTCAAAGAAACCAACCATTGCCAACAAGCATGATAAAGCAAGACAATAACAGACCAACGAAAATAACAACTAGAGTAGGAACTATTTTTTTTGTATTTTTTGATAAAGAAACAAGAAAACAAGGAGAAAGATAAACTTAGCTTGAACAATAGTGATTCCAAGTGAACTTGATAAATAAAGCTATGCTCCCCGGCAACAGCGCCAGAAAATAGTCTTGATGACCCACAAGTGTAGGGGGTGTATCGTAGTATTTTCGAGGGAAGTGAAAGCCAATTTATTAATTCGACACAAGGGGAGCCAAAGAATATTTATAAGCCTTAACAACTGAGTTGTCAATTCAGCTGCACCTGGAAACAATCTTGCTCATAGCAGTTTATCAGTAGCAACAGCTTTGTAGTAGGAATAGTAAAGTAACAACAGTAGTAAAGCAAAAACAATAGTAACAAAAGCAGTAAATAGTGGGATTCGAGTGCGGTAGGCATAGGGATGGATGGACGGGCGTTTCATGGACAAGACAATTCACATAGCAATCAGAACACAGGGCAATTGCAGATAAATAAGATAAAGCACCCAAGTACTATACAATTCTAGGCATGTTTTCCATAAATAGTCATACGTGCTCGCAATGAGAACTTGTACAACATCTTTTGTCCTGCCAACCCATTTGCAGCGGGGCCTCTAGGGAACTACTGGCAATTAAGGTGCTCCTTTTAATAGAGCACCGGAGCAAAGCATTAACACTCCGTGAACACATGTGATCCTCACATCAAAGCCTTTTTCCCTTCCGGTTATCCCGATTTCTGTCACTTCGGGGCCATAGGTTCCGGACAACAACGTGTGTATACAACTTGTAGATAAGACCAGAAACAATACTATCATAATGAATCAATAATAAGTTCAGATCTGAAATCATGGCACTCAGGCCCTAGTGACAAGCATTAAGCACAACAAGTTGCAACAAAGTCATAAAGCACTAATAAAAGATACTAGGCACCATGCCCTAACAATCTGATGCCATTACATGAACGATCTCATCCAATCCCTACCATCCCCATAGCCTATAGCGGGGGATTACTCACTCATAGATGGGGGAAACATGGATGGTCGATGGAGATGATGGTGAATATCGATGGAGATGGCTCCGGGGGCACTTCCCCATCCCAGCAGGGTGCCGGAACAGAGACTTTCTATCCTCCGAATCTCCCCTTCGGTGGCGGCGGCGCAGCGGAACTTTTCGTGGAAAAACGTCGAACCCCCCAAAGTTTTTAGGTCAGAAGGCTTCTTATAGGCGAAGAGGGAGATCGAGGGGGTGCCTGGGGCCACCAGACCATGCCCTGGCGTGGCCAGGCCCAGCCCACACCTGGGGGGGTGTGGCCAGCCCTTGGCCCTCCTCCGTCTCGTATTCTGGCTCCTGGAGTCTTCTGGAAAAATAGGCACTTTGGGTTTTGTCCCGTCCAATTCCGAGAATATTCATTTTCTGACTTTCCTGGAACCAAAAACAGAAAAAACCAGGCAGCTGGCACTATGGCTCTTGTTAATAGGTTAGTCTAAGAAATCATATGAAACGTACTCCAAAGTGTGGACAAAACACAATAAAGTGGATAAAACCAAGCATGGAGCATCAAAAATTATTGATACATTTGCAATGTATCACTCCCCTTGTGTCGAATCAGTAATTGGGTTTACCTTCCTTCGAAAATACTACGATACACCCCCTATACTTGTGGGTCATCAAGCCTATTTTCTAGCGCCGTTGCCGGGGAGCATAGCTTTATTTATCAAGTTCACTTGGATTCTCAATTGTTCGCTGCTATCCATCCATCATGGGTAAGTCTCGTGATGGCAAGTTTCCTATTTTACCATCCACTACAAGAAGAGGTACGGTTCTGAACACCTCTGCTGCTCTTGACTCACCATGTGTTATAAGTAAGCTCGTTGCACCACCACATACACATGCTACACACACTGCTACTACTACTGAATCTGAAACTTCTGATGCTTATGATGCTGCTTCTACTGTGCTTGATAAGAGTGGTTCATTAGGTCCTTTCGTAGATGCTACGATTAATAGAACTATAGCTGGAAATACCGAAACTCCTAATGAAGACACTACCACACCTGTTAGTTCACCTGAGTCTAGTGAAAGTTATGATATTGAAGATGGTTATGTTGAAATGACCGATGAATTTATTGAAGAATGTAAAAACACCCATGATAGGAGCGCTGCTAAGAGTCTCCTTGAGAGGCGTACTATTAGACCCAAATTGTCTCCTATTTCTAAGTTTGCTGCTTCTCCCATAAACATTACAGATAAAGATTATGATTTCTCTCTCGATCTATCTTATATAGATATTGTCGAGAAAGAACCTTTTTGTGGGACTAAGAATGAAAGTGCGGTAGCACATATGAATGAACTTTCTACCATGAGTGGCTTGTTTTCTGATGATATTAAGATGCGTACTTACTTTGTTGCTAAGATTTTCCCTTTTTCACTGAAAGGAGAATTTAAAACTTGGTTTAGTAATTTACCTCCTAGATCTATTGATAGCCCTGAGAGCTTGATTAGTACTTTTCTATAGAAATATTTTCCTCCTAGTGGTAGACATGCTATTTGGAGGAACTTTTTGATTTTAAACAGGGAGAAAAAGAGGTATTGCCTGAATCTTGGGCAAGGTTTTGTGCTTTGATTCATGCACATGCTAGAAGTCCATTACCTAAGAATGAGCTTCTTGATATATTTTATAATGGACTAACTGAAGAATCTAGGACATACCTAGATAGTTGTGATGATTGTATTTTCAGGAATAGGACTCCCAAGGAAGATGGGGAATTAATGGCTAAAATAAGTAAGAATTATGAAGATTGGACTCCTCCTAAACAAGCTATACCTGAAGTAATTGTACCTGAACCTCCTATTCTGGTGCCTATTCCAACATCAAAGAAGAGGGGAGTTATTGAATTAAATGATGAAGTGATAATGAAAGCTAAGAAATGTCTTAAGGAGAAGGGAATTAAAGCTGCAGATGTTAAGAATGTACCTCCTATAGAAGAATTATGTAAGCCTATTCCCTACTCATCCACTATTGAGGTACACTCTCTCCAACACTTTGATGAAGGTGATATCCCTTACTCTAAACCTCCTGATCAATGCTTAGGAGAATTCGATATCTTTATTGTTAAGCAAGATAACTTTAGATCAAGATAACTACTAAAAGGGTGCAAAATCATCTAATGGAAAACACTAGAGCTATTGTTGAGTTGAAAGATATTGTGGAAAGAACCTCTAATGATGTTATAATGATTTTTAAATACTTTCAAATGGTTCAAACTCAAATAGATCAACTCATTAAAGTGCAAAACGACTTGCTAGTTAATGTGGTAAAGAAAAACATGCTTATGAAATTAGAACTAGAAGTGGAGTTGCTACCCAGGATCCTCTATATCCTAAGGGGCATCCCAAAAGAATTGAGCGGGATTCTCAACAAGCTGAAAATAGTGGTTCTACTCGTAGGAAAAGGAAAAAAGAAACATAAAACTGTTGTAGAACCCTCTGAACTTGCTATACATTCTAATAGTATATCTATATCTGATGCTGAAACTGAAAGTGGTAATGAAGAAAATGAAGTTCCTAATGAAGAAAAAGTTGAAGAAGAACCTGAAAACCACACTAAGAATACCAAATACACTAAAGAGGATTTTATTGCTAAGAAACATGGTAGTGAAAGAGAACCTTGGGTCCAAAAACCTATGCCTTTTCCTGATAATAAACACAAGTCAAAGGAAGATGAACACTATAATAAGTTTTGTCAGTGGATGCTATTAAATTGCCTCCTTACTCAAAGTATATGAAGGACATTGTCTCGAATAAAAGGAAGATCCCTAATGAAGAAATTTCTACTCTGCTTGCTAATTATTCCTTCAATGGTAAGGTTCCTAAGATACTTGGAGACCCAGGGATTCCAACTATCCCTTGCTATATTAAAAGTAGTTATGTTAGAACTGCTTTGTGTGATTTGGGATGGAGTTAGTGTTATGCCTTTCTCTCTCTATAAGAGGCTTCAACTTGAAAAATTAATACCAACTGATATATCTTTGCAAATGGCTTATAAATCTACCACTATTCATATGGGTATATGTGAGGATGTACCTATTCAAGTGGCTCATAATTGCTTGATATTAACTGATATTGTTGTGCTTGAAATGCCTGAAGATGATAATATGTCTATTATTCTTGGGAGACCTTTTCTTAATACTGCAGGAGCTGTTATTAATTGTAATCAAGGAAAGGTGACTTTCAATGTTAATGACAAGGAACATACTGTCTATTTCCCCAAGAAGATTTAAAGGACTTATGGTTTGAATTCAATTGAACATGTTGAGGGCATTCAAGTTGGAGAAATATATTGTCCCATACCAAGAGAAAAATTTGAAACTACTATGATTGGGACCATTGCTATGAAAGTTGAGGTAACATAATCATTATTGGAATACAAAGTTTTGTCTCATATGGAATTGTTTTGGTAGCAAGACCTGATCAACCTTATTAACAAAAGGATTTCAGTGAACAAAACAATGTTTTCACTATGATTATCTCCGTTTACTTCTATCCTATGCATTTTAGTTTTTTCTTTAGTTTAGTTTTATTTTTGTTGTTAGTTGCTTGCTTGTTAGAGTGTCTTAGAACTTCTGTAGTTCTAGCTTTGTTTTGTCCTTGCATCATTTCGAAAAAAAATCTGTCTGTCAGAAAATCATTCTTCTACGCCTGAAAATGCCCAAAAATAAAGTGTCTCGAAAAATTCCAGAAAATTCATATTAAATTTTTGCGTGAAAAAAGGGGCAGAGGAGTACCTGGGAGGTACCAAGGGGACCCACCAGGTAGGCACACCACCTGGTGGTGCGGCCTGCCCTCGGTGGCACCATGCCCTGGTGTGGGCCACCCCTGGCCCCCCACTATCTCTCTGAGCTGCCACTTTCTTCTCTCTCCCGAGTAAGATCTAGTTCATTGCTCAAAATCACGTTCTTGCTGTGCTTGCTTTCGATTTTTTCGACCTCCTTACTGAGCCCATCTTTCTTGCTGAAATTTGGAGCATTTGTTCCCTGGTATGTGACTCCTTCCCTTGTCCAAGTAGATTTGTGTTTAGTGGATTATATATGGAGTATTTTTCTGCTGTAGGTGACTAGTTATGATAGCTTGTAAGCTTATTTGATGCTTAGAGATATAGTTTTGATGCATGTTTAGGCCTCTTACAAGTCCCTCTGAGTAGAATCCTTCATTATATTTACTTTGCAATCACTTGTTTAATATGTGTTTAAATTTTAGAATAGAAGATGAGTGAGCACCACCTATACCAACATGAATTATGTGTGCCTGAGATCATGAAGGTCTACCGGGAGGAGGAAGTTTTCCCTCCATTTATCCATGCTCTGAGTTCATGAGAGCTGGAGGAATTCTTCAATATTTCCATACTTTGGTTTCTAATGCGGGGTTAGAGCACTTTTTGGAAGATGAACCTTGTCAATTTGTGAAGCTAACCATGTCTGTGGTGTAGGACTTCCAATTTAGTCACTATTTGCCTAACCCCATGGTCCATTACAAAATTTACAATATTGCTGTCGACCTTTATCTTGATGATTTTTGTGCAGCTATTAAGGTACCTCAATGGGGATCATGTAGAAAGATTAAGGAGAGACCTGAACCACTCATGGATTTATACGCAGAAATTTGCCAAGGGAGCAGCTTCTCGAAGGAGAGTGGAAAAATCCGTAACATTCATCTTCCCTCCATTCGCTACTTTGCCTACTTTATTACCAAGTGTGTTCTTGCTAGGAAAACTGCCAATAAGTTATCTTTGTTTGATCTAGCATTTATCTCTGCTGCTCTTAAACGAGATAGGTCTTGCAACTTAGGTGCTTTGATAGCTTTCTGTCTTGCTGCTAACCGTGAGAAAGGTGGAATTTGTGGAGGCCTCATTGCTTCTCGTTTACTAGCATTGCATGGTTTAGTTCCTCATCATCTAGACCTACAGTTTCCCATAGAAAGGCTTGATCTTAATTCCACGATACAACATAAATCTGTTTCCTCATGGGCTAGTATGAGTGAGTTATCTTATGAAATAACCTTTCTCAAAGTTGGTTGGAGAAAGAGCAAGTCCGAGCGTGTTGTTCTTTTTCCTGCACCTGTTTTGTTTAACCTTGATAACAGGGAAGGATGGTCCCTCACTGAGGAGGATCTTGACACGTACCTGGGAGAACTCTCCCAACAGGAGCAGTACACTAGAAGGGAGGTCACAGATGATTCGGTCCAACCCTCGAATGAGGGAGAGTCTTCATATCAGTAGCCTGCCTATGATTGGGGAGCTTCTTCTTCTTCCCATGGGCCCAACTACGACCATTCTTATCAAGATCCGCCTGCTTGGATCCCATATTCGTACATGGATTGATACCCACTTAGGCCAAAATCCTAAGCTCGGGGGAGGTACGCCAACACCGCACTCATCTCCATATCATGTTACGTCGGTACTTTGTACATTCATGTTTTCGTTCTCTTTTTAGTTTTCGTTCTTCTTTGCTTTTTCTTTTAGAAACACAAAAAGACCAAACATATTTCTTTTGTTTCTCTATGGTTTGCTTCTTCTTTTTGCCTTGGTTTGTTTTTCCCTTTTTGCTTTGTTTAAACCATTCGAAAATACCAAAAAGATTTTGCTTTGCTTGTTTTCCCTTTTGGTTCTTGTTTTAAAATCAAAAACAACAAAAATATTTGTCGTTCTTCTTTGGTTTTTGTAAGTTGGCTACAGGGTTCGGCAGTCCTCAGTGGAATATTGGTTTCATATTATTATTCAAGCCGCACAAGTGAAGATCAATAATGAGGATAAATGACAACTTGAGGTGTGGGAAGAGGCTGGTAACGAACTCTATTTGTTTTCATTTTTTGTACATATACTCATCACTGTGGGAATGCTTAGTCTGTTCATGTAGAGTGTATGTTATCTATGGATGCTTAGTACTTCTTGCTTTCTTATGATTAGCTCCAGCTTGCTAATAGTTTGTAGCATGTATTATGAATGTTTGCTTGCATTGCTCTATTCATAAATTGGTATGACACCGTGGTATCCTCCTTTGAATGTTTCATTTGAATTGACTTGGCACATGCTCATGCATGCATATGACTGTAATAATCAGTTAAGCCTCGATGAATTATTTTGCCTTGAGGATCTTGAATCACTTTCATACCTTGAGTAGTCCTGTTTTGTTGCAAGCATGATAATGACAGCTATTGCTCTCTCATTTGTCGCTCCCTTACTTGTTGCTAGCCTTCACTTGCACTGAGTGTTTTACTCATGTTTCCAACTCCCTTAAACCAAATATTGCCAAAGTGTCCACCATACCTACCTATTAGCATCTTTTGCTACTTTCGTGCATATTCAATATGCCTTGTTTTCTTCCGAATAAAATGTTTGCTTGTTATGAGAAAGTTAGTTAGTAAAGCTCCCATGAACATGATGGCACACTTTATTTCCTGCACTTAATAACCTGAACCATTGTGACTCTCCATGAAAGTTATATGCTTGCAAATTATAGGCTGGGGATTAGCAGAACTGTGTTGTCATGGGGAACTCTTTCAACACTTGTAAATATATACCCAGTTGATACCTTGCTCTTTTTTTGCGGATGTCCTTGGTGTGAAATAAAAGGGGAGCTTGTAAGTCCATGGATTTATGTATGTGTGTTAGAGAAATGCCTGCGTTGCTGGTCTAATCCATGCTGACATGGTGGAAACCTACAGCGTAACCATAATGATATCTATGAAGCATTCTTCTTACAAAAAAAAGAGAGAGATAGCTATTGAGAAAAATAAAAAAAAGAGATTTATGAAAAGAGGAAAGAGAGAAAAAAGCACCATTTTCCCATGGTAAATAAGAAGATTGCTGTGATACTCATTGTCTGCTTGCTTTGTCATTTCGATATGGGGATTCTTCCGTATCATTGGGCAAGGGTTACCCGTTGGAGGTTCTCTATGATACGCACATACTTACGATGACAAGAACTTACCGTTAACTAAAGTTGAGTAGCGTGAGGAGCGGCCCTCGTACTCATGGGACTTGGGATTTTCAGTTTATAGTCTGTCAAGCATATAACTCAGATTGGACCTCACTTTCACCTTAACCACATTAAAGATGCTTATGATAGGGGCAATGAGAGCTCAAAGCTAATGAGTATCATACTTTCAGCAGTTGGAAGCCTTTCAAAATTATTCAAAACCTTTTTCTTTACTTGTTGAGTCTCCATTTAATCTTTGAGCACCTTCTCGAGAGCATAGTTGTCATTCTTTGTGCTTGTCCCATTACTTGACTATTTGTCTTATTACTTTGCTGCTTGTATCCTTGATATCTTTACTTCTAGTCATCACTTGAACTTTAGAGGTGCCTTGATATTAATCGAAGGCAAGCGAGATACCACTCTATCATACCTTTTTATGAGCATTGTAATGTTGCTTATGTTTATACTTCATGCTACTTATTATTTTTGAGTTGGAATCTCTTCATAGCTTGCAATGCCTGTTAAGTAAACTTAGTTGCATACTCTTTATTATGAACTATCTAAGTAGTTGATCACATTGCTAAGAATATTTACATCATATGAAGGAAATGTGTTCGTGAAAGTTCGTTTATCAGACTCAATTTTCAACTGAATTGCTTGAGGACAAGCAATAAGCTAAGCTTGGGGGGAGTTGATGCGGCCATGTTTCCCGAACACTTTTGCTATTGTTTCTCCTCTAAACTTGTGTGATTTGGATGCAAATAACGCGGACTGACGCTGTTTTCAGCAGAATTGCCTTAGTGTCTACTTTTTGTGCAGAAAATCAACTATCAGGAAAAATCCCAGAAAATATGCCGAAAATCCTATTTCACCAGAAGACTCCAGGAGCCAGAATACGAGACGGAGAAGATTCAAGGGGTGGCCACACCATCGGGTGGCGCAGGGTAGGCCAGGCCGCGCCAGGGGGTGGTGTGGGCCCCCCAGGCACCCCCTCGGTCTCCCTCTTCACCTATAAGGAGCCTTCTGACCTAAAAACTCAAGGGGGTTCGACGTTTTTCTAGAAGGAGTTATGCTCCGCCGCCACCACCAGATTCCACGAAACAGCACCAGAAACTCCGTTCTGGCACCCTGGCGGGACGGGGAATTGGAGGAGATTATCGCCATCATCATCACCATCGCTTCTCCATCGACCATCCATGTTTCCCCCATCTATGAGTGAGTAATCCCCCGTTGTAGGCTATGGGGATGGTAGGGATTGGATGAGATCGCTCATGTAATGGCATCAGGTTGTTAGGGCATGGTGCCTAGTATCTTTTATTAGTGCTTTAAGACTTTGTTGCGATTTGTTGTTCTTAATGCTTGTAACTAGGGCACGTGTGCCTTGATTTCAGATCTGAACGTGTTATTGATTCATTATGATAGTATTGTTTTTGGTCTTATCTGCAAGTTGTATACACACATTGTTGTCTGGTACCAATGGCCCCGAAGTGACGGAAATCGGAATAACCAGAGGGAATGGCTTTGATGTGAGGATCACATGTGTTCATGGAGTGTTAATGCTTTGCTCCGGTGCTCTATTAAAAGGAGCACCTTAATTGCTAGTAGTTCCCTTGAGGCCCCGCTGCAATAGGGCTGGCAGGACAAAAGATGTTGTGCATGTTCTGATTGCGAGCACGTATGACTATATATGGAACACATGCCTAGGATTATCTAGAACTTGGATGCTTTATCTTATTTATCTGCAATTGCCCTATGTTCTGATTGCTATGTGAATTGTCTTGTCCATGCAACGCCCGTCCATCCATCCATATGCCTACCGCACTCGAATCCTACTGTTTACTACTATTGTTACTACTGTTTTTTACTTTACTACTGTTGCTACTTTGCTATTCCTACTACAAAACTGTTGCTACTGATAAACTGTTGTGAGCAAGATTGTTTCCAGGTGCAGCTGAATGGACAACTCAGTTGTTAAGGATTATAAATATTCTTTGCCTCCCCTTGTGTCGAATCAATAAATTGGGTTTAACTTCCCTCGAAAATACTGCGATACACCCCCTATACAAGTGGGTCATCAGGGATCCATGTGGTTTTTGAAAAGAACACACATGAAGGGACATCTAGTGGATCCATGTGGTTTAGAAAAAGAACACACATGCAATGACATCTAGTGGATCCATGTGTTTTATGAAAAGAAAAAACATGCAATGACTCGAGTGGATCCATGTGGTTTAGGAAAATAACACACATGCAATGACGTCCAGTGGATCCATGTGGTTTAGAAAAAAACACACGTGCAGTTACCAGTCGATCCATGTGGTTTAGGAAAAGAACACACATGCAATGACTATAGTGGATCCATGTGGTTTAGGAAAAGAACACACATGTTGGAGTGGCATCATTGCATGTGTTCTTTTCCAAAACCAAAATGATAAACACTGATAAACACACATGCAATGACACTAGGGGATCGATGTGGTTCATGAAAAGAAGACACGTGCAATGACATCTAGTGGATCCATGTGGTTTAGGAAAAGAACAAGCATGCAATGACATCCAGTGGATCCATGTGGTTTATGAAAAGAACAAACATGCATTGACTCTAGTGCATCCATTTGGTATATGAAAAGAAGATGCATGCAATGACTAGTGGATCCATGTGGTTTAGGAAAATAACACAGATGTTGGAATGGCATCATTGCATGTGTTCTTTTCCAAAACCACAATGATGCACACTGATACACACACTACAAGAAAAGTTGGCTTTTACAACGGACGATTTTTCATGGTTGAAGGCCCGTTTTTCATGGCTTTTACAACGGACGGATGCCCATCGTGGTAAAAGCCCCGTCACAAAAGAATCTACCATGTTTTTTCCTGACCGTGGCGGATCTTACCCTTCATCCAAGAAAACTTGTTTCATCATAGATATTTTCGCCATCCACGTTGACTACTGCCGTCATGAAAAATTCCACGTGGCAAACACCGTTAACAACCATTTACAACTGTTAACTACCACGAAAACCATGGTAGAAGCCAGGCCCACCTAAGGACTGCTCATAATTAACTGGGCCGGCCCATTGCGGTGACCCAGCATACCACTTCATGATGTAGTACACTATAGTCATTGACATAACACCAATGAAACACCGTTCACTAGTATTACATCCCTCAGAGTGGTACAACAGAAACACAGGAGGTCCAAGACATGACTATAGGTTACAACTCGACTCTTTACAAAAGATCCAGAGAACACTCTAGGTGAAAGAGAGAGAAAGAAACTTCTTACAAAGAAGAACCAGAAATAATAACTCAGAATTATCTAGTAACTAATACTAGAATCTAAGCTATCTAGCTTGCCATTGCTACTAATGCAATGCTCTACAGAAGTAGGTTTTATGACTTTATTGAAGAACTTGAGCTGCCGATGATGGTTTCTTGAGCAGAAGTTGATGTTGACATCATCTTCAACACCTTAGAACCTAGCAAGGGTTGAGAAGGTACGGTTGAGTACGAGCGTACTCAACAAGTTCTCTAAAAAGGAGTGTATGATGTACTACCTCTACAGCCAGAGACCGTAGGTCGTAGGCAATGCAGGTTTTCGTAAGCATTTCTTGAAAGGTTGCTTTTATTCTGAAAACTATGTCCGACAGCCTTCACAGGTTGACTAGAACTTTCGTGGGGTTCCTTTCCAAGAGTGTTCATAGCTCCTTCCCTGAACAGGGAGTAACATGTCACAATTCTTACACTCTGCAAACGTGCCTCACTTTTCCCACAAGAGACCTTAAGCTTTTTTTTACAGCCGGGAGTATGTCCCCGTTCAAACTTTCATGATTTGAGGCCCAACCTAAGATCCAAGCCAATCACTGCCCCCTTCGTGACCCCGCATGAAGACATGATCCTTCGGGGCTGACTACATATCCGTTAAGCCCCCTTTCGTGCAAGATACAACCCTGATGAGTTCCCAAAGACTCTGTAAGAAGCTCTGTCTAGCGGTCACCATCAGCTATGGTGAACTCTGACCCAGACAGCTATGCACAAATAATCTAGAAACCTAGCTCGCGGGGGACTAAGGGGTCCTACCCATGTGCTAGATTTTCTGGAACTCCACGAGAAATTAACAGCCTCACGATAAGGTCATCCGTCCATACAAAAGGAAGAAGATACAACTGACTTCTCTGTCCCATTCCAAATCTCATGGTCGACGCGTAATATACGGCGCTAGAATCACTTACGACATTTGTTGTTAAGTCCTAGATGATACATTACTATACAATGGCGTTTCCATTGCCAGTTATGATAGATTAACTGATCACCCTGGATCAGTAACTGATATTTCTAGTTAATTGTGAAAATAGTTTTTCGACCTTTTTGAAATGCAGATGATGACACAGTTGAGTTACAAGCATAGCAAATTAATCAAAGGACATGAGCAAGTTGTGAACTTGCCTTTTGTGATTGCAAGATTATGCACTTACGGTCTTCGAGACAATAGAAGATCAAAATTCTGTAAACAACGTCATTGGTCCGATAAGTAGTAATGTTTAAAGAAGCAAGATGCAACGATGCATAAGTAATGTAATGTAATTTGATAAACGTGAATCCCTGGAATAATTGTATTTTCTCTAGGGTTTGGAGTTTGTGATTCATTCTTTCGAATGTGTTGCACTTTTATACCAGTTTCACACTTGTGATTCTTATTAAGGCTTGTGAGAGTGTGTGAAATAATATGTCAACACAACAAGTATCATATAGTACTAAAGCACTTACATGGGTCATGGTATCTAAAATATTTCATAAACAAGATTAAGAATCAATTATAGATTTTAAAGAAGTGTTCAAGGTTTACTTTTAATGTTGCTTAAAAGAATAAATTTGGAGGAAAATATTACTTTACAAAGTAAAAAGTATTTAAACTTAAGGCCAACATTTTAAGGTTTTCTTATTAGCTAAGTTTATTAAAGAGGAAAACATTACTATATTAAACAATCATAGTATAAGTCGATGCATCTACCTTTCTATTTTAAAAAATAATGGTTATACTTAATAAGTAAATAATAGGTATTACTTCAATTACTTTGGAATTTGGTTTAAATCTTTAAGTGGTTTTCTCAAACTGGTGAAATAATTAGTAAATAATAGTTTGGTGATTTTATAAGTGCATAGGATTCTTGTGACAAACAATATACTATTTTAGTTGATTTTATAATTGGTAAGAATCTTTTTAGGAAAACTAAAATACCCTTAATTTGAGATGATAGTTTTAGTAGATACATTTTAAAATGGTTTGACCTATTTTATCTTCAACTAAACATTAATTAACTTGTTATTACATTTTTAGACTTTAAACAAATAATGCTAAAGGCATTAGTAGAGATTTATATACTTTTAATGAATTCAAATAGAAGAAAAGAGTTAAAATAAAATTTATGAGACCTTTACCTTTTATTTGACTTCAATTAAGAAAAATGATATTTTTAGTGTGTAGAATTTATTTTTGTGATCATTTTGGTATATGGAAAAATACTTCTTACTCCTGGGTGTAGTTACACCCACGTCTCATATACTCCCATACGAAAGTATATATGATACTTTACCGGTTTGAGTATGTTCACATACTACATCTAAGATACTTCAAATCAAGTTACGTGAAAAAAATGCAAGTGGAGCCATAGTTTGCACTATATTTCCCAAATACCCTTCATATTTGTACGTAAAATAAGAGTATGCGAAAAAATTATACATACTACCTCAAAAGTAGTATATATACTAGCAAATAGTCTTATAATACTTCATACTACGTGTACATACTCTTTGGTATGACAGATACTACCTAGATGATGTAAAACACATGTGGGTGTAGTTACACCCGGGAATAGTATGAATATGTCCTTTGGTATATTATATGTATTTTTGTAATTTTTAAATAATAAGATATGAGTTTTATAAGTTTTATCACTTAAGTGATATAAATTGTATAAAACAAATTTATAAGTCTTTATTTTGTTTTTCTAAGATTTTTGGTATACTATACTTATTTTTATGAATTTTCGGTAATAGAATATATTTATTAAGATTTATCTCTGATAGATTATTTACTAATAAATTCTAATGATTTATTTAAGTTGTAAAGTAATTATAGTAATAGGTTTATATTATAGATTTTATTTTTCTGAACATTTTGATATATAATACATATTTTACTAAGTTATAGAAGAAAAGATATTCAATTTTTAAGATTTAACTATTTTTTTAAATTCCTAGAAAATACTTATAATTGAATTTATATTGTTTATTTATTTTCTAATTGGAATTTAAAAAGACAAATACTTTTTATACAACACCTAAAGCTACCCTAGGTCACTGACCCGTGGGGTCAGGACCACATCAGCAGCCACGCAAGCAACCACTAGTCTACACGGCGACGTGGCAGAGGGTAACGTGGGTCTGACGTTGACATGACGCCAGCCTGGCTTCCACCACTAGGAAATGGTCGCCGGCGGCGAGCTAGACCACCCCGACAAAAGCGGATGGTCGCGTTGGAACCGCGGGAAGGTGGGGAGCCTACTGGTACTTGCGCCGCCTAGTTTTTGCTACCGGAGATTGTCCAACGACGGCGGACAGCGGCGGCGGTAGTGGGTGCCCGTGGCGAGACCGATAGAGAGGAACAAGAAGACGGTGGAAATGTCCATGAGGACCAGCGACTCACCCCTGTTGTCGTGGTGGTGACGGTGAGGGCAGGCGCGGCTGGAATCAGTGGAATCAACGGCGGCCAGCGTCGGGAATGGAGGTACCAATCTGGTCATCAGGGGCTCCTTCGGCTTCCACGGGATGCGGCAATCGAATGAGAACA
The DNA here is from genome assembly GCA_910589775.1 of Avena eriantha. Taxonomy (NCBI): domain Eukaryota; kingdom Viridiplantae; phylum Streptophyta; class Magnoliopsida; order Poales; family Poaceae; genus Avena; species Avena eriantha. Next base: position 274,379,919 of record OU342742.1, read on the forward strand.
TCACCACGGTCTTCATAGTGGCCTTAGCTGGTCAAGGAAACCTCGAGAGCGATGTCTTTCCAGAGCTCCGATGAGCTAGGGTTCTCGATGGAGGAGACGCATAGAGAGATGGAGAGGGAACAAGGGGAAATGAGGATGAGGATAAGCGAGAGCATTGCGGTGGTGTTCTTATCCCCTCCTGGTGAAGGCGGCACGGATCTCGATGAAAGTCTACGTCACGGTGCGGCGGCAAACGACGGAGCTCCGGCCAGCGAGCTGTCTGTGTGTGTCGCAGTGACGACGATGAAACTTTTGCAAGAAACCCTTGAGTTATTTAACTTCCCAACCCGCGGTCCTCTACTGGCCCCACTTTTCATATAGAGAGGGAAGGTGAGTTGGGCTGGGCTTTGGCTAAGTGTGCGGTTTGTGCTGCCTGCTGCTCGCAGGCGTGGAATAGGAAGATGGGCCTTAGGCCGGTTCAGCCGACAGTTCTCCTCTTTTTTTCTTCTTTTAAATGTTTCTATTTCCTCCTTTATATTTCAGTTTGAATTTCAATTCATTTAAACTCCAAAACTTTGTACAATACTACAAATATTTCAGGGGTCCTAACATTAGTTGATTGTCCTATTTTTGATAGTGCATTCCAATATCTATTATTATATAGGTAAGTGTCTATTAAATGAAGTAATTAAGGATTAGGGTTTTAGGAATTTGTTTCTTATAATAGGATTTCACAAAGATGATCTTGTTTTCACTTAATAATTATAATGGTAAAGATTTAAAATGGTGAATGATATATATAATCCTATTAATGCTTAACTTCCTGATGGAATTATAAATTTCATTATAGGGTATTAAACCTTGTGGTTCTTAATATGATGATTTGATTTTCATGGTTCTCCATATTTGGGAATTTCTCTCATTCAAATCCTCCTTGATTAATAGTGTTTAGGATTACCATGGACAACCTTGGTGAAGTCAAGAAGCATGGATAGCAATCATTAATGTAATTGTTCATTTCCAAATAACTGCCTTTAGTTTAGGAAGGTTTTAGTAGACTCATATTCTATTACGAATATGGGTAAAGATCAAGGTTTAGAGATACTACTTCTAAATCTATGAGTAGGTTTGATATCTCAACATAGAGTGAGATGGTAGAATTGCTTTACTTAAGTGATCTTGATGGTATAAGAGACTAGGTCTTTATTACGGTTTAAGACAATAAGGTGGACAAGGCTTTCTTCCATAACCTCTTAACTGACATTCTACTTATCTCTTAGACATTTCATTTGACTAAGAGATACTATCCATTGGTTAACTAAAAATAGGAATTGGTTTAATTACTAGCTTAACTCTAGGGTTTTGAACAAAGAGGTAAACATGGTTCTTGTCCTAGATTGATACGATCTTGGTTAAGGCTTTTGAAGAATCCTTACCTTAATACCTCACTAAGGTTATTGATACGTTGCAAACGTATCCATAATTTTTGATGTTCCATGCTTGGTTTTATCTACTTTCTTATGTTTTGTCCAAACTTTGGAGTACTTTTCATATGATTTCTTAGACTAACCTATTAACAAGAGCTACGATGCCAGATGCCTGTTTTATGCTGTTTTTGGTTCTAGGAAAGTCAGAAAATAAATATTCTTAGAATTGGACGGGACAAAAGCCAAAGTCAGTTTTTCACCAAGGGACACCAGGAGCCAGAGAGGCTGGGGCCCGGCCACACTACCTGGCCGTGCAGGCTAGGCCTGGCCATGCCAGGGGGTGGTCTGGCCGCCCTAGGCACCCCCTCGGCCTCCCTCTTCACCTATAAGTTGCCTCCTGACCTAAAAACCAAGGGGGGTTCGACATTTTTCCAGAAAGAGTTCTACTCTGCCGCCACCACAAGATTTCTTGATTCGGAACCAGAAACTTCGTTCTGGCACCCTGCCGGGATAGGGAATTGGAGGAGATCATCACCATCATCATCACCATCGCTTCTCCATCGACCATCCATGTTTCCCCCATCTATGAGTGAGTAATCCCCCGTTGTAGGCTATGGGGATGGTAGGAATTGGATGAGATCGTCCATTGTAATGGCATCAGATTATTAGGGCATGGTGCCTAGTATCTTCTATTAGTGCTTTTTGACTTTGTTGTGACTTGTTATGCTTAATTCTTGTCACTAGGGCCCGAGTGCCATGATTTCAGATCTGAACATGTTATTGATTCACTATGATAGTATTGTTTATGGTGTTACCTACAAGTTGTATACACACATTGTTGTCCGGAACCAATGGCCCCGAAGTGACAGAAATCGGGATAATCAGAGGGAATGGTTTTGATGTGAGGATCACATGTGTTCACGAAGTGTTAATGCTTTGCTCCGATACTCTATTAAAAGGAGCACCTTAATTGCTAGTAGTTCCCTTGAGGCCCTGCTGCAAATGGGCTGGCAGGACAAAATATGTTGTGCAAGTTCTCATTGCGAGCACGTATGACTATATATGGAACACATGCCTATGATTATTTAGTACTTGGATGCTTTATCTTATTTATCTGCAATTGCCCTATGTTCTGATTGCTATATGAATTGTCTTGTCCATGCAACGCCCGTCCATCCATCCCTATGCCTACCGCTCTCTAATCCTACTGTTTACTGCAATTGTTACTACTATCTTTAGTTTTACTACTTCTGTTACTTTACTATCGTACTACAAATCTGTTGCTACTGATAAACTGCTGTGAGCAAGATTATTTCCAGGTGCAGCTGAATTGACAACTCAGTTGTTAAGGCTTATAAATATTCTTTGTCTCCCCTTGTGTCGAATCAATAAATTGGGTTTCACTTCCCTCGAAAATACTGCGATACACCCCCTATACTCATGGGTCATCAAGACTAATTTCTGGCGCCGTTGCCGGGGAGCATAGCTTTATTTATCAAGTCCACTTGGAATCACTATTGTTCAAGCATAATCATAACCAATCTCTTTTCTTTGTTATTTTTGTTTTGCGTAGTTTATTTCAGCCTTGTTTGCTTGTTTCTTTATCAAAAATACAAAAACATTAGTTCCTACTCTAGTTGTTATTTTTGTTGGTCAGTTATTGTCTTGCTTTATCATGGTTTCTATCAATGGTTGGTTTCTTTGAAACTAAAGCTTATTGGCAAGATGGGTTCATGGAAGAATAAATTTTTTATTATAAGGAACACCGCTTGTCACAAAAAGGGAAACACTTATGGGAACATATTGATAAATTGTATACCATTGCTATAAACGTGTGCTCTACTTATAATGTTACTTATTGCTTTGATAAATTTTGTTGCTGTAGGAGGTACAAAAACCTCCCTTTTAATTGTGAGTATAATGATGATGTTACCATATCTTCTTATGTTATGGGAAATTATGACTTTTATGATGTGGAACAAATTGAGGAATTTATTGCTTCGAAGAGTGCATTTGAACTTGCTAGTTTGCTTGAAAATATTGATGATTCACCTTAATAATATGAGGTTTATGATATACTTAAATTTTTCTTTGATAATTACAACGAAGAAAATGGCTATATTCTTGAATATATTAATAGATACTTTCCACAAATGGAAGAGACTAATGCCTTGCAGGATCTTATGGAAGAAGAAATTGATGAACCTAAAAGCTCATTAGATGAAAAAGAGGAGAGTGATGAACAAAATGAGGAAGAATGGATTAGCTACCCATGCCTACCTTCTAATGAGAGTTACTCTTTATCCCTTACATTATTTGATTATCCCCCATGCTTACCTAAGGAGGATGAATGGTATGCTCATGTTATCTGTGATAATCCTTTATTTGTGCCTAACTTCGAGATGCATGGTACTAAAGAGTTTTTCTTAGAAATTGTTTATGATAAAGCTCTATACGATGGTCCTATATTAAATGATCAGTCATCTTGTTATAGAATTGTTAAAAGTGGGTTTGAAGGTTTTAATCCCACTATTTTTGATCTTGATAAAAAAATATGTTTTTGTAGAACATGAAAAGCATGCTTTATGTGATGGTTATATTGTTGAGTTTATTCATGAGGCTACTGAAAATTATTATGACAGAAGAAAATATGGTTGTAGAAGTTTTCATGGTATTGAAACACCTCTCTATGTACTGAATGTTTTGAAGTTACTCTTATTTTATCTTCCTATGCCTGTCACTTTGTTCTTTGCGAATTTATTTGCATACAAGATTCCTATGCATAGGAAGTGGCTTAGACTTAAATGCGTTTTGAATTTGCTTCTTGATGCTCTCTTTTACTTCAATTCATATTTCTTATGTGAGCATCCTCTCAAACTATCATGCCTAACTTAAAGGAGTTAAAGAAAAATACTTATTGGGAGATAACCCAAAAGTTTTAGATGAGTCTTGGAAGTTATTACTTCAGTAATAACCTCTCTTTATCCTTTTTATTTTCTTTTTGTGCCAAGAGTAACCTCTAATGAGAGAGAAGTAATGATTGGAAAAGTTGTTGTCCCGAAACAGATTTATGTGCTTCACCGTAAAAATTTGTGTAAAATGTTTGTACGTCCTTTTGAGGCGTCAAATTTTTCTCTTCTGCCCCAAGTTGTTATCTAACTTTCGTTAGTTCAACACTTTTCGATTGGAGCAACAGAAGGTCTTCGAAAAAATTTGTCTTTACCTGCTGGTCTGTTTTGATAGATTTCTGCCTTTATTTGCATTTGCTTCTTGTTGGTTCCTTTTTGAGTTCTTTTAGGGAATTGAGCTTTTGAGAGAAGTGCTATAGTAGCTTGTGTTTTAATGGAAGTTTTATTGGTGTTGGAACTGAACGTAAATACCTATTGTCTTGAGTGCACTAATGTTGCTAATAAAGATTGTGTGAAGTTTTGTATGAAGGAAAAATTTCAGGTGTATGGAAGGAATGAATAATGAGATGAAGGATGCACTAAAGCTCAAGCTTGGGGATTCCACCCTGTGTCACCCCAAGAAATATCCAAGAAGTACAAGCGTCAAAGCTTGCAGATGCCCAATGAATCCCCTTCTTCATCAATAAAAATTCCAGGTTCCTTTCAAACACTTCATTTTTATTGTTTCATGCACAGTTTTGTTGTTCTTGGAGCGGCTTCTTTTTCGTTTTCGTTTCGTTTTTTCATTTGCTTGGTTTTCTTAGTTTTCTTAATAAACTGGTTGGACCCCCCTCTTTCATGCATTGCTTTTCAAATAGTTTGGTTTGGATTGGAAAATAGTAGGAAAGTTCATGCTTAAGTGGTAAAGAGAGCTTCTTTTTGACTGTGGCCTATGCTTTGTCATGCCATGCTTGATATTGTTTTGACTTTATGCTTAGCATTCTTTGTTGTAGCATGACTTGTTATAAACAATTGATATTGCTTAATGTGCCTTTGAAGAATCATGCGTTGTTTTAGCATATTAAAGCATAGTATCGTGGTATTCTCCTTTGATGCTTTATGTGGGTTGACTTGGCACGTGCTCACACCATGTTATGACTCTCCCAAGTCACCATAACCTTGATGATCCTTTAGTTTTCAACTTGTAGTATCACTTTATGCTATGATTAATGATGTTTTGTCGCTCTGCATGATTATGGCCATTATTGCTCTCTTGGTAGGTCGCTCCCAGTCTTTCGCTAGCCTCCGCAACCAAGTATGAGTTCCACTCATGCATCCAACTCCTTAAACTAAGTTATTCCAAAGAGTCCACCATACCTACCTATTATCATATGCTATTCCAAGTATATTCATGTTTTATCTACCTTCCAAATTAAACTTGTTATGAGAAAACTAGTGATTAAAGCTCTCACAAACTTGATGGCAGACTTTACTTTTCTTGCCCTTAATAAACTTGAACCATTGTGTCGTCTATGTTGTATATGCTTGCACTTATTTGTTGGGGATTAGAAGAACCATGCTGTCATGGGGAACGCTTTCAACATTGCGCTTGTACTTTGTACCTAGTTGATATCATGCTCTTTTGTCTATGGATGTCGTCGGTGTGAAATGAAAGGGGACCTTGTAAGTCTATGGAGTTATGTATGTGTGTTAGAGAAACGCCTGGGCCACTAGTCTAATCCATGCTGTCATGGTGGAAACCTGCAGCGTAACCATAATGAGTTGTCTATGAAGCATTCTTCTTATAAAAAAGAGTCAGATATTGAGAAAAAAAGAGAAAAAGAAAAAAAAGAGATATGAGAAAACAGGAAATAGAGAAAAAAGCACCATTTTCCCATGGTAAATAAGAAGATTGTTGAGATGCTCGTTGTTTGCTTGCCTTGTCATTTTGATATGAGGATTCTTCCGTATCATCGTGTAAGGGGTACCCCGTTGGCGGTTCTCTATGATACACATGTACTTACAATGACAAGAACTTACCGGTAACTAAACATGAGTAGCATGAGGAGCGCCCCTCGTATTCAAGGGACATGAGATTTCCAACTTATACTTTGTCAAGCATATACTTCATAGTTTTTTCACTTTAACCTTAATCACTTCAAGATGCTTATGATAGGGGCAATGAGAGCTGAAAGCAAATAAGTACCATAATTTTTGGAAGCTCTTTATGAAACTTGAGGCTCTACTTCCATCTTTGAAGGCCTTTCTTTTACTTTTATGTTGAGTCTCCACCTTCTATCTTTATGCACCTACTTTGAGAGCATAGTGGCCATTCTTAGTTCTATGTGCATTGTCCCAAGACTTGTTGATTGATGCATAGCTTTGATATTGCTTGTTTTAAACTATTTGTATCTAGTCACTCTTATGAACTTTGAAGGTGTCCTATGCATTTATGTTTGCTACTCTATAAGGGACAAGCTGAATGCCACTATGCTATGTTTTCTTTATGTGAACCAAACAAGCGTCTTGCAAAGCATTGTTATTCATGAATCTTTTGTTTGTGCCTTTTCATGTTGTAAGGTAGTTGCTTTGTCTTATTGTTAGAACTTTATCTTTCATGTTATGTTGAAGTACTATGATCCCAGCAATGAATGTTTTACAAATACTTTGATCAAGTTTATGATGGTGCATGTCACCTCAAAAAATATTCTTTCTTTTTATCACTTCCCTACTCGAGGACGAGCAGGAGTTAAGCTTGGGGATGTTGATACGTTGTAAACATATCCATAATGTTTGATGTTCCATGCTTGGTTTTATATACTTTCTTATGTTTGGTCCACACTTTGGAGTACTTTTCATATGATTTCTTGGACTAACCTATTAACAAGAGCCAATGTGCCAGCTACATGTTTTATGCTATTTTTGGTTCCAGGAAAGTCAGAAAATGAATATTCTCGGAATTGGACGGGACAAAAGCCAAAGTCAGTTTTTCACCGAGGGACACCAGGAGCCAAAATACGAGACGGAGAGGGGATGGGGCCCGGCCAAACCACCTGGCGGCACGGGGTAGGCCTGGCCACGCTAGGCGGTAGGTTGGCCGCCCCAGGCACCCCCTCGGCCTCCCTCTTCGCCTATAACTTGCCTCCTGACCTAAAAACCAAGGGGGGTTCGACGTTTTCTAGAAAGAGTTCCGCTTCGCCGCCACCACCAAATTTCATGATTCGGAACCAGAAACTCCATTCTGGCACCCTGCCGGGACGGGCAATTGGAGGAGATCATCGCCATCATCATCGCCATCACTTCTCCATCGACCATCCATGTTTCCCCCATCTATGAGTGAGTAATCCCCCTTTGTGGGCTATGGGGATGGTAGGGATTGGATGATATTGTTCATTGTAATGGCATCAGATTGGTAGGGCATGGTGCCTAGTATCTTCTATTAGTGCTTTTTCACTCTGTTGCCACTTGTTATGCTTAATGCTTGTCACTAGGGCCCGAGTGCCATGATTTCAGATTTGAACATGTTATTGATTCATTATGATAGTATTTTTTATGGTCTTACCTGCAAGTTGTATACACACGTTGTTGTCCGGAACCAATGGCCCCGAAGTGACAGAAATCGAGATAACTGGAGGGAATGGCTTTGATGTGAGGATCACATGTGTTCACGGAGTGTTAATGCTTTGCTCCAGTACTAAAAGGGCATTTCCTATCCTATGTGTTTTTTTATGTTTGTTGACAACACATGTGTCAGACTAATCGTTTGCTAAGGAGTCACAGGTTTTAACAAAGAAAAGGGCATTCGGTTACCCTCTAAAATGTTCTCTCAGGATATAGTTTTTCTAGGGCTTTTTGCTTGAGTCGTAGGAACACCGTACTATCAAGAGGGGGTCCGTGTTGGAAAGTTTGGGTGGAATCATCTCTGTTTTGCAAAACCTCAAGCTTTTCCTCTTGTGGAGATATCAAGGGGAATCTTCCCCTGCGGCTGTGGCTTTCTGCTCTGTGTTGTCCGGTAGTACCGTTCTTCCTAACCTGTACTACCGCTCAGCGCCCGGTAGTACCGCTTGGAGGTACCGCGGGTGTCTGAGGCGCGTTGGCAATCTGCGCCTCCCCTCTGTTCTCCCCGGTACCCCTGAGCGGTACCACCGCCCCCGTCCGGTACCACCGCTCTGGTAAGCGGTAGTACCGCTTGGCGGTACCACGAGAGTCTGAGGCGCGTTGGCGATTTGCGCCTTCCCTCTGTTCTCTCCGGTACCACCGCTCTGCTAAGCGGTAGCACCGCTTCATAGAGCCATTCCCACTACGGGGGGCAGAAGCCTCGCCAGCGCCAACCCGGTACCCTGTCTGGTACCTGTCCGGTGGTACCGTTGTTTTCCGGTACTACCGCTCATAGGTCCGGTACTACCGGTTGGCAACTGGCTGCAACGGGTAGATCCCTCTTGAGGGTATAAATAGAGCCTTCTTCTCCAACGAGAAGTTTGACTCTTTTATCTCTCTCCTCCATTGTTCTTGAGCTTCATTTCTACTAGATCTCCCTCCCTAGCCCTCCAATCTCCTTGATACTTTGAGGCATGGTGAAGGAGGTCTAGATCTAGATTTCCACCAAAGCAAAGTTGGTTCCCTCGTGTTTTCCTTTGTGGATCTTGTTACTCTTGGGTTCTTTGAACCCTAGACGAAAGAGGTCGATCTCGGAGCTCTGGCATTTGTTGTAAAGCTTCAAGATTGCATTGGGAGACTCCAATGTGTGGAGGTCATGTCAACAAGTTTGTAAAGGTTTTGGTTGCCACCTTCAAGTTACCGCATAGTGGATCGGGTGCTTGCCGTGAGGCGGGTGCTTGGGAGAATAGGGTGAGGCTTTCTGTGGCGCTGGTGGTCTTAGTACCACCAACCCCTCCAATGGAGATGTACTTCCCCTCGAAAAGAAGGAACTTCGGGAAAACATCTCCGTGTCTACTCTCGGTTACTTCTATCCTCTACTTTTTACTTGTTGTTACTTGCTTTCTTGCTTCCTTTGAGTTCTCTCACCTAGTGTGAAGGAAATATGCCCTGAGAGGCAATAATAAAGTTGTTATTATGTATTCTTTATGTATGATAGATGTTTATTTTGCATGCTATAATTGTATTGATCGGAAACGTCAATACATGTGTGTTTAATAAACAAAAAGGGTTCCTAGTTTTTCCTCTCTTATAGACTAGCTTGTTGATTAACAAGATGATCAAGGTTTCCTGATCATGGACATTGGATGTTTTTAATAACAAGGTCACAGCATTTGTGAAATGATGTGATGAACATTCATCCGAAGTATATCATTACGATCAAGTCATTATGTTTACATTGCTATAACATCATACGAAGTAATCTTTATCCTTAGACCATGAGATCATGTTAATTGCTAACACCGGAAGAGTATCTTGATAACATCAAACGTCACACCGTAACAGGGTGACTATAAAGATGGGTTCAGTGCTACGAAGGTGTTATGTTCAGGCTCATGGATCAAGAGTGGAATTTGTCAATCCCGATAACGGATAGATATACTCTGGGCCCTCTCGGAGATATCACATTAAGGTAGCCTACAAGCAAGTGATGTGATCACTAGAATGTTATATCACGGGAACGAGAAAAGAGTGCATGTCAGTAACGAGATCAAACTAGGTTTTTGGATACCGATGATCGAATCTCGGACATGTATTATATCAAGAAACAAATGGATTAAATTACAAGTGTTAAAGGTTCTCACGATCACAGAAGTCATCGTTGAATATGCAGGAGTCAGTATGGACCTCCAGGTCCCGCTTCTGATTATTGATCTGAGAAGGGTCTCAATCATGTCTGCATTATTCGCGAACGATAGGGTGACACACTTAAGAGTTACCAGACACCATTTTGGAGCACATATGTTTCAGACGAAAGAATTGCAAAGCGCAGGAATTGTTTCGATAGAAACCGGAAATTGTTTCGGGTGAAATTGCAGAAAGTGGTTCTGCATGTGATATTGAAATATTGCAAGGGGTTATATGTGAATGTTTGTTAATTAAAGTAATTAACAAAATTCTGAATAAATTTAATAAAAGAGTTTTATTAAATGAGAGAGCATTAAATTTAGAGAATTTTAGTGCATTTAAAGTGGGGACTTTAAAAGGGAATCTGAAGAGGCATTTTAATGTGGAGGGGTTACAACCACATGAATGGGGGAGGTGAGGGGTCACCCCCGTGCGCCGGCCATGGGGAGGGGCACCCCCCTCCTCATATAAAAGGCCCCCCTCTTCCTCCTTCCACACACCTCCTTGTGAAGGATCTCTCTCCCCCTCTAGAATTATTCCCCCATAGTCTCGGATTAGCGAGATACATGTTCCCGGTGGCATTTCGTCTGAAAGGAGTTGCTGCTTCCGCTGGATCGCTAGAGTGAGGAGGTGGAGGTTGTTTGGTGGCTTGAACGTGTGTGCGAGTACGGATGCACTGTTGAGTTTCGGCGCTCAGACTTCCACATGATCTTGAGATCAGCAAGTGTACGACTACATCAACCACGAGTTCCTACTCGTTAACAAAACTCGTTGTCTTCGAGGGTAAGTTCTTGATGGATATATGTCCACCCGTTGCTCTGTACCTAGTAGATAGGTCTTGGCGTGTAGTTCTCATCGTAGGAGAATTTTTGTTTTCTATGCTGCGGACCCAACAGTGGTATCAGAGCCTGATCTATGCGTAGGTGCTTTGCACGGGTAGTACACATATGTTTATATGTGGGCGATCATGATCATGTTATTGCATCTTCTATGTATTTTGGATATTGGTGGCATAGTGGGATGAAGCGGCCCGGACCTACCTTACATGTCATCGTACATGAGACCGGTTCCACGACTGACATGCAACTAGTTTTTGATAAGTGGCTGGCGGGTGTCTGTCTCTCCTACTATAGTCAATATCTGATTTACAACGCGTTGCTAATAACTTGGTTATCCTCGTTGTGGTTCATGTTCGTAGGTAAGAATGGTTCTATCTCCGAAAGCCCTAAGCCACGTAAAACTTGCAATTGATAAATTAGAGGCGTCTAGTTTAGATCGTCGTTGGGCTAGTGTATTGATATGGTATTGTTGTAAGTAGATGTATGATAGATACTCTTACAACACATTCAACGTGTAAGTTCCATAGACCTTGGCCTTACACACAAAGGAATGATAGAGATCATACCACGATGCAAGTGATAGAGATCAAATGCATGGACCATATCATCTCACTTTACACATTAGATGTTAGCATCTTATAGTGCTAGTTTGGCGCTTTCTGTAGCATTGTAAGATGATCCCTCATTTAGATATCAAGATAAAATTGTGTTCTTCCTTAAGTATGCACCGTTCTGTGGATCGTGTTTCGAGACATCACGTGATGATCGGGTGTACTCGAATCTACGCTTTCATAGGAACGGGTGTAAGACAGTTTTACACATGCGAATACTAAGGTTCTTACTTGGCGAGCCTAGCATGTACAGACATGGCCTCGGAACACGGACCGAAAGGTTAAGCATGAGTCATATAGTTGATATGATGCCCATATAGATGCTCGCCTTTAAAGTTATATCAACTCATGTGATGATCGGACTTGGTGTAGTGGATTTGGTTCATGTAATCACCAAAAGGACACGAGGGATGTCATTTTTGAGTGGGAGTTCATTAGTAATTTGGATTAGTTGAACTCACTCTAGCATAAACTTAGTCTAAATAAACTTTACAAATTCTGTTGTAGATGGTACCACCTTCTTTTAATTTCAATTTGTTCATGGAGAAAGAGAAACTTGCTACGAATTGTAACAACTTGACCAACTGGGCTATGAATTTGAGGATTCTCCTCACTGCTGCACAAAAGCTGTAACATCCCAATTTTAGCAACCCAGATTAGTTGTCTCAAATGCAAAAATCAGGGGGAACAAAAACTTTTTCTTGTGCTTTCGTGCAGTGCTTGCTTGTTGTTTGTTTGCACTTGTGCTTATGAAGTGTATCTTAGGATACTCCTTACCTCACCCTCAGTTGACAAAAGCTATTTACCCAAAAACTATCTTGGCTTGCTTTACATATTCTCAAACGTTCTAGCATTTCAAAACATAATCCAAGATGCCTATGTAACCAAAGCTATTTGCATGTGTGTTCTTTTCATAAACGTTCTTGGCTTTGAATTCTACTCTTGGTAGAGATACCAAGAACCCTCATCTGGTCCAAAACTCAACCTCTTCAAAATGCACCCAATCTTACCTCAAGCTAGGCTTGATGGTGACCCCTAGTAGTAGTTGATTAGTGTATAATATGAGTTGCTTTGATCTGCTGATTGACTTGTGCTTAGGAAGTCGTATGAGCCACTCTAGGAGCTCATCACTAGGATCAAAATGTTTCCCCAATAATCAATCCCTAAGCAAGAAAGCAAACCTTGATATGATCTCTAGCCACTAGGTGATCATCTAAAACCCTTAATCAGATCCACTCTGAGGATCTCCATCCTAGATGTTTCCAAGTAATTAAGACCAACCTCAAGCAAGGATATCTTCTACTCACTCTACACCTCAATATCACCCACTTGTTAAAGCTCTGATACCTTGCCACTCCTCCAAGAACATGCCCTCACATACTCTAGTCCAATTTCCTCAAAACTGCCCAATTTGACTAAGTCTGGAAATAGTCTCAGCATCACCTTTTTGAATGCCTCCTTTTCTCACACCATGTGCATTTTTGGAAATGCATCTGAACCATCTTGTTAACCATCCCAAGGACTATCAAGGCCCACATTTTTCCATGGATAGATCCTCCTCTAACCCACTTGTCCATGATGGTTTTGCAGGCAAGAAAATAACATTTCCTGCAAAACTAGTCATCATGCCCACTCTGGTAGAAGCTCCCACCACCATCCAAACCTCTATGGACCAACTATCTGCATGGTTGTGTTCTACTCATTGATGTCTGCCAGAACCTACTTCACTTGTCCCAAGTGGAGCTCTGTGCTCATTAAACCCACATGGTTTAGGAAGCATCATGACACTTTCTGCATGGCAGCTTTATTTTCAACAAAGTTTGCCATGTTATCTAGATCACCTCAAATACAATTAATTCAAAATCCTCCTGCCATGATCATCTATATGACCTGGTCTACCTATCCATCTATCCCTTGCATCAAGGTGAGCTATGAGCTCCCAGATGCAAGCATGTTTTGGTGCTATAAAAATAACACCACCCTAGATCATCAACTCATCGGTTTCGATCCTTTTAAAGTTGGAATTCCTTTCCACAAGGTTGAAACTGCTTGCTACACCTTGTCTATCTCAACTATATTGATCCTCAAGATTTACCACCAATTATCCATAATTATTATGGCCCCAAAACTATTTAATTACTTAAATAGTCAAAATCTCCAAAACTCCCTCCCTAAAGGAAAGTTTGGTTTTTGCCAAACCACTTCCCCAAATTTTGGCTCATGTGAGTCCCAGAAATCATATCCTATCTTTCCAGCTCAAAAATAAATATTTTTGAGAAGCTTTATTATTTCTTTTTACCCATTTCTTAAATGGCTGAATTGGGATAATAATTGTTTTAATTACTTCCTTGTCTCAATAAATCTTGGGAAAATTCCCCCTAAGTGTGTATTCCCGTTTGGGACCCTTCCACATCAAAATCCACCTCTGACCAATGTAAATTTATCAAATGATCTTCTAGAAATCATTTCTGTCCTTTTTGAAGAAGTGGATTTAAGTGGACTTAAACTCCACATAAAAATCCCAAATAAATCCTAGAAGTCTACCCTTACCTCATCTATCTACCAGTAGCATTCACTCCTCTTGTCCAATAAAAGATTTTGGACTTCCTTCACAACCCTCCATTTTGCTCAAATTCGTCCATTAAACAAATCACCACTCTAAGCACTTCCAAAATGCATCAAACCTTGATTAATGCTTATACTCAACATCAAGACACACCAGATGTTGACCACCCTTGCAAGATCCACCCCAACAAATCCCCAATTTTCCCTTGCCATAGTAAAAAGAAGGAGAGATAAACCCACTTATTACAAGAATCTACCTAATCTAATTACCACTGATGCCACCCCCTCTTCCTCTGGTCTAGCACGACCAAATACCAACAATACCCCTCTCCACCTCCCCCTGGACCAATCCCTGGCCAGAACCCCTCTCCACCATGTCCACATTGGTAATTTACCCCATCTACTCCCTTCTCTTGGTATATATGGCCAACAGCCCTCCCCAGCCAGCTCCCTGCCCTCATTTGCCCCCTCTCACTCTCACTTGCCTTCCCTGAGCACCACACCCCCTCCCTTGCTCTGTCCTGCCCGAGAAAGAAGAAGAGGAGAGCTTCAGTCTCCTCACCAAATCAAGCAAGGCATCCTCTCCTCCACTCCATTCCCTTTGCATGTCAGCCCCCGAGCTCCCCTTGATCTCTTGCATCTAATGGTGCTCTTATTTTTGCCTAGGACTAACTCCTCCGTCGTCGCCGTTGAGCACCGACGAGTTCATCCTCGGCCGACGTCGTGAGAGCTGCTTCCCGTGGGTCTCCGGCGCCATGCCGCCCACTGATCTGCTCACCGTCGTCGACCACGTCGCCCTGCACCAGCCCCGACCCTCCTCGAGCCCCCAGGTCAGCTCCCCGCTCCATGCCACCCTCTGCTAGGGTTAGTCTCGTCACCGGCGAGCCCCGCGAAGACGACGACGCTGCGCTGTCCATCGTCACTTAAGCGGACGGCCGATACCCCTTCGCCCCCCCCTCTTGCTGATTGCCGGGCCTCGCCTGGAAGGTTCGAGCGTGGCTCTCGTGCGTCACCCCGTGCGCCGTGGGCCGAATCTCCCCCTGTGGCCCTTTCCCCAGTCAGATCCGGCCCGCTACACATCATTTTCTTTTTCTTTTTAGCTAACCATTATTCCAGAAAAGCTCCAATTAGAAATAAGTCCAACTAAAATGGTAAAACAATTCCAAATGCCTAGATCCAAATTTCTGGTGGTTCTCTGGTGTTTTCTCAAACATGCAGAGGTAACCCCATGTCCAAAATAATTTCCTCTAATTACTAGTAATTATTCTGCTAAGATATGTCTAGACACTATTTAAAATTCACAGAGAGTTCTAACCGCCATAGATAAATTCCCCAGGTCTAACCAAATGTGGTATTGACCTGATTCCACCTCCCAGTACTTCCTACTATCAAGATGTATCAAACCCCAGTAGCTCAAAATTTATTTAGCTCTGGATGAATTCTAGTGATTTAAATACCTCTATGATGGGTATTTTCACTAATTAAATCACTCCCTGAGTTTGGCAACGCCAAAAGGAGTGAATAAAATTCCTATAGAAAAGTATTTCAAATACCTATCACATTCCCTTGGAAACTCAATATCTCCTGTAGATTTAATCTGGTAAATAAAATAAGAATCATACAGAACTGCATTTGGGATTTTCTTGAGGGCATTCTGGTAATTCTTTTGACCCAATTCCAACTCTAGTTGGTTCAGTAAAGAAAGTATGACCAAACAATCCAAGCAAATAATTTTAGAAGCTCCAGAACTTTTCTGGTGAATTATTTCCTCAAACTAGAGTTTAATCCACTATTAAAAGCATAACTCCATCTAGAAAAGTGATAATCAAGTGAAACCACTTGGGATGGTTTTGTCTTGTCAAGACCTATCTGTGGATATCACTTTTCCCCTTTTGTAACCTACTGACCGCAGATCCCTAATCCAAGCTCTTTGTATCTAGCCTTGAGAACTATCTTCCAAGAGAAAACCACCCAAGTGGCAATCTTGTAAATTCCTCCACCCATATCCAACTTCTCCAAACCCTTCCAAGTCCAGTAGATTTTCTCATGTTTGTTTGCTGTATGATTTGACTGTTGTATGCCTTGTATTGATTGTGGTATTGTCTGCTTGCATGTATACCCGATGACGATGATAGTGTGAGTGTCTAACGACAGGAAGGACGTGTTTTCTTACTATTATATTATCGGGTATTCTTGGTCATCTGAAGAAGTCCAGGGACTTATTGCTGATCACAGACAAGCCACCATTCCCGAACTCTGTTATATGTCCTATTCTCTTTTACCTGTTTTATATCCTCTTTATAAATTGCATACTCTACCTGCATGTCTTGTTTTACAATTACTGCGCTAATAACTTGGCTCCTCCAAGCTATGATTTCGTGTCCTTCGCGGAACCACCCCTATGAACCTATCATTTTATCCTCTTTAGACCGAGAGTATGATGGTTAGCATCCTACCTCCTTGGAAACCCCGGTTTTGAGGAAACTAAACTGTTTTGTGATTTTCCCCACTACAAAGGTTTCAAAAACGACTTTGTAAAACTCTGGGAAGAGGCATCGTTCCCAGTGGAAGTTTTAACAAAAGAAATGGTGATGAGGTGAAACAAGGAGACTGTGATGGGATGTTCTACGGCTTTACTGGAACAATTTTTATCCGGGCAACCACATTACCCCAGGTTGCTGGGGCTTAACTCATAGTTTGTCAGCTTTTGCCGAGGCAAGTTCTACCATGCTTATAGGGAGAAATCCCTAGAATCCCGGGCCGACGTCCCAGCTCTAGGATCTGAAGGCTATCGCTTGCCTCGGCAAGAATGAGCCTGAGCAATCAGGAGTCCGGTGCAACAATTGGGTCTCCCACGGACGGTATGATTTAGGTAGTACGGAAGGAAGAGGAGTCACCAAATTTAAGGTATACGCCAAGTTACGGCTTAGGTATGCGCGTGTACGGAAGGAAGGACTATGGCTGGGAGCCACATACGCGTTGCTGGGAGATCAACCCAAGAGGAAAAGCATGCCTTTGCTAGTGTAGACAAGCGAAAGGTTAGGTTTGATTATCCAGACCCCCATCTACCATGGTAGTGGGCCGTGGTTGTATCCCGACGGATGTATTGAATCTTGTGGGTAAAGTGTGCAAACTCTGCAGAGTATAACCTATTCGAATAGACGTGTCCATGGTCAAGGATGGTTGTAAAGGTGTTGGCTAGGAGTATCCAAACCGTGCTTGTTTGGTCAACCAAGTACAAAAAGGACGAATGTTCCAGGGGAACCCGAGTTCGAAGGTTTTGTTTTGACCCGTGGGGTCGAAGGTGTTCAAAAAGAGTTTTCACTCCAAAACTGTTTTCAAAACTTTTTTTCAACAAAGACATGGGGATGTCTGGATTTATAAAACAGAAGCATGATTTCGAAACTCTTTTTCAACAAAGACATGGAGATGCCATAACTTCAAAGTTAGTTAGGCTTTTCAAAAGCAACCCTAGATAGAGCTTTCTCTCCACAGCCAAAATTGCATTTTCTTTGTTCACTTACCCTGGTGGTTTTGCGAGTACATTCAAAGTACTCACGGCTGTGTCCCTGGCTATTTACTTGGCCAGACTTCCAGGAGACTAAGGTGACGTCCAGCGAGCTAGGCCGTCTTCCCAGTCAGCTGCCTGTAGGTTGAGGCACGATTCGGCTCTGCGCTCGGCGGTGTTCTGCTGCTAAGATTGGTGTAGCCATAATGGGAGTTACATAAGTCATGTACTTTCATTATGTTTCGGGTGAATGTAATGATACCTCTCGGTTATGTTCCACGGCTCACTGATCATGGGAACATGGAAATATGCATAACAGGGATTTCTCGGATGATTAATCCGGGGGGGTCCCACAAAAGAAATATGTGCTAGAGGCGCCGCTAGGCCCCCCACCAGCTCCTGATGCCCCTGACGAGGAAAAGAATGTCTATATGACTCGTCAAGAGGACCACAACTTAGTTCATTGCGGCATACTGTATGGGCTAGAGCCATAACTTCGAAAGCGTTTCGAAAATGGCAATGCCTTTGATACCATGAGAGAATTGAAAATGATTTTCGATACCCATGCTGCCTTAGAGAGTTATAATGCTTCAGAAAAGTTCTTTAGCTGCATGATGGAGGAGAACAACTCCGTTAGTGAGGACATACTCAAAATGTCTGTGTACGCCGATAAGCTTGTGTCCTTAGGAATAACGATTCCCATTGACTTAGGCATACATCGTGTTCTCCAATCTCTAGCACCTAGCTACAAGAGCTTCATGATGAACTATAATATGCAGGGCATGGAGAAGTCTCTTCCCGAGCTTCTGCCAATGCTTAAGACTGCAGAAGTGGAGATTAGGAAAGAACATCAAGTGTTGAGGATCAATAAGACCACCAGTTTCAAGAAGGACAAGAAAGGCAAGCACAAGGGAAAGAAGGGGGCAAATCTATTGCCATACTTGAAAAGCAACCCCGAGCTGGCCCTAAGTTTGACACCGAGTGTTACTATTGCAAGGGGACTAGCCATTGGAAGCGCAATTGCGTCAAGTATTTGGTGGACAAGAAGTCCGACAAGGCAAACAAAGGTATATATGATATACATGTTATTGATGTGTACTTGACTAGTACTCGAAGTAGCACCTAGGTATTTGATACGGGATCGGTTGCTAATATATGCAACTCGGTTCAGGGGCTGCGGAACAAGCGACAACTAGCAAGGGATGAGGTCAGGATGCGGGTCGGCAATGGATCAAAAGTTGATGTGATCACCGTCGGGACGCTACCTCTCCATATGCCATCGGGATTAGTTATAAACCTAAATAATTGTTATTTGGTGCCTGCACTGAGCATGAACATTGTATCCGGATCGTGTTTGATGCAAAGTGGTTATTCCTTTAAATCTGAAAACAATGGTTGTTCTATTTATAAGAATGATATCTTTTATGGTCATGCACCTGTGTTGAATGGTTTATTTCTGTTGGATCTCGATAGTAATATTACGCATATTCATAATGTTAATGCTAAAAATATTAAACTTGATAATGATAAATCTGCATATATGTGGGACTACCGTCTAGGTCATATTGGTGTTAAACGCATGAACAAACTCCATTCTGATGGACTTTTGGAATCACTTGATTTTAAATCATTTGATACATGTGAGCCATGCCTTATGGGCAAGATGACTAGAACGCCGTTTTCCGGTTCAATGGAACGGGCGACAGATTTATTGGAAATCATGCATACTGATGTATGTGGACCAATGAGTGTGTCGGCGTGAGGTGGATATCGTTATTTTGTTACTTTCACGGATGATTTGAGTAGATACGGGTATATCTATTTGATGAAACACAAGTCTGAAACTTTTGAAAAGTTCAAGGAATTTCAGAATGAATTGGAAAATTATCGTAATAGAAAGATCAAATTTCTTCGTTCTAACCGTGGAGGTGAGTTTCTAAGTTACGAGTTTAGCACACACATGAAAGAGTGTGGAATAGTTTCACAACTCATGCCTGCCGAAAAACCACAACGTAATGGTGTGTCGGAACGTCGTAATCGTACTTTATTGGATATGGTTCGATCTATGATGTCTCTGACTGACTTGCCACTGTCATTTTGGGGTTATGCACTGGAAACAGCTGCATTCACTTTAAATCGGGCACCATCTAAATCCGTTGAAACGACACCATATGAATTATGGTTTGGAAACAAACCTAAGCTATCATTTCTTAAAGTTTGGGGATGCGGAGTTTATGTGAAGAAACTTCAGCCGGATAAACTCAAAGCCAAAGCAGAAAAATGTGTCTTCATAGGATACCCTAAGGAAACGATTGGGTATACCTTCTATCACAGATCCGACGGCAAGGTTTTTGTTGCCAAGAATGGATCATTTCTTGAGAAGGAGTTTCTCGCGAAAGGTGTGAGTAGTCGGAAGGTAGAACTCGAATTGTTTATTGAACCTTCTCTTCATAAAATGGCGAGTAGCGCAGCACCGGAAACTGTTTCGGAGTTGACTTCACCTAATGAAGAGAGATCTAATGATATTGATCATGAAACTCCGAGAGAGGACACTACCGAACCTCGCAGGTCAAGTAGGACACGTGCAGCTCCTGAACTGTACGAGAATCCTATTGTGAATTTCATGGTTGATGAAATGGATAACCCTGCGACATATGAAGAAGCGATGATGAGCCCGGATTCCAACAAATGGCTAGAAGCCATGAAATCCGAGTTGGAATCCATGTACGAGAACCAGGTTTGGATCTTGGTGGACTTACCTCACGATCGAAAGGCCGTTGAGAATAAATGGATTTTCAAAAGAAAAACTGATGCTGATGGTAATGTGACCATCTATAAGGCTCGACTTGTCGCAAAGGGGTTTTGAAAAATTCAAGGAGTTGACTACGATGAGACATTCTCTCCCGTAGCGATGCTTAAGTCTGTTAGGATTATGTTAGAAATTGCTGCATATTTTGATTATGAATATGGTAGATGGATGTCAAAACTGCGTTCCTCAATGGTAATATTGAAGTAGGGTTGTGTATGATACAACCTAAGGGTTTTGTCGATCCTAAGGATGCTAATAAGGTATGCAAACTTCAGCGATCCATCTATGGACTGAAGCAAGCATCCCAGAGTTGGAATCTCCGCTTTGATGAGGTGATCAAAGAGTTTGGATTTGTCCAAACTTATGGAGAGGCTTGTATTTACCATAAAGTTAGTGGGAGCAATGTGGCATTTCTGATATTATGTGGATGACATATTATTGATTGGAAATGATATAGATCTTTTAAACAGTGTTAAAAGTTATCTAAATAGCAAATTTTCGATGAAAGACCTTGGTGAAGCGTCATATATATTAGGCATTAAAATATATAGAGATAGATCAAGGCACCTAATTGGGCTATCGCAGAGTACATACCTTGATAAGATATTAAAGAAGTTTAATATGGACGGAAGTAAGAAGGGGTTCTTACCTATGTTGCAAGGCAAGACATTGAGTAAGACTCAAAGTCCGGCTACCGGGGAAGAAAGAGAGATAATGGATAAGATCCCCTATGCCTCGGCCATAGGCTCTATAATGTATGCCATGCTATGTACAAGACCGCATGTGCCACATGCTATTAGTTTGACTAGTAGGTACCAATATGAGCCAGGTTCGGAACACTGGATAGCGGTCAAGAAAATCCTCAAGTACTTGAGAATAACTAGGGATATGTTTCTTATATACGGAGGTGAAGAAGAGCTAGTCGCTAAGTGTTATGTCGATGCTAGCTTTTACATCGATTCGGATGACTCTAAGTCTCAATCCGGATACGTATTTCTCTTGAACGGAGCAGCAGTTAGTTGGAGGAGTTCCAAACAACCTGTGGTGGCTGGATCAACGACGGAGGCGGAATATGTTGCTACTTCAGAAGCGGCACAGGAAGCGGTTTGGATGAAAGAGTTCATTACGGAACTAGGTGTGGTTCCTGGTGCATTGGACCCGATGGTGATCTATTGTGACAACAATGGAGCCATAGCCAACACCAAGGAACTGAGGTCCCACAAGAATTCCAAGTATATTAAGCGCCGGTTTCACTCCATCCGCGAACATGTCAAAGATGGAGATATAAAGATTTGTAAAGTACACACTGACCTAAATGTAGCAGATCCGTTGACTAAAGCTCTCCCTAGGGCAAAACATGATCAACACCAGAACTCCATGGGTGTTAGATTTATCACTATTTGAACTAGATTATTGTCTCTAGTGCAAGTGGGAGACTAAAGGAAATATGCCCTGAGAGGCAATAATAAAGGTGTTATTATGTATTCCTTATATATGATAGATGTTTATTTTTCATGCTATAATTGTATTGATCGAAAACGTCAATACATGTGTGTTTAATAAACAAAAAGGGTTCCTAGTTATGCCTCTCTTATAGACTAGCTTGTTGATTAACAATATGATCAAGGTTTCATGATCATGGACATTTGATGTTGTTAAGAACAAGGTCACATCATTTGTGAAATGATGTGATGACCATTCATCCGAAGTATAGCATTAGAATCAAGTCATTATGTTTAAATTGCTATAACATCATACGAAGTAATCTTTATCCTTAGACCATGAGATCATGTTAATTGCTAACACCGGAAGAGTAACTTGATAACCTCAAACGTCACACTGTAACAGGGTGACTATAAAGATGGGTTCAGTGCTACGAAGGTGTTATGTTGAGGCTCGTGGATCAAGAGTGGAATTTTTCAATCCCGATGATGGATATATATACTCTGGGCCCTCTCAGTGATATCACATTAAGGTAGCTTGCAAGCAAGTGATGTGATCACTAGAATATTATATCATGGGAACGAGAAAAGAGTGCATGTGAGTAACGATATCAAACTAGGTATTTCGATACCGATGATCGAATCTCGGACATGTATTATATCAAGAGACAAAGGGATTAAATTACAAGCGTTTAAGGTTCTCACGATCACAGAAGTCATCGTTGAATATGCAGGAGTCAGTATGGACTTCCAGGTCCCGCTTCTGATTATTGATCTGACAAGAGTCTCAATCATGTCTGCATTATTCGCGAACCCTAGGGTGACACACATAAGATTTACCGGACACCATTTGGAGCACATATGTTTCAGACGAAAGAATTGCAAAGCGCAGGAATTGTTTCGATAGAAACCGGAAATTGTTTCGGGTGAAATTGCAGAAAGTAGTTATGCATGTGATATTGAAATATTGCAAGGGGTTATATGTGAATGTTTGTTAATTAAAGTAATTAACAAAATTCTGAATAAATTTAAATAAAAAGAGTTTTATTAAATGGGAGAGCTTTAAACTTAGAGAATTTTAATGGATTTGAAGTGGGGACTTTAAAAGGGAATGTGAAGATGCATTTTAATGTGGAGGGGTTACCACCACATGAATGGGGGAGGTGAGGGGTCACCCCCCATGCACCGGCCATGGAGAGGGGCACCCCCCCTCCTCCTATAAAAGTCCCCCCTCTTGCTCCTTCTTCGACACACCTCCTTGTGAAGGATCTCTCTCCCCCTCTAGAATTATTCCCCCATGGTCTCGGATTAGCGAGATACATGTTCCTGGTGGCATTTCGTCTGGAAGGAGTTGCTGCTTCCGTTGGATCGCTGGAGCGAGGAGGTGGAGTTTGTCCGGTGGCTTGAACGTGTGTGCGAGTATAGATGCGCTGCTGAGTTGCGGCGCTCGGACTTCCAAATGATCTTGAGATCGGCAAGTGTACGACTACATCAACCACGAGTTCCTACTCGTTAACAAAACTCGTTGTCTTCGAGGGTAAGTTCTCGATGGATGTATGTCCACCCGTTGCTCTGTACCTAGTAGATAGATCTTGGCGTGTAGTTCTGATCGTAGGAAATTTTTTGTTTTCTATGCTGCGGACCCAACATAGTGCACATCTAGAGAACTTACTTTGTGCTTAGCCTTAAATTGAAAAGTAGTTAAAATTTGAGTAGCTCCTATTCACCCCCCGTTTAGTCGCCTATACCGATCTTTCAATTGGTATCAGAGCAAGGTGCTCTTGTTGGCTTAACCGCCTAAGAGAACTATGGGAGATCCAAAGGGAAGTGAAACCACCTCCGAAATAACACCCATCTCTAAGATTGAGCTATCCGCATCCATGGATACGCTTCGCCAAGAAATGAAAGACTTGCTTGAATTATATCTTGGTAAAAAGGAAGTGGTTGTTGCCATTGATGACCCATCAAGTGGCTCAAAGCCGGTGGAAGATCCTCGCAAGGACTGTTCCAACGGCGATGAGGGCAATAAGGCAAAAGGCAACCCCATGGGAAACGTGCCACCACCGCTTAGTTATAATCATGATCCTCTTCCTATGCCACATATCAATCATCATGGCCCGCCATCTAAGCTTGATGTATCTAATTTCACCAATTGGCAATATCTCATGCGCTCTACTTCAAAAGTTCTAGTGTGCATCTTTGGAAGGTTGTGGAGTTTGGCTTCTATCCACACGACCCCTACAACATGACTCCTACCGAGGAAATCAACAATCAACTCAATTCCACGGCAATGGCAATTCTCCAAGATGCCTTGACTCATGAGCAAATGACTCACATTCGGTCTTATGACACCGCCAAGGAAGCTTGGAGTGCTCTTCAACGTGTCTATTTCGGTAATCAAAGTATTCAAAACTCCAAGTTTGAAGAAATGCACTATGAAGTCGATGCCTTTGTTAGGAAGGAGGATGAGACTCCCGAGGATCTCTATCGAAGGGTTACGGCTCTTTCAATTAGGATGATCGATCATGGTAGTAGGGATGTGGATGACAAGTGGATCAAGAGCAAGTTCATGCAAGCCATCTTGCCCTTCCAATGGGAGTTGGCCAACAACATTCGCTCAAGACTGGAATTCTATGCCATGTCATCCCATGAAGTGTTAAATGAGTTTGTGGCTCTTGGAATCATGAATAAGACAGCCGATGATGCTCTTGCTCGTGCTCGGAGATTGGACTCTCCCACTCTTGCTTTGAAGGCCAAGGTTCATGTCTATGAAGAGGATGTCGACTCCTTGGGGAAGATTGAAGGTGATGACGAAGATATCAAGTGTGCTCGAGCAATTAGCTCTCGTATCTAGAAGGTTTTGGAAGAACAAAGGAAGGGGCAATGTGTCAAAGGCTACCACAACCACCTCAAGACCCAAATTGAGGACACGTTAAAATTGTGGAGAAACCAACCATTTCATTGCCGAATGCCCATATGAGAAGAGAGAAGACCATGGTGGAAGACTTATATTGAAATCTAATTTCAAGCCAACTCCCAACAAGAACTTCGTCAAGAAGGTCCAAAACAAGAATTTTGGGAACAAGAACTTCCCCAACAACAAGGAACCTCAAAAATACGTGTTGGTGGCCCGTGAAGAATATGAAGAGAACGATGATAATGAAAGTGATGAGGAAGATGATGGTGAGATTGTTGGACTGGCCGCCATTGCTACAATTGCCAGCACATCCTCCACTACCACCTCAACCTCTTCACTGACGTCCCTCTTCGATTCTCCCAATGAGAACAAGCGGGCATCCAAGTCTACGTGTCTCATGGCTACTACTACTATGTCAACGTCTTCACCACTCTTTGACTCTCCCAATGAGGATAAGCTCGTCACCAAGGCCACATGTCTTATGGCTAAGGCCTCCATGGTAACCACCCCATCCACTATCCTCCCTATTATTGATGCATCTACACTTGATGATGAAATGAGTATTAAGATTAAGAAGGAGATAGTGGAGTCCAGTAGTTGCTTGAACTATCTAGAGGGTGAAGCTAAAATATGTGTTGAGTCTTTGATGAGTCAATTAGGTGAAGCCCGCGACATCATTGACGAGAGGGATGACTCCATCTTGGAAATGTTTGGCCATGCTCGGGAGGCCGCCATGGAGATTGCCGCTTTAAACGATGCTCTTGAGGAAGAGCAAAGGAAAAGAGTTGCTCTTGAGGAAACCTATGTTGCCCATGAAGAATCTTTTAACTTGAATATCTCTAAACTTGTTAAAGGACGTGATCATGCTATTGCCCTAACTAATGTGCTTAAAAAGGAAAGACTTGAGTTTGGGGTTAGTCATGATAGACTAAAGGAAGGAATGGAGAGACTCAAGAAGGACCATGAGCCCTTGTTGAGAAAATTCTCTACCCTTTCAAAGTCACATGAGCAACTTCAAACTCAAGTAACAAAAAAATTCTTCAACCCTGTCATCTAGTAGTGTTTCATGTTCTACTAACTCTTGTTGTGAGCATGGAGATCTTTTCGAGGAGAACAAGAAGTTGAAAGATACCATTGAGAAAGGCCTCGTCTCATGCATACAAGGAGAGAAAAGCCTCCATGACCTTTTGAGCAATCAAAGGGACAATGTGGCTAAAGAAGGGCTTGGATTTGCTTCTAAGTCAAAGAAGAAGAACAAGAGCAAGAAGAAGAAGACTTTGCCCACTCCCCCTTCCAAAATGATTACTTTTGTGAACAAGGGGGAGATGGCAAAAGAGAAGGAGCCATGTATTCGCAAGGGTGGTGTTGAACCCTCTTACAATGACTTTGTGGGAAAATATAATTCTTCCTATGTTCTTATGAAATCCTATGATGGTCATGTCTATTCTAAATATGTAGGCACCACTTATGGTGATGATTATCATTGGGCCATTTGGGTTCCTAAGATTCTTGTGACTAACAAAAGAGGACGCATTCAACGATGGGTACCTAAAACCAAGAATTAATCTCTTGTAGGGAAATGCTTCCGTTCGAAGAAAATGGGTGGTTGATAGTGGTGCCACGAGTCATATGACCGGAAGCAATGAGATGCATGATGATACAAGACCTAATACTTCCAATATGTGTGTCACTTATGGAGATGGATCAACATCTAAGGTATTGGGTTTGGGTAAGGTAGTGGTCACTCCGGATATATCCATTGTGGACATTATGCTTGTCAAGACCCTTTCATACAATTTACTTTCCATACATAAACTCACGCTTATGGGCTTTAATGTCTACTTTACCCTGAAGGTTGTGGTTCTCATGTGGAGCAAGACTCTCTCTATAGACTTTGTTGGGTATGCCGAGAATAGTTTGTATGTGGTAGATTTCGATAAGAAACCCACACCATCCGCGACATGCCTAATGGCTAAAGGTGACGTGGGATGGCTTTGGCATCGCCGTCTTGCCCATGTCAACATGAGGTCTTTGCAAAGTCTCCACACGGGAGGCCACATCCTTGGTTTAAAAGATAACGTGCGTTTTGTCAAAGATCGTGTGTGTAGGGCATGCATCGAAGGAAAGCTCCATGAGTCGGCTCACCCCCCCCCCCAACTACAACCATTTACTCCGATGGGATCTTGGAACTCCTTCATATGGACCTCTTTGGTCCCCCTTCTTTTTATAGTCTTGGGGGAAGAAGTATTGTTTGGTTATTATTGATGAATACTCAAGATACACATGGGTATATTTCTTCAAGAAGAAGAGTGAGACTCAACAAACCGTCATCAATTTTGCCAATGAAGTGCAACGCCAACATAATAGGAAGATCTTGGCCATTAGAAGTGACAATGGGACCAAGTTCAAGAACTACACCCTCGATGAGTTTCTTGGTGATGAGGGGATCAAGCAGCAATATTCCGCACCTTATACCCCTCAACAAAATGGTGTGGTGGAAAGGAAGAACCAGACTCTCATGGATATGGAAAGGACCATGATTGAGGAGTTCAAGTCTCCTTATAATTTTTGGGTCGAAGCTATTTCTACCGCTTGTCATATTGCCAATCGGGTTTATCTTCGCAAATATTTGGATATGACTCCATATGAGATCCTCACCGGCAAGAAGCCAAGCATTCACTACCTTCGGGTGTTTGGGTACAAGTGCTACATTCTCAAGAAAGGTAATCGGCTATCTAAGTTCGAGTCTCGCCCTATTGAAGGTATCTTTGTTAGCTATGCACCAGACTCTCATGCCTATAGGGTCTATAACAAGTCCACCGGACAAGTTATAGTATCCTCTAACAT
Source organism: Avena eriantha (assembly GCA_910589775.1). NCBI lineage: Eukaryota > Viridiplantae > Streptophyta > Magnoliopsida > Poales > Poaceae > Avena > Avena eriantha. The sequence continues at coordinate 274,407,535 of OU342742.1, forward strand.
GAAGTTTGATGAGCATAATGGCTCCCAAGTGGGGCAAATTAATCTTGGTGATGTAGGTGATGAAATTCCTCCTCAAGCCATAAGAAGAATGGGTGTGGGATTTTTCCGCCCCGTTGAGGAACCCCTTGTGGTGGAAGGATAAGAACAATGCTCCACTCAAGTGGAGCCCTCACCTACTCAAGATCTACATCAACCCCATAGTCATCAAGATGTCATTGTTGAAAAGATAGTGCGTGATCAAGGTCAAGCTCAAGCCAATGATGGGTGTTCTTCACCCCTTATTGATCAAGGTCAAGCTCATGAAGGTGATCAAGGTCATAATGTCAAGCAAGCTCCTTTTCAAGGTCAAGACGAGGATCAAAATAGTGGTGATGACCAAGTAGCTTCTCAAGAATCCGTTGAAGAAGCTCATGCTCATCGTGAAGCAAGAAGGATCAGCAAGATCCTCCGTGAAGGAATTACTCTTGAAAATGTTGTTGGTAACCTTGAAAGGGGCATTTCTACCCGTAAACAAGTGGCTAACTTTGTTGTCCACAATAGTTTTATCTCTTGTGTAGATCCCCAAAAGGTGTATGAAGCGCTCGAAGACCCGGATTGGCTTGATGCCATGCATGAAGAACTTCACAACTTCGAGCGCAACAAAGTGTGCTCATTGGTGGAAAGACCCAAGGAGTGCCGTAATGTCATCGGGACCAAGTGGCTCTTTAAGAACAAGCAAGATGCAAATGGGATGGTCATTTGCAACAAGGCAAGATTGGAGGCCCAAGGCTTCTCTCAAGTCGAGGGTGTCGACTACGGTGAAACTTTCGCCCCCATTGCCCGTCTTGAATCCATTCGTATCTTGCTTGCATATGCATCTCATCATAACTTCAAGTTACAACAAATGGATGTTAAGAGTGCATTTATTAATGGTCCCTTAAATGAGTTGGTGTATGTCAATCAACCTCCGGGTTTTAAGGATGCTAAGTTTCCGAACCACGTCTACAAACTTGATAAGGCACATTATGGGCTTAAGCAAGCTCCCCGTGCATGGTATGAGCACCTTAGAAAGTTGTTGGTAGACCGTGGTTTCGAAGTTGGGCTAATATACCCCCACTCTTTTTACTAAGAGAGTTGGAGGAAAATTGTTCATATGCAAAATTTATGTTGATGATATTATATTCTTCAATGATGTCTTTGCTAAGCTAATGACCGATGAGTTCGAAATGTCTATGATGGGTGAATTGCAATTATTCCTTGGATTTGAAGTGAAACAATTGATTGGAGGTATCTTCATTAATCAAGCCAAGTACATTCAAGATATGCTCAAGAGGTTCAAGTTGACAGACTTAAATGGAGCCAAGACTCCCATGCCTCTCAAGTGTGATCTTACTCTTGATATAAAGGGTAAAGATGTGGATCAAAAGGTATATCGATCTATGATTGGTTCTTTGCTTTATCTTTGTGCATCTAGACCGGATATCATGTTAAGTGTGGGTATTTGTGCACGGTTTCAAGCCGCCCCAAAAGAAAGCCACCTTGTGGCGGTCAAGCGAATCTTTAAATATTTAGTTGATACCCCAAACTTTGGCTTATGGTACCCCAAGGGCTCAAGCTTTGTTCTTCATGGTTTCACGGATTCGGATTGGGCGGGAGACAAAGTTGCAAGGAAATCAACCTCCGGGGCGTGCCAATTCCTTGGTAGGTTCTTGGTGTGTTGGTCATCAAAGAAACACAATTTTGTATCCTTGTCCTCTACCGAAGCCGAGTATATTGCGGCCACTAGTTGTTGTGCTCAACTCTTGTGGATGAGGCAAACTTTAAAGGATTACAGTGTCACATGTGACAAAGTGCCTCTTCTTTGTGATAATGAAAGTGCCATCAAGATCGCCCAAAACCTGGTGCAACACACAAGAACGAAGCACATTGATATTCGTCACCACTTCATCCGGGAGCATGTGAACAATGGTGATATTGATCTCTCCTATGTGAGCACCGAGAAGAATCTAGCGAATTTATTCACCAAGCCCCTTGATGAGAAGAGATTCCGAGAGTTAAGGCATGAGCTAAATATCATTGATTCGAGTAATGTGGCTTGAGATCATGCACCCATACCCATGCTTCATATGTTATTCCATCTTGATGTAGGCATGGAAAAAGGGGGAGTGCGGTCCTAACTTGTTGGGCCATCCCTCCCCCCATTATGCCCAAAGTGACCCAAATCATTCTCTTAATATCATTATGTGATATGTGAGCTTCAATGATGAGTTCTGGTAATGGACCCAAGATACATCTTCGCAGTGCCAAGCCGAATATACTCATACATGGTGGCCTAGGCAGGCCACCACCCTCTCCTTGGAGAGGTCGTGCTTTCCTCTTGGTTGTCTTCCGTTTGTCTTTCTTGTTGTTGGTGACTTGCACTCCCATTTGGTTCTTGTGAGTTTTCTTCTATTTTAGGGTGCATTAGTCCCCTTATCTGTTTGGTATCTCAACCCAAGCCCCTTCCTCTTTCTCATCAAACCCCTTCCTTCCACACAAGAACCTTCCACATAAAACTGTCTTTTTCTCTGGTGGAACCGGTACTACCGGACGTATCGCGGTACTACCAGAGCGAACACATTCCCAGGGTAATTCCTGGAAACTGGTTCTGGTGTGGTACTACCTGGTCTCCTAGAGGTAGTACCGGTTTCTGTAACCGGTACTACCGGTTGGCGGTCAGTTATAGGGTGGATCAGGGGGGTGAGCCACCCCTGTGCCTCATTTTCCCCAACTCCCCTTACTCGCTCTCGCCGCCGCCGCCATGGAAAAGAAGCCCCAGAGTCCTCCGCTGCCGCCTCCTCCACCAGATCCTAACCGGATCCGGTCTCCTTGCGGGCTCCTCCTCCCTCTCCTCCATGGACAGCGGTACAAACTCTCCCCTTCCCATGCTCTCTTTCTTCTCTCGATGAGTCTAGATCCTCTCGATTCATGGCTAGAAGTTTGCATCTAGGGGTTTGTACTGCGTTTTTCCTGCCATCTCCACTCCCTCCATGTAGGAATCGCGTTTTGGGGACTAGGTGCCTTAGATTCTTGGTCTGCTTGTACCAGATTCGTGCGGGCTCCCAACCGACCGGTAGTACCGGAGTGTTCTCCGGTACTACCGCTCGCGTGTGGTACTACCGCCTTGCGGTTCCGGTACTATCGCTCTCGTGCGGTACTACCGCCCTCTGAGTCCGGTACTACCGGAACTGGCAGACAGCACCTACTTCCCAAACCATGGCTTCTATGTGGTTCCTTTTTCCGGGTTCTTGTGCCCTTATCTCCCTGCTATCCTTCCTTTTGCTTTCACGGGTGCAGGTAGTTCTAGGGGTGGTAGGAAGCGCTCCAAGTCTCGCCCTAAGATTGAGGAGGAAGGGTCAGAGTCCGAGCAGAAGGTCATGCCTCAGCCTAGGGCTCGCATAAAGTTGAGGACTCAGGGTGGTCATGACGGTGGTTCCAAGCGGTCTTCCGATCGTGGGGGGCCTCCTCCTCCGCCCCCTCCATCTTCCGGTCGAACCAAGATTCAGAGTTCCGGGCCATCAGGGCCCCAGCTGTTGTGTGATGTGTCTGATACTGACTTTGTTGCCATGCGGTCTGAGAATCCTTATGGTATCAACCGTGGCCGTGACAGGGAGGAGAGCTTGTTCTACACTGAGTTTCAAGAGCGTGTGTACAACGAGGTAATCATGAACAATGAAAAGATTGTGCTGCCATAGAAATGGATTGACATGGCTCATCTGAACAAGCATCTTGATTACTTTGGGGAAGCAAAGGAAATTTGCACTAATGTTGGTTTGCTTCCCATCATGCAGTTCCAGCAGGATTATGATATGTCCATCATTGCTCAGTTCTTTGCCACTTCAAGAAGAATCAGACTAGGACCTTCATTTGGATGACTCAAGTTAGTGTGAAGAAGGCCACTTTGGCAGAGTTTGGCGCCATTCTTGGCTATGAGGATCGTGGTTTTGACACTCCGTGCGGTTTTCGGTGTCACAATAATGAGCACCCCATGAAGAAGGACATCCTTGCTCCTCTCTATATTCATGGCCGCGGTGTTTCTGGCAAGATCAAGGACCTCCTCCCCGTTTATGACATTGTGTACCGCATTCTTCGTGAGACTGTTGCTGCTTGTGCAGGGAACCAAGATGAGATTCATGGTTTCTTGGTGGATCATATTCCACGTCCATTCCAACCATGACTCCGGTGTTCCCCTTGATGTTATGGACTGCATTTGGAATGAGATGGTTGTTGCTACTTGCACTAGGCGGGTGCCTCCTTTTGCCCCGTACATCATGGCTCTTATCATCTCCAAGAGCGAGCGTCTTTCTTAGAACCTCTCTTCTCTCCGCCTTGTCAAGCATCGGAGCAAGGACTTGTTGATCAAGAAGCACGCCAAGCCCACCAACACAGCCGGTCAAGAAGTGCATGAAGAAGGCAATGTGGTTGAAGGTGACTCGGGTCATGAAGATAGTGGCCGTGACACAGACTTTGTTGTATCTCGTCGTGAGCATGTGCAGCCCTCATGGGCAAAGAGGATGGAAGCCAAGATCAAGAAGGTGTTTTGCTTCCAAGTGGACAACCAAAAGCGCATGTATGAGGCCCATGTCTATGCCAAGAAAGCTGCTACCCGTCAGAAGGAATTGATGGAAGCTCAACAGTTGACTGTCTCCGATGGCTCCAAGAACAACATCACTCCGGAAGAGCAATGGATCTCCATGCATAGAAATTGAGTTTGATGATGCCTCTTCCTCTTGCCGTGCTCCTCCCCCCACATGGTGAGGATGAGGAGTGATCTTCGGGGCGCTAGTCTTGCTCTACTCCCTTTTTGCCGTCTTGATGCCAAAGGGGGAGAAGTGCTGTAGGGTACGGGGGATTTGCATGGGAGGTCACAAGCTTGTTCTTTCTTTGATATTTGATCGCTTGTGAACCTTTTATTACCGCTTATTATTTGTGAACTCTGTGTGCTACCTATTTGTGTTGTAAGTCAAGCTATGTGGCTTTCTTATGGATTTATCGTAAGTGACGTATGGGTATTATTATATGGATCCATCTCGTGTGTGAATGCCATTTATTGTATTATGACCCTAGTGTTATTCTCAAGTTGTGCAAAGGTATGAACTCCTCGCCTATCTCTTTGCCCTTGCTCTTATTGTTGGCTTGTAAAATAGAGGAGGAGACCGGCTCTATTTTTCAAACCTAGTGCTCATTATAATATCTTTCATGCAAATGTGTGTTGTCATCAAACACCAAAAAGGGGGAGATTGAAAGGGCATTTCCTATCCTATGTGTTTTTTTATGTTTGTTGACAACACATGTGTCGGACTAATCGTTTTCTAAGTGAGTCACAGGTTTTAACAAAGAAAAGGGTGTTCGATCACCCTCTAAAATGCTCTCTCAGGATATAGTTTTTCTATGGCTTTTTGCTTCAGTCGTAGGAACAACATGCTATCAAGAGGGGGTCCGTGTTGGAAAGTTTGGGTGGAATCATCTCTGTTTTGCAAAACCTCAAGATTTTCCTCAAGTGGAGATATCAAGGGGAATCTGCCCCTGCGGCTGTGGCTTTCTGCTCTGTGCTGTCCGGTAGTACCGGTCATCCTAACAGGTACTATCGCTCAGCGCCCGGTAGTACCGCTTGGCGGTATCGTGGGAGTCTGAGGCACATTGGCAATCTGCGCCTGCCCTCTGTTCTTCCCGGTACCACTGAGCGGTACCACCGCCCCCGTCCGGTACCACCGCTCTGGTAAGCTGTAGTACCGCTTGGCGGTACCGCGGGAGTATGAGGCGCGTCGGCGATTTGCGCCTCCCCTCTGTTTTCTCCAGTACCACTGAGCAGTACCACCCCTCCCGTGCGGTACCACCGCTCTGCTACGCGGTACTACCGCTTAGTGGTAGCACCGCTTCGCAGAGCCACTACCACTGCGGGGGTAGAAGCCTCGCCAGCGCCAATCCGGTACCTTGTCCGGTACCTGTCCGGTAGTAACGTTGTTTTCTGGTACTACCGCTCATAGGTCCGATACTACCGGTTGGCGACTGGCTGCAACGGACAAATCCATCTTGAGGGTATAAATAGAGCCTTCTTCTCCAATGAGAAGTTTGACTCTTTTGTCTCTCTCCTCCATTGTTCTTGAGCTTCATTTCTACTAGATCTCCCTCCCTAGCCCTCCAATCTCCTTGATACTTTGAGGCTTGGTGAAGGAGGTCTAGATCTAGGTTTCCACCAAAGCAAAGTTGATTCCCCCGTGTTTTCCTTTGTGGATCGTGTTACTCTTGGATTCTTTTAACCCTACATGGAAGAGGTCGATCTCGGAGCTCGGGCATTTGTTGTAAAGCTTCGGGATTGCATTGGGAGACTCTAGTGTGTTCAGGTCTTCTCAACAAGTTTGTAAAGGTTTCACTTGCGACCTTCAAGGTCACCGCGTAGTGGAACGGGTGCTTGCCATGAGGTGGTTGCTTGGGAGAATAGGGTGAGGCCTTTTGTGGAGCTGGTGGTCTTAGTACCACCCACCCCTCGAACGGAGACATACTTCCCCTCAAAAGGAAGGAACTTCGGGAAAACATCTCCGTGTCTACTCTTGGTTACGGCTATCCTCTACTCTTTACATGTTGTTACTTGCTTGCTTCCTTCCTTTGAGTTCTCTCACCTAGTGCACATCTAGAGAACTTATTTTGTGTTCAGCATTAACTTGAAAAGTAGATAAAATTTGAGTAGCTCCTATTCACCCCTCCTCTAGTCGCCTATACCGATCTTTCAGGTACTCTATTAAAAGGAGCACCTTAATTGCTAGTAGTTCCCTTGAGGCCCCGCTGCAAACGGGCTGGCAGAACAAAAGATGTTGTGCAAGTTCTCATTGTGAGCATGTATGACTATATATGGAACACATGCCTATGATTATTTAGTACTTGGATGCTTTATCTTATTTATCTGCAATTGCCCTATGTTCTGATTGCTATATGAATTGTCTTGCCCATGCAATGCCCGTCCATCCATCCCTATGCCTACCGCGCTCTAATCCTACTATTTACTGCAATTGTTACTACTGTCTTTACTTTTACTACTGTTGTTACTTTACTATTCCTACTATAAAACTGTTGCTACTGATAAACCATTGTGAGCAAGATTGTTTCCAGGTGCAGCTGAATTGACAACTGAGTTCTTAAGGCTTATAAATATTCTTTGGCCCCCCTTGTGTCGAATCAATAAATTGGGTTTCACTTCCCTCGAAAATACTGCGATACACCCCCTATACTTGTGGGTCATCAGTTATCTTTAGCTAAGGAATTCCTTTCCTAAATATACTCTATACATCTTTCTTATCTTATTCACAAACATCACTTCTTCCTAAATAAGACATTCATCTGACTCCACCATATCAATTATCATACGATGACATGGTTCTGCGACTTCAACAATACTCCTTCATTCTTCTCCTTCCATTTCTAAACTATTCTTGAGGAAGTTATTCATCTAATTAATTTTAGCTTCTAACTCCATGCCCTAACTCCTTTAAATTCACCTTGTAGCTATATCCAAGGCTTGTAAGATTATAGTTCTCTCTATATCACATGTGATATCAATCCCCTGGAATAGGTATGGTACTACTCTCCATAATACAAGTTTGTTCTTGTATTAGTTTGGTTAAACTACTATGCCTTCATCTACTCCATACAACTCATGTTACATACTTCATCACACTCTAGCTTGACTTTCCAGGATCAAGGTAGATGATTCAGCTTACTCAGGTTTTGCCTAATTTGGTATACTCATAACTCTTCTTTATCAGTTGGTCATCTATTCTCAAATGAATTGAGAATAGTGACCACCAACCTTTGATCAAGCAAAGCTCAGGCTTCTAGTTGTCTAATCATGATCTATACTCCACTGATACATTGCAAATGTATCTATGATTTTTTAGGTTCCATGCTTGGTTTTATCTACTTTATTGTGTTTTGTCCTCACTTTGGAGTACTTTTCATATGATTTCTTGGACTAACCTATTAACAAGAGCCACAGTGCCAGCTGCCTATTTTCTGCTGTTTTTGGTTCCAGGAAGTCAGAAAATGTATAGTCTCGGAATTGGACTGGACAAAAGCCAAAGTTATTATTTTACCGGGGGACACTTGGAGTCAGAATACGAAACAGAGAAGGGCCAGAGGGTGGCCACACCACCTGGTGGTGCCGGCCAGGCCAGGCCGCGCCAGGGGGTGGTGTGGGCCCCTCCGGCACCCCCACGGTCTCCCCTCTCGCCTATAAGAGCCTCCCGATGCATAAACCCTAGATGGTCAATCAGAAATCCACAAAAAGTTCCGCTGCGCCGCCGCCACCGAAGGGGAGATTCGGGGGACAGAAAGTCTCTATCCCGGCACCCTGCCGGGATGGGGAAGTGCCCCCGGAGCCATCTCCATCGATCTCCACCACCATCTCCATCACCATTGTTGATTCCCATGATGAGGAGGGAGTATTTCTCTCTCGAGGCTAAGGGTTCTACCGGTAGCTATGTGTTCATCTCTCTCTCTATGCATGATCATATTGTGATCATGAGCTTGTAATCTATAGATCTACCTTGCTACTCAAGTGCTTTAATAGATCTCTGCTCTCCCCATGTGTGTGAAAGTGACAGCGTGCTCACCATGGTGGCACTTAGGCTAGAGATTAATAATACTTGTTATGAGTTATACTTGGAGTTGGATGTCTTTATGAAATTGTGGTGTTTGTTGGAACCATCTAGTGCTCAAGGTGACAGTGTGGGGTTTTCTAGATGGGAAATTCTTACTTTGAGGAGTGTTGTTATAGCCCTACCATCGATTAGAGTGTTCAATCGGAGAGTAGTTAAGAGTATTATCATAAGAGAAGATATTTATATGAGAGTATTCACTAGTGAAAGTATGATCCCTAGGCCTTGTGTCTAAACATTGAAACACTGTTTGCAACTAGATCTGTTACATGTTTGCTTGCTTCCACCTTTATTTCAGTTTTCCTTTAGTCTCTTCCACGCCATCAAATTTTTTTCTAGCACCGTTATCTTATATCCATGCCACTTGTATTTCACTATCTCTTCGCCTAACTAGTGCACCTATACACCTGACAAGTGTATTGGGTGTGTTGGGGACACAAGAGACTTCTTGTATCTTGATTGCAGGGTTGCTTGAGAGGGGATACCTTTGACCACTTCCTCCATGAGTTCGATAAACCTTGGGTGATCCACTTAAGGGAAAACTTGCTGCTGTTATACAAACCTCTACACTTGGAGGCCCAACAACTGTCTACAAGAATAGAAGTGTGTAGACATCAAGCTGTTTTCTGGCGCCGTTGCTGGGGAGGTAAGGTAAAAGGTACTCGCATCCTTTTGTATGAGTGCTCGAAGTTATTTCCTTTAGATTCTGAAATTTTGTCTTTTTTGTTTCTTTTTTTCACTAGTTAGGCTTAATGGAAAACAACAACAAAATCAAAGAGCTTTTTAGTATTTTTCCTAAGTTAGCACTTGAATTGTCTGAAAAGAAAATTAAAAAAACCCATGGAACTTTCTTTGCATGTTAATAGCAATGTTATTAGTATGAATCTTTTGAACACCTTTGTTACTAATGCTATGGAAATGTCTAATCTTAGGGAAGCTAGTTCTTATGAAAATGATTTTTTAGTTCCCAGTTTTAAGGAAGAAAATTTGCTCTGATGATACTTTATCTCCCATATGTTGTAATTCTAATGATACGTGTGATATTTTAAATCCACATACTGAAAGCATCCCTTTTAAAATACCTATAAAAAATTTGAACGTGTTATGGATAACTCTTATTTTGGAGATGGAACTGTCCATCATGGTGATCATTTACTCTTTATACATAAATTATGCGGGTTGTCCAAGTCTGCAGGTATTTCAATGAACCAAGTTAAGAGGAAGCTATTCTCTTTATCACTTAAGGGCAAAGCAAGGGAGTGGTATGAGCTACTAGACGATCCTCATCATTTGGAGTGGAAGGAACTTGAATCTCTCTTTTACTCTAAATTTTATCCTCCTCATGAAATTCATAAAGATAGTAATTACATTTGTAATTTTCATCCACATGATGGAGAAAGTATTACCCAAGCATGGGGGAGATTGAAGTCACTAATGCTCAAATGTCCCATTCATGAGCTCCCTAGTAATATTGTTATTAATAATTTCTATGCAAGGCTTCCAGGACATTACAAGGACTATCTAGATACTTATTTAGAGGGATCCTTCACAAGTAAGGAGGTCAAAGCTAACTGGGATCTTCTCGAAACAATTCAAAGCAATACCGAAGATTGTGATAACAACAAAGGTAAAGAACCAGGTATAAACTATAAGTATGATTGCATTAAGTCTTTCGCTGAAATTGCTGATTTTCAAGAGCCTAGTGCTAAATATGGTCTTGATCCTCAAATTCTTATTGATTGTTTTAGATCCTTTGCTTCTCATATTAATGCTCCTAAAGAAAAGTGGGACATGTATCATGAGCCTTTTAAAGACACTTGCATGGAAAATGAAATTGTTGTTAATGATAGCAATAAACATGCTCAAACCTCTGAAAGTACTATTTATTATAAGCATGTTATTTTTTGTGGAATACATAGACCTTGTGAGAATAATCAAATTGAAGAATAATATTGTATCACCCACAGGAATGAAAAAACTAGAATGTGGTATAGGGCTTTAAATGATCTTGGTAAAAAAGTTTGTGGCCTTTATCCTTTTATTTGTGAACTTTGCTTTGAAGTGGGTCATTTCAATTTTCAATGCTCAGGCCATAATAATAGCCCTTCTAATCCAATGAGTACTACAAGTTTGTATTGTGATGACATGATCACTCCTAATCGGCATGATGAACTTACATTATTTTTGGGATGTGAAGAGTTATCGAGAAAAACCTCTTTGGTAAATATGAGTGCTTTTGATATGAATAGTGTCCTACATGGTTGTGATCTTTATTGTGTTGATAATTTCCACACAAATACTTACATACAAAATATTATAGAAGAAGAGATTTTACCAAAATATGATAGGACTAATATGTGTTTTGATCTTATTAATGAAAAGAAGGAATCCTCCAAAATTTATTCTATTGTCTCTAATCATAAACCAGGGTATATGGAGAAGCTTCCTTTCAAGCCTCTCCCTCTTGAAGAGAAGAAGATAAAGAAGAAAAGGAGGAGTAAAAGGAGGGAGGAAACACTTTGTATGAAGGAAAAATTTCAGGTGTATGGAAGGAATGAGTAATGAGATGAAGGATGGACTAAAGCTCAAGCTTGGGAATGCCACACATGTCACCCCAAGAAATACCCAAGAAGTACAAGTGTCAAAGCTTGGGGATGCCCAAGGCATCCCCTTCTTCATCAATAAAAATCTCAGGTTTCTTCCAAACGCTTCATTTTTATTGTTTCATGCACAGTTGTGTTGTTCTTGGAGCGTCTTATTTTTCGTTTTTGTTTTTGGTTTTTGTTTGCTTGGTTTGATTAGTTTGCTTGAATAAATATGTTAGACCCCCTCTTTCATACATTGGTTTTCAAATAGTTTGGTTTGGATTGGAAAAGAGTAGGAAAGCTCATGCTTAAGTGGAAAAGAGAGCTTGTTTTTGACTGTGGCCTATGATTTGTCATGCCATGCCTGATATTGTTTTGGCTTTATGTTTAGTATTCATTGCTGTAGCATGACTTGATATAAACAATTGAAATTGCTTAATGTTCCTTGGATAAATCATGCGTTGTTTTAGCATATTAAAGCATAGTATTGTGGTATTCTCCTTTGATGCTTTATTTGGGTTGACTTGGCGCATGCTCACACCATTTTATTACTATCCCAAGTCACCATAGCCTTTATGATCCTTTAGTTTTCAGCTTGTAGTATCACTTTATGCTTTGATCAACAATGTTTTGTCGCTCTACATGATTATGGCCATTATTGCTCTCTTAGTTTGTCGCTCCCAGTCTTTTGCTAGCCTCCACAACCAAGTATGAGTTCCACTCATGCATCCAACTCACTAAACCAAGTTATTCCAAAGAGTCCACCATACCTACCTACTAGCTTATGCTATTCCAAGTACATTCATGCTTTTGTTTACCTTCCAAATTAAACTTGTTATGAGAAAACTAGTGATTAAAGCTCTCACGAACTTGAAGGCACACTTTACTTTTCTTGCCCTTAATAAACTTGAACCATTGTGTCGTCTATGTTGTATATGCTTGCACTTATTTGTTGGGGATTAGCAGAACCATGCTGTCATGGGGAACGCTTTCAACATTGCACGGGTACTTTGTACCTAGTTGATATCATGCTCTTTTGTATATGGATGTCGTCGGTGTGAAATGAAAGGGGATCTTGTAAGTCCATGGAGTTATGTATATGTGTTATAGAAACGCCTGGGCCGCTAGTGTAATCCATGCTGACATGGTGGAAACCTGCAGCGTAACCATAATGAGCTGTCTATGAAGCATTCTTCTTATAAAAAAGAGTCCTATATCGAGAAAAAAGAGAAAGAAGAGATATTATGAAAAGAGGAAAGAGAGAAAAAATCACCATATTCCCATGGTAAATAAGAAGATTGCTGAGATGCTTGTTGTCTGCTTGCCTTGTCATTTTGATATGGGGATTCTTCCGTATCATCGGGCAAGGGGTACCCCGTTGGCGGTTCTCTATGACACACATATACTTACAATCACAAGAACTTAACGGTGACTAAACTTGAGTAGCATGAGGAGCGGCCCTCGTATACAAGGGACATGAGATTTATAACTTATACTTCATCAAGCATGTGCACCATAGTTTGTTCACTTTAACCTTAATCACTTCAAGATGCTTATGATAAGGGCAATGAGAGCTGAAAGCTATAAGTACCATAATTTTTGGAAGCTCTTTATGAAACTTGAATCTCTGCTTCCTTCTATGAAGGCCTTTCTTACACGATTATATTGAGTCTCCACCTTCTATCTTTATACACTTACTTTGAGAGCATAGTAGCCATTCTTAGTTCTATGCGCATTGTCCCAAGACTAGTTGATTGATGCATAACTTGATATTGCTTGTTTTAAACAATTTGTATCTAGTCACTCTTATGAACTTTGAAGGTGTCCTATGCATTTAGATTTGCAACATTATGAGGGACAAGCTGAATGCCACTATGCTATCTTTCCTTTATGTGAAACAAACAAACATCTTGCAAAGCATTGTTATTCATGAATCTTTTTTTTGTGCCTTTTCATGTTGCATCTTAGTTTCTTTGTCTTATTGCTAGAACTTTTTCTTTGATGACATGATTGAAGTACTATGATCCCAGCTTTGAATGTTTTACAGGTACTTTGATCAAGTCTTTGATGGTGCATGTCACCTCAAAAATTATTCTTTCTTTTTATCACTTACCTAATCGAGGACGAGCAGGAGTTAAGCTTGGGGATGTTGATACATTGCAAATGTATCTATCATTTTTTAGGTTCCATGCTTGGTTTTATCTACTTTATTGTGTTTTGTCCACACTTTGGAGTACTTTTCATATGATTTCTTGGACTAACCTATTAACAAGAGCCACAGTGCCAGCTGCCTATTTTCTACTGTTTTTGGTTCCAGGAAGTCAGAAAATGTATATTCTCGGAATTGGACGGACAAAAGCCAAAGTTATTATTTTACCGGGGGACACTTGGAGTCAGAATACGAGACGGAGAAGGGCCAGAGGATGGCCACACCACCTGGTGGAGCGGGCCGGGCCAGGCCACGCCAGGGGGTGGTGTGGGCCCCTCCAGCACCCCCTCGGTCTCCCCTCTCGCCTATAAGAGCCTCCTGATGCATAAACCCTAGATGGTCAATCAGAAATCCACGAAAAGTTCTGCTACGCCGCCGCCACCGAAGGGGAGATTCGGGGGACAGAAAGTCTCTGTTTCGGCACCCTGCCGGGACGGGGAAGTGCCCCCGGAGCTATCTCCATCGATCTCCACCACCATCTCCATCACCATTGCTGATTCCCATGATGAGGAGGGAGTAGTTCTCTCTCGTGGCTAAGGGTTCTACCGGTAGCTATGTGTTCATCTCTCTCTCTCTCTCTATGCATGATCATATTGTGATCATGAGCTTGTAATCTATAGATCTACCTTGTTACTCAAGTGCTTTAATAGATCTCTGCTCTCCCCATGTGTGTGAAAGTGTGCTCACCATGGTGGCACTTAGGCTAGAGATTACAAATACTTGTTATGAGTTATATTTGGAGTTGTATGTCTTTATGAAATTGTCGTGTTTGTTGGAACCATCTAGTGCTCAAGGTGACAGTGTGGAGTTTTCTAGATGGGAAAGACTTACTTTGAGGTGTGCTGTTATAGCCCTACCATCGATTAGAGTGTTCAACCGGAGAGTAGTTAAGAGTATTATCATAAGAGAAGATATTTATATGAGAGTGTTCACTAGTGAAAGTATGATCCCTAGGCCTTGTTTCTAAACATTGAAACACCATTTGCAACTGGATCTGTTACACGTTTGCTTGCTTCCACCTTTATTTCAGTTTGCCTTTAGTCTCTTCCACGCCATCAAATTATTTTCTAGCACCGTTATCTTATATCCATACCACTTGTATTTCACTATCACTTTGCCGAACTAGTGCACCTATACACCTGACAAGTGTATTGGGTGTGTTGGGGGGACACAAGAGACTTCTTGTATCTTGATTGCAGGGTTACTTGAGAGGGGATACCTTTGACCACTTCCTCCCTGAGTTTGATAAACCTTGGGTGATCCACTTAAGGGAAAACTTGCTGATGTTCTACAAACCTCTACACTTGGAGGCCCAACAACTGTCTACAAGAATAGAAGTGCGTAGACATCATCCACTAAGTAGTAGACTTGTACTGGTCTCTCTATAGGATTTATCTTGTTAAGAAAACTTACTTTAAGTTTATGCCCACTTGGCTTAACAAGATTATCATTGGATATTCTAATACTACTAACTTCCTTATAGTTCCATGATCACTTGTTACTTCTTGGGTTTAGGCACTGATCCTAGTTAACTCATGAGTGAGTTAACTCCTCCAACATTCAATGGTTTGATCTCTACTAAGGATCACATTCCATTGATGATGGTACACTCTGCCATAACTAGTTCATTCTTCTTATTAATTTACTTATGATTTTTGGAAGGTCAATATAATAGGTCAAAGCTAAGAGTCAATAAATTCTAGATCAAGAATTTACTACTCAACATTGATGATCAAACAACTATAGGACTTGGTTAAATAGGAATGTCATCTTTTAATATGACAATAAGGATATGTGATGAATGGACCTGTCTTGACTTCCTTTCTACTCTATTTGTAATAAGAGTTAGTGTTTAGAAACTACCATGATACCCATGGTAGAAGTAACTATGACAAACAAGAGTTTCAAGATTTAGTTATTGAGGTTTGTTTACTTAAGTTATATACTTAACTAGCTATTCAAAGTTTTTGGTAGATAATACCTTGATATCCTCTTTAGAATATTAAGGCTTCATCCTTGAGTTGTGGTATGGAATACCATGTAATGATCTCTATAGGATCAAGTACTCCTTATTAAGTAGTGTGTGGTGACTTCGTTTCATTACATTTGATCTACCCTTAGATCAAATTATATTACCCAAAGATAAGGTTTTAGCAAAGGTCATATAGAAACTTATCGCTGTCAACTTGATGATCTACTTCAGTTCCACCAAGGTAAGAGAAGCTTCAATCTCTTTGACAAGTTTTATTTTAAAAGCGTGAAAATTATCCGGATTTTCTATGCATGAATGCAATGCACACACCTGTGTTCAGCTTATTTCTAAGCTCTAATGTTGGGGTGTTACAGACTCTCCCCCTTAAAATAAACTTCGTCCCCGAAGTTTGTACTCTCTTGCATTTCAGAATGAGGTATTGACTTGTATTGATTCGACATTTCTCAAAATCCATTGTGATCACATTTGGGGATAATGGTGATATCCCATATTCAGAAATTTTTCCTTGAATTCACTTCATACTTGGAAACTTCCAATTGTTGTTTCCTATATGTAGCATAACTCCTTCTACTATAGTTCCCTAAGTTACGTCTTCAAAGCTCTACTTAGGATTGGTTTGGGACACATTTAGTCCATTCCAATCAGGCTCTCCTACTACTATACACTAAACTATTTTAGTAGGCTCTACTCCTTTTTAAGAACAACTTACGAGTTGTTTCTCCTAAAACTAGTCCACTATGTTTAATATATTATATATACTTCGATCATTCATCTAGACATGCTCTCGGAAATACTTTGGGATTATGGCTTTTTATAACCTTATAAGAATATGGCTTAATCTTATCATTGTTTAGTACTTCTTCTCCAACTTTAGTCAGAAAGGTAGACAACAACACTTCAGTGTTTATTGTTTACTCTCCCCTTGGAGTTTTCTAATGGTCTATAATCTACATGTATAACACCCATTAACTCAATAGTTAGGACATTGGTCTCTATCCAGCTTATATCTTACCTAAATAAGGTCTCACGAAAGAATCTGTGGTACATACACACAATTGTGGACTCCGAAATGAATATTCCAATGTTACTTGTCTTACACTTAACCTTTTGGACATTTTTTCTTTGGTAAGCCCGATTTCACGAAGCGTCACGAAAGTCATTCGCTATAAATTTTATACTCCTTTATGTCCTTCTTAGCTTAGGCCAAGTTTTATACTCTTTAAATTACACAAAGATGACCTACTTCATTACACCGCTAGGATACCAGCTACGAATACCAACTACGGATGCTAGCTGCGGATCCTTATTGGTGCATGAATTACCCTACGGGTTTTCGGCTTCTTACTGGCATTCTCTCTGAGTTGTCAGAGATTGAATACCACCCTTTTTCCAAGACTTCTTCTTTGTACCCTTCCATGATACTTCCATGATCTTGGAACAACTACTAGATTAGCTTCTGAGAAATATCACCTATCTTGAGTGAGCTCAAGTTCATTCCTTCATGTTGCTCCACACCTTTTTCTGCATTAATATTCCTTCTTATTGCCAGCTCATACTGAGTTGGAATTGATACATCCTTCACAATAGTGTTGATACACCTTACAATTGGCTTCCTTCTTCCTACATTCTTCATCTTGATCTTCATAACTCGTCACTCCCTTACACGAATTCCCTTATGTATCTAGGTCCATAACATAAAGTAATACCTTGGTGATGCAACATGCATTTGCACATCAAGTCAAACTTCATGTACGGATCTAGTCAATCAAGAAGATCTAAGAAAAACAAAGAAATCCAAATGTGGTACATATAACACACATTATTCTACGCTCAAAATATAGTAGTTGAGTATGATACCTCTAGAATTTAGTCTTAGCTATGTAGTATATGATGTTGGAATTTTGCCTAATAAAGGCCCAGCCCATTTATATTATTCAACAATTCCTGAAATCCTAGAGGCCCACTTGGCCCATTCATGGAAGGCAAGAGGTGGGACAAGAGTTTAGTCCCACATTGCTAGTTGAGTGGAAGTTGGACCAGCTTATAAGGAGAGCTCTTCCATCACTTGTATGAGCTTGAGAAGAGAAGACATATACACGCGCGCTCCTCCTCCTACGCTGCCCGCCTCTCCACGCCTAGCCTCGTCACGACGCGCGTGCATGCCGCGGGTTGAGGGAATGCCTCGAGCCGAGAGCTTCTCTTTCTTTTTGCCACGCATAAATGGATAATAATTTGAACAGTCTGCGTGAGTGTATTTTTAATATGAACTCAGTGGAGATTTAATTCGAGCTTAGTGGAGGATGTTTGGCTTCGGTCGATGCCTGTTCGCTTCCTCTCCTGACGCCGACTGTTCACCTACCTACCCGTGCCTATAAGAGCGAGAGGTTGCTCCTCTCCTTAGACACACCAACGCACACACCTTGCACCTCCAGTTCCAGAGTGATGCGCTGCTTAGATCTTCCCCATCCCGTCTTGCGGCGTGCACCGCGAGCTGGGACAGTAGGCCTCCGAGACCCCGTTGGTTAGAGTCATGAACGGGAGAAGGGCGATAATGGTTTTGGGGAGCGCTACCAGCGCAACTATTGGCTTAATCACGGACTCCTTCACGGATAGCGACTGCACCGATGTCTTCCCCAACGATGATTTCTTCCCTGACATCAACAATATTTTCCTCGACAACATGGCTGACGACGGTACCAACGCTAACGGGAACACCGACGGTTCCTCTACCGTGATGTATATCATCTTCTGGTCCTTTTCTGTTATTTTGCCTGTGTTCTATCTGTCTTTTACTATGGTTAAATCTCTTGGAAAATTGCTCTATTTCTCAACAATCCAAAAACCTTATTATATGCAATTTTCTCCAAGTGCTTTCGTTGCTTCTCTGAAGCCACATGTTTTTGAGGGTACGCATTATAAGAGGTGGGGCGTGAGAGCAGTTCTCTGGTTTCAGAACATGAACTGCTATGACGCCACTCTTGGCAAGCCTGAGGGAGAGCTTACTCCTGCTCAGGAACTAGTTTTTCGGAAAACTGATACCCTATTCAAGGCTGCGGTGCTGTCTATTCTAGGGGATAACATTGTTGAACCCTATATGTGATTTGCTAATGGCAAGGACATGTGGGCTGCGCTCGAGTCCAAATTTGGGATCTCGGACGCTGGCAGTGAACTGTATGTCATGGAACAACTCTATGACTACAAGATGACCGATGACCGCTCCATGGTTGAGCAGGCTCATGAAATATAGTCACTGGCCAAGGAGCTTGAGCACTTCCCTTGTGTTTTACTGGACAAGTTCATTGCCAGGGGCATTATTGCCAAACTTCCCCCTTCATGGAGGAACTTTGCTACTTCCCTGAAACACAAGAGACAAGAGTTTTCCGTATCGGATCTCATTGGGACTCTTGATGTGGAAGAGAAGGCGAGAGCAAAAGACACACGTGCTCGAGGTGCTGATGGAGGTTCAAGTGCCAACCTGGTACAGAAAAAGAACTTCTAGTCTCACAAGTTCAAGAACAAGGGGAAGTTTGATGGAAAAGGAAAGTTTGATGGAAAGAACAAAGCCTCACAGTCTACTAGCTTCAAGAAGAAGACTGATAAGAAGAAAGGTGCTTGTCATGTGCGGTGATCCTGATCATTGGGCTCTTGCTTGCCTCAACCGTTTTGACAAGCGCCAACATGGAAAAGGAAGCAAGACTGCTAATGTTGTCATGGGCGACATTGAGATGAAGGATGTTGGGTATGGTATATTACCTACTGTTCTTTCATTATGGGATTCTCCTGATTGGTGGATTGACACAGGTGCTAATGTACATGTTTGTTCTAATGTCTCCATGTTTTCCTCATATCAGGTTAGAGGGGCTCAGTCCGTGCTGATGGGGAACGGCTCGCATGCTTCTGTTCATGGTGTTGGTACGGTCGATCTGAAGTTCACTTCGAGAAAGACCGTGCGCCTGAAGAACGTGCATCATGTTCCCTCAATAAATAAGAATCTTGTTAGTGGATCACGTATATGTTGTGATGGCTACAAGATTGTGTTTGAGTCCAATACATTTGTACTGTCTAAGTTTGGAACATTTATTGGTATAGGCTATGGGTGTGGAGGTTTGTTCCGCCTGTCACTGTCAGATGTGTGTAATAAAGTCGTGAATCATTTTTCATCTGATCTTGTATCAAATGTCTGGCATTCATGTCTTTGTCATGTTAATTTTGGTTGCATGACGTGGTTAGCTAAAATGAATATAATCCCAAAATTCACTACTATGAAGGGATCTAAATGCCAAACTTGTGTGCAAGCAACGCAACCTCGCAAGTCACATACGACTGCAGAGGTGAGAGATTTGGCGCCACTAGAGCTCATACATTCAGATCTTTGTGAGATGAATGGTGTGTTAACAAAAGGTGGAAAGAAATATTTTATGACATTGATCGATGACTCTACGAGATATTGTCATGTGTATCTTCTGAAATCAAAAGATGAGGCTTTGAGTTACTTCAAAATCTATAAAGCTGAAGCGGAAAACCAACTTGATCGAAAGATTAAGAGGCTTAGGTATGATAGTGGTGGAGAGTACTTTTCCAACAAGTTTGATTCTTTTTGTGTGGAACATGGTATAATCCATGATAGGATGCCTCCCTACTCGCCCCAGTCAAACGGGGTAGCCGAAAGAAAGAACCGTACTCTAACAGATTTGGTTAACGCTATGTTAGACACATCGGGTCTCTCCAAGGAATGGTGGGGGGAGGCATTACTGACTGCATGTCATGTCCTAAACCGAGTTCCCACTAAGAACAAAGAGATTACTCCATTTGAAGAATGGGAAAATAAAAGATTAAATCTTTCTTACTTGCAAACTTCGGGCTGTCTGGCAAAGGTTCATGTGCCAATCCCAAAGAAGCGCAAACTTGGACCAAAAACCGTGGACTGTGTTTTTCTGGAATATGCTTTTCATAGCATTGGCTATAGATTCTTGATAGTAAAATCTGGAGTACCAGAAATGCATGTTGGTACAATCATGGAGTCAAATGATGTTACTTTCTTTGAGGATATCTTTCCCATGAAGGATGTACCTAGCTCATCAAATCAGGAGATATCTGACTCATTGAATCAGGAAATACCCACAATTCCTCAACATACCATTCCTATTGAACACTCGGAAAAACCTGAGGAGGATGATAATGAAATTCCTAATACGAGTAAGAGACAGAGGACTGCAAAATCCTTTGGTAATGATTTCATTTTGTACCTTGTGGATGATACTCCTACTTCTATTTCAGAAGCCTATGCATCTCCTGATGCTGACTACTGGAAGGAAGCTGTTCGTAGTGAGATAGATTCCATCTTAGTGAATGGAACATGGGAGATCACAGATCGTCCTTATGGGTGCAAACCTGTAGAATGCAAATGGGTGTTCAAGAAGAAACTTAGGCCAGATGGTACTATTAAGAAGTACAAGGCAAGACTTGTAGCCAAGGGTTATACCCAAAAAGAAGGTGAGGACTTCTTTGATACTTCACTAGTAGAAAATGGGCCTTTGGTTCGGGCCATTAGTCCCGGCCGTGGCTGGGGCCGGGACTAATGGTCCGAACCAGACGGCCCAAGGAGGCTGAGGCACTATGTCCCGGTCCGTAAGGAACCATTAGTCCCGGTTTGAGATACTAACCGGGACAAATGGGTCTGGGCCGACGCGCGTGCTCCTGGCAGAACCTTTAGTCCCGGTTTGTATCTCAAACCGGGACTAATGGCCTGGCCCTATATATATGCACCCAGCCCTCCACTCTCCTTTTTTTCCTATGTCAGAGGTGGGTATAACTTTGTGCTAACTTTTTTTCTTCATATGCACTAGAGGTGTTCGGTGAAATGCCTATTATAGCGATGCCACTTGAGTTCACACAAAACAAAATATGATATGAGGTGCCAGAGCGACACTTAAGGTTTCTCCTCTTTGTTTTGAAGTATCCTAAAAGGTTAGCAACTATTTTCTCGTTTTGACCGCGCGGTACTAATTTAAGCATCGTGATTGCGTTTGATATATATGCATGGTTGTATGATGCAGATGAGCCACCCATGGATGTACGGTGACCGATGCTCTGACGCTTACAGAGAAGGCGTGCGTTCTTTTCGCCTTGTGGCCGAGGCGAACAAGTGGCGGGATGGTTTTATGTGTTGTCCATGTGTGGAATGTCGGAATGAGCAGGCTCACACTTCCTCAAGAGTCATTCAGAGCCACCTGCTTCGGTCCGGTTTCATGTCCGGCTATAATGTTTGGACCAAGCATGGAGAAAGAGGGGTTATGATGGAAGACGGCGATGAAGAAGAGAACGATGATGAAAACTACCGATCTATGTTCCCTGAATACGATGATACCACAGTTGAAGATAATGAAAAAGAAGGGGGTGAAGAACGGGAACCAGATGAGCCCATTGATGATTTTGGTCGGGTCATTAGTGATGCAAGGCGAGACTGCGACACAGAAAAGGAGAAGTTGCAGTTCGAGCAGATGTTATAGGACCACAACACATTGCTGTATCCAACTTGTGAAGATGGCCAGAAGAAGCTGGGTAGCACACTGGAATTGTTGCAGTTGAAGGCAGAGACCAGTATGACTGACTCGGGATTTGAAAAGTTGCTGGTAATAATGAAGAAGCTGCTTCCAAGAAATAACCAATTGCCCTCCAGTACGTACGAAGCAAAGAAACTTGTCTGCCCTCTAGGATTAGACGTGTAGAAGATACATGCATGCCCTAATGACTGCATCCTCTACCGCGGTGAGAAGTACGAGAATATGGATAAATTCCCGATAACTGCATTGTGGTATAAGATCAGAAAAGATGACCCTGGTGATGTTGAGGGCGAGCAACCCAGGAAGAGGGTTCCTGCCAAGGTGATGTGGTATGCTCCTATAATACCACGGTTGAAACGTTTGTTCAGAAATAAAGAGCATGCCAAGTTGTTGCGATGGCAAATGGAAGACCGTAAGAAAGACAGGATGTTGACTTCCCGGACTTTGCTGGTGACGCAAGGAACTTATGGTTTGGTCTAAGTACCGATGGCATGAATCCTTTTGGGGAGCAGAACTGCAGTCACAGCACCTGGCCCGTGACTCTATGTATCTACAACCTTCCTCCTTGGTTGTGCATGAAGCGGAAGTTCATTATGATGCTAGTGCTCATCCAAGGCCCGAAGCAACCCGGCAACGACATTGATGTGTACCTAAGGCCATTCGTTGATGAACTTCTACAGTTGTGTGCCAAACCAGGTGTACGTGTGTGGGATGAGCACAAACAACAGGAATTTGACCTACAAGCATTGATGTTCGTAACCATCGATGATTGGCCTGCTCTTAGTAACATTTCAGGACAGACGAACAAAGGATACAATGCATGCACACACTGTTTAGATGAGACTGAAAGTATATATCTGGATAAATGTAGAAAGAATGTGTACCCGTACAATCGTTGTTTTCTTCCGCCCAGTCATCCCTTAAAGAAGAAAGGCAAGTATTTCAATGGCAAGGCAGAAACCCGGACGAAGCCTGTCCCCCGTAGTGGTGCTGATGTATTTGGTATGGTCAAGGATTTGGATGTAATCTTTGGAAAGGGTCCTGGAGGACAACCTGTTCCGAAAGACCCCATTACCGGACACGCACCCATGTGGAAGAAGAAATCTTTATTTTGGGAGCTATCCTATTGGAAAGTGCATGAGGTCCGCTCTGCAATCGACGTGATGCACCTAACGAAGAATCTTTGCGTGAATATTCTAGGCTTCCTGGGCTTGTATGGGAAGTCAAAAGATACCCCGGCAACATGGGAGGACTAGCCACATCATAAAGGACGAGAAGACAAGCATCCAGGGCAGTTTCAAGGGCTTGCCAGCTACGCTCTTACCAAAGAAGAGAAGGAAATCTTTTTTGAAGTCCTTTTCAGTATCAAGGTCCCGTCTGGCTTCTCGTCGAATATAAAGGGAATAGTAAATATGAAAGAGAAAAAATTTCAAAACCTAAAGTCTCATGACTGCCATGTGCTTATGACGCAATTGCTTCCGGTTGCATTGAGGGGAATTCAACCAGAAAATGTTCGACTAGCCATTGTGAAGGTATGTGCATTCCTCAATGCAATTTATCAGAAGGTAATCGATCGAGAAAGTCTATCAGGGTTACAGATTGATGTGGTCCAATGTCTGGTCAGCTTCGAGTTGTTGTTCCCGCCATCCTTCTTCAATATTATGACGCACCTCCTAGTTCACCTAGTCGAAGAGATTAGAATTCTCGGTCCTGTGTTTCTACACAATATGTTCCCCTTCGAGAGGTTCATGGGTGTCTTAAAGAAATATGTTCATAACCGTGCTAGGCCAGAAAGAAGCATCTCCAAGGGCTATGGAACAGAGGGGGTCATTGAGTTTTGTGTTGACTTTCTTCCTGACCTTAAGCGGATTGGTGTTCCTGAATCTCGGTATGAGGGGAGGATGACTGGAAAAGGCACACTAGGAAGGAAATCAATGGTATGTAGGGACGGGCATTCTTTCAGTCAAGCACACAACACAGTTCTACACAATTCCACCATGGTGGCTCCGTATATCGAGAAACACATGAATATTCTACGCTCCGAAAACCCGGGGAAGCCTGAAACCTTGATTAAAGGGGAACACGAGAAGAATTTTGGCAATTGGTTGCAGACACATCTCATGAATAACACCACTATTGGAGATGAGTTGTACTCATTGCCCAGGTTACCATCTTCGACTATATGTACTTTCCAAGGGTACGAGATAAATGGGAATACATTTTACACGATCGCCCAAGATAAAAGGAGCACCAACCAAAACAGTGGTGTCCGCTTTGATGCAACGGATGACAATGGGCAGATTGACACATATTATGGGTACATAGATGAGATATGGGAACTTGACTATGGACCTACTTTTAAGGTCCCTTTGTTTCGGTGCAAATGGGTCAAGCTGACAGGAGGCGGGGTACATGTAGACGAAAAGTATGGCATGACAACAGTGGATCTCAACAATCTTGCGTACATGGATGAACCATTCGTCCTAGCCAATGATGTGGCTCAGGTTTTCTATGTGAAGGACATGTCTACCAAACCGAGAAAAACGAAAGATAAGCAAAAGAGTACAGAATACGATGATCCAAAGCGCCACATAGTTCTTTCAGGGAAAAGAAACATCCTGGGAGTGGATGATAAGATAGACATGTCAGAAGATTACAATAAGTTTCATGAAATTCCGCCCTTCAAAGTGAAAACTGACCCAAGCATCCTGTTAAATGATGAAGATTATCCATGGCTATGGTGCAGAAGAAAACCACAACACTAGATGTTGGTGATGTGTAATAATGTATTAAACCTTTTATTTGAGACATAAATCTATGTAATTAAACCTTTTATTTGAGACATAAATCTATGTAATGTATTAAACCTTTTATTTGAGACATAAAGGTCCCCTTTCATGTAATACATCTTGCTCAATCAAACTAGACGTTCTGAGCCGTGGTAGGTAATCACACAAAGAGAAGGAACAATCACAAGAGAAGGAACCCACAAACACTAAGAATACATAGCACAACTAAACATTAAGAAACATGCCTAATGGTTGGAGTGATTCAGTCATGCTCCTGCCTAGCCCTGTAATACGCGCCACTGTAGTCGTCGTAGTCACCAGCGCCATCGTCGCTGTCGTCGTCGGGGTCGCCGTAGTCAAATCTTGAAGGTTGGGCACGCATGGGCTGGATTTGAGGGTACTGCAGGCGGGGGTTATTCCCGGTCGTGTTGTAGGCCATGACACTCTGGAGAGTCCAGCCGCGCCACCACAGCCGGCCTCGTTGAAGTTCGAAGGAGGTGGGCCGTCCTCCTCGTGCCTGGCAAGCGTCCTCTCATGCCGATTGATGAAGAAGGCTTCCCAAGTCGAGAAATAGTCGGGATACCAGTTTGGATTCCTCCGCTACTCTGGCATGAGCTCGAGGTAGTAGTGGTTCGTGATGGCCATCCGGCGCTCCACACCTAGAGGGACAGGAGGGACCGGCACGCCTCCGGCGCTCAACATCCAGCTGGTCGGGACGCGGTAGCCCGGTGGGTAGGGGTAGTTCGAGGCGCAAAGCGCCTCCGCCTCCCGGGTGGTTAGAGATACGATGGAAGCCATGGGAAGAGAATGATGAGTCTAGCTGTGATATGTAAATGGAGGCCAAGCGTACATATATATACTGAAAAAATGGCAGGAAGACAAAGGTGGGAACCAGTGGAAAGCGCGGGAATCTTTCATCCCGGGTAAGGGCTCAAACCGGGACAAAAGATGGGGGGCCTTATCTGGGGGAGGCTTATCTGGGAGGGCCTTATCTGGGGGATGGCTAACCTTTAGTACCGGTTGGTGGGTGCAACCGGGACTAAAGGTGATTTTCGTGTCATCTAACAAAACTATCGGTGGAATAAGGACGCGTGGGTAACCTTTAGTACCGGGTGGGGGCTCAAACCGTGACTAAAGCTGTCGGTAGGATAAGGACGCGTGGGTGGACGCACTGCTCGATGAGATAACGCATGTAGCGCACGATGCCCTGTCGGAGGAAGAAGACAAAGTAGAAGCGGCGCCATGCCTATAAAAGGAGCATCGATACGCCATGGCAAGCAACTCAACAAGCCAACATGGATGGAGAGTTTTATCCCCATGGATGGAGGAAAGGGTTGGGAAATGTCCCGTGGCGGAACTTATCGAAGATGCCCTTGGTGCACGCGCCCTATGGCATCTTCGGAAGTTCCGCCTCGGAAAATATTTTCCTGCTAGCCCGTGAAAGACTCCATCTCCGCCTCCCTAGGGTTAGAGGTATGGTGAAAGCCATGGGATAGAGTGGAGAGAGGCGGTAGATATGAGTCTAGATGTGCTATGGCAACGACCAAGCCTACATATATAGTGAGAAATGGCGGGAAGTCATAGGAGGGGAGCCTAAACCCTAAACCCTAAACCCTAAAGGGGCTACCCTTGTACGGAGAAAGCTACAGGGGTAGACGATCCGAGGCCCCCGGTCTAGGGTTTCGCCGGAGGAAGACCACCGGAGCGTCGGAATCACATGAAAATGGAAAAATAGTTAATAGTTTAACTAGTTAGAATAATTATTTTATAAAACAGAAAATGGATTTGAATCTCAAGCACTTTTTATGTTAAAAATTTAGTGAGATTCAAAAATATGCAAAATATAATAGTTAATGCATTTTTAAATTGGAAATGGAAAAATGGTTATTAGTTTCACTAGTTAGAATAATTATTTTATAAAACAGAAAATAGATTTGGATTACTTATTCAAATTCAAAAACTTTTCATGTTGAAATTTTTCTCAAATTCATAAGTATGCAAAAACTGTATAATTCAAATGTTTAAAAAATCTAATAGTTACAAATTGTAATATTTGAAAAAACTGGCGCCAACTTAGGCCCAGCGCGCGCAAATTTGGGCCTTTAGTCCCGACCCAGAACACCATCCGGGACTAAAGGCTCTATAGGAGAAAAGGCATCCAAAGCCTTTAGTCCCGGTGCGTGGCTGGAACCGGGACTAAAGGGGGGTAGTCCCGGTTCCAGCCACGCACCGGGACTAAAGGCTGGGGGGTATTTAATGCGCCGCCTTCTTCCCCGGTCGAATCCATCGACCGGAGCGAGGAGTAGCACTACGCCGCCAGGCTGCCGAAATACCTCGCGGTGCCTCTCCGCTCGTCCGCGTACCCCGCCGTGTTGCCGAGCCGCGCTGCCGCCTCTCGAGACGCGCGCTCGTCCGCCCCGCTGCTGTGGGAGGTAATCCCTCCCCCCACCGCGCGATCTGCCTCCTCTCCGTCCCCGGCCCCAGCGAGCCCGGGCGGCGCCCCGCGACCGGCCGCGCGGTGCCTCCATCCCCCCAGCGAGCCCGGGCGGCGCCCCGCGACTGGCGAGCCCGGGTGGCACCCTGCCGGCCATTTTTTGTTTTTTTGTATATTTTTCGTATTACTAGTATTTCTAGTGTATGTTTTTTGTATTACTAGTATCTTTTTTGTAATAAATAGATAGAATTATTACTTGTATTACTAGTATGTTTTTTGTAATAGGTAGATAGAATTATTACTAGTATTTTTTGTATCTTTTTTATATTTCTAGTGTATGTTTTTTTATTAATTTCTAGTATAGTCTATATTACCTTCTAGTATATTATATATTTCTAGTATAGTATATATTAATTTCTAGTGTATGTTTTTTTATTTCTTGTATCTTTTTTGTATTGTAATATTTATTACTAGTATATAAATATAGTATATATATATATATGTTTGTGTATATATATTTATTACTAGTAATAATATATATAGTAGTATATTATATAGTATGTAGTATTATAGTGTCAACTGAGACAGACAAGCATCAGTGCTAAATAAAGATAAGCTAAAGAAATAACTACCCTAAGTCCGGTAGTGCTCGTGGGCCCCCGGACTTAGGGTTAGGGTGGTGGTGCTCGCGGGCCACCGGACCTAGGGTTAGGGTGGTAGTGCTCGCGGCCCCCGGGACTTAGGGTTAGGGTGGTGGTGCTCGCGGTCCCCCGGACTTAAGCTAAAGAAATAACTAGCCTAAGTCCGGTAGTGCTCGTGAGCCCCCAGACTTAGGGTTAGGGTGGTTGTGCTCGCGGGCCACTGGACTAAGGGTTAATTTGATAGTGCTCGCGGGCCCCGAAACTTAGGGTTAGGGTGGTAGTGCTCGCGGGCACCTAGACTTAGGGTTAATGTGGTAGTGCTCGCGGGCCCCCGGACTTAGGGTTAGGGTGGTAGTGCTCGCGGGCCGCCCGGAGATAGGGTTAGGGTGGTGGTGCTCGCGGGCCCCCGGTCTTAGGGTTAGAGTGGTGGTGCTCGTGGGCCCCCGGAGATAGGGTTAGGGTGGTGGTGCTTGCGGGCCGCCCGGACTTAGGGTTAGGGTTAGGGCATCACTAGAATTTTGCTATTGTTTAGTATTATTGTAGCAAATTGCGTGTTCATATTATTGTTTAGTGTTATTTTATGCAGCAATATTGAATGAAAAATGTTATTGTGTGCATTTTGTAGAAAACTATGGATCCAATCCAGAGAGACCTAGCACAGGAAGAAATTCTCGAGGATATGATCAACAACACCACCCATGTTGATCCACCTGAATCTCCGTCGATTTATCTGAACCCCTTCGGTGAGGGAGAGGAGGTCGACCGAAATGGTCAAGGAGAAGCCGACGGCTCCGGTGGTGGAGAAGCCGATGGCTCCGGTGGTGGAGAAGCCGACGGCGAGGTATCTATCTGAAGTCTGGTGATCAGTAGATGCATTAACTAAGTTGTATATATATATATATATAAATTTACGAATGTTTCTTCTCTCAGGCCTCCACATCGAGCAAAAAATATTCCAACGAGGCCCGGCCAAAAAGTTGGATGCATCTACGCATTATACAATTACGCGGGTATCACCACGGGGTGAACCGGTGGAACCCGAAAAGGCTAAAACTGTATTTAAACAACAATGTGGAGTTATGGTTAGGGATCGCATCCCGATCACCGTTCGAGAGTGGAATAAGACCAAACGTGCGAAAGAGGGTGAGTATGTCTCCGTCAGGTGCAAAGAGGGTCTTTGGAATGACCTCATGACACATTTCACCCTGCCAGAATGTGAGGATGTGCCGACACAGCTGCATTGAGAAAGAAAGTCAAGAAGTGGACTCTTACGAAGATGGCCGAACTATTGAAGAACTGGAAGAAAGCATTATGGCATAAGTATCAGAAGACGAATAAGACTCCTAAATTTGAATGCTATCTAACGAAGCAGTAGGCTAACTGGGATGCATTTGTGAAGTACAAGGAGTCACAACCTGCTATGGAAATGTCAGAAAAAAACAACAAAAATGCCGCGATGAAGAAATATCACCATTACCTAGGGCCAGGGGGCTACGTGGCTGCCATGCCAAAGTGGGATGCTAAAGAGAATGAGCTCCTTGCTAAAGGGATCACTCCAGAACCAATACGCGAAGAATGGGATCTGAGGGCAAGGAATTGGTTCCTTGGGCATGGGAGTGAGTATGACGAAAGTACAGGGGACCTTATTTGCAGTGATGGGATTAGGATACCCCGGGATACATGGCAGAAAGTGGTGAAGGAGATTAAAGCAGGGACAACAAAGTTTTGTCCCGATAGAGAGAAAGACTTGCTAACAAAGGTCCTCGAGAATGACGAATGCGGAGGACGTGTACGAGGCCTTGGCCCTGGTTATACGTGGGAGATGGGGTTTCCCAAAGACAGAGATACTTATAGGAGCCGAGAGAGAGCAAAGAGGCGACGGCAGGAGGAGGAGGGAGACAAGTTCACCGAGTTGATAGGAACACTTCGAATGCATCAGCAACAGATTGACGAACTTCGAGGAGAAGCGCTCCTGCAAGATCCTGTACTCAATATTACCGCCGTCCCATCTCAGCGGAAAAGCAGCATGGCTGAATCGGAGGTCCCTTCTGACGATGCACGTATGGTAGATGGCAGTCCTGGCTACCCCGTGGACGGCATCAAGGAGCAGGCATCTTGTGAGCTCCATCAGAAGGTGAAGAACCTATCCATCAAGGTGGCAGTCGGAAGTGCTTTACCTTGTCCACCTGGCGCACGCTGGCATAGCCGTGAGATTCCAGCTGGCTATGCTAAAGTTGGTGTGGATGAAATCACAATGGGGTGGGACTCAATGGAGCTTGACATCCCTGGACCTGAAGGTGAGAGGACACTCGGAGAAGTACTGGGTGGTATCATTCTATGGGACAAGAACAACATCAAGCTTCCAGGCTGGACGCCAAAGCCAACACTGCCTCCGAGTGGTCGCATGTCACCTTCACCTCCATCACCTCCAAGAAGCCCAACCCATGACTACGACCACCACAGCCCGAGTCCATCTCGATCTCCGCCGCAGCCTCCGATTAGTACTAAACGACGCAGGAGCCCAAAACGACAAATGTCGCCCCTCCCAAGAGTACCTCATAAGAATCTTTCTATCAGACCTTACGATCGTACTGACGAGGAAACCGACATGATCGTAAAGGCCGAATGTGTTGTGCAGCTTCAAAAGAAGAAACCCGAGCCCGCCCCGGTATACACCGAGAAGCAAAAAGCGTATGCACTTTCTTTTCTGAACACAAAATCGCAATATGACTTGCACCATAAGCCAGATGACTATCGACGCACACTTCAGAAGGAAGTGAAGAAGAGCAAATCAAGTAGAAGTGCAAGCGGGAGC
This sequence comes from Avena eriantha, assembly GCA_910589775.1. Classification (NCBI taxonomy): domain Eukaryota; kingdom Viridiplantae; phylum Streptophyta; class Magnoliopsida; order Poales; family Poaceae; genus Avena; species Avena eriantha. Next base: position 274,438,233 of record OU342742.1, read on the forward strand.
AAATCATCAAGTCAAAGTGCAACCGAGAAAAGAAAGGACGTCCCCCAGCTCGGGGAGCAGGCCAAAAAATTGACCCCACCCCTCAAGGTGGTATCCTATGACACTCCCCAGCAGGATATGGAAGAAGCTAAGAAGCTTGTGGCCGCTATGAATGTGACTGTTGAGGAATTGCTTGGTTCCCAGGATGACAAGTTACCCAAGGCTCAGGTAGTCCCTACATATGTCCCAGGGAAGCCTCTAGTCAGCTTTGAGCAGTTCCAACAACTGCCAACATAAATTCGGAGTTTACATAAATGGTACTTGAAAGCCGTAAAGGAGGAGAGAATAATGATCGTGGCGAAAGTCCCACCTGACTACTACTTCCGAGAAGAAGAGGTCCATGTTGAGTTTCTAGAACTCTTCCAGTTATACACTTTCGACGCCCTCGACAAAAGTCTCATGAGTTGCTATTGTCTCTAAGTTGTTGAATTCATTGTCTATATATAAGCTGTTCATTTTTTTCAGTTGTTCAGTTCATTGCATGTAATTATCCTAATTATATCCTTTTGTACTCTATTATTATGCAGAATGAAGATCATGGAATGTAAAAGAAGGTCAATCTTCAGTGTTGGGTTCATTGACCCAGATAAAATACATTGTTGGACGCTAAAGGGAAAAACCCGAGGACACACAGGAAAACCTTCTAAGGTTTCTAACGGAGCAAAATTTCTGTGACCACCTACTGTTTCCTTACAATTTCGCGTGAGTATCGTACTCTATTGTACACATTCTCTTTTGCTTACTCGATGTTAAGTGTAATTGATGAGTTACTGATGTATATATAAACGTCTACACTTTCCACTGGATTCTCATGGACATTCAATTTGATAAGGGAAGAGTTGAAGTCATGGACCCATTAAACAGACCCCTGGAACAGTTTAGTGACATGCAGGACATGCTCCAGAGGTAATTTTCGCGCTACAGCGGTCTCTTTCGTTGATTTCCTGAGATATCACGTAATAAATAAGTCATTCATTTTCTTTACCAGGTAGGGTTTGGAACCAGTTCAAGAGTGCGGTTACGGGTGACTTTACTGAGAAGCTGACGTTTAAGCCGGTCTCGGTAAGTAGTAGGCGCATCTCTTTACTTCTAGTTTTAATACAATTATGATGCTGGATTATTATTTTGATTGAATTCTATTCTCGTAAAGTGCGCGAGGCAGCCACAGGGGACGAATCTATGTGGATTCTATGTTTGCGAGTTCATTCGCACGTTTAACAGTGAGCTGAATGATTATAGAGTCGATGTAAGAAATAAATTTATAACATTATTTTTATTACCGTCACTTTTTGTTATCATGATTGATATTCATATTGAACTCCTTTTCTTATATAGTTCGAGAAAATGCGGGATCAGCTCCTACCACAGCAACGCGTAGTAGCAATTGCTGAAGAACTACCAGGATTCTTGATGAACAAGATGATAGATGACGCTTGAGAATTGAGTGTGAATAGGCGCCGATGATCCCCGACCGTGTAATTGAATAAACGAGCTCTAGTCCCGATAATTGTGATCTCAATGTGTAACTATTATGTATATATTTGTATGCTCGATCTTAAGAGAAGTTATCTTATGTATGCACGAACATGTACGGTATGTGGTAGCGTAGAAAACTATTTTGAAATGAAAAAAAAGAATACAAATTAAATTCTCTGCCGCGGCAGAGAAAGTGCCTAAAATTCTGCCGCGGCAGAGAACCATTTGTCCCGGTTCGTAATATGAACCGGGACTAATGGGGGGCACCCAGCGCCCGCAGAGACAGCCACGTGAATGCCCATTGGTCCCGGCTGGTAAGAGGGCCGGGACTAGGACCGGGACTAAAGCCCGGTTACTGGGACCGGGACTAAAGCCCGGTTACTAATGGGGGGCACCCAGCGCCCGCAGAGACAGCCACGTGGATGCCCTTTAGTCCCGCCCCTCCAGTCCCGGTTACTAGGACCGGGACTAAAGCCCCTTACGGGCCGGGACTGGAGGCCCGTTTTCCACTAGTGTTTACTCACCCATAGCCAGATTGACCACCATTCGTGTACTACTATCTTTGGCTGCCTCACAGGGTCTTCTCGTTCATCAAATGGACGTTAAGACGACTTTCCTAAATGGAGAGTTGGACGAGGAAATTTATATGGATCAGCCAGATGGATTTGTAGTGAGTTGTCAAGAAGGAAAAGTGTATAAGTTGTTGAAGTCTTTATATGGCCTTAAACAAGCACCTAAGCAGTGGCACGAGAAGTTTGAGAGAACCCTAACCACTGCAGGTTTTGCTGTAAACGAAGCTGACAAATGTGTGTAGTATCGCTATGGTGGGGGCGAGGGAGTAATTGTTTGTTTGTATGTTGATGACATACTGATTTTTGGGACCAATCTTAATGTGATTAAGGAAGTCAAGGATTTCTTATCTCGGTCTTTTGAGATGAAGGATCTAGGAGTAGCTGATGTTATTTTGAACATCAAGCTATTGAGAGATCATAATGGTGGGATCACACTGCTTCAGTCTCACTATGTGGAAAAGATCTTGAGTCGCTTTGGGTATAGCAACTTCAAGTCTTCTCCAACACCGTATGATCCTAGTGTGTTACTTCGAAGGAATAGAGGCACTACTAGAGATCAATTGACATATTCTCAGATTATTGGGTCGCTTATGTATTTAGCTAGTGCTACGAGGCCTGATATCACTTTTGTTGTAACCAAACTCAGTCGGTTTGTTTCAAATCCTGGAGATGATCATTGGCAAGCTCTTGAGAGAGTCATGTGCTATCTAAATGGCACTGCGAGCTATGGCATTCACTATACTGGGTACCCAAGGGTGCTGGAGGGATATAGTGATTCAAATTGGATATCTGATGCTGATGAGATAAAGGCCACGAGTGGATATATATTTACACTTGGTGGTGGTGCTGTTTCTTGGAAGTCTTGCAAGCAGACCATCTTAACGAGGTCAACTATGGAAGCAGAACTCGCAGCATTAGACACAGCCACTATTGAAGCAGAGTGGCTTCGAGAACTCTTGATGGACTTACCTATGGTTGAGAAACCTATACCCGCAATCCCAATGAACTGTGATAATCAAACTTTGATTGTTAAAGTTAACAGTTCTAAGGATAATATGAAGTCCTCAATATCTAAGAAAATGAGAAACTCCGGAGTTATTGGATTGGATTATATCCAAGTATCTAAGAATTTGGCAGATCCCTTCACAAAGGGTCTATCACGTAACGTGATAGAAAATGCATCAAAGGAGATGGGTATGAGACCCACAATATAAGTTTTCCACAGTGGTAAACCACTCTATGTGATCGGAGATCCCGTGAATTAGAATTGGGAGACAAGCTGTTGGTTAACTGAGAGGAAAGTATCCCTACTTTAAAACACCACTTCGTGAAGTTGCAATACTTTCCTATTCTGCATGGCAGGTTGATTTATCTTAATGTGTTCTAAGTGGCTTAGTTTAAGCGGAGATGTTGTCCTGTAGAACATCTTTTGAAGAACACACCTATATGAGTCTGACTGTTAAACATCGCAGTCTATGAGAGTTGGGTGCTCTCTAATACACTCATGAAAGGCTATGGAGTATAACGCATAAGCTCCACCCGAGGGGAAGTCCCACGGCAACCCAATATTGGTCAAGGCTTTGTGTAAAGCTAGAATGCAGCAAACTTGCAGTTCAAGGCATAGTCCACTGTACAAGTTGCAAACTACTGTAGCATAGAGTTCTAGGTGGAAGTTCAACTTAACTGTCTCCACTAGTACCAGTATATAAACAATGTTTTGGAACCATAGGCAAATTTCTGTGTGCCTCTGGGATCTGGTGGGGGATTGTTGGAATTTTGCCTAATAAAGGCCCAGCCAATTTATATTATTCAACAATTCCTTAAATCCTAGAGGCCCACTTGGCCCATTCATGCAAGGCAAGAGGTGGGACAAGAGTTTAGTCCCACATTGCTAGTTGAGTGGAAGTTGGACCAGCTTATAAGGAGAGATCTTCCACCACTTGTACGAGCTTGAGAAGAGAAGACATATACACGCGCGCTCCTCCTCCTCCGCCGCCTGCCTCGCCACGCCTCGCCTCACCTCGCCTCGTCACGACGACGCGCGCGCTCCGCGGGTTGCAGGAATGCCTCGAGCCGAGAGCTTCTCTTTCTTTTTGCCACGCATAAATGGATAATAATTTGAATAGTCTGCGTGAGTGTATTTTTAATACGAACTCACTGGAGATTTAATTCGAGCTTAGTGGAGGCTGTTCGGCCTCGGTCGATGCCTGTTCGCTTCCTCTCCCGACGCCGACTGTTCGCCTAACTACCCGTGCCTATAAGAGCGAGAGGTCGCTCCTCTCCTTAGACACACCAACACACACACCTTGCGCCTCCAGTTCCAGAGCGTTGTGCTGCTTAGATCTTCCCCATCCCGTCTTGCAGCGTGCACCGCGAGCTGGGACAATAGGCCTTCGAGACCCCACTGCTTCAAGTCCTGTACGGGAGAAGGGCAATAAGGTTTTTGGGGAGCGGTACCAGCGCGACTACTGGCTTCATCACGGACTCCTTCACGGATAGTGACTGCGCTGACGTCTTCCCCAACGACAACTTCTTCCCCGACATCAACAATCTTTTCCTCGACAACATGGCTGACGACGGTACCAATGCTAACGGGAACACCGGCGGTTCCTCTATCGTGATGTATATCATCTTCTGGTCCTTTTCTATTATTCTACATGTGTTCTATCTGTCTTTTCCTATGGTTAAATCTCTTGGAAAATTGCTCTATTTCTCAACATATGACACCTCCTAATATAGGTTTACCTCGTGATACTTTAGCACTTAGGGGTTAAACTTTTTCTTTGTCTCAATATCTACCCAAATTGCTCAGTTACAAATGGATAATCTTGAGCAAAGTGATCTCATTGTGGTTCTGACTAACCTCTTACCTTTCTTTCGGGACAACTAAAGACTACCAATTTTCCATTCTATCATAAACTATCCTCACAGGATCTCTCAAAACTACTAACAATATTGTAGTTATTACCTTAATCCAACAATTATCAAAATATTATAATACCTATGACTTTTATCATAGACCTACATTGTTCTTTACTTACTGTTGTTACAAGATTTGTTACTGAGTACTTATCCTAATTATGAACTTATCATGGTCTCGGAGCTATTCTCACCATGAACTTGTGACGATTTACCTAGTCATCATGATTGAAGATCTAATCTCATCATGACGACTCTTCTTCTTAGCTTACTACTATAGATTCTTAACAAAATTGTACGCCATCACATGGAATTATCAAGTGAATGCCACATGATTTACTTCCAATTGCATCCATACATACTCTAATGGTCTACCTTATGTGGTATAGTGGTATCAACTAATGGTAAGATTCTTCTAAATTACACGAACTCTAAATATAGACTCCATCACTAATACTACTACACATGATATCCTAATCCTAATTGTAATCTTCTTTGCTATTATAACTTACTTAAGACATCTTAGTGGTGTTTTGCCTATTTAAAGCTACTCTAACATAGCATTTCTCTAGATAAGACATATAATTAATCCTTAAAAAAGATGATAATAACATCCAACTTAAGCGTGATAAGGTTTATCCTCGAGTGGATTCCCATCACAAATCTTGGTTCAGATAAGATGGCTACTATAGTCACTATCCAACCTACAGATCTTCCTAAAAGGGTTTTAATCCGAAGGTCAAAAAATATGCTCTGATACCAGCTGCGATGACCCAGCATACCACTTCATGATGTAGTACACTATAGTCATTGACATAACACCAATGAAACACCGTTCATTAGTATTACATCCCTCGTAGTGGTACAACAGAAACACAGCAGGTCCAAGACATGACTATAGATAACAACTCGACTCTTTACAAAAGTCCAGAGAACACTCTAGGTGAAAGAGAGAGAGAGAAACTTCTTACAAAGAAGAACCAGGAATAATAACTCAAAACTATCTACTAACTAAGACTAGCATCTAAACTATCTGGCTTGCCATTGCTACTAATGCAATGTTCTACAGAAGTAGGTTTTATGGCTAGAGAATCTACTCCTATCTACTTCAAAACTTTGTCTTCAACTCGATTGATGTATATGTTGACTTCATTGACTTTATTGAAGAACTTGTGCTGCCGATGATGGTTTCTTCAGCAGAAGTTGATGTTGATGTTGTGTTGAATAGCTTAGAACCTAGCAAGGGTTAAGAAGGTATGGTTGAGTACGAGCGTACTCAGCAAGTTCACTAAAAAGGAGTGTATGATGCACTATCTCTATAGCCATAGACCATAGGTCGTAGGCAATGTAGGTTTTCGTAAACATTTCTTCAAACGTTGCTTTTATTCTGAAAACTATGTCCGACAGCCTTCATAGGTTGACCAGAACCTTCGTGGGGTTCCTTTCCTACCGCGTTCGTAGCTCCTTCCCGGAACAAGGAGTAACATGTCACAATTCTTACACTTTGTAGAGGTGCGTCACTTTTCCCACAAGAGACCTTAAGCTTTGTTGCATATCTAGGAGTATGTCCCCGTTCAAACTTCCATGGTTTGAGGCGGAACCTAAGATCGAAGACAATCATTGCCCCCTTCACGACCCCGCATGAAGACACGATCCTTCGGGGCTGACTACATCTTCGTTAAGCCCCCTTTTAGGCAAGCTACAACCCTGATGAGTTCCCGAAGACTCTGTAAGCAGCTTTGTCTGGCGGTCACCATCAGCTATGGTGAACTCCGATCTAGACAGCTATGCACAGATAATCTAGACACCTAGCTCGCGGGGAACTAAGGGGTCCCCCCATGTGCTAGATTCTCTGGAACTCCCCGAGAAATCAACAGCCTCATGATAAGGTCATCCGTCCATACGAAAGGAAGAAGATACAACTGACTTCTCCATCCCATTCCAAATCTTAATGTTGCCGCGTAATATATGGTGCTAGAATCACTGACGACATTGGTTGTTAATTCGTAGATGATACATTACTGTACAATGGTGTTTCCATTGCCAGTTATGATAGATTAGCTGATCACCCTGGATCAGTAACCGATATTTCCAGTTAATTGTGAAAATAGTATTTTCGACCTTTTTAAAATGAAGGTGATGACACAATTGAGTTACAAGCATAGAAAAATAATCAAAGGACATGAGCAAGTTGTGAACTTGCCTTTTGTGATTGCAAGATTATGCACTCATGGTCTTCGAGACAATAGAAGATCCAAATTCTGTAAACAACATCATTGGTCCGATAAGGACTAATGTTTAAAGAAGCAAGATGCAATGATGCATAAGTAATTTAATGCAATTTGATAAACATGAATCCCCGGAATAATCATATTTGATCTAGGGTTTGGAGCTTGCGATGAGTTCTTTGGAATGTGTTGCACTTTTATACTAGTTTCACACTTGTACTTCTTATTAAGGCTTGTGTGCGTGTGTGAAACAATATATAAACACAACAAGTATCATACAGTACTAAAGCACTTACATGGGTCATGGTATCTAAAATATTTCTTAAACAAGATTAAGAATCAATTAGAGCTTTTAAAGAAGTGTTGAAGGTTTACTTTTAATGTTGCTTAAAAGAATAAATTTTGAGGAAAATATTACTTTACAAAGAAAAAGTATTTAAACTTAAGGGTAACATTTTAAGGTTTTCTTATTAGCTAAGATTAGGAAAACATCACTATATTAAACAATCATTGTATAAGTGGATGCAACTACCTTTCTATTTTAAAAATTAATGGTTATACTTAATAAGTCAATAATAGGTATTACTTCAATTAATTTGGAATTTCGTTTAAATCTTTAAGTGGTTTTCTCAAACTGGTGAAACAATTAGTAAATAAGAGTTTGGTGATTTTATAAGTGCATAAGATTCTTGTGATAAACAATATACTATTTTAGATGATTCTATAATTGGTAAGAATCTTTTTAGGAAAACTAAAATACCCTTAATTTGAGATGATAGTTTTAGTAGATACATTTTAAAATGGTTTGAACTATGTTATCTTCACTTAAACATTAATTGACTTGTTATTACATTTTTAGACTTTAAACCAATAATGCTAAAGGCAATAGTAGAGATTTATATATTTTTAATGAATTAAATGAGAATAAAAGAGTTAAATAAAATTTATTAGACCTTTACCTTTTATTTGACTTCAATTAATAAAAAGGATATTTTTAATGTGTATAATTTATTTTCGTGATCAATTTGGTGTATTATATATATTTTTGTGATTTTTAAATAATAAGATATGATTTTTATATATATTAGTAAAGTGATAGAAAACTCTATAAAACAAATTTATAAGTCTTTATTTTGTTTTTCCAAGATTTTTGCTATACTATACTTATTTTTATGAATTTTAAGTAATAGAATATATTTATTAAGATTTATCTCTAATAGATTATTTACTAATAAATTCTAATGATTTATTTAAGTTGGAAAGTAATTGTTAAGATTATTTAAGTTGGATAGTAATAGGTTTATTTATTTAAGTTGGAATGATTTATTTAAGTTGGATAGTAATAGGTTTATATTATAGATTTTATTTTTCTGAACATTTTGATATATAATACATATTTTTCTAAGTTATAGAATAAAAGATATTTAATTGTTAAGATTTAACTATTTTCTTAAATTCCTGGAAAATACTTATAATTGAATTTATATTTTTATTCATTTTCTAATTGGAATTTAAACAAACGAATACTTTTTATACAGCACCTAAACCTACCCTGGGTCACGGACCCGTGGGTCAGGACCACATCAGCAGCCACGGAAGCAACGAATAGTCTACACGACGACATGGTAGAGGGTGACGTGGGTCTGACGTCGACATGACGTCAGCCCGGCCTCCACCGCCAGGGAATGGTCGCCAGCGGTGAGCCAGACCACCCCAAAATAAGCGGATGGTCGCGTTGGAACCACGGGAAGGTGGGGAACCTACTGGTACTTGCGCCGCCTAGTTTTTGCTACTGGAGATGTCCAACGACGGCGGACAGCGGTGGCGGTGGCGGGTGCCTATGGCGAGACCGATAAAGAGGAAGAAGAAGGTGGTGGAGATGTCCATGAGGACCAGTGACTCACCCCGGTTGTCGTGGTGGTGACGGTGAGGGCAGGCGCGGCCGAAATTAGTGGAATCAATGGCGGCCGATGTCGGGAACGGAGGTACCAATCCGGTCATCAGGGGCTCCTTCAGCTTCCACGGGATGGGGCAGTCGAACGAGAAGATCACCACAATCTTCATAGTGGCCTTAGCTGGCTGAGGCGAGCAAGAGAGCGATGGCTTTCTAGAGCTCTGATGAGCTAGGGTTCTCGATGGAGGAGATGCAGAGAGAGATGGAGAGCGAATGAGGGGAAATGAGGATGAGGATAAGCGAGAGCATTGCGGTGGCATTCTTATCCCCTCCTAGTGACGGTAGCACAAATCTCGTTGAAAGTCTATGTCATGGCGCGGCGGCAGACGGGGAGCTCCAGCCAGCGAGCTGCCTATGTGCGTCACAGTGACGACGATGAAACTTTTGCAAAAAACACCCTTGAGTGATTTAACTTCCCAACCCGCGGTCCTCTGCTGGCCCCACTTGTCCTATAGAGAGGGAAGGCGAGTTGGGCTGGGCTTTGGCTAAGTGTGAGGTTTGTGCTGCCTGCTGCTTGCAGGTGTGGAATAGGAAGATGGGCCTTGGCCGATTCAGCCGACAGTTCTCCTTTTTTTTCTTATTTTCTCTATTTCTATTTCCTCCTTTATATTTCAGTTTGAATTTCAATTCATTTAAAGTCCAAAACTTATGTACAATACTACAAATATTTCAGGGGTCCTGACATTAGTTGATTGTCCTATTTTTGATAGTGCATTCCAACATCTATTATTATATAGGTAAGTGCTTATTAAATAAAGTAATTACGGATTAGGGTTTTAGGAATTTGTTTCTTATAATAGGATTTCACAAAGATGATCTTGTTTTCACTTAATAATTATAATGGTAAAGATTTAAAATGGTGAATGATATATATAGAATCCTATTAATGCTTAACTTCCTGAAGGAATTATATATATTCATTATAAGGTATTAAACCTTGTGGTTCTTAATATGATGATTTGATTTTCATGGTTCTCCATATTTGGGATTTTCTCTCATTCAGATCCTCCTTGATTCATAGTGTTTATGATTACCATGGATAACCTTGGTGAAGTCAAGAATCATGGATAACAATCATTAATGTAATTGTTCATTTCCAAATATCTGCCTTGAGTTTAGGAAGGTTTTAATAGACTCATATTCTATTATGAATATGGGTAAATATCAACGTTTAGAGATACTACTTCTAAATCTATGAGTAGGTTTGATATCTCAACATAGAGTTAGATGGTAGAATTGCTTTACTTAAGTGATCTTCATGGTATAAGAGACTAGGTCCTTATTACGATTTAAGACAATAAGGTGGACAAGGCTTTCTTCCATAAGCTCTCAACTGACATTCTACTTATCTCTTAGACATTTCATCTGACTAAGAGATATTATCCATTGGCTAACTAAAAATAGGAATTGGTTTAACTAGTAGCTTAATTCTAGGGTTTTGAACAAAGAGGTAAACATGGTTCTTGTCTTAGATTGATACGCTCTTGGTTAAGGCTTCTAAAGAATCCTTACCTTAATACCTCACTAAGGTTATCTTTAGCCAAGGCATTCCTTTCCTAAATATACTCTATACATCTTTCTTATCTTATTCACAAACATCACCTCTTCCTAAATAAGACATTCATCTGACTCTCCCATATCCATTATCATATGATGACATGGCCATGCCACTTCAACAATAATCCTTCATTCTTCCCCTTCCATTTCTAAATTATTATTGAGGAAGTTATTCATCTAATTAATTCTAACTTCTAACTCCATCCCCTAACTCCTTTAAATTCACCTTGTAGCTATATCCAAGGCTTGTAAGATTATAGTTCTCTCTATATCACATGTGATATCAATCCCCTGGAATAGGTATGGTACTACTCTCCATAATACAAGTTTGTTCTTGTATTAGCTTGGTTAAACTAATATGCCTTCAACAACTCCATACAACTCATGTTACATACTTCATCAAACTCTAGCTTGACTTTTCGGGATCAAGGTAGATGATTCAGCTTACTAAGGTTTTGCCTAATTTGGTATACTCACAACTCTTCTTATCAGCAGGCCATCTATTCTCAAATGAATTGAGAAAAGTGACCACCAACCTTTGATCAAGCAAATCTCAGGCTTCTAGTTGTCTGATCAAGATCTATACTCCACTAAGTAGTATACTTGTACTAGTATCTCTATAGGATTTATCTTGTTAAGAAAACTTACTTTAAGTTTATGCCCACTTGGCTTAACAAGATTATCATTGGATATTCTAATACTAATAACTTCGATATAGCTCCGTGATCACTAGTTACTTCTTGGGTTTAGGTACTGATCCTAGTTAACTCATGAGTGAGTTAACTCCTCCAACATCCAATGGTTTGATCTCTACTAAGGATCACATTCCATTGATGATGGTACACTCTACCATATCTAGTTCCTTCTTCTTATTAATTTACTTAAGGTTTTTGGAAGGTCAATATAATAGGTCAAAGCTACGAGTCAATAAATGCTAGATAAAGAATTTATTACTCAGCATTGATGATCAAACAACTATAGGACTTGGTTAAATAGGAATGTCATCTTTTAATATGACAATAAGGATATGTGATGAATGGTCCTGGCTTGACTTCCTTTCCTACTCTATTTGTAATAAGAGTGGGTGTTTAGAAACCATCATGATACCCATGGTAGAAGTAACTATGGCAAACAAGTGTTTCAAGAATTAGTTATTGAGGTTTCCTTACTTAAGTTATATACTTAACTTGCTATTCAAGGTTTGTGGTAGATAATACCTTGATATCCTCTTTAGAATATTAAGTCTTCATCCTTGAGTTGTGGTATGGAATACCATGTAATGATCTCTAGAAGATCAAGTACTCCTCATTAAGTAGTGTGTGCTGACTTAGTTTTATTACATTTGGTATACCCTTAGATCAAATTATATTACCCAAAGATAAGGTTTTAGCAAAGGTCATATTGAAACTTATCGCAGTTAACTTGATGATCTACTTCAGTTCCAGCAAGTTAAGAGAAGCTTCAATCTCTTTGACAAGTTTTATTTTAAAAGCGCGAAAATTATCCGGATTTTCTATGCATGAATGCAATGCACACACCCGTGTTCACCTTATTTCTAATCTCTAATGCTAGGGTGTTACACCCATCAAGAGAGCCCAATAATATTACGGCCCTTTACTGTTTTGTCTGACAATGTTTGAAATGGGCCCAAAGATGTGGCCAGCAGTGGCCCGTGAATGTCAGGCCCGTTACTATTTCGGCCTACAAAAGGCCATACTTTTCGAATACTGTGCGGCCCGTTAACAGGCTGCATCAAGTAGGCCCGATACCGTTAAAGACCACGGTCAACCCGTCACTGTTCTCGAAGCTCGTCATGGGCCGCCTACGAACGGCCCACTTTTGAGAAGGCCCGACATTGTTCTGGCTTTTACTATTCTGGCTCGTTACTGTTCTGGCCGTCTACTATTCATGTTCGTTACTGTTGTGGCCCTTTACTGTTCTGGCCCATTACTGTGTTGGTTGCCCCTGCTCTGGCCTGTTACTGTTCTGGCCTGTTAGTATTTAGGCCTATTACTATGCTGGATTCCCACTGTTCTGGTCTGCTGGTGTTTTGGCCTGCTACTGTTGGCATGTTACTTTTTAGGCATGTTACTGTTTCAGCATGTTACTGTTTTGGCCTGTTATTGTTTCAGCATGTTACTATTTCGGCATGTTACTGTTCCAGTCTGAGACTATTTTGGCATGTTGCTGTTTTAGCCAGTTACCGTTGCTATTTTGGTTTGTCACTGTTTTGTCATGTTACTGTTTTGGCCAGTTAGCGTTACTGTTTCGGTAACTTTGAAACCTAATCGACCTGGCTGGCTAAGTATTGGTACAGCCATGCGTGGACGGCGTCAACTAAATCCCTACACGGCCTATGCGAGTTATCTAGAACAAAAATATGAACAAAAGGGAAAGAAAATTTAGAACTTCAGTTGCGAATCAAGTTGATAGCAGAGTCCTCAATGTGCTTTCTGAATCCATCAACTACATCTCCCTTTGAGTGTGATAGCTACATTGGAAAACCACATTGAGATATGATCTTGTAGTCCCCTCTTTGGTGGCGATAGCAATAATTGCAGTCTGAAACTAACTAATAACAAGTTAACACAACAAAGAAGACAAACTACTCATTGCTAAGAATGAACTAGATAGGAATTATAACTGCATAATACAAACCTGTAGAGCAGGAATGCAAACCATGAATGAAATATATTAGTTATGTCGTTGCCTAGGACAAACCAGAACGAGATATGAGATATAATGGTGTGGCTTGTGAACCTGTCGAACAGGACAAACGAGCATTATACAAGTATGCCAACAATGAAATGAGCAATCCAACAAAGTGTTTCTTAGAATCTTAGTATAAACTAGCCAGGTCATTTCAGCAAATATATATCGAAGCAGTGGTATCTTCTGGAATGCAAGAGACATTGGATGACTCGGAATTTGTGGTGAGCTACACAATGGCATGCAGTTACTGTCATAGCTAAGAATGAACCACATAGAAATTATGACCGCATCATACCACAATTTGTTGAGCAGGAATGGAAAACACAAATGAACTATACAGTAAAGAATAATTATGATGTTGATTAGGATGAACAAGCACCAGATACATAAAATATATAAGGGCATCGTTGGTGGACCTGTAGGCTGTGCAAACTAACATGTTCAGTGTTGCCTTTTTGAGCTCTACGCAAAGAAAACGAAAATAGTCAGTGTTGCAGCTTTTGAAGAACCAGATGGCAACAATAAAATTATAATCGAACTAGTATGAAGAGTTTGAATGGTTACCACAAGATAGCAGAATGATGCCATGGAGGAAATAATAGCAGGAACTTAGCTCAGGAATAACCAGATCGAGTCAGTAACTGTGTAGCAGGGAATCCACACTAATATTTTCCACTGACAATACATTTTGCAAGAACTACACAATAGCAGACATTTACTGGTGTACGGAGCAGCTAAGATAAGAACATGTGCATGCTAAAATAACAGACATGTGCATGACTTGATATTTGTAGAACATCGAATGCAAACCAACATGTGTAATGACATTGTATGTACTAGCACGAAGAACATGCGTGCCTAGTGACTTGTATGTACTACCACGATTGCAAAAATGCAGTTCACTGCGACAGGCCAGAACCTGCGATGTGTTGTGGAAAGAATAGACATGCAATGACTCTAGTTGTGGTTCATGAAAAGAACACAATGCAATGACACTTGTGACACTGGGTGTGGTTCATGAAAAGAACACACATGCAATGACACTGGTGTATCCATGTGGGGTATGTGAAAAGAATAGACATGCAATCACACTAGGTGGATCCATGTGTGGTTTGTGAAAGAAAAGACATGCAATTACACTAGGTGGATCCATGTGTGGTTTGTTTAGAAGAACACACATGCAATGACTCTAGTTGTGGTTCATGAAAAGAACACACATGCAATGACACTGGTGGATCCATGTGTGGTTTGTGAAAAGAACATACAAGCAATCACACCAAGTGGATCCATGTGTGGTTTGTTTAGAGGAAAAGACATGCAATGACACTAGGTGTGGTACATGAAAAGAACAGACATGCAATGACACTGGTGAATCCATATGTGGTTCATGAGAAGAACACACATGCAATGACACTGGTTGATCCATGTGTGGTTTGTGAGAAGAACAAACATGCAATGACACTGGTGGATACTTATGTTTTTTGTGAGAAGAACAGACATGCCATGACACTGGCTGTGGTTCATGAGAAGACCACACATGCAATGACACTTGTGGATCCTTGTGTGGTTTGTGAGAAGAACATACATGCAATGACACTGGTGGATCCTTGTGTGGTTAATGAGAAGAACACACATGCAATGACATTGGTGGATCCATGTGTGGTTCATGAGAAGAACACACATGCAATGACACTGGTGTGGTTAATGAGAAGAACACACATCCAATGACACTAGTGGATCCTTCTGTGGTTTGTTTAGAAGAACACATGCAATGACTCTAGTTGTGGTTCATGAAAAGAACACATATGCAATGACATTGGTGGATCCATGTGTGGTTTGTGAAAAGAACAGACATGCAATGACCCTGGTGTATCCTTATGTGGTTCACGAAAAGAACACACATGCAATGACACTGGTGGATCCATGTAGAACAGACATGCAATCACACTAGCTGGATCCGTGTGTGGTTTGTTTAGAAAAACACACATGCAATGAATCTAGTTGTGGTTCATGAAAAGAACACACATGCAATGACACTGGTGGATCCATGTGTGGTTTGTGAAAAGAACAGACATGCAATCACACTAGGTGGATCCATGTGTGGTTTGTTTACAGGAACATACATGCAATGACACTGGGTGGATACATGGGTGGTTTGTTTAGAAGAGCAGACATGCAATGACTCTGGCTGTGGTTCATGAAAAGAACACACATGCAATGACACTGGTGGATCCATGTGTGGTTTGTGAAAAGAACAGACATGCAATCACACTAGGTGGATCCATGTGTGGTTTGTTTAGAAGAACACACATGCAATGACACTAGTGGATCCATATGTGGTTTGTGGAAGGAACAGACATGCAATGACTCTAGCTATGGTTCTAGAAAAGAACAGACATGCAATGACACTGGTGGATCCATGTGTGATTCATGAAAAGAACAGACATGCACTCACGCTGGGTGGATCCATGTGGGGTTTGTTTAGAGGAATAGACATGCAATGCCACTGGGTGTGGTTCATCAAAAGAATAGACATGCATTGACACTGGTGGATCCATATGTGGTTTGTGGAAAGAACAGACATGCAATGACTCTAGCGGTGGTTCATGAAAAGAACAGACATGCAATGACACTGGTGGATCCATGTGTGGTTCATGAAAAGAACAGACATGCAATCACACTGGGTGGATCCATGTGTGGTTTGTTTAGAGGAACAAACATGCAATGCCACTGGGTGTGGTTCATGAAATGAACAGACGTGCAATGACACTAGTGGATCCATATGTGGTTTGTGGAAGGAACAAACATGCAATGAATCTAGATGTGGTTCATGAAAAGAACAGACATGCAATGACACTGGTTGATCAATGTGTGGTTCATGAGAAGAACACACATGCAATGACACTGGTGGATCCTTGTGTGGTTTGTGAGAAGAACATACATGCAATGACACTAGCTGTGGTTCATGAGAAGAACACACATGCAATGACTCTAGGTGGAGCCATGTGTGGTTTGTGAAAAGAACAGACATGCAATCACACTAGGTGGATCCATGTGTGGTACGTTTAGAAGAAGACACATGCAATGACACTGGGTGTGGTTCATGAAAAGAACAGACATGCAATGACACTGGTGGATCCATATGTGGTTTGTGAAAAGAATAGACATGTAATGACTCTAGGTGGATCCATGTGTGGTTTGTTTAGAGGAACATACATGCAATGACACTAGGTGGATCCATGTGTGGTTTGTTTAGAAGAACAGACATGCAATGACTCTGGTTGTGTCATGAAAAGTACACACATGCAATGACACAGGTAGATCCATGTGTGGTTTGTGAAAAGAATAGACATGCAATCACACTAGGTGGATCCATGTGTGGTTTGTTTAGAGGAGCAGACATGCAATGACACTGGTGGATCCATGTGTGGTTTGTGAAAAGAACAGACATGCAATCACACTAGGTGGATCCATGTGTGGTTTGTTTAGAGGAACAAACTTGCCATGACACTAGGTGTGGTTCATGAAAAGAACAGACATGCAATGACACTGGTGGATCCCTATGTGGTTTGTGGAAGGAACAGACATGCAATGACTCTAGCTGTGGTTCATGAAAAGAACAGACATGCAATGACACTGGTGGATCCATGTGTGGTTCATGAGAAGAACACACATCCAATGACACCGGTGGATCCATGTGTGGTTTGTGAGAAGAACATGCATGCAATGACACTAGAGGATACTTATGTGGTTTGTGAGAAGAAAAGACATGCAATGACACTGGCTATGGTTCATGAGAAGACCATAGACATGCAATGACACTGGCTACCACAGACATGCAATGACACTGGCTATGTTTCGTGACAAAAATGCAGTTCATTACATGGAATACCATGTAATGATCTCTAGAAGATCAAGTACTCCTTATTAAGTAGTGTGTGCTAACTTAGTTTTATAACATTTAATATACCCTTAGATCAAATTATATTACCCAAATATAAGGTTTTAGCAAAGGTCATATTGAAACTTATCGCAGTTAACTTGATGATCTACTTCAGTTCCACCAAGTTAAGAGAAGCTTCAATCTCTTTGAAAAGTTTTATTTTAAAAGCGCGAAAATTATCCATATTTTCTATGCATGAATGCAATGCACACACCCGTGTTCACCTTATTTCTAATCTCTAATGCTAGGGTGTTACACCCATCAAGAGAGCCCAATAATATTACGGCCCTTTACTATTTTGTCCGACAATGTTTGAAATGGGCCCAAAGATGTGGCCAGCAGTGGCCCGTTACTATTTCGGCCTACAAAAGGCGATACTTTTTGAATATTGTGCGGCCCGTTAACAGGCTGCATCAAGTAGGCCCGATACCGTTAAAGCCCACAGTCAACCCGTCACTATTCTCACAGCTCGTCATGATCCGCCTACGAACGGTCCACTTTTGAGAAGGCCCGACATTGTTCTGGCTTTTACTATTCTGGCTCGTTACTGTTCTGGCCATCTACTATTCATGTTTGTTACTGTTGTGGCCCTTTACTGTTCTGGCCCATTACTGTGTTGGTTGCCCCTGCTCTGGCCTGTTAGTATTTAGGCCTATTACTGTGCTGGATTCCCATGGTTCTGGTATGCTGGTGTTTTGGCCTGCTACTGTTTGGCATGTTACTGTTTTGGCCTGTTACTGTTTTGGCCTATTACTGTTTCAGCCTGTTACTGTTTCAGCATGTTATTGTTCCGGTCTATTACTGTTTTGTCATGTTGCTGTTTTAGCCAGTCATCGTTGCTATTTTGGTATGTCACTGTTTTGTCATGTTACTATTTTGGCCAGTTACCATTACTGTTTCGGTAACTTTGAAACCTGATCGACCTGGCTGGCGCAGTTTTGGTACAGCCATGCGTGGACGGCGTCAACTAAATGCCTACATGGCCTATGCGAGTTATCTAGATATTACATTAGCTACAAACTTCTTAAAAATATTACATAATATGAACAAAAGGGAAAGAAAATTCAGCACTTCAGTTGCGAATCAAGTTGATAGGAGAGTCCTCAATTTGCTTTCTGAATCCATCAACTACATCTCCCTTTGAGTGTGACAGCTACATTGGAAAACCACCTTGAGATATGATCTTGTAGTCCCCTCTTTGGTGGCAATAGCAATAATTGCAGTCTAAAACTAACTAATCAGAAGTTAATACAGCAAAGAAGACAAACTACTCATAGCTAAGAATTAACCAGATAGGAATTATAACTGCATAATACAAACTTGTAGAGCAGGAATGCAAACCATGAATGAACTATATAGTAGAGTATAGTTATGTCATTGCCTAGGACGAACCAGAACGAGATACGAGATATAATGGTGTGGCTTGTGAACCTGTCAAACAGGACAAATGAGCATTAGACAAGTATGCCAATAATCAAATGAGCAATCAAACAAAGTGTTTCTTAGAATTTTAGTATAAACTAGCTAGGTCATTTCAGCAAATATATATGGAAGCAGTGGTATCTCCTAGAATGCAAGAGACATTGGGTGACTCGGAATTTGCGGTGAGCTACACAATGGTATGCAGTTACTGTCATAGCTAAGAATGAACCACATTGAAATTATGACCACATCATACCACAACTTGTTGAGCAGGAATGGAAAACACGAATGAACTATACAGTAAAGAATAATTATGACGTTTATTTGGAAGAACAAGCACCAGATACGGAAAATATATAAGGGCATCATTGGTGGACCTGTAGGCTGTGCAAACCAACATGTTCAGTGTTGCCTTTTTGAGCTCTACACAAAGAAAATGAAAATAGTCAGTGTTGCAGCTTTTGAAGAACCAGATGGCAACAACAAAATTATAATCAAACTAGTATGAAGAGTTTGAATGGTTACCATAAGATAGCAGAACGATGCTAGGGAGGAAATAATAGCAGGAACTTAGCTCAGGAATAACCAGATAGAGTCAGTAACTGTGTAGCAGGGAATCCACACTAATATTTTCCACTGACATTACATTTTGCAAGAACTACACAATAGCAGGCATTTACTGGTGTAGGGAGCAGCTAAGATAAGAACATGTGCATGACAAAATAACAGACATGTGCATGACTTGATATTTGTAGAACAGCGAATGCAAACCAACATGTCTAATGACATTGTACGTACTAGCATGAAGAATATGCTTGCCTAGTGACTTGTATGTACTACCACGATTACAAAAATGCAGTTCACTACGACAGGCTTGAACCTGCTATATAGTTGACAAAACAAAAACGGGTTGGAGATTTGGTTAACCTTGGTCGGAGAGGCGTCTAAGCATCATCGGTACCGTGCTAGTGACATCTAGGTCGCCGAGGGTGTTGCGGTTGCGGTGGCTATTGGCGTCGGGGAAGCAAATATTGGGTGGTCGATGTCGGCTTGAAAGCGGTGGACAAGAGTTCGTTGAGGCACATCCGGTGCAGTGAACGGCGATGGCCGTGCAGCTGGTCTAGAGCGGTGGACATGGAACTCTTTGAACTAGATCACACCCGGTGGTCACCGGTGAAGCGGATCCGGTACAGTTGGGTAGCTTTTGGTGGTGAGGAAGCAGAGCTTGAGCGGTCGATGACGCCATAGGCGTGGTGAACGACACCGCAGCTCCTAGATTTGGTGCGTGAGCATCGGTGAAGCGGCTGCGTGGCGGTGTACGAGACCGCAGCTCAAGCAGGTGCGCGCGGTGGTCGTGGAGAGGATAGATGAGCTTGGGATTTTTGGGAGGGTCGGCGGGAAACACTGGGGGAATCGGGATCATAGAGGTGAACAAAAAAAATAATTACAATCGTGCCCCCGAGCTACCGACTTTAGCATGCCCATTTGTCGTCTGAACAATGGGAAGATTTGGAATTTTAAATTCTAAAGTTTTTGAAACGGAATGACGCGAAATGCTTCAAGGTCGGTCTGTGGTTTTGTTGTTCGATTGAGAATTTGAATTTGGCTTACGCCCATCTAATAATAATAATAGAAAAATTTTACTCCCCGGTCGGTGGGATATTTTGGCTCAAAGTTTTTGAAATGGTGGGGCCTTAAATGCTTGGTAGGTGGGTGTTTTTTCCGCTCAATTGAGATTCTGAATTTGGCTAGCCTCCATCTACTAATAGAAAAATGGTAGTAGACCGTACGCTATCTGACCAGGAATTCAAGGCCGAGAGTCACATCAACTGATCATCCATAAACATTTTTTTGCATAGAAACTTGGATACCTTCCAATCACACAGCATAGGTGGTAAAGTTTGTCGCTTGACACAGATTTTAAAGTTGTCTAGGGTCCATGTAATAATATAAAAATGGTACTACCTCGATGGGTGATTTTGCCTGAAAATGTTTGAAACAAAGGGGGTGCGAAATGCTTCGGGGTCGGTGATTCTGAATGACTTTATGTCGATTTATCGAAAATAGGTCAGATTTGAACTTGTATAAGTAAATTGTAGGTTACTTTGAAAGTTCTACGAAAAAGCTTTTGGAGGTACCTAATATATGAGAACCCATCCAACAAGAGTTTTGATGAAAAGTTGGATCAAGACTCGCAAATCCAAACATTTTGCTAACTGTTGGATCTTATTTTCCATTCCTAGTATCTAGAAAGATTCTACTAATAGTCTTGATGAGAACGATGAACGCTAGTATGCGCAAACCTCAAAACACACACTTCATTGCTCAGTTTTAGGGTCCTTGTGCTAAATGCATGGACTTGGATGCAATTTTCATTTTTTATGAGCTCCTTGATATGTAACTTGTACTTCCATCGACCGTGTTCACTCTCAAGCACATCGCACCTACTAGATCAACCATTAGATCGGCCATTCGTATTACTTCTTATTATTTTATCTTTATCTTCTCCTATGTCTTACAATACCGTACCACACGCACTACATATAGTGTACGGATTAACTTTGAACATTGACCGTTGGATCAAGGCTGGCAAATACAAACATTGCTAACCGTTGGATCTTCTTTTCCATTCTTAGCATCTAGAAAGATTCTACTAATAGTCTTTAGCACGACGACCGCTAGTATATGTAAACCTCCAGCTCGAAACACACACTTTATTGCTTAGTTTCAGGGCCATCCTTGTGCTACCCACCGTGTTAACTCTCAAAGCACCTCACTTCCTACGAGACCAACCATTAGATTGACCATTCATAGTACTTCTTATCTTACCTTTATCTTTGTCTCTTATCTCTTACAATACCATGCATACCACCACTACATAGTGTAGGGATTAACTTACTTGAACATTGACCGTTGGATCAAAACTACCAAATCCAAACATTGCTAACCGTTGGATCTTTTTTCCATTCTTAGCATCTAGAAAGATTCTACTGATAGTCTTTAGCACGATGAACACTAGTATGCACAAACCTCAAAACACATAGTACTTCATTACTCGGTTTAAGGGTCCTTGTGCTAAATGCACAGACTTGTTGGATGCAATTTTCATTTTTTACGAGGTCCTTAATGTAACTTATACTTCCACCGACCGTGTTAACTCTCAAGCACCTCGCTCTTACGAGACCTACCACTAGATCGGCCATTCGTAGTACTTCTTATATTATCTTTATCTTTTTTCTTATCTCTTACAATACCATGCCACTACATATAGTGTAGAGATTAACTTTGAACATTAATAGTTGGATCAAGACTAGCAA
The DNA here is from genome assembly GCA_910589775.1 of Avena eriantha. NCBI lineage: Eukaryota > Viridiplantae > Streptophyta > Magnoliopsida > Poales > Poaceae > Avena > Avena eriantha. The sequence goes on from OU342742.1 coordinate 274,460,372, forward strand.
ATCCAAACAGCATTGCTAACTATTGGATCTTCTTTTCCATTCTTAGCATCTAGAAAGATTCTACTGATAGTCTTTAGCACGATGACTGGTAGTATGCACAAACCTCAAAACACAGTACTTCATTGCTCAGTTTCAGGGTCCTTTCCTAAATGCATGGACTTGGATGTAATTTTCATTCTTTATGAGGTCCTTGATGTAACTTGTATGTACTTCCACCGACCGTGTTAACTCTCAAGCACCTCGCTCCTACGAGACCTACCTAGGTTAAACGAAAATGCTACCGCCCCAATTATCACACAAATTGGACCACGGTTTCTTATACGTAATACCCATGTTTTTAGTACTGGGATTCCTAGTTAACTTTGCGCACTTTGGTGACTTCTTGTCAATTTAACGAAATTAAGTCAAACTTTAGCTACAAGTAAGTGTGATCGATTTCTCTTAAATTAATTGTCTTTTCGGAGGTAGATGTGTGCATCTTCTTGTAGTAAACAATGTCGTCGGTGTGAGTTTCCAACAATCAGGAAAGAAAATTCTCAGTTTTCTGAGTGATGACGAGATGATTCTTTTCCGTAACGAAAGTCTGAATAATATGGATCTCAATGCCAAAAGCCAAGCTTCTAGACATATTAGCTAGGTGGATCAATGTGTTTTACTTACAATTCCCATGTTTTATGAGTTTTCAAGGTTCCTAGCTGACCCTGTCCACTTGTTGAATGACTTTATGTCGATGTATCGAAATAAAAGGTCAAATTTGAACTACAAGCAATAAATTGTAGCTTGGTTTGAAAGTTTTATGTAAAAAGCTTTTGGGGGCACCCATCAAGCGGTCAATTAATATATGAGTTGAGACTGTTCGACTTCTAGCTACTAAGATTTTGCCTCTTGAAAATTTTGAACCCCTTTTGAAAACGATCACATGAAATAAGGAGAGAGGGGAAATGATTTTTTGATACTCTATGGTCAACACACAAGCTTGAGGTGCACCTTAGGCTTAAAGATACTTTATAGTTTCCACTATGTATAAGGTGAACCTTAGCGTATGCCGCATACTAGGCCTTATTAAGGTGTGCTTTTTATCTATATATCTACTACTATAATGGATAAGTTTGTTATTGGATCCATATATGACACAAACCTTGACTGTTGGGCTGTTAGGTCCAATGTTTCAGAGCAGCTGGATTCGTGTTGAATAGTACCTAGAGCAAACTCCACCATGTTCTAGAACCATCATGTCACCAACCCCAAAATTTCAAAGCACAGTAGGGTGTATTCTCAATATGTGTAGATAGTTATTATTAGTAGACTTAATTTATGCATTTTGGGGGTGGTGACATGATGGTTCTAGAACATGGTGGAGTTTGCTCTAGGTACGTACTATTCAACACGAATCCAGCTTCTCTGAACCATTAGATCGAACAGCCCAACGGTCAGGATTGGTGCTATGGATCCAATTCAAAACTTCTCCACTATAGTAGTAGAGATAGAGATAACTTATCTTATCTTATTTTCTTAGAACTATATAGTGTACGAATAACTTTGAATATTGACCGTTGCATCAAGACTCGTGAATACCAACATTTTCAGCTGTTGGATCTTCTTTTCCAATCTAGAATCTAGAATATTCATTAATAGTCTTCAGCATAATGAATGCTATGCACAAACCTCAAAACACACATCTCCATCATACTAGAATCTTCTCCCTCGTAGCTAATAATCGTTGACTTCTACATGATCTTATCTTATCTTATCTTACCACTATATAGTGTACGGATAACTTTGAATGTTGACCATTGGATCAAGACTCGCGAATCCCAGCTTTTCTAGCCGTTGGATCTTCTTTTCCATTCTAGAATATAGAAGATTCGATTGATAGTCTTGAACACAATGAATGCACTATGCATAAACCTCTCAAAACACACTTCTCCATGATATTAGAATCTTCTCCCTCGTTTCTCTAGACCATGTTACCAAAAATTTCTAGTGTGAGGTAGCTACTAATCTTTGACTTCTACACATGATGATACAAACTACAAGGACCAAGTATACACCCATACTTTATAGATGTTGATCAAATTTTATAATTTTTTGTGCTTTACCAATTATAATTTTATATAGTGATGATATGTCATACATTTACTATCTGAGCCTTATTAAGGTGTGCTTTTTTACATAATGCGGGAGTAGTATATTTCTTTGCTTAGACATATGGTCACCTCTGTCCACGCGCTGTACATGCTGAGAGAATAAAACGTTGGCAGGGGAAGAGGGCAGCAGCAAAGCGAAGTTGAAGGCCGTTCCATGTCAGATCAAAGTTATGATGGCTTTCTGACACTAGGTACTCCTACGGCCTTATAGTGTACACTATACTAGTAGTAAATTTCAGGACTTATGCACGCAAAACAAACCGTGTGTTTTGTCTCTCCTTCCCTATGCTCCATCTCTCCTCCCCTTTCCCCTCGCGCACCGGTCTGGTTGATCTCTCTCCCCTCGTCCACAGCATGGCACTACGCACGTGTGCCTTGGTACGGCAGCTCTGTGTCTCTGGCGTGTTCGGCAGCCGCGCGTTGGTGTGGAGTAGGGACGAGGAGGAGTACATAGGAAGGAAACCACTTTGGTCCTTGGCGGCTCAAAAATTCAAAATTTCTAGTTTTCGAAATTTTCACTTGCTTCCCAAACATCGGGAGGGAAGGTTATCCAAAAGATCGTCCAAACATCACGAGGGAAGGCAATTTTCAACCCGTTTTGAACATTGACCATTGGATCAAGACTGGCAAATCCAAACTTTGAACATTGACCGTTGGATCAAGACTAGCAAATCCAAACTTTGCTAACCGTTGGATCTTCTTTTCCATTATTAGCATCTAGAAAGATTCTACCGATAGTCTTTAGCACAATGGATGCTAGTATCCGCATACCTCAAAACACACACCTCATTTCACAGTTTCAGGGTCCTTGTGATAAATGCATGGACTTGGATGTAATTTTCATTTTTTATGAGGTCCTTGATGTAACTTGTACTTCCATTGACCGTCTTAACTCTCAAGCACCTCGCTCCTTCGAGAACAACCATTAGATCGTCCATTCGCGGTACTTCCTATCTTATATTTATCTTGTCTTATCTCTTACAATACCATACCACCATTGTATAGTGTACGAATTAACTTTGAACATTGACCGTTGGATCAAGACTGCCAAATCCAAACATTGATAACCGTTAGATCTTCTATTTTCCCTTAGCATCGAGAAAGATTCTATTGATAGTCTTTAGCACGATGAACGCTAGTATGCGCAAACCACAAAACACACACACTTCATTATGCATTTTTAGGGTCATTGTGTTAAATGGATGGACTTAGATGCAATTTTCATTTTTATGAGGTCCTTGATGTAAGTTGTCCTTCCATCGACCGTGTTAACTCTCAAGCACGTCTCTCCTAGGAGACCTACCATAGTTAAAAGAAAATGCAACCACCCCAATTATCACACAAACTGGACCAACGGTTTCTTATACGTCATGCCCAAGTTTTTAGTACTAGGATTTTTCAAGCTTCGTCCTAGCAAACTTTGCACACTTCTGTGACTTCTGGTCGATTTAACAATATTAGATCAAACTTGAGCTACAAGTAAGCGTGATAGATTGCTCTTGAATTAAATGTATTCTCGTAGGTAGATGGGTGCATCTTCTTCTAGTAAACAATATCGTCGGTGTGAGTTTCTAACTATGAGGAAAGAAAATCCTTAGTTTTTTGAGTGATGACGAGATGGTTCTTTTATGTAAAGAAAGTCTGAAGAATATGGATCTCAATGCCATAATCCAAGCTTTTAGACATATTAAGTGGACCAATGTGTTTTACTTACGATTCCCATGTTTTATGAGTTTTCAAACTCCCTATGTAGCTAATTGACGTTGCCCCACTTGAATGACTTCATTTCTATATTAATCGAAATTTGGTCAAACTGGACTACAACAACTAAATTATTGTAGGTTGCTTCTAAAAATTACAATACACTTTTGGAGGTGTACCCTTTGGAGGCTCAGTTAATATATCAGAAAACAACCGAGAGTTTTGATAATAGGTTTTTAACTCATTTCTAATTAAGATTTTGCATCTTGACAATTTAACAAAAAATTAGCTCAAACTTGAGCTACAAGTAAGCGCGATAGATTTTTCTTTAATTAAATGTCTCTTTGGAGGTAGATGGATCCATATTATTGTACTAATCAGTACCGCCGGTGTGAGTTTCCAACTACCAGGAAAGAACATTCTCATTTTTCCGAGTGATGATGAGATTATTGTTCATTTTCGTAAACAAAGTCCGAAGGATATGGACCTGAACGCCACAAGCCAAGCTTTCAGACATATATAGTGTACCCTCATGTTGTACTTATGATTCTCGTGTTTTATGAGTTTTCAAACTTATTCTATAGCTAACTTTGCCCACTTGAAACTGATTTTATGTATATTTATTGAAATTAGTTCAATTTTGAACAACAAGTAAATTGTAGGTTGCATTTAAAGTTTTACATTTTTTGGAGGTAACCATTGGGGGATGATTTAATATATCACAAACCACCACCGATAGTATTTACAACAAGTTCAACTTCTTGCTAATATTTTGCATCTTGACAATTTAACGAAATTATATCAAACATGAGCTATAAGTAAATGCGATGGATTGCTCTTGAGTTAATTGTCTTTTCGGAGGTAGACGTGTGCATCTTCTTGTAGTAAACAATGTCATTGAGGTGAGTTTCCAAATATCAGGAAATATCATTATTAATTTTCCAAGTGACGACGAGATTGTTCATTTCTGTAAAGACAGTCTGAAGATTATGGATTTGAATACCACAAGCCATGTTTTTAGACATCTTATCTTACCACTATATAGTGTATGAATAACTTTGAATATTGGCCGTTGGATCGAGACTCGCGAATCCGAACATTTCCAGCCATTGGATCTTCTTTTCCATTCTAGCATCTAGAAGATTACATTGATAATCTTGAACATAATGAATGCACTATTCATAAACCTCTCAAAACACACATCTCCATCATACTAGAATCTTCTCCCTCGTTTCTCTAGACCATGTTACCAAAACTTTCAAGTGTTAGTTAGATATTAATCTTTGACTTCTACACATAATGATACAAAGTAGAATAACCAAATATACACCCATACTTTATAGATGTTGATCAAATTTATATTTTTTCCACTTTACCTATTATAATTTTATATAGTGATGATATGCCAGGCGTCTATTATCTGAGCCACATGTGTAGGGCACGTGCAACTTACTAGTATCTTAACTTATCTTATCTTACCACTATATAGTGTATGAATAACTTTGAATGTTGATCATTGGATCAAGACTCGCGAATCCCTGCATTTCTAGCCGTAGGATCTTCTTTTCCATTCTAGCATCTAGAAGATTCTATTGATAGTCTTCGGTATAATGAATGCAATGCACAAACCTCAAAACAAACTTCTCCGTCATACTAGAAGCTTCTCCCTTGTTTATCTAGACCATGTTATCAAAAAAAAACCATGTGTTAGGTAGCTAATAATCTTTGACTTCTACATGGTGATACAAAGTACAAGTACCAAATGTACACCCATACTTTATAGATGTTGATCAAATTTATCATTTTTTGTGCTTTACCAATTATAATTGTATATAGTGATGATATGTCATACGTCTACTATCTGAGTCTCACATGCAACTTACTAGTAGCTAATAATTGTTGACTTCTACATGATCTTGCCACTATATAGTGTACAAACAACTCTGCATATTGACTGTTGGATCAAGACTCGTGAATCCCAACATTTCTTGTCGCTGGATCTTCTTTTCCATTCTACGATCTTGAAGATTCTATTGATAGTCTGCATTAAAAACCACTATATAGTGTATGAATAACTTTGAATGTTGATCGTTGGATCAAGACTCGCGAATCCCTGCATTTCTAGCCGTTGGATCTTCTTTTCCATTCTAGCATCTGGAAGATTCTATTGATAGTCTTGAACACAATGAATGTACTATGCATAAACCTCGCCAAACACACTTCTCGATCATACTAGAATCTTCTCCCTCGTTTCTATAGATGTTACCAAAAATTTCAAGTGTTAGGTAGCTAATAATCTTTGACTTCTACACATGATGATACAAAGTACAAGGACCAAATATACACCCATACTTTATATATGTTGATCAAATTTATAATGTTTTGTGCTTTACCGATTATAATTTTATATAGTGATGATAGGTCATGCGATTTACTATCTGAGCCTTATTAATGTGTTCTTTTTTTACACAATGCCGGAGTAGTATATTTCTTTGCTTAGACATATGGTCACCTCTGTCCACGTGTTGTACATGCTGAGAGAATTAAACGTTGGAAGGGGAAGAGGGAAGTAGAGAAGAGAAGTTGAAGGCGGTTCCATGCCAGAGCAAAGTTATGATGGGTTTCTAACACGAGGTAATCATGCGGCCTTATAGTGTACACTTTACTAGTAGTAAATTACAGGACCTATGCATGCAAAACAAATCGTGTGTTTTCTCCCTCCTTCCCCATGCTCCATCTCTCCTCCCCTTCCCCCTCGCGCACCGGTCCGACTGATCTCTCTCCCCTCGTCCATAGCGTGGTGCTGCACATGTGTGCCTTGGTATGGCGGCTCTGTGTCTCTGTCGTGTTCGGCAGGCGCACGTTGGTGTGGAGTAGGGACGAGGAGGAGTATATAGGAAGGAAACCACTTTTGTCCTTCGCGGCACAAAATTTCAAAATTTTCCGGTTTTCAAAATTTTCACTTGCTTCCCAAACATCAGGAGGGAAGGTTATCCAAAAGATCGGCCAAACATCACGAGGGAAGGCAATTTTGAACCTGTTTTGAACATTGATCACATTCAATAAACGAAAAATAAAAAATAAAAGTTTTACTCATGATGTCCTATCATATCTTGTGCACCACGTGCCATGAAAACTGTAATCATGGGATTAGATAAGTTTTGGAAAAATAGCTTCACAATATTGTCCTACCATGTGTATGGACACTATCGGGTTTATTTCAACCTAAAAGAACAAGGTCATCAAGGACATATTGACATCATAGTTTACAAGTTGATAGAGTTCCCATGATAGTTTGATAGATGGGTGCATCTTAACGTAGTAAGCATGGTTGCATGTGGAAGTTTGCTACAATTAGGAAAAAAAAGAATTTTAATTTTCTCAGTGATGACGGTGATGTTTTTTGTGAAGAAAGTCCAAATAATATGGTTCAGAATGCCACAAGCCAATGGTTTCACACATACTGTAGTTGATCATGGTTCCTATCTAACTTCAGCTAAAAGTTTACATATTATGATGGGTCGTGACATGCGGTACTAGTACACATAGTACAGTACTACCGTTTAGATTTTCTCTCTCCTTCCACCCCCTCTCACCATCCATCCACTACACTCTCCATTTCTCCTTCCTTCCCGCGTAAGCTTTCACGCAATAATTATACTTCTATTCTGAGATGTAGTGGTGCAGAAAAGATGAGGCCCACACCATACTACCATCAATCAAGTTCGGTGACGCAACTTTGTGAAGAGTATACGAAGACTAGTAGTACTATAGCTTGATAAGTATGTACTACTATAGACACTTAATTTTTAACGGAGCAAGTAAGAGACACCGAGTTATTCAGCACGATCTGCATGATTCTCTTCATTTTTGGATAAAGCGGGGCACCTCTAGAATTGTTTGGGCCGAGAAAAATCAAGAACCGACAAGTCTGGTATAATCCTTTTTTTGTTGACGGGATGAGTCTGGTACAATCTATTTATGATATTTTGGGATAGTTTTCAGGGTATTAACACAAGAAAGACTATAAATAGACATTATAAATTGCAATAGTACGCACCCCTACTTTCACCCAAAACACCCAACCCACCATTGCTTAGAACTCAATCTCTCTCTATTTCCTTCCAAAATGTCATATGACAACTCTCTCTAGAACACGTCGATTGACCTGACAAATGGGAAAGGCCCCGAAACTCCACCTACAAGCCCTGACTCAGTCGACGGGCCATGGCTACCGCCGCTGTCTGACTCCTCTGATGAAGAAGATAGCCACTAGAAGCGCTTTTTCGAAGGGACACCACCACCAACGCCGAGCGACACTGATAGTATGGAAGATGAGACTGAGGAAGAGGAGTTTGAGGTCGACCTTGAGGAGGAGGACGAAGACGACGACAGGGAGGAGGCCGAGGACAATGAAGGGGAGGAGGCTGAGGATGACGACGAGGAGGTCTCTTCCCGCCCTCCACCGAAGAAGCGTGCCTAAGTGCAAAATTATATGGCGTCCAGAGAAGAGGCGGGCAGTTTACTATATCTCGTTCTACGAAGCATCTTGACTTTGGTAAATAATGTTGTCAATGAGAGTTCCGAACTTTTAGGAAAATGCTTTTCAATTTCCAAGTGATAGGATTTGTTTTTAGTAATTAAGTATGTCCGGATAATTTGTCTTAGAGTGCAGTCACTGTATTCTAGAAAAATATAGATAATTTCCACCGCATATTAGTACTATATGAAAATACTTATTTCAATGTGTGTCATGATACATAGTTTTTTTTGCGGGAGGGGGGTGGTAATGATACATAGTTGAAACTTAAATGGTGTCCTCTTATATTTGTGCTTGTTTGGACGAGAACTATAAACATGGAATTGGACAACTTTCAAAAAACTTGCTACACAATAGTAGAATAACCATGTAAGAACATTGTTCACATTTTAAGCCAAGTTACCAATGCTAAAGTCATATCTGCATCACTCGTCCCATTTATTGGGATAAATTAAAGAAAATTAAAGAATACAATAAAAAATGTTAAGCACTTATGTATGGTCTCATCTTCCGTAAATGATAAACATGAATTGTTACAAGGTTTATAAACACTTCTTCACAATATGACCAGCGATATGTTAACATATACTTGGGTTTCAAGTTAAATAATGACAAAGGTCATGTCCATTTCGGGTACACGGGGTGCATCTTGGCATGGCATACTAATTTTGTTAATTGGAATTTTCAACTTTTATGTATAGAATTTCGTTAAATTATTTTAGAAGTGCCATATATAATTATTTATTAAAGTAAAGGCAAAGAGTATCGCTTCGAATGCCACAACACACTAAATTTCATACAAAATAGAGTATGTTTCATGGCTAACAAGTTTTCATGATTTTCAGGCCTTCTAGCTAATTTCGCGTAATTAAATGACAATTTGTCAATAAAACCAAAGTAGGTAAATTTTGAACTACAAGTGCGTGATAGATTGATTGTAAATTTGTAAGAAATTCATATAGTACTAATTATTGTACCCACGCAGTTGTAACATCCAAAATCTTTAATCAAGGTAATCAAGATCAAATCTACCCAATTTGGGGTTAACAAAAACTTTTCCATTTACAATATTTAAGCATTCATATGTGTGTGCATTTAAAATAGGAGTTTTGTGAAATTCCATGATTGTTTGTTATAATGGTTGTGAAATGGTTCTATGATGAATGTCACCTCATCTAGATCATTGCCAAGCAAAAACCAAACAAAAAGAAATCAAAAAGAATTAAATAAAAGAAATGGTCACCTAGCCTACTTTGGGTGTTCCTAGCACTCAAATTCCAATAGAGAGAATTGTGGTTCTTTGCACCCCTTGCTAGTACAAGTAATGATGTGCCAAGGCCCACTTTTTGATCTCCCAAAAACATTCAAACTCTTATTTTAAATGACAATTGAAAATTGAATCTAGTTCATATGTATAGATCACACTTTTTCAAAAACCGCTCAAATGAATTCCACTTGACAAATCCTAGCAACCAGAGATGCTCAAGCATGAGACCAACAACTCCACCAAATTTAATTTCAAAATTCCAAATTTGAATTCATGTGGCCATTTGATCGAACACTTGGTGGCAGATGAAACTGGCCTAATTATCACTGTTTTGATCAAATTTTGTCGAGCCATTTGAACTCAAATCAATGCCCTTGTCTCCCCTAAACCCAACCAGTCCATCAAGGACCTACCCAATGGCCTAGGGCAACAGTTCACCGCCACCCCGAGGCCATGCTTGCCGACCCAACTTACACAAGCCGCAGCAGACCGCCAGCCCCTCTCCGCCGCTCCAGGGAGTGAGGCATGACCTCACTGCCGCCCACGGTCCACCCCACGGCCCCTACTAGCCCCTGGACCACCCCAGAGCAGCGCCGCACTGAGTCTCTGCGCCGCGTGACCGCACGCCAGAGCGCCCTCACCGCCAGCATGCCCCAGACCGCGCCTCGACCGCAGACCATGCATGCCGCTCTGCCTTGACCACCTCACCCCGCCAGACATGGCCGTGCACCGCCGCGCGACCCATAGTCGACGAGAACCACGTCGAGCACCACCTTTGTCCCCCAGAGCGCGCGACGCTCCCGACCGTTAGCCACCGCCCCTAGCTACGCCATAAAGTCGTCGAGGACCGCCAGGAGGCATGTCACCGTCCACGTACGTAGCCCATGCCTCTAGGCCCCTGTATCATCGTCACCGACATGCTCGCGGTCGCCCCTTCGGTCCACTCCCCGAGCCTATATAAGGAGGCGTTCTCTAGCATCAACTGCCACACCATTACACACCCCTCTGTCCACCAGTCCTTCCCCACCTCTCACCGGAGCAGCTCGAGCAGCAGGTCGCTGGAATTTCATCGGAGGCAGCCGCAGAAGAGGAGGAGACGTTGCCATTGATTTCGTCCACCTCAGCCCCTGTCTTGACTTCGCCTGAGATCGCCATCGTCTACTCGTTCGTTTGCCCGCCTTGCCGCACTAGCTGGAGCCCCAGTACGTCCCCACTGCACCCCAACCGAGCCGCTAGGGTTCAGTCTCGCTGGTGACGAGTCCGTCGTCGACGACGACCTTGAGCCGTTAGATCTAGTTCTAATCCTACGGTCCGTTTCGCCCCATACCGCTTCGTGTGTAATGAGTCACTGACAGGCGGACCCCCCTGTCAGCAGCCCTCAGCGCCGTGGAGTGAATCTGGACCGGCCCATTAGTGTTCCCGCGCGACCCAGTTAATTCAAATTAGGATTTTTCTGTTTAGACTTAAACTAGAATCTATCCCTTAGTTTAAAAATCAATTCAGAGAGTTTCACAAATCCAAATTGAGTAATTCCAATTTTATTGAAAAGGTAATGAAAATCTCTATCCAAGCCCATTGAATTTAAATCATGCAGAGTTAGACATCTCTCCTACTAAAAATAACAAGACAGAAGCTTTTGCACATTCAAATATTTTTATAAAATCAACCATAATAGCTTTTGAGTTGATTCCAACTCTCAAAAATAACATTTAACCATACCTATCTGAATATGTAATAATCTTAACGTGTGCATGTAGTGACTTTGGACTAGTACCAAAATAATGCTATATAAGCATTTCTAGGCACTTTAAATCATTAATTATTAAACTTAAACTTATTAAAATGTGATCCAACCCTTAAATCACATAGCCATATGTTAGAATATGCGGTGATGACAGGTGTCCACATGATCCCATATTTTAATTGGAAAATATTAAATCTTAGTTAATTTCAATGAGTAGAAATTACTTTTCTCAAATAAAATAAATGAAGCTAGTTCATTAAACCTTGTGATGTTTGTGATGATACTAGATCATCAAATGTGTGCCTTAGTGTGCTAAGTAGACTAGTTAAGTACTATTTGGTGATTGCGTATCCCGTATGTATTTATAGACGATGGTACCGACCAATTCTACGAGGAGGAAGAGTTCTACTAAGAAGAGGAGGAAGATAATTTCAACCACTGCACAAACCAAGGCAAGCTAACACTTGCAAGTCTCTTAACTATGAAAGCTATTATTGGCAAGCTAATACTTGCAAGCCATCATTAACCATGCAAGCTAACCCTTGCAAACTAGATAACCTAAGCAAAGGCATTAGGCATGCTTTGGTTATACTATTTTGACTTATACCTATTCCAAGTTTCATTTACAAGCTTTACTTGCTTTACTTTACCAAAGTCCTTTCTTTGTTTAAAGGTCGCATAAATAGTATAAAAATTGACCTATCTAGTTAGACTTAGATGTCATTCTATAGCATGAGATTGATCTTAGCATCCCACCTTAGTGAACACTCTTAACTTAGTATCTTAGAGTTATACCAAAAACTTGATCACTTTAGATGTGAATACTTGGTGAAAATGACTTACAAAAACCTTGGAATGATGAGTCCTTCCATTGAGATGTTTTGACATGTGTTGAGAAACACAAATGGTTTATGATGATGATGAAAATGTTGAGGCATGAGCCTTAGCCCCTTTTATAAAAAAACCGATGGTTGGGTTCGAATGCGATACCATTCCAATTTTACCGTACAACCACAATACCTGAATTGGGTAAGGCTTAGCCAGAAGTTTAAATGCATTAGTGTTAGTTCCCTCGCGGGAGAGGTTTGAGCTGAGGCTACCTCTCAATGTTGTCCACCTATGCAGTGCCCAGGATGACAGATGGTCATGGATGGGAGGCCATACTCATAGGAGAGGTGCTTATACTAGATTGTATAAAGGAAATGTTATGTTTGATTATCTGCATGCTAAGTATGATGATTTAGGGTTATCCCTGATAGATGCATCGAATCTTGTGGTGAAAGTGTACCACCTCTGCAGAGTGTCAAACTATTCGAATAGCCGCGTCCGCGATTATGGACAGTTGGAGTGGCCATACTATTTTGTTGTCAGATGTTTTCAAAACAACTTATGAAATGAATTGTGACATGACTTGACCACAACAGGGTTGTGACTATGACAACTAAGTTCCCACTTAGGTGATTTCAAACTTATTTTATCTTTCTTTGTTTCTGAACTCGGCTTAGGTTTCAAACCTAGCTTTACAAATAAACTTAGAACTTAGCATTTCTACTAGAACTACCTTACCTGTTAGTGATAGTTTGCGAGTACTTAAAGAGTACTCATGGCTTTTTCCCCTGGCTATTCCCATGGCTAGACTATGAGGAGGACTACCAGGTGGAAGCACAACAGGACGACTACGACAACTAGGATCATCTCCCATCGTCAGCATTGCTTGTGACTCTGAAGATGGACCCCACCGCTACGCTATTTATTCTGCTACTTGTTTGTACTAAGACTGGATCATGTGTAAAGACCCGAACCTGGCTTGGTTCGAATCCCTGTGATTACAGTGCTAGTCCCTGGATCGAATAGCTACCACCCACAATTTAAGATGTAATATCAAGATAAAAAGGTCATATTACATCGCAAGATCCAGAATATGAATACTTATTACAAACAGATAGCCATAGGCTACCTTATTACAAAGCAGCAGAATATAAGTAAAGCATGGAGTCCTTCATCTTCATGTGCCACAGGCAAACATGTTGGGTGTAGACTCATAATCCTATCATCGTTCCTCACTCATCAATAGAATAACCTGCAACATGATAGGTTGCAGCCACAAAAGGGCCAATACTTTGAATGTATCGGCAAGTGTCTCGAGTTTGTGAATATAGTTGGACTATCACTAAATGCATATTTGGCTAAGTAGAATTTTAGGCTCATTTGCAGAAAGCAATATGGTTTTATCCTATCTTTGCAAAATAGTTTTGAACTTTCAACAACTTTCTGAATTCCTTGACAAACTCCAAGTGCTTCCACTCCCTGGTTGACATCATCAAGTTTTACCTTGAGAAATTGGAATGTCGAGATCTTCCATAGCTTCAGGCCTTAGTTGCTCAGATTTGTCCATAACCGGGGACACAGCTAAGTACTTAGAATTTGATCTTCTGCAGAAGTTATACACTTTACCCACAAGACACAATCTCATCTTGACGCCACCAGTGGCCGCTGGATTAGTACTCACCAAGATGGAGTACCGGCAGATCGAGAATGTGACAAAGTCTTTCCATAGAAGTCCTCCCAATACATAATGCTAGCACATCTACCAGGAACCAATTCAAAGATATACTTCCAATACATAATTCTAGTTAACCTGAAGAGGTACCAATGCATGGGTCTCCCACTATGTAATTGACTAGGCCAGAGCCCATTTGGCATGTGGATGTACACGAAAGCCACTGTATGAGAAACATGTTCAATCTCTAAGTTCCTCGGTGGTATTCTTCTAGTGCACACACGAGAGAGATAGCCATAGATATGGTTCCCTAAGTTGCCACCTTACTCACAGCTGAGTATCCACATTCCACCCAGGTGATTCATTGAGTACTTGTTTCATTATATAAAACATATATTTTTCCAACACTTCTTATAATCACAATATGGTAAATTCCACCCTGAATCTATAGCAGGGCTAAGCATACTACAACTACAGTGTTTCCACTAAGGAAGATATAAAGGATATCCTAAATAGGACATAGCATAGCATAGTAACATAGTAGTCATATCATGGATACTACAAAAATCCACTAAGTGTAATCAAAATAGCAGGACATGGATGATAGTGCCACTTGCCTTAGTAGTTGGTGGTGTTGGTACACTCTTCGCAATAACACACTTGACAATCCACACAATCTATCAAACAAAACAACCAAAACAAAACATGCACAAGATCAACACTAATGGCAATACAAAAATCATGCAAAATATGCAAGCATGCAAGATGGCAATTTTATTGTACAAATTGTTATAAAAAGGTTCTGAACATTACTAAGTGCTTTCTGAACATTTTATAATTGCAAGATTACAAATGGAACCATTTGTGCAATTGTAACAATTAGCAATAATTTCTAGTATTTGGAAAGGCCAAACTCACTAAATAATTTCCATGCTATTAGGTATAGTCAACCAAATTTATATATTGGTCTTACCGGACAGAGGGTTCAATTTGCAATCCATAGCAAAAAGATTCACCCACAAATAATTTACAAAACAATTTTTATGGGTAAAATACTCCTAAAAAGGTTCTGCTTAAAACTCCCATTTTCCAGAAGCTAAAGGGTGAAATAAGGCCTCAGCAGTGAAGCTCTCATTTTTATGAATCCATAGACACCAAATTTGTATTTTTCTGAATTGTGGATCAAAAGTTATTGAATTTCTAAGTAAATTATATTTTCTGTCTATTTTCTAATTTAAACAGACGCTCAGGCCTACGTGGCGTGTTCCTCTTGGCTGGTACCGATTCGGTTTGATCAACCGCTACGGGCCGTTAGATTTTAAGTGGAAGTGGACGAACCAGATCAGCTGATACCTTTTCGATAAGTGGTCTAATCTAAGCCGCTAGATCTAGATCCAACGGATCTCAGCACTCTGGCCACGGACTGGCGGCGCTGGCGACGGCGCGTGGCGGCGGCGTGTCGGGTGGGAGGCGCTCCGGTGGTTCTAGAGGGGTAGGGGAAGCGGCGATCTTACCGGCAGGTTGCGATGGTCTCGGTGGTCTCGATGGTGGTCGTGGTCGATGAAGGTGCGCTCGGCCTCGCCAGGGATTCCTCGCCGGAGCTCGTCGTGAACGGCGGCGGCAGAAACGGCTCAGATGATGACCGTGGCGACGACCTAGGGCACAAAAAAATGCATGGGAATCATCAGTAGGTGCGCCAGAGCATGGCGAAGCTAACAGGACAGAGGGGAGGGCGCGGGGCAGTGAGTTCTCGCGGGAATCTTCACCGGAGTCCGTCGGTGTCTGCGGCGGTCCGAGCTCAACTTCGAGCAGCCTAGTGGCTCCAGGGTTGTGGGGTTTGAGGGAAAACGGAGAGGAGGGAGTGGAGTTTAAGAGGCAGGGATCAGAGTGGAGATTAATTGTGCAAACGCACAAATTCGGTTCGATTTGGAAACGGCAGAGGAAGGGAGAGGGGTTGTTCGTCGTTCGGTTGAAGATGGTGAGCTGGCGAGTGACGGTGCAGGTGGGCTCGGGCAGTCAGCGAGGGGGTGTGAGGAGGGGTCAGTGAGAAAGAACCAGAGAGGGAAAGGGGAGAACCGGGTGAGCTTTTGTTGGGCTGGGGGTGTGGGCCGAGCAGGCCAGACAGCTGCTGCGATTTTTTTCTCTTTGCTTTTTCTTTTTCTTTTTTCTGTTTTCTCCAAAAAAATTCATTTATTGATCCAATTTGAATCAAACAAATTTCTTAAAATTTGTAAAATTCAAATTAGGTTTTGAGGGCATTATAGAACACATTTACTTTCCAACTCAAATTTTTCTAATCAAATTTATTCACTTTGGGTTTAATAGCTAATATTGTATTTTCTTAATTCTATTCTCAAATAATTCATACATTTTTATCCATGGATCCAAATTTGATGAAACCAATCTCTATTGTTTTATTATTTTGCCCTTTATCTTTTTATCTCTCATAGGAGTTCTTTTGTTTAATATAAATATGGAGTATATCCATAGTATTGTGTTGTTCTTAGTATTAATAAATAATTAGAGTTTTAGGGTTTTGAGATATTTTTCACTTCTCTTAGGTTTTTAAAATGCAACCAAGTCAAGATGCCCATGCATGCTTGATGATTTGCGATTTTAAAACATGCACACCACTTCACAAACAAAATCATTTTGTTTGGCTTGGGTTTTTGAGGCATTATATTAAATGTTCCAAAAGTTTTTGTTCCTTCTGAATTTCAAGGAACTTGTTTCTTCACTTGATTTAAGTTTTTTCACATTTCAAAATTTGGAAAATTTTGGGATGTGACATCATCAGATCCTTTATTTGTGTAGGACTTTATTATGGTTTGTAATGGATGATGTACTGTGATATCCAATCTGTTATGTCTCGCAAAAATGGTAATCCTGGGATTGCGATGTATGGTATAACAAGCATCTGGGATTTAAAATCCAGGTTATGACAAGTTGGTATCAGAGCCATCCTGACCATAGGAGACCCTAGTTAGAATGGACGTCCGAAACAAAAACTTAGTTTCAAAAACCAAAGTGAGTATTGATGAAAACTATTTCCTCTCTTACCCTTGGGAATTCTTTCTCTCAAAAAAATTCATGTTCCTCCAAATTCTTACATTACTACATAAAACTTGACACACTTGATCACTTCACTAACTTTCTCATCCTAAATTCTGATAGATTGGAGCCCAATATAGCAAGTTCTACCAGTTGGGCAACGGAGGCCAACTGATCTTCGAGAGGGATCTGGATTCACTATCTGAGTTCATGGAGCATCCGCATCCGGAATTTCTTGGAGCTCAACTCCCGGGTCCACCAGGAGGAGATTTACAATGGCTAGTGACTGCTGATCTTTGAGGCAAGATAGAAGCACCAGTATCTAGGAGGATTCAGTTCTCCGTGAGAGAGAACAACTGGCTAGATGGATTAGCTTGGGCATTGCATGAAGCTCTCGCACGTCTATGTGCCCAGAGTGTCAACCTAACCCAAGGAACCCGCTTTGTTCACTATGCAAGGTGTGATTCCATGGGAATGCCGCTAGAGATGCCAAGTCACCCAATATTGAAGCGTCAAGTGGAGAACCTCGACTTCCTACTGTACGACAGACAGAAGGAGTTGGACAATGCTAGAGAGGTCGCCACCAACAACCTTGCCCTTGCCGCCCAGAAGGCCCAGACGTTCTCATTGCTAGTCAAGGATTGTCAGTCTCTTCGCTATCAACGTGCAAAGAAGGATCACACCATCGACCGTCTTCGCAAGAAGGTGGTCGACCTCGAGAAAACCATCAAGGAGCAAGAAGCTCAGATTGTAGCAAAAGAAGAAGAAGAGGAAGGTGAAGATATCCAAGGGGATATTGACTCATACCTCAGCAATGATGATGACTATCTGGCGGAGGATGCCATGGACTTCTACACCAACGATGATGACTCTGACTTCATCGATGAGTGAAGAGTGAAGAGTATCGGTCCCATTGTATCGTAGCTTGCATAATGGTTCATAAAACCATCTGTTTTCCCTTGATGTTGTGGTGTGTGTGTGTTTGTATCGTGTGATTTGCTTGAATGAATGAAAATAAGTTAGTTGCAAAACCTGAGTCGAACTCAAAGTTTTAGCTTTGAAATCAAAACCATGAACCTTAGAACTTTCCTTCTTACCCCTTTCTCTATCTCAATCTTCAGATGACTCGTGGAAACCAAGGAGGGAGCAGCTCGTCGCAAGACCCAATCCTACAGATTCTGCAGACCCTCATTGCAGACCGTGAAGCTAGTAGGGCAGAACGCCAAGCTAATCTAGCAACACTGCAGCAGATCGCCCAGATGGCTCACAACAACCAGAACCATGGAAATCAGGATCATCATGGATCCAAACTCAAAAACTTCCAGAATACCAATCCCCCAATCTTTAGCCAGTCTAAAAACCCACTGGATGCTGATGACTGGTTGTAGACAATGGAGAACAACTTAGAGGTAGCCGGTGTGGATGCCAACGAGAAGGTTCTTTTTGCCACCCACTATTTGGCAAGAGATGCAAGAGCGTGGTGGACCAGCACGCGCACAATGAACCATGGTCAAGTGATGACATGGGAAGCCTTCATAATCAAGTTCAGCCGCACCCACGTGCCGCAGGGTCTAGTCACCCGAATGAGGGATGAATTCGGAGAGCTGAAGCAAGGCAAAATGACTGTAGTGGAGTACCGTGACAGATTCTTGTCCCTTGCCAGGTATGCACCTGATTAGATCAACAAGGAGGCCAAGAAGAAGGAGAGACTCCTGAACGGACTGCATGATGAGATGCAGACTGTCCTCGTGAACATCCGTTTCGAGGATCTCAAAGAGCTAGTCGACTCTGCCATTCAGATGGAAGGGAAGATCAAGCAAGCAAACGACAACCGCAAACATCGTATGATGCACCAAGATGGATCCAACAATCACCAGAAGTACCGTCCCAACCCTTCTACATGATATGCACCACGGAACAATCGACCTCCAATGTCTCGCCCAAGCTACCCCAACCGTAGCGGAGGGAATGTGAAGTCCGGAGGAAACAACAATCACCCCGGCAACTCCAGCAATTTCAACCGTGCACCTCCGAAGCACCACAACAACAACAACAACAACAACACTGCACCTAGAACTGGAAGCAATGTTGTGCCCGTGCCAGCAAAAGACAAGTCTCAGATCACTTGTTTCGAGTGTGGAGTGAAGGGTCACTATTCCAATGAGTGCCCCAAGAATATTGCCGCCACTGCCAACGTGAATGCCCTAGCTCAACAACCGCATTGTGTTCAACCAGGAAGAAGATTCACCCCAGGGAACCCTCACAACCGCAATTGCCGTCTCTTCCACATGAACGCCAAAGAAGCCCAAGAAGCACCAGATGTACTGCTGGGTATGTTTTCTGTCAACTCAATTTTAGCAAGAGTGTTGTTTGATTCTGGAGCATCACACTCATTTGTCACCGAAGAATTTGCATGCACTAGTAAGATTCACCCAACCAACTTGAAGCATGTCATGATAGTTCAAATCCCCGGTTCAACTACAAAAGCTAGAAAAATTTGCAAAGTTGTGCCTACCAGAATACATGTGATAGACTTTTATGCCAATCTAATAGTACTTGGAACAAAAGGTTTGGAAGTAGTACTAGGAATGGATTGGATGTCAAAGCATAAAGGATTGATTGACTGTGCCAAGAAAGCCATCACCATGACCAGTAGCTCTGGAGTCTTAGTAGAACATATATCTGAAACCTTGCCCCGTCAATTCAAGTGCAACAAGAGTCTAGCCCTACCCACCATAGACCAAGTCAAAGTAGTCTATGAATACCATGACGTAATCCTAGATGAATTGCCTGGTATGGCCCCGGATCGGGATATTGAGTTCATTATTGAACTAATCCCCGGAACCGGACCCATAGCCCAGAGACCCTATAGTATGAACCCCTCAGAGTTAGTGGAATTGAAGAAGCAGTTGAATGCTATGTTGGCAACAGGCTTGATTCAACCAAGCGCATCGCCATGGAGATCGCTAGTGTTATTCGTCGACAAGAAAGATGGAGGCAACCGTTTGTGCACAGATTACAGGAAGCTGAATGACGTCACAATCAAGAATAAGTACCCTTTGACAAAGATAGAGGATCTATTTGATTAGTTGACTGGAGCAAATGTGTTCTCTAAGATTGATCTAAGGACTGGTTATCACCAACTTAAGATTCGTGCAATGGATATTCCGAAGACAGCCTTTACTACTCGTCATGGATTATACGAGTATACGGTCATGTCTTTTGGATTAACCAATGCCCTTCTTATTTCATGAATCTCATGAATAAGATCTTTATGAATTGTCTAGATAAGTTTTTCGTTGTGTTTATCGATGATATCCTTATCTACTCCAAGTCAGAAGAAGAGCATGAGCAACATCTGAAAATCATCCTTGAATCCCTTAGAGAGCATCAGTTGTATGCCAAGTTCAGAAAATGTGAGTTTTGGCTGAAAGAAGTAGGATTCCTAGGACATATTGTGTCTGCCGGAGGAGTCACTGTTGATCCCGCCAAGATCAAAGATGTCGAAGAATGGGAAGCCCCAACCACTCAAACCCAAGTCCGTGCATTTCTCAGATTAGTTGGATACTACCGCAAGTTCGTAGAAGGATTTTCGAGCATAGCAAGACCCATGACTCAATTGTTGAAGAAGGCCAAGAAGTTTGAATGGACCGACAAATGTGAAGCAAGTTTCCAAGAGCTGAAGAAGAGATTGATTTCAGCCCCAGTATTGATCATGCCAGATATCAGGAAGCCGTTTGATGTGTATTGTGATGCATCCAAGATTGGTCTCGGATGTGTATTGATGCAAGAAGGCAAAGTCATCGCCTATCTATCTCGACAAAGAAGCAGCATGAGCAGAACTATCCGACCCATGATCTTGAGTTAGCAGCCGTAGTTTTGGCATTGAAGACATGGCGTCATTATCTGACGGGAAATCGCTGTGAGATTTATTCAAATCACAAAAGCTTGAAGTATATTTTCACTCAGAAGGAACTGAATATGAGGCAAAGGAGATGGATAGAGTTAATCAAGGATTATGACTTTTGACATTCACTATCACCCCGACAAAGCCAATGTGGTAGCGGATGCTCTTAGCAGATTGCCGTGTAGGCTAAACACCATGATCAAGGAGAAGCAACCAAGTTTGTATGAGGAGTTGGAGCAGTTTAGAACTAAGCTAGTTAGCCAAGGATTTTTAGCTAGCATTGAACTTCAACCCACTTTGATTAGCCACATCAAGGAAGCCCAGAAGGGAAATGAAAGTATCGATGGAATCAAACATCGTATTGGTACAAGAAAGGTACCTAGATTCACCGAAGACGAAGGAGTTCTGTGGTACAAAGAACGTATCTGTGTGCCAGCAGATTCGGAGCTGAAGCAAGTGATCATGCAAGAAGCTCGTGATACTCTTTATTCTATCCACCCCGAAGGAACAAAGATGTATCAAGATTTGAAAGAGCAATTTTGGTGGCACAAGATGAAGAGAGAAATCGGAAGCTACATCCCCAACTGTGATATATGTCAAAGAGTCATAGCGGAACATCACAAACCCGCAGGACTGTTGCAACCATTGCAGATTCTGGAATGGAAATGGGATTCTGTCGGAATGGACTTTATCACCGGTTTGCCTACTTCTAGTAGGGGAAATGACTCAATCTGGGTCATCATTGATAGACTGTCCAAGGTAGCTCATTTTATACCTGTCAACACAACCTACCGGAGTTCGAAGCTAGCAGAGTTGTACATTGCTAGAATTGTTTGTCTGCATGGAACCCCCAAGACCATAGTATCAGATCAAGGAACCCAATTTACCTCGAGATTTTGGCAGAAAAACCAAGAAGGATTAGGAACCAAGTTAAATTTCAGGACAACTTATCACCCGCAAACCGATGGACAGACTAAAAGAGTCAACCAAATCCTAGAGGATATGTTGAGAGCTTGTGTGTTAGAGTATGGATCAAAATGGGAAGATTGTCTTCCTTTCGCAGAATTCTCATATAACAACAGTTATCAAGCCAGTTTGCAAATGGCACCATTTGAGTTCCTATACGGAATAAAGTGTCGTACCCCTTTGAATTGGTCACAAGTAGGAGAGAGTCAGATTTTTGGACCCGACATCCTACGAGAAGCTGAAGAGAAAGTTCACAAAGTCCATGAGCACCTCAAGACCGTCCAATCCAGACAGAAGAGTTATGCTGACAAGAGAAGAAGAGACCTGAGTTTCAATGTCGGAGATTTTGTGTATCTCAAGGTTTCGCCATTGAAGGGAACCCAACATATTAGTCTGAAAGGAATGTTAGCCCCCAGATATATCGGACCCTTCAAGATTGTGAATCATCAAGGAGAAGTATCATATCAACTGGAACTACCAGAGGAGATGTCACCCATCCACAAATGTGTTCCATATCTCGTTACTTCGCAAATTCCTAGAAGTGCCGGAGAAGACCGAAGTTTTCAAGAACATCGATCACCGAGCTGTTGATATCAACAAGGATCTAACGTATCGTGAAGTGCCCATCTGTATCTTGGAGGAAGCCTACAGAACCACCAGGACCAGGAGTATCAAATTTCTCAAGATTCAATGGAGCAACCATAACGAAGAAGAAGCCACTTAGGAGCGAGAAGATTACATTAGGACTGAGTTCCTAGATCTCTTTAGTTCCTAGTTTTCTTTCTTAAATCTCGGGATGAGATTTTGTTTAAGGGGGGAAGGTTTGTAACATCCCAAATCTTTAATCAAGGTAATCAAGATCAAATCTACCCAATTTGGGGTTAACAAAAACTTTTCCATTTAAAATATTTAAGCATTCATATGTGTGTGCATTTAAAATAGGAGTTGTGTGAAATGCCATTATTGTATGTTCTAATGGTTGTGAAATGGTTCTATGATGAATGTCACCTCATCTAGATCATTCCCAAGCAAAAGCCAAAGAAAAATAAATCAAAAAGAATTAAATAAAGGAAATGGTCACTTTTGCCATTTTAATCACCTAGCCCACTTTGGGTGTTCCTAGCACTCAAATTCCAACAAAGACAATTGTGGTTCTTTGCACCCCTTGCTAGTACAAGTAGTGATGTGCTAAGGCCCACTTTCTGATCTCCCAAAAACATTCAAACTCTAATTTTAAATGACAATTGAAAATTGAATCTAGTTCATATGTATAGATCACACTTTTTCAAAATCCACTCAAATGAATTCCACTTCACAAATCCTAGCAACCAGTGATGCTCAAGCATGAGACCAACAACTCCACCAAATTTCATTTCAAAATTCCAAATTTGAATTCATGCGGCCATTTGATCGAACACTTGGTGCGCATAATCAAACTAACCTAACTATCACTATTTTTTATCAAATTTTGTCGAGCAATTTGAACTCAAATCAATGCCCTTGTCTCCCCTAAACCCAACTAGTCCATCAAGGACCTACCCAATGGCCTAGGGAAACAGTTCACCGCCACCCCGAGGCCATGCTCGCCGGCCAAACCTGCACAAGCCGCAGCAAACCGCCAACCCCTCTCCGCCGCTCTAGGGAGTTAGTCGTGACCTCACCGCCACCCACAGTCCACCACACGGCCCCAGCTAGCCCCTGGACCATCCCCGAGCAGCGCCGAACTGAGTCTCTGTGCCGCGCCAGCGCATGCCAGAGCGCCCTCACCACCAGCACGCCATAGACCGCGCCTCAACTGCAGACCATGCACACCACTCCGCCTTGACCACCTCACCCCGCTAGACACGGCCGTGCACCGCCGCGCGACCCATAGTCGCCCGGAACCACGTCGAGCACCACCTCTGTCCCCTAGAGCGCGCGATGCTCCCGGCCGTTAGCCACCACCCCTATCTGCGCCATAAAGCCGTAGAGGACCGCCAGGAGGCAAGCCACCGTCCGCCTACACCGCCCATGCCTCTAGGCCCCTGTATCATCGTCACCAATGAGCTCGTCGTCGCCCCTTTGGTCCCTACCTCGAGCCTATGTAAGGAGGACTTCTCCAACCTCAACCGCCACACCATTCCACTCCCCTCTCTCCACTAGTCCTTCCCCACCTCTCGCCGGAGCAGCTCGAGCAGCAGGTCACCGGAAATTCACCGGAGGGAGTAGCAGTAGAGGAGGAGACGTTGCCGTTGATTTCGTCCACCTCAGCCCCTGCCGCGACTTCACATCAGCTCGCCGTTGTCTACTCGTTCGTTTGCCCACCTTGCCGCAATGGCTAGAGCCCCGGTACATCCCCACTGCACCCCCACCGAGCCGCTAGGGTTCAGTCTCGCCGTTAGATCTAGTTCTAATCCTACGGTCCATCTCGCCCCGTACCGCTTCGCGTGTAATGAGTCACTGACAGGAAGACCCCCCTGTCAGCAGCCCTCAGTGCCGCGGAGTGAATCAGGGCTGGCCCGTTAGTGTTCCCACGCGACCCAGTTAATTCAAATTAGGATTTTTCTTTTTAGACTTAAACTAGAATTTGTCCCTTAGTTTAAAAATCAATTCAAAGAGTTTCACAAATCCAAATTGAGTGATTCCAATTTTGTTGGAAAGGTAAAGAAAATATCTATCCAAGCCCGTTGGATTTCAATCATTTAGACTTAGAGATCTCTCCTAGTAAAAATAACAAGACAGAAGCTTTTGCACATTCAAACATTTTTATAAAATCAACCATAATAGCTTTTGAGTTGATTCCAACTCTCAAAAATCACATTTAACCATACCTATCTGAATACGTAATAATAGTAAGGTTTGCATGCACTGACTTTGGACTAGTAACAAAATAATGCTATATAGGCATTTCTAATCACTTTAAATCATTAATTATTAAACTTAAACTTATTAAAATGTGATCCAACCCTTAAATCGCATTACCATATGTTAGAATATGTGGTGATGACAGGTGTCGACATGATCCCATATTTTAATTGGATAATATTAAATCTTAGTTAATTTCAATGAGTAGAAATTACTTTTCTCAAATAAAATAAATGAACCTAGTTCATTAAACCTTGTGATGTTTGTGATGATACTAGATCATCAAATGTGTGCCTTAGTGTGCTAAGTAGACTAGTTAAGTATTGTTTGGTGATTGTGTATCCCATATATATTTATAGACGATAGTACCGACCAAGTCTACGAGGAGGAGGAGTTCTACCAAGAAGAGGAGGAAGAGAATTTCAACCACTGCACCAACCAAGGCAAGCTAACACTTGCAAGTGTATTAACTATGAAAGCTATTATTGGAAAGATAATACTTGCAAGCCATCATTAACCATGCAAGCTAACCCTTGCAAACTAGATAACCTAAGCAAAGGCATTAGGCATGCTTTGGTTATACCATTTTGACTTATACCTATTCCAAGTTTCATTTACAAGCTTTACTTCCTTTACTTTACCAAAGTCCTTTCCTTGTTTAAAGGTAGCATAAAGAGTATAAAAATTGACCTATCTAGTTAGACTTAGATGTCATTCTATAGCATGAGATTGATCTTAGGATCCCACCTTAGTGAACACTCTTAACTTAGTAGCTTAGAGTTATACCAAAAACTTGATCACTTTAGATGGGAATACTTGGTGAAAATGACTTACGAAAACCTTGGAATGATGAGTCCTTCCATTAAGATGTTTTGACATGTGTTGAGAAACACAAATGGTTTATGATGATGATGAAATGTTGAGGCATGAGCTTTAGCCCCTTTTATAAAAAACTTATGGTTGGGTTCGGATGCGATACCATTCCAATTTTACCGTACAACCACAATACCTGAATTGGGTAAGGCTTAGCCAGAAGTTTATATGCATTAGTATTAGTTCCCTCGCGGGAGAGGTTTGAGCTGAGGCTACCTCTCAATGTTTTCCACCTATGCAGTGCCCAGGATGACAGATGGTCATGGCTGGGAGGCCATACTCATAGGAGAGGTGCTTATACTAGAGTGTGTAAAGGAAAGATTATGTTTGATTATCTGCATACTAAGTATGATGATTTAGGGTTATCTCTGACAGATGTATCGAATCTTGTGGTGAAAGTGTACCACCTCTGCAGAGTGTCAAACTATTCGAATAGCCGTGTCCGCGGTTATGGACAGTTGGAGTGGCCATACTGTTCCGTTGTCAGATGTTTTCAAAAAAACTTATGAAATAAATTGTGACATGACTTGACCACAACAGGGTTGTGACTATGACAACTAAGTTCCCACTTAGGTAATTTCAAACTTATCTTATCTTTCTTTGTTTCTGAACTCAACTTAGGTTTCAAACCTAGCTTTACAAATAAACTTAGAACTTAGCATTTCTACTAGAACTACCTTACCTGTTAGTGATAGTTTGCGAGTACTTAAAGAGTACTCATGGCTTTTGTCCTGGCTATTCCCGTGGCTAGACTATGAGGAGGACTAGTAGTAGGAAGGACAACATGATGGCTACGACAACTAGGATCATCTCCCATCGTCAGCATTGCCTACGACTCTGAAGATGGACCCCACCGCTACGCTATTTATTCCGCTACCTGTTTGTACTAAGACTAGGTCATAAGATCCTTTATTTGTGTAAGACTTTATTATGGTTTGTAATGGATGATGTACTGTGATATCCAATCTGTTATGTCTCGCAAAAATGGTAATCCTGGGATTGCGATGTATGGCATAATAGGCATCTGGGATTAAAAATCCGGGTGTTAACAACAGTCATACTAAAAACCGACTATTGTTTTGAAAGATACAACTTCTTTGTATGAATTTTCATGCTGACATATCTAACCATGTTTCAAAAAAGTGAAAGAAAATAAGGAAACATGCACACAGCCTTTTAGTAGTACTCCTATTAAAAATTCATACTTGTAAAACAGTAAAGACGTCGATGTTAAAGTTTCAATACAAGGGACATGTGCACCTTCACCGGCCCTCCACAATTAACCTTTCTTCCTCTTAGACTTTGCAGCTATGGCTCCAAAGACCGGAGCTCTCGTGGGAAGAAGAAGACCTAGGTGGCAGCGACAAAGGCTGTGGAGAAATAGAAGTCATGTCACCGGCTTCCGAATCCTGCTATGGCCACTCCAAGTCGTAGTCTCGCACCAAGCAGCCGCAGGAAGAAGCAGGTGTCGAGGTCCGTCAAGGCCGGGCTGCATTTCCCCGTCGGCCGGATCGGGCGCTACCTCAAGGAGGGTCGGTACTCCCAGCGCATAGGCTTCGGGGACCCCGTCTACCTTGCGGCCGTTCTCGAGTACCTCACCACCGAGTTGCTGGAGCTCGCCGGGCAAGCCGCGAAGGACAGCAAGAAGATCTGAATCATCCCGAGGCACATGATGCTCGGCGTCATGCGCGACGAGGAGCTCAGCAAGCTGATGGCCGGTGTTACCATCACGCACAGCGGCGTGCTACCCAGCATCCACGAGTCGCTGCTTGGTGATGGTATCGTGGAGGATGCAGCCAAGTTATCCGCGGAGGATGCTGCCACGTCACCTGAGAAGACCGCGGAGTCCCCCTAGAAGTTGTTAAGTTGTACTACTACTACTCTGTATGTGTTTGGGTTTGCTATGTTTGCAGTTTGGTTAATCATCAATGTCAATGTAATATTTAGATCTGTGATACTAAGAAAAAGCTTGTGAGGGTTCTCAAAAAATGTTGTTTTCCTAATCTTATCCTATACTCCATTTATTTAACTAGAAAAGTGGCCCGCGCATTCGCGCATGCAACACTTTACTCATCCTTTTTACCAAAATTTTATAATACTAACAAATATTTATTTTATGATGTCAATTATATTAATTCCATCAAATCTGAACATATTCTCATAAGAAGTTAATGATGCTGCATGCCTAAGATGAAATTTCAAGTCATTTAGACCAGACTTTGATGCGAAGATCAAGCACATATTCCAAGTTTTATTTTAAATGGTGAAAGTACCTAAATTTCATAGAATACCTAAATTAATAATTTGGAATACTGAACATGGCAACACAAATCTCATAGCTATATGGAACTATTTATGAATTGATATTGGTAGCTACTGGAAATTAAAATTACAATTGAAATTACACTCAAATTTATAATATTTACGGAACATGTCTTGCTCTGAAATATGTTTCATGTAGGTCTTTAGCTCCGTAGAACTGATGTAGAAAATTAATTTAACTGGCCCAGCACATACAAAATATGGTAAGGAGTGTTAAATTGATTCACAGGTACTATGTGCAAGAGACATCATCCCAACAAACTTGCCACATACACAATGTTGTAGCTCCCATGAATTAAAATTAAGTTCATATGCATGCAGAAGTAACATGTTTTGATGAGAAACATGTTACCCATTTCAAGATTTACCCATAAAATTTATCCTTAGTTCCAAAGAAAATGGGCTTAATGTTATGGTAATATATCATTTGACGAATTGTATAGTAACTGGAAAAAATTTGCAAGACCTAACTCAATGCTAATATATGCGTACAATAATTACAAAATATCTCAAGAACTCATGACACTTAAATTTACATAACATTGTTAATAGCGAAGGAAGAGTCTTGGTAGCAGTATATGACCCTTTTTAATTTCACAAGTGAAATGGTTCCCATTATCAACCTTCCACCATAACCTGCAATGCGAAAATGATATATATAAATTCCCTTAATCATCTTCTAGCAGGGGCGGGAATTCATACCTGATATGGAAATAAGTTTAACATGGAAGTAGCCACACTCTCTCTCACAAGGGACTGAGCTGTTCCGTGACCAGGTAACTAAATCTATTAAAAATCGGTATGTCGATTATCTCACAGTGTCAACAACCTTAACTCATAAGCTAACATACACGGACACAAAGCATTGGTTTAGGCGTACCTAGGCAGAACCTAAAATAAGTTTGTCTAAATATCTATTTAAAAATTACATTAATATATAACCTTTATAAAACAATTGGCATGATATAAGAGCCAACCTACGGTACGTATGATTCATGGGTCGTTAATCGATCGGCACCCTGCACGAAAACAAAAGCGGACACGTGCGTACCGGTGCCGCGGAAGGAAATGTTTTCTTCGCATGCAAAAGAGACATCTATGTCGATATCACCATTTATCCTTGCTCGAAAAGCACATATTTTTCATGTCAGCTCATGCCAATTCTTCATATTCAGGTTGACATCTATAAAAGTGATTTAATCATTTATATACAATGGGCATGGATACAGAGCTTTTTTTTAATGCAACCATGCATTTAAAATAAAATAAGTCATAAGTAAACCTTGTGGTCAATGTAGTAGCCAATAAAAGTTCACATCTTAGCATCTGTATAGAAGAAACCAAACAGAAATGCTCATAACTGTTCATGTGTTTTTGTTTGAGGTATCTTTTCGACCAATGTGAATGTAAAACTCACCACCACGAAATCAAAAGGAAAATATGTGTTAATAATGGATACTACCATTTATCCATGCTGGCTAACCCTTGATTTCCTATCAACTCTTTTTTAGGAATATTTATTTTGGCAACAAACAATTTATAATCCTACACAATATAGATTAGTTGAGCACTAACTCTAATCCATGCAAAATGCAATTGTTGAGCAGTACCCAAGATGCACATATACGAAAGTGATATAATTCAGGCCATATGAGGTGATACTTGATACTACCCTTTATCCTCGCTACTCAGATTCCATGTCAATCATGAAACAGATAATAGATAAGTTAATCAAATATGTGGATCATTCATGGAAACCTATAACTATAATTCAGCCAATACTGGTTGAGCAGTACCTGAAAACTGCTAAAGGAAGTTCATTTAAACTTTTATTTGCAATTTCCATGGATATATAACCTTTAGAAAAATAAAGAATATATCGTTTGTCATCTTAGGATAACACATGACTCACACAAAGCCTAAATGAAAGCTCTGTAAATAGTCATAAATTAACTATAGATTAGCAATATTCTAGGATCAAAAGGGAGAAGTTATTAATAGGAGAAATATCATGAAGTAGAATTTCTTTTTATGAATGCACGGGTATTTAGCTTGTTTCTCTTATATTTTATTGTCACGTGAGAGTTTTGATATTTGTGATATCATAAAATAAATTCTAAAAGGATGTCATGTGACTTAACAGGCACACATAAAAATAAATATATGTTAAAAAAATTAGCAAATATTTGAACTTGTTCGTGATAAAATGATGTACTCCCTCCGTCCAGAAATAACTGACTTGAGTTTATCTAGATCCGAGTGTATCTATACACTAAAATGTGTTTAGATATATTCGAATCTAGACAAACCTAAGTGTGTTATTTGTGGACGGAGGGAGTTGTAACCTTGATCACAAAAGAGCAACTGCAAGAGGAAAAATAATTTATTTTACTTATCAAAGTATATGTTCTTGTAAGAATAATATATGTGCACAATTATTCAAATTTATATGATCCGAGAACCTTCATAGCAGTATATGTTTATGTAAAAAATCGTTGGCACAATCAAAGTAAACTAACCCTCGTATGTGCATTCACCTACCTTTGGGCCGTCTGACTTTGTGTGCACGATGCGAGTCTTATTTTGATCGATGCAACCTTTTGTTCTATATTGCTGAGAGCAAGCTGAAAATTTTCTAGACGTAAGTATATGCTAAACTGTAAAGAAGTAGATACAACACTAAAATAAAATTAAAGCTCATGCGATATTATACCTGGTTTTGAACTGTCCTTTGTGCTGTCCGGCATGTCATAATTGATCGATTGATTCATGATCCATCACATATGGTTGCATGCTCTATGCATGAGATTGAAAATCTCACTGGCGCTCACATGCATGTATGGGGAGCCTCGGCGTCCACTGGCCGAGTGCATCGGCTGAACTTGGCCGCAACGGCAGCATGCCCGATCGAGGGGATCGGATCACGACAGACGCGGCAGCATGCGTATGCGAGGAAAGATAGAATACATTTTTTTTGCATGTAATACTTGTCTCATTTATATCATAAATGACAAGCCACGTATACACCGACCAAACAAAACTAAAAAAAAACAGAACGCAAGCCTTTGCGCAAAGGACCACCAGCCAAGAAAGAAAAATACAATTTAGACCGAAAAATCCTCTGAGCTTGACGCCAACGTCCGTCACCTGCCTCTGGCACCACAACAACAGCCACCAAAGGAGAAAATGACGGATCACCTCATCAGCCGATCTCGATACGGCTCCATCGCTGATATGCAGCTTTGCGGACCTCCAAGGTGGCTCACCCAAGGTGAAATCATTGTCGTTGAACGAATCAGACCGGGGCAACACCCCGGACATGCCATCGAACTCCAGATCTAGCACCCCCGCACGACTAGAACGTCGGAGGAGGAAACCATACCTGCCATCCACGAACCACGGACCCAGCACGCAATCCACCATATTCCAGATGCCGTCGATGCATATCACAATCTGCATCCGCTCCTTGACTACCTCCCAGGTTTCACGTCGACGCTGGAGCGAACGCCGCCGTAGCGGTGGATCCTGAGGACACACATCCACCACAAGGATGCCGCTAACGTCGCACCATCCTTCCTTGAATAAACTGATCTTCGGATTCATTGGGAAAGATCTGAAGAAAAATTATTCAGCACCGCCATCGTCGTCCCTAAAACCAAGACGATGAACAGCCTTAAAACGAGACTACTTTGACTAAAACTATCCACACACGTGGATCCGGCGGCTCCCCTCACTACCGATGACCTAGGTCACCAGTTGGGGGAGCCGCCGGAGGCTGGCGTTGGAAGGCTGTGACCTAGGGCATGCGAGTTTCCTCCTAGCGGCTGCGCGTGGAAAGCTAGAATACATGGCAGCCACAATTTGCATGGGTATACGATAGCTGATTTATTTTTACGGCGTGCGATGTCCGCGAGTCTCTAGCGATCTAGGTATGTTCAGATATAGGTACGACTCTAGAAGGCGGCAGCCATTGCCGTGACGAGATAAGGAAAAAAATAACTGGGTGGGAGGCACATTATTTTTGGCAGTGATGGGTAATTTTCACGCAAGGCTAATCTAATGGTTGAACTATTAAATTAACGGTTAGATGTTTTGCTTTTTTCTATGATTTTCTAGCATATTTATCTTTTCTCTGGTTAACCCATCATGTACTTATAATATATAATAGATACTCCCTTTGTTCAGAAATATAAGACATTTTAGCTTTGTGATCGAATGTATCTAGATGCCCATACACTAAAAGGCTTCTAGATACATTCATTTTACAAAGCTAAAACGTCTTATATTTCTAAACGGCGGGAATATTACTTAGCATATTAAGTTTAGTCAAAGTCAACCGTTATAAAGTTTGACCAAACTATATACAGTATTAAATAGTATACTTATTGAAAAAAATCAATGTATAGTAAACAATGTCTTCGATGTGAGTTTCGAACTATCAGGAAAGAACATTCAATTCTCAATTTTCTGAGAGATGACAAGCGAGGTTGTTATTTTTCATCAAGAGAGTCCGAAGAATATGGATCTGAATGCCACAATCTAGGGTTTCAGACATATATATATATATATATAGTGGACCGATATGTTGTACTGACGATAGCCATGTTTTATGTTCTTTCAAACTTCCTATCTAACTCTGCCAACTTGAATGACTTTATCCTGATTTATCAAAATTATATTAGGTCGAATTTGATCTACAAGTAAATTGTAGGTTGCTTTGAAAGTTTCATGAAAAAGCTTTTGGAGGTACCCTTCGGGGGAGGGGGTGAATTAATATATCAGAAACCACAATGAGCTTTGATGATAGGTTTAACTTCTTTCTAAGATTTTGTATCTTGACAATTTAACAAAATTAAGTCAGAATTGAGCTACATGTAAGTGCGATAGATTGTTCTTGAATTAAATGTTTTTTCAGAGGTAGATGGGAGCATCTGCTTGTAGTAAACAATGTCGTCGGTGTGAGTTTCCAATTATCAGGAAAGATCATTCTCAATTTTCTGAGTGATGTCAATATTATTCTCTCTCGTAAAGGAAGTTCGAAGAATATATATAGTGGACCAACATATTGTACTTATGATTTCCTGTGTTTTATGAATTCTCAAACTCTCTACTTAACTTCGCTCACTTGAGTGAACTTATGCTGATTCTTCAAAATTAGGTCAAATTCGAACTACTACAAGAAAATTGTAGGTTACTGTGAAAGTTTTACGAAAAAGCTTTTGAAGGTACCCATTGGGGCGTCACAATTAATATATAAGAAACCATCCAACAAGATTTTTGACGACAAATTGAACTTCTTGCTATAATTTTGCATCTTGCCAGTTAAACAAAACTAGGCCAAACTTTAGCTATAAGTAAGTGTAATAGATTCCTCCTAATTTAAAAATATTTTTGGAGGTAGATATAGGTGCATGATCTTGTAGTAGACAATGCCGCCAGTGTGAGTTTCCAACTATCTTAGGAAAGAACATTCTTAATTTTTCGAGTGATGACTAGATTGTTCTTTCCCCTAAAGAAAGTCCAAAGACTATGGATCTGAAGGCCACAAGCCAAGTTTTCACACATATATAGTGGACCAACACGATGCACTTACAATTTCCCATGTTTTATCAGTTCTCAAATTTCCTACCTAACTTCACCCACTTGAATGATTTTATGTCGATTTATCAAAATTAGGTAAAATTTGGACTACTATAGGTAAATTGTAGGTTGCTTTGGAAGTTTTATGAAAAATCTCTTGGAGGTACCCATCGGGGGAAGGGTCAATTAATATATATCGAAAACCACCGAGAGTTTTGACGATAGGTTCATCTTCTTGCTAAGATTTTGCATCCTAACTATATAATGAAATTAGGTCAAACTTCCCTAATTGTTTCATGAAATTAGGTCAAACTTTGCTAACCGATTAACTTTGAACATTGACCGTTGGATCAAGACTGGCAAATCCAAATATTGCTAACCGATGGATATTCTTTTCTATTCTTAGCATCTAGAAAGATTATACAGAGTCTTTAGCACGATAAACACTAGTATGCGCAAACCTCAAAACACACAGTACTTCATTATTACTCGGTTTCACGGTCCATGTGCCAAATGCACTAACTTGGACATAATTTTCATGATGTAACTTGTACTTCCACCGACCACTCGAGCACCTCGGTTTTACGAGACCTACCATTAGATCAGCCATTCGTAGTACTTCTTATCTTTATCTTGTCTCTTGTCTCTTACAATACCATATATACCACCACTACATAGTGTAGGGATTAACTTACTTTGAACATTGACCGTTGGATCTCAAGACTAGCAAATCCAAACATTGCTAACCGTTGGATCTTCTTTTCTATTCTTAGCATCTAGAAAGATTCTGTTGATAGTCTTTAGCATGATGAACACTAGCATGCGCAAACCTCAAAACACACAGTACTTTGTTACTCGGTTTCAGGGTCCTTGTGATAAATGCATGGACTTGGATGCAATTTTCATTTTTTATGAGATCCTTGATGTAAATTGTAATTCTACCCACCGTCTTAACTGTCAAGCACCTCACTCTTAGGAGACCTACCGTTAGATCAGCCATTCGTAGTACTTATTATCTTATCTTTTATCTTGTCTCATATATCTTACAATACCATACCACTACATAGTGTAGGGATTAACGTTGAACATATTAACTGTTGGATCAAGACTAGCAAATCCAAACATTGCTAACCGTTGGTTCTTTTTTCCATTCTTAGCATCGAGAAAGATTCGATCTATTGATAGTCTTTAACACGATGAACGCTAGTATGCGCAAACCTAAAAACACAGAGTACTTCATTGCTCAGTGTCAGGGTCCTTGTGCTAAAATGCACGGACTTGAATGCAATTTTCATTTTTATGAGGTTCTTGATGTTACTTGTACTTCCATCGACCGTATTAACTCTCAATCACCTCGCTCCTACGAGACCTACCATTAGATCGGCCATTCGTAGTACTTCTTATCTTACCTTTGTCTTGTCTCTTATCTCTTACTGTTGGGGATATACTTTCCGGGTATCCTCACAGTTCCTTGCTGACCAGGGTGGCCCACTTCGGGATAGAGCTTTGCTTCCTGGACGGCCCAGTCAGGGAGAAAGACGGAGACCAATCCGTCTACAGGAAGGCCCAGAAGACTTACCGACTTAGGCCCATAATGTTACTTGTAGTTCAAGATGTACTCTATAACCGACTCATAGTCGTAGCCGGATAGATCTCTCCTGTAAACCCTAGGCCGGATATCTATATAAGCCATCCTAGGGAGAGCCTTTAGGGCACCTAGCACCCAACACTTTAGACCCTCAACTCGCACAGGCGAAACCCTTGTAACCCATATTCCGGCTCTGCAGTATTACTGGATTGCTAGCAGGAGTAGGATCTGTCCAAAGCCGGCGGATTCGAACCTGGGTAAACTTGCGTGCTCACCGTCTTGGAATATTGTACGTCTCACACCCCGCTCTTCCGCACGCCTCGAGGACTCCCTCATGGCGTACTTGTCATCAATCCGACGACAGTTGGCGCCCACCGTGGGGCAAGTGAGCTTTGGATCTGCGTTCCGAGCGGAATCTACAAGAATCGGAATCGGCGAGACTATCGCCGTCGGTCGCATCCTCTACGCCAGCGACGTCCCTCTCATCGTTCTCGATGATACTTGGATTCCGGCTAGGGAGGCCGTGACTGCCTACACAATCATGTCTTTTAGCAAGATCGATGTTTACATTGGTTTCGCTGAACCTGACCCACCCACCACATCGGTGATGATAGAGGTAGAAGAATCTTCTGGGTCCCCTTTGTCCGCGGAGGCTGCAGAGTTCTGGATCTCAGAAAACCCTAATCCCACCCAGCCCGCACCAGTTGCGGAGATAGTGGAGAAATCCAAGCCTGAAGAAGACCTAGCGGTCCAAGTCGAACCTGGAGTGGATCTCCCTAGAGACGCCAGATCCCAGATCGACCCACCCGTGGAAGTCGAAATTCAGGAGGAACATATCAACGACACTGATTCCGGCTCTGATGACGCCGGGATAGACATGCCTTTTCTGAGGTACACACTGCAACGTATGATACTGCAAGGCGAAAGCGCGGATGCAATTCTCGAGACCATCAAAAGTTTCGACATGGCTGATCGCGAAAGCTGCAGGTACCTTAGGAAGCACGCGTCGCACTTCGTCGGATACGTGGGATCCGGATCCGGTTCTGCCGATGCTGGAGAAAACACCGACTCTGTGCTGGAGGCAATTGGAACAAACGCCGACGTACCCGCATCCTTTGATGAATCGATGACGTCAGCATATTTCCGAAAGTTCTCCACGGAATATGAAGAGGAGTACAACTCCAAAGCCGCAGAAGAAGGAGAAGCCATGGATGAAGGATCTGGGGAAAACTCTCCCAAAGTGCAGGATGACAGGGACGTCGGAGATAATCCCGAGGTCCAGATGTCCGAAAGTACCGATCAGAGCTTGACTCCGGAAAACGGACCCAAAGTTGTCTTTGCTACCGGTGCTGCCAAGAAGGCAAAGAAGAAGAACAAGACCCTGACAAAAGACCCTCCGGCAGAAGAGGTGATTGTCGAGGAATACGAAGAAGACTCGGATGGACCACTTTTCCCAGACGAGCCGAAAAAATAAGAATCGGTGGATGGACACATGATCACCGAAGGTGCGTGTAAACTCAGCGATGCTCCATTAACCACACCTATCCCTATAGCCGCGGAACTTACTGCTGAAGAGCTGGACGAAAGGGCCCAAGCCCTAGTAGCGCGTCGTCAACAACTCCTGGATGAAGCCAAAAACATCGAGGAGGAGAAGAAACGCATGGCAACTAAGGATTACATGTCTCGGTT
Organism: Avena eriantha; assembly: GCA_910589775.1. Classification (NCBI taxonomy): domain Eukaryota; kingdom Viridiplantae; phylum Streptophyta; class Magnoliopsida; order Poales; family Poaceae; genus Avena; species Avena eriantha. Next base: position 274,497,091 of record OU342742.1, read on the forward strand.
GCATCAGAAGACATGGAAGCGTCACACCAATGACGACCAATTCCCACATATCCGTGCCGTCCTTTTCGGAGATGAGATGGGGAAGCCACGGAAAGATAGCAAAGGAGATTGGGTATATCCAACCCCAATACAGAATACCGTGGCGGCCCGAGAAATTCTATCGGCTAATCTAGGACCAGAGGAGATCCGTTTGGGTATCAAACTACTCAATAAGGGACTGGAGCAGCAAAAGGTCGCCCTGTCCAGAAGTCAAAAACTAGTCTCGGATTCCAATCAATGTCGCACAGATCCGGCATGGCTGACGTAAGACCCCACCGCGTCTCAGAGCAGTATCATCGCCCCGAACGCCAGGAAGACAATTATTCAAGAAGTGGATCGTCAGGACAGCATCACAGAACTGCGCGTGACTGGAGCAACGTCGCCCCAGCGGCCGAAAAAGAGACCATTACTGCACTGAATCCGAGAAACCCTCCTCGACGAGAGTCTAACAATCGAAAGGGAGAAGATAAAGAGAAACGTCGGGAGGAGGATCATCAAAAAATGCCACCTCCTAGACATGCAAGCCGTCCGGCTGACCCTCACCATGGTGGGAGCAACGGACGAAGGAACGACAAAAACCATGCTGGCACGAGCCGGCGGGGGGCTCGTCATAGTGAAGACCCTCCTCGGAACCAGAATAATGACGCTCCGGACGGAGGCCAGTGATCAGCCGGAAACAACTCAGCTGCCCCACCCTCTCCACCAAGCAGTCATCACAACGGCTCCCAAGGGGGACAAGGAGGACGACGTGGCGGAGGAGGTGGTGGCAGAGGCCGAAGTCTGGCTCCAAGGCACCGCAGCCACAGCCGACATTCGGGACGATCTCTATCCCCGAACGACGCAAGGCACAGGATCAACTCCAACATAGAGGCACGACGCTATGAAAACGATGATATCTACGTGGGCCCAAAATGCTTCGGACCACGCATCAGAGCTACAAGATTCCCGGAAGGATCTTCTATCTCAAGGCATATCCAAGCCTGCGACGGCATTGCTCGGCCAGACACCTGGCTACAGGTTTTTTTCCTAGCTTGCTGCAACGCCAAAGGCAGAAACAGCCTGGTCGCAACCCGATATCTCCCACTTATGTTACGGAAGACGGCACGATCATGGCTCAATGAACTTCCGGAGAACACCATCCATAACTGGTATGACATGCAAAGTGCGTTCTTTCGGAATTTCGAAGGCACATATCGGAGGCCCTGTATGGTCGGAGACCTACAGCGTTGCACCCAGAAAGCCGGAGAAACTTGCCAGGATTACCTCGGGCGATCACCAAGAACTCCTGTGAAGGAGTAAACGATCAAACCGCGATTGAAGCTTTCATCGCAGGACTCCCAATTGGTCTACTACATCGCCGCTTGAAGTGTGACAAGGTCACTGACTTGGAAGAGATGATAGAAACAGCGAGCAAATATGCAGATGCTGACGACGATGCAGAGGGATTACTCAATGCCCTAGTTGTGCCTTAGTCGGCAAAACAACCAAAGCAACAAGCTCAGAAGCGCAAGAATACCTCGGAATAGAAACCCAACACGGAAACAGCGGTGGTTACTGCTACTTTTGGGTCTGGAGGACGAGGAGGACGCGGCGGAGGCTGCGGGCGTGGCCGTGGGACATCAAGGGTCCAAGGTAGAGGAGACCAGCAACCAGGCAAAACCTAGTCTTGGGCTGACATTGCCAATAACCCATGTGTGCATCACTTAGACGCCAATGGGGGATCGTCCCACACCAACGGTGAGTGTCGTTTCAATGACGACATCAAAAGAGATGACACCGCGGGCTATAAAGCTAAGCGGAAGAAGGGAAAGAAAAATCCCGAAAAAGAAAAAGAGACCATGGAAGATTCTGACAAGGAGGAAGCTGATGCTTCAAATCCCAAGCCGGAAGGGAAGAAAACGTTTCCCACCAAGAAGGACACTTACATCACTTTCCTCGGATCTCAACGAGAAAAGGTCGAGAAAGCAGTTCTACACGAGCTCAATGCAACAGTTCTGGCTATCCCTCAATACTTGGACTGGTCGGAAGTGGCAATCACATTTGACCGCACTGATCATCCGCCTAAGTTGCACAGGAGAGGAAAATACGCCTTAATCGTCAACCCACTTATTGACGGTTATGGTTTCTCCAAGACCCTCATGGACGGTGGTAGTAGCATCAATATTCTCTATGTCAAAACGCTACACCGGATGAAGATCTTGGAAACCCAGCTGAACCATAGCTCTGTGATCTTTCACGAAGTTGTCCTAGGAAGACAAGCTAATTCCCTGGGAGAGATTACTTTGGATGTCACCTTTGGAACTCCAAAGAATTATCGGACGGAGGCACTTTCCTTCGAAGTGGTCCCGTTCAAGAGCGTGTACCACGCTATATTCGGACGTCCGGCTTACTGGGCTTTTATGGCTCGGCCGTGTTATATTTACAATATGATGAAAATTCTAGGTCCCAATGGCGTAATCACTATCGGGGGAGACCCGAAGAAAGCGCGAGAGTCCCAATGGCCTTTGCTGAAGCCGTGCTGCACGCCCAGGAGTACCAGGAGATCAAGAAGAGCATGGATCCATTCGAGATGCCCGCAACGAAGAAGGAGGTGACAAAGCCAAATCCGGAGTTCAAGGCATCAGAAGAGACGAAGAAGACGCCATTGAAGGATGATGACCCCTCCAAGGTGACCCAGATAGGCGTAGGCCTAGGTAGCGCATAGGAAAGTTCCTCCAAACAAATCAAGATATCTTCGCATGGCAGCCATCTGACATGACTGGAGTACCTAGGGAACTTGTCGAGCACTCTTTAAATATAAACCCGAACGCTAAACCCGTCAAACAGTCCCTACGACCTTTTGGCGATGAAAAGCGTAAGGAAATAGCTAAGGAACTAGCACGGCTCGAGTTAGCTCGATTCATAGAAGAGGTCATCCATAGTGAGTGGTCGGACAATCCTATAATGGTCCCTAAAAAGGACACCACTGATTTAAGGATGTGTTGATTATACTACCTTGAACAAGGTTTGTCCAAAAGATCCGTTCGCTCTACCTAGAATTGATCAAGTTATCGATTCTACGGCAGGCTAGGAACTCCTCTGTTTTCTCGACGCATATTCCGGTTATCACCAAATCCGAATGAAGGAATCTGACAAAGTCAAAACTTCATTCATAACCCCTTTCGGAACCTTATTTTTTGTTACGATGCCCTTTGGGCTGAAGAACCCAGGAGCTACGTACCAGCGCATGATGCAGCATTGCCTCCACGACCAACTCGGACGCAACGTACATGCATACATGGATGATATTGTGGTGATGTCCAAAAAGAAGGAAATGCTGATTTCCGACTTGGAGGAAACGTTCGGCAATCTACGAAAATACAACATCATGCTTAACTCGAAGAAATGCTTCTTTGGAATACTAGCCGGAAAACTGTTAGGTTTCATCTTGTCTCAAAGAGGCATAGAGGTGAACCGAGACAAAATCAAGGCTATACTCAATATTTCTAGGCCAACTCACCTGAAGGACGTACAAAGATTAACTAGTTGCATCGCTGCAGTCAGTCGATTTGTAAGCCGGCTTGGTGAAAGAGCCGCACCATTATACAAACTCCTGAAAAAGACCAAGGATTTTGTTTGGACTAACGAAGCTGAAGCTGCACTACAAGATCTGAAGAAAGTACTCTCATCTGCTCCTATCCTTGCAGCACCGGAACCTCAGGAACCGATGTTGCTCTATCTTGCTGCGACAAATAAGGTTGTTAGTATTGTCATGGTGGTGGAGAGACTAGAGGAAAATCAGGAACACCTGGTGCACTGTCCGACTTACTTTGTCAGCGAGGTCCTGACAGAATCAAAACAACGGTATCCGCACTATCAAAAGTTGGCTTACGGTGCTTTTCTAGCATCTCGTAAGTTACGACACTACTTTCAGGAGCATCCAATGACCGTGGTGAGCACAACTCCCATGAGAGATATAATCAACAATAGTGATGCCACAGGACGCATCGCCAAATGGGGCATAGAGCTTTTAGCTTTTGATATTGAGTATAAACCTCGGACAGCAATCAAATCTCAGATCCTTGCTGACTTTGTCGCTGATTGGACAGAGACCAAGGAGAACATAATCCTCCCTGAATCAGAATATTGGACCCTCTTTTTTGATGGGTCTAAGGCTCGAGGGGGCTCAGGGGATGGCGTGGTGCTCAAATCACCCCAAGGAGATAAACTTTTATATATGTTGCAGATCCACTTCACAGCGACAAATAATATCGCTGCCTATGAAGCACTGCTACATGGAATCCAGATTGCTAAGGATATTGGCATCCGACGTTTGATGTGTTATGGAGATTCGGATCTTGTTGCTCAACAAGCGTCGGATATTTGTAATGCAAATAAACACATGGCAGCATATAAAGCTGTCGTGGATGATCTATCTAAATCGTTCGAAGGGTTTGAGGTTCAACACATCCTTCAAGCAGAAAATGAGGAAGCAGACGCACTATCTCAGATAGGCTCTGCGCGGAAAGAATTCTCGGATGGCGCTTTTTTAGAGCACCTCAAAGTTCCCTCAATAAAGGGAGTAGATGAGGAATATCCGACCAAATCCGACACACCTTTCATAGAAGTTCTGGCTGTAATTCCCAGCTGGACTCAACCCTACCTAGATTATCTGGTAGATGGCAAATTACCCGAAGACGAGGTGCTGAGCTGGCCGATCATCCGACGAGCAAAAGCCTATAATATTTTTAAAGGTGAGCTCCATAAACGGAGTGTTTCTAGGGTTTTTCAGTGCTGCGTATCTCCGGGAGAAGGAGTGGAAATCTTAAGAGAAATTCATGAAGGCGCGTGTGGTCACCATGCTACAGCCAAATATTTAGTGGCAAAAGCTTTTAGACACAGATTTTTCTGGCTTACAGCTCAGGCAGATGCCGAACGATTAGTCAAGACATGCAAAGGCTGCCAAAAGTACGCCAGGCAAGCTCATGTTCCGGCTGATCAGTTAAGAACAATACCTATAACATGGCCCTTTGTGGTCTGGGGGCTTGATATGGTAGGACCATTTAAACGAGCTCCAAGTGGATTTACTCACCTCTTAGTGATGGTGGATAAATTCACAAAATGGATTGATGCTAAACCTGTCACTAGTTGTGATGGAGCTATAGCCAAAAGATTTGTCGAGGATGTTATAATTCGGTATGGTTATCCACATAGCATTATTACGGACAATGGGAGTAACTTCTCTATGAGAGAATTGGCTGAATTCTGGAACGAGCAAAATATCCGGCTTGACATTGCGTCAGTCGCACATTCACAGGCTAACGAATAAGTCAAAAGAGCAAATGGTTTAATCTTACAAGGCCTAAAACCGAGACTCGAAGCACCGCTACGACGTGTTGCCGGGGCTTGGGTAGAGGAATTACCCTCTGTAATATGGAGTTTACGAACAACCCCAAATAGGTCAACCGGATACACACCTTTCTTCTTGGTCTATGGCGCAGAAGTAGTTCTTCCTAGTGATTTGATTCACACTTCTCCAAGAGTGGCCACGTATATTGAAGAGGATACCGAGATTTCTCGACAAAACGATCTCTACTTAGTCGATGAAGTTCGCGTCGTTGCTGAAATGAGATCTACAGCCTATCAGCAGAAGTTACGCAAGTATCATAGCCAGATAGTCTGAAATAGATCTTTGCATAAAGGTGATTTGGTTCTCTGGCTTGTACAACAAATAAAGCACAAACTTTCCCCAGTATGGGAAAGGCCCTTTTTAGTTAGTCGAGTATTACACAATGGTTCGTATTACTTAACTAACATGAGGCCAGTCAAAGAAAGACCTGCTACTAAGAAGAGAAAGATAGCTGGAGGCAGTACAAATCCGGATGAGTTAGACAGACCTTGGAATATTGCTCAGCTACGTCCCTTTTATTCTTAGTTTATCCTTCTTTGTAATCATATATATGTACATGCTCTGAGAGAAATAAAAGTTTTGGTTGCCTCAAGTTTTTCTGAGAAGTTTTTACCATCTTATTTCCGAATGATCATGTCATAGTCGAAAATCCCAGAATGCTTGAAAGTACTTTATGCTCATGTTCGTTCTGGTTTAGATTTCCGATTCTAAAACTGCTACCCTTGGATATAACTCTAAAAATTTCTAGTCTTTACTTTGGTTATTTGTCTGATTGCTGGATGCGGGCATTTTCTGAGTAGTGAATTGTTGGTACTAGAAGGCGGCTTTGTTTCCGAGTTTAGACTGGTTTAGCAATTGAGCTCCGTTGCTCGGCAAAGTTTCCGGCAGAAGGTTTAGCTGGATCACAAAAGGGACGAGGCGGAAAGCCAAATAAACGATAAGTACAGATGAAAAAATACAAGTGCTTATGTAAACATATTAGGCACACAAAAAAAATTAAAGCCAGAAGTGTTGAATATATCAAAAACTTAGCACTAGGAAAATTATAGTACTGCATATTTACAGGCCCATCATGTTTTTCAGAATAACACAAATATTTCTGTTAATCTATGATGTAGGAGAGGAAGGAGCAGCCTGCTCGCTGGATACGCCGCCTTGGTATCGTTCCGAGATGTCCACATCCGAGATGGTGCGTTCATCGTCGGAAACTTCTGCTGATTCTTCTGGAGGAGGAGGCGGAGTGTCCACGCGGGTGAAGAAAGGGGCCTCGTAGCTGGTCAAATCAGCCACGTGACACCCATATCCGGTGCAGGAGTGCATGATGGCTTGAAGGTCCTGCTCCTGGTCGTCTTCATCTACTTTGTAGTACCCTCTGGTCACTTGCCATATTTCCATATTTCCATGGTGGCTCATGACCATGGTGAGAGCGTTCTGCGCCGCAGTCCGCGCGTAGGACATGTTCCAATCCCGAACAAGTTGCGCCATCTCCTTTGCCTTGTCTCGCACCTGAAATTCCGACATGTTGTGCATGTCCGGAATCTTGAGAGCTTTGCCAATGTCCTCAAGGGATTGGCGGAAGTCATGAAGTAGGTCACCGACTTGGGTAAGCTGGTGGGTGCGGGGCTCAGCGGAGGTGGAGTCCGTCAAGTTCAGAGGACCTATAAACAAAAGATAGTTAAAGAAAAATCCGGCATTGAGAGAAGTCGAAGAAAAAGACAAGTCAGACAGATGGAACGTACCAAAAATGATGTCGTCAATTTTGGTCTTCTCTTCCCGAAAACTCTGGAGTTCAACCCGGAGTGCCTCAGAAAGGTCCCTCTCTCTACTAAGCTCATTATTGTGGTCCGATATTTTTTGATCTTTAGCAGCGATCTGGCGATCACGCTCATCAGTAGCCATGGAGGAGGACTCAAGGATTTGAGCAATGCTCTTTTCATGATCCGCTTTGAGCTTATCCAGCTCTTGGCAAAGTTCCTTGTTTTCCACCACCAAAGTCTTGAGATTCTCGGCCTCTTCAATCATGGCACATGATTGTTTCACCAGTGATATAAGTCAAAAAAGAACGACAGTTCAGAAAAAATTCGACTATGAAAACATGAAAGAAAAGGTTTGAGTCTCGGAATGTTTACCTTCGGCCTCATCCTTGGCAACTTTTAGCTCAGCATTTTTAAGCCGGAGAGTTTTGATCTCTCTCTGCTTACCGCAAACATTCTTCAACAAATCCTGGTTATAGGAATATACTTTCTGTAAGTCAGAATATCCAAAGTCAGAAAGCTACTAAAGACTCGGGCTAATATTTTTGCTAATATCAGTACGAGCCTTGGGGGCTACACTAGTTCGTTCTTTGGCATCCTAAGGAAGCATAAACCCGGATTAATTATCCTACTTCATGCTTGGCGGCTAGAGGATATGATATGAAATAACGGAAAAACAGGAGTTGGAATTCTGACTTACATATTGTTCGCGAGTGAGTTTATCTAAACTCGCGTTCACTTCAACGGCAACCTTCTCAGCGAGAGTCAGAGGGGTCACAGGAGTAGTTGGAAGCTCCCCAGACCTGATCCTCTCGTTGTGAAGATGCACTTGTTCAAGAAGATCAGAGTTCTTGACGTCCTCTGCTTCTTGTGCTTCTTCTTTGGCAGATAGGTTTCTTTTCTCCAGGCATTGCCTCGCTAGCCGCTGGATCACTTCAGCAGATTTCCGGGACAGGCCAAACTTGGCAAGTCCCGGATTGCTGAGAAGGTTTTTGGTGAAGGTTTCTTCTGAGGGATCATCACCCAAAGAGGGTTCACCCTTATCTAAATCTGACTCACCCATGGTGACGTTAGTTTGCGATTCAAGGATCATAGGCTCCGTTGAAGGAGCCGGATCTTCTGCGACGACCAGAGAAGGGATGATCACCGGCGTTGCGGAAGGCTGAGGGGCAGGAGTCGGAGGAGCTACGGCAGGAGAAGCTATGGTAAGCTTCGTCTGTCGCAGGGGCTTCGAAGAAATCCCTTTCCCCTTGCCCTTGAGGAGCGGTTTGCTCTGAGAATGTAGTAAAGTTAGAAACATTACATCTTAGAAGGAAATTCAAGTAAAGTTCAAGGGTGGAAGTTGTGATTGAAAGTTACCTCTTCACGAAGGGCACCTCCTTTGTGCCAACACCCACTGTTGGAGCCTTGCACTTCTTGAGCACAAGGTCCGGCAATGGCACCACTTCTGTCTCCTGAGAAAACTCGGGAGGATATCCTTCGAGCGGAGCAAATTCCGACTCGAGGAGGTCAGCAAGCTGAAAAGAAGAAAACATATCAGTATTGCAGTATAACTCGAAGATTGAAACATATCACTATTAGAAACTTACCAGCACTACGGGGTTTTCCGCCGTATGCATATCCAGAGAAACCTCCAGGATTCTCCTCTCGATCCGCTCCCTGATCAGCCACTTGATCAGGCCTATATAGCCCTGTGTGGTGTAGGCTTTGGGGCTGATGTGGAGGGAATCTTTCTTGGATGACGTGATGGAGTCCATCAGTCGATCTCCGTGGTACTGAAGGGGCTGGATCCGGCGTGAGAACCAGCATTGGACTAAGTTGGATCCCTTCAGTCTCTTGTGTTTAATCAAATATTCGACCCGCCTCTTAGCGAGGATCAGATCGTCACTGAGAGCCGGAGCGGCCTCGTCCCAAGTAGGTTGGGCCGTGGCAGCTCCGTCGATGAAAGCCAGCAAAGAAGTAGCTTTGCCGGGAGCCGGAATATCCTTATGATAAAAGAATGTGGCTGGCTATTGTTTGACCGAGTCACTAGCTATGATTTTGGGATATGCGCGCTCGCGTCTAAGTGAAAAACTAATAGTACCAGTGATGTAAGGAACACCAGCAGTGATAGAGTTTCTCCGGACATGAAAATAGTACCAGAATAAAGTCAAACTTGGCCTATTGCCGAGAAAGCCCTCACACAAAGAAGCGTAAGTGCTCATCTCTAAGAGAGAGTTGGGAGGAAGATGATGGAGTTGAACTCCGTAATGGTCAATCACCTCGGAGAAGAACTCGGAGGGAGGAAACGACAAACCTCTGTCGAGGTGGGTGCCAAAGTGGACCTGCTCGCCGGTGCGCGGGTTGGGGATGGTTTCCTCGAAGCCGCTCCGCTAGTCGCCAGTGCGGAGGATCCCTTCCTTCTCCATGTTCTGGAGCTTCTCGTCATCGAGCACGCAGGGGATCCAGAGCCCATGGAAGCTTTCTTTCTCCGCCACCGCTTCCGTCGCCGACGTTGCCGCCACTGCCGCCAAGCCGAAGGAGGAAGAAGACGCCATTTCTCCGGCGAGCGGTTGACCTAAGATGGGTGGCGCTAGGGGTTTTTTGGGGGACGAACGGAGGAGCTCTGTGCGTGCAGACAGATTGGGAGGAGAGAAAAAGGCAAAGGACAGGTGAAGAGAGAAGGAGAAAATCCTAACCCCTTATATCCACCTAACCGTGCCAAGATTCGTGCAAATGCTATAGTGTAACCGCCACGCGTCATGGAAGGAACTGGGAAGGACCCACGTGATGATTAGGTCGCCTCGATCTCCGCGCACGCATCGAAACGGCGCCTCGGTTCCGTTAACCGCGGACCCACCAACGGTCGTGCTGACGGAATGCCTGTCAGATGATGTGAATTGACCATGACTTGTGTCAAGTGGCGTTAGAGACCAAGTTCTGGCTTAGTTTGAAATCAAGCTGGAAAATCTGAATAACCTGTTGATAGGTCCGACTTAATTTTAAGACCCGAATCGTATTTTGTTGTGAAGTTTCAGGAACCCTTCAAGATTCCGCAAGCCGAAGAACAAGCTAGATGATGATGAATCTGACTTTGGATCTTGGAGGCTTCCGGGGGTTGCTGTTGGGGATATACTTTTCGAGTATCCTCACAGTTCCTCGCTGACCAGGGTGGCCCACTTCGGGTTAGAGCTTTGCTTCACGGGCAGCCCAGTCAGGGAGAAAGACAGAGTCTAATCCGGCTACAGGAAGGCCCAGAAGACTTACTGAATTAGGCCCATAATGTTACTGTAGTTCAAGATGTACTCTGTAACCGACTCTTAGTCATAGCCGGATAGATCTCTCTTGTAAACCCTAGGCCGGATATCTATATAAGCCGTCCTAGGGGGAGTCTTTAGGGCACCTAGCACCAACACTTTAGACCCTCATCTCGCACAGGCGAAACCCTTGTAACCCATATTCCGGCTCTGCCGTATTACTAGATTGCTAGCAGGAGTAGGATCCGTCCAAAGCCGGCGGATTCGAACCTGGGTAAACTTGTGTGCTCACCGTCCCGGAATACCGTACGTCTCACACCCCTCTCTTCCGCACGCCTCGAGGACCCCCTCATGGTGTACTTGTCATCAATCCGACGACACTTACAATACCATGCATACCACCACTAAATAATGTAGGGATTAACTTATTTTTAACCTTGACCGTTGGATCAACACTGGCAAATCCAAACATTGCTAACCGTTGGATCTTCTTTTCCATTCTTAGCATCTAGAAAGATTCTACTGATAGTCTTTAGTACGATGAACACTAGTATGCGCAAACGTCAAAACACATAGTACTTCATTACTCGGTTTAAGGGTCCTTGTGCTAAATGCACGGACATGTTGGATGGCATTTTCATTTTTTGTGAGGTCCTTAATGTAACTTGTAATTACACCGATTGTGTTAAGTCTCAAGCACCTCACTCTTACGAGAACTACCATTAGATCGGCCATTCGCAGTACTTCTATCTTATCTTTATCTTGTCTCTTATCTCTTACAATATATACCATACCACTACATATCGTGTAGACATTAACTTTGAACATTAACAGTTGGATCAAGACTGGCAAATTGAACATTGCTAACCATTGGATATTTTATTCCATTCTAGCATCTAGGTCTATACTCCCTCTCTTCATCCCAAAATATAAGGCGCCTAAGGATTGGTCAAAAGTCAAACCTTACTAACTTTGACCAAATATTTAGAAAAAAATATCTACATCTACAATATTGAATGGACATATTAAGAAAATATAGTTTATGGTGAATCTATTGATATTAATTTAGTATTCTAAATTTTTATATTTTTGTGTATAATCATGGTCAAACTTAAAAAATGTTGACTTTGGCCTAATCCTTAGGCGCCTTATATTTTGGCGGAGGTAGTACTATTCAACACGAATCAAGTTGCTCTGAACCATTAGATCTAACAGCCCAACGGTCATGATTAGTGCTATGGATCCAATTCAAAACCGCTCTACTATAGTAGTATATAAGTATAGAGAATACAATCTACTGTGCTATGAAATTTTGGGGGTGGTGACATGATGGTTCTAGAACATGCATGGTGGAGTTTTCTCTAGGTACTATTCAACCCGAATCCAGCTTCTCTGAACCATTGGATCTAACAGCCCAACGGTCAGGATTGGTGCTCTAGATCCAATTCAAAACTACTCCACTATAGTAGTAGAGATGTTGATCAAATTTCTAATTTTTTGTGCTTTACCAACTATAATTTTATATAGTGATGATATGTATACGTTTAATATCTGAGCCTTATTAAGGTGTGCTTTTTTACACAATGCGAGAGTAGTATATTTCTTTGCTTAGACATATAGTCACCTCTGTCCACGCGCTGTACAAGCTGAGAGAATAAAACGTTGGCAGGGGAAGAGGGCAGCAACAAAGAGAAGTTGAAGGCGGTTCCATGTCAGATCAAAGTTATGATGGGTTTCTGACACGAGGTACTTCTGCAGCCTTACCGTCTACTACACTATGCTAGTACTAGTAAATTTCAGGACCTATGCACGCAAAACAAATTGTGTGTTTTCTCTCTCCTTCGCTACTGATGTCTACGCGCTTCTATTCTTGTACACAGTTGTTGGGCCTCCAAGTGCAGAGGTTTGTAGAACAGTAGCAAGTTTTCCCTTAAGTGGATCACCCAAGGTTTATCGAACTCAAGGAAGAAGTGGTCAAAGGTATCCCCTCTCAAGCAACCCTGCAATCAAGATACAAGAAGTCTCTTGTGTCCCCAACACACCCAATACACTTGTCAGGTGTATAAGTGCACTAGTTCGGCGAAGAGATAGTGAAATACAAGTGGTATGGATAATTATAAGTGGTAACGGTGATAGAAGATAACTTGATGGCGTGGAAGAGACTAAAAGAAAACTGAAATAAAGATGGCAGCAAGCAAATATGTAATAGATCTAATACCAAATGGTGTATCAATGCTTAGAAACAAGGCATAGGGATCATACTTTCACTAGTGAACACTATCTCATAAATATCTTCTCTTCATGATACTACTCTTAACTACTCTCCGGTTGGACACTCTAATCAACGGTAGGGCTATAACAGCACACCTCAAAGTAAGCCTTTCCCATCTAGAAAACACCACACTGTCACCTTGAGTAGTAGATGAGTCCAACAAACACCACAATTTCATAAAGATATCCAACTCCAAATATAACTCATAACAAGTATTTGTAATCTCTAGCCTAAGTGCCACCATGGTGAGCACGTTGTCACTTTCACACACATGGGGAGAGCAGAGATTCAATAAAGCACTTGAGTAGCAGAATTGATCTATAGATTACAAGCTCATGATCTCAATAAGATCATGCATAGAGAGAGAGATGAATACATAGCTACCGGTAGAACCCTTAGCCTCGATAGAGAACTACTCCCTCCTCATCATGGGAATCAGAAATGGTGATGGAGATGGTGGTGGAGATGGATGGAGATGGCTCCGGGCGCACTTCCTCGTCCCGGCAGGGTGCCGGAACAGAGAGTTTCTGTCCCCCGAATCTTCCCTTTGGTGGCAGCGGCGCTCCAGAAATTTTCGTGGCTAGAGGCTTGATGATATAGGGTTTATGCCTCGGGAGGCTTCTTATAGGCTAGAGGGAAAGGTCGGCGGGCGGCTAGGGGGGCCACACCACCTAGTGGCGCGGCCATGGCTAGCCCGCGCCAGCACATGGTGTGGCCGCCCTGTGGCCCCTCTCCGTCTCATCTTCTGGCTCCATGAGTCTTCCAGTAAAATATCGACTTTGGCTTTTGTCCGGTCCAATTCCAAGAATATTGATTTTCTGACTTTCCTGGAACCAAAAACAGCAGAAAACAGGCAACTCGCACTATGGCATCTTGTTAATAGGTTAGTCCAAGAAAGTCTATGAAAAGTACTCCAAAGTGTGGACAAAACACAAGAACGTAGATAAAACCAAGCATGGAACATCAAAAATTATAGATACATTTGCAATGTATCAACATCCCCAAGCTTAACTCCTGCTCGTCCTCGAGTAGGTAGGTGATAAAAAGAAAGAATAATTTTTGAGGTGACATGCACCATCACAAACTTGATCAAAGTATTTGTAAAACATTCAAAGCTGGGATCATAGTACTTCAATCATAGCATGAAAGATAAAGTTCTAATAATAAGACAAAGCAACTATGCTACAACATGAAAAGGCACAAACAAAAGACTCATGAATAACAATGCTTTGCAAGACATTTGTTTGTTTCACATAAAGAAAACATAGCATAGTAGCATTCAGCTTGTCCCTCATAGAGTAGCAAATATAAATGCATAGGACACCTTCAAAGTTCATAAGAGTGACTAGATACAAATAGTTTAAAACAAGAAATATCAAGTTATGCATCAATCAACTAGTCTTGGGACAATGCACATAGAACTAAGAATGGCCACTATGCTCTCAAAGTAGGTGCATAAAGGTAGAAAGTGGAGACTCAGTATAATGGTGGAAGAAAGGCCTTTATAGAAGGAAGTAGGGATTGAAGTCTCATAAAGAGCTTCCAAAAATTATGGTACTTATTGCTTTCAGCTCTCATTGCCCCTATCATAAGCATCTTTAAGGTGAGTAAGGTTAAAGTGACAGAACTAAGAGGATATGCTTGACAAGTTATAAGATGAAATCTCATGCCCCTTACTTACGAAGACCGAACCTCATGCTACTCAACTTTAGTCACAAGTAAGATCTTGTCATTGTAAGTACATGTGTATCATAAAGAACCGCCAACGGGGTACCCCTTGCACATGATACAGGAGCTATCCCATAATCAAAATGACAAGGCAAGCAGACAATGAGCATCTCAGCGATCTTTTTATTTGCTATTTTCATAGGTTTTTATTGAGGATGCTTCATAGAATGCTCATTATGGTTATGCTGCAAGTTTCCACCATGATTAGGCATGGCTTAGGCTAGCGGCCCAGGCGTTTCTCTAACACACATACAAACTCCATGATCTTACAAGTTCCACTTTTATTTCACACCGCCGGGATCCTTAAGCAAAAGAACATGATATCAACGGGGTACAAAGTACAAGTGCAATGTTGAAAGAGTTCCCCATGATACATGGTTCTGCTAATTTCAACTTATAAGGCGCAAGCATATACGCAACAAAGAAGGACCCAATGGTTCAAGTTTATTAGATGCAAAAAAGTAAAGTGTGCCATCAAGTTCGTGAGAGCTTTAATCACTAGTTTTCTCATAAGAAGTTTAATTTGGAAGGTAAAAAAAAGCATGAATATACTTGGAATAGCATAAGCTAGTAGGTAGGTATGGTGGACTCTTCGGAATAACTTGGTTTAAGGAGTTGGATGCATGAGTGGAACTCATACTTGGTTATGGAGACTAGCAAAAGTCTGGGAGCGACCAACTAAGAGATCAATAATGGCCATAATCATGCAGAGCAACAAAACATCATTGATCAAAGCATAAAGTGATACTACAAGGTGAAAACTAAAGGATCATAAAGGCTATGGTGACCTGAGATAGTCATAACATGGTGTGAGCATGCGCCAAGTCAACCCAAATAAAGCATCAAAGGAGAATACCACTATACTATGCTTTAATATGCTAAAACAACTCATGATTCATCCAAGGCACATTAAGCAATATCAATTGTTTATAACAAGTCATGCTACAGCAAAGAATACTAAGCATAAAGCCAAAACAATATCAAGCATGGCATGACAAAGCATAGGCCACAGTCAAAAACAAGCTCTTTTTACCACATAAGCATTAGCTTTCCTACTCTTTTGCAAACCAAACCAAACTATTTGAAAACCAATGTATGAAAGAGGGGGTCCAACCAATTTATTCAGAAAACTAAAAAACAAAAACGAAAAAGAAGACGCTGCAAGAACAACGCAACTGTGCATGAAACAATAAAAATGAAGCGTTTGGAAGAAACCTAGGATTTTTATTGATGAAGGAGGGGATGCTTTGGGCATCCCCAAGCTTTGACGCTTGTACTTCTTAGATATTTCTTGGGGTGACACGCGTGGCATCCCCAAGCTTGACCTTTAGTCCATCCTTCATCTCATTACTCATTCCTTCCATACACCTGAAAATTTTTGTTCATACAAAACTTCACACAATCTTTATTAGCAACATTAGTGCACTCAAGATAAAAGGTCTTAAGGTTCAGTTCTAACACCAAATAAACTTCCACTAGAACGCTAGATACTGTAGCACTTCCCTCAAGAAGCTCAATTCCCCAAAAGAACTCAAGAAGGAACCAACAAGAAGCAAATGCAGAAAATGGCAGAAATCTGTCAAAACAGACCAGCAGGTAAAGACAATTTTTTTCGAAGATCTTGTGTTGCTCAAATCAAAAAGTGTTGAACTAACGAAAGTTATATAACAATCTGGGTCATAAGAAAAAAAATTCACGTCTCAAAAGGACGTACAGAGATTTTACACGAATTTTTACGGTGAAGCACAGAAATCTGTTTCGCGACAGCAACTTTCCCAAGCATTACTTCTCTCTCACTAGAGGTTACTCTTGGCACAAAAAGCAAATAAAAAGGATAAGGAGCGGTAATTATAGGAGTAATAACTTCCAAGACTCATCTAAAACTTTTGGGTTATCTCCCAATAAGTAATTTTCTTTAATGCCTTTAAGTTAGGCTTGATAGTTTGAGAAGATGGTCACATAAGAAATATGAATTGAAGTAAACGAGAGCATCAAGAAGCAATTTCAAAGCACATTTAAGTCTAACCCACTTCCTATGCATAGGAATCTTGTAAATAAACAAGTCATGAAAGCACAAAGCAACAAGCATAGTATAGCAAAACAATGCAACTTCAAGACTTTGAACATCAAGAGGGGAAACTTAATATTATTGAGATGCATAAGAGCATGTTTCCCTCTCTCATAATAACTTTGAGTAGCAGCATGAATAAAATGAACAATATAACTATCACATAAAACATTCTTATCATGAGCCACATGCATAAAATAATTAATACTCTCCCTATAAACATAGTCATTCTTATTAATTGTAGTGGGAGAAAATTTAACAAAATAGCTATCATTATTATTCTCATCACCATAATCATGAAATATAGGAGGAATATTGTAATCATAATTACTTTCCTCCTCAATAGTAGGTGGACTGAAAATATCATATTCATCATTGTAATCATCATATATTGGAGGCATAGTATCATCAAAGTAAATTTTCTCCTCCGTGCTTGGGGGACTAAAAAGATCATGCTCATCAAAACCAGCTTCCCCAAGATTAGACTTTTCCATAGCATTAGAAATAATGGTGTCCAAAGAATTCATACTAACAACATTGCTATTAACATGCAAATAAAGTTCCATAGGTTTTTTAATTTTCTCTTCAAACACTTCATGTCCTAAGTCAAGATAAATACTATAAAGCTCTCTAATTTTGTTGTTGTTTTCCATTAAGCCTAACTAGTGAAAACAACAAACAAAAAGACAAAATTGCAGAATCTAAAGGAAATAACATCGAGCACTCACACCGGAGGATGTGAGTACCTTTTACCTTACCTCCCCGGCAACGGCGCCAGAAAATAGGCGTTTGCCGTGGGAGCTTCTTCTTCTTTAATCCTTCGGTGTGAATACCTTTTACCTTTCCTCCCCAGCAGCGGTGCCAGAAAATAGCTTGATGTCTACGCACTTCTATTCTTGTAGACAGTTTTTGGGCCTCCAAGTGCAGAGGTTTGTAGAACAGCATCAAGTTTTCCCTTAAGTGGATCACCCAAGGTTTATCGAACTCAGGGAGGAAGTGGTCAAAGGTATCCCCTCTCAAGCAACCCTGCAATCAAGATACAAGAAGTCTCTTGTGTCCCCAACACACCCAATACACTTTTTAGGTGTATAGGTGCACTAGTTCGGTGAAGAGATAGTGAAATACAAGTGGTATGGATAATTATAAGTGGTAACGGTGATAGAAGATAACTTGATGCCGTGGAAGAGACTAAAAGGAAACTGAAATAAAGATGGCAGCAAGCAAACATGTAATAGATCTAATACCAAATGGTGTATCAATGCTTAGAAACAAGGCATAGGGATCATACTTTCACTAGTGAACACTATCTCATAAATATCTTCTCTTCATGATACTACTCTTAACTACTCTCCGGTTGGACACTCTAATCAACGGTAGGGCTATAACAGCACACCTCAAAGTAAGCCTTTCCCATCTAGAAAACCCCACACTGTTACCTTGAGTACTAGATGAGTCCAACAAACACCACAATTTCATAAAGATATCCAACTCCAAATATAACTCATAACAAGTATTTGTAATCTCTAGCCTAAGTGCCACTATGGTGAGCACGCTGTCACTTTCACACACATGGGGAGTGCAGAGATTCAATAAAGCACTTGAGTAGCATAATAGATCTATAGATTACAAGCTCATGATCTCAATAAGATCATGCATAGAGAGAGAGATGAACACATAGCTACCGGTAGAACCCTTAGCCTCGAGAGAGACCTACTCCCACCTCATCATGGGAATCAGCAATGGTGATGGAGATGGTGGTGGAGATCGATGGAGATGGCTCCGGGGGCACTTCCCCGTCCCGGCAGGGTGCCGAAACAGAGACTTTCTGTCCCCCGAATCTCCCCTTTGGTGGCAGCGGTGCTGCGGAACTTTTCATGGCGGGAGGCTTGATGATTTAGGGTTTATGCCTCGCGAGCCTTCTTATAGGCCATAGGGCAAGGTCGGTGGATGGTGAGGGGGCCCACACCACCTGGTGGCGCGGCCAGGGCTAGCCCGCGCCACCACATGGTGTGGCCGCCCTGTGGCCCCTCTCCGTCACGTCTTCCGGCTCCGTGAGTCTTCCAGTAAAATATCGACTTTGGCTTTTGTCCGGTCCAATTCCGAGAATATTGATTTTC
The DNA here is from genome assembly GCA_910589775.1 of Avena eriantha. Taxonomy (NCBI): domain Eukaryota; kingdom Viridiplantae; phylum Streptophyta; class Magnoliopsida; order Poales; family Poaceae; genus Avena; species Avena eriantha. The sequence goes on from OU342742.1 coordinate 274,515,694, forward strand.
TGACTTTCCTGGAACCAAAAACAGCAGAAAACAGGCAACTGGCACTGTGCCATCTTGTTAATAGGTTAGTCCAAGAAAGTCTATGAAAAGTACTCCAAAGTGTGGACAAAACACAAGAAAGTAGATAAAACCAAGCATGGAACATCAAAAATTATAGATACGTTTGCAATGTATCAGCTGCCTCTCACCATCCATCCTCCCTCTCTCCTACCCTTTCCCCTCGCGCACCGGCCCGACTGATCTCTCCCTCGTCCATAGCATGGTGCTGCGCACGTTTGCCTTGGTACGGCGGCTCTGTATCTTTGGCGTGTTCGGCAGCCGCATTGGTGTGGAGTAGGGACGAGGAGTACATAGGAAGGAAACCACTTTGGTCCTTGGCGGCAAAAAAATTCAAACTTTTCTGGTTTTCAAAATTGTCACTTGCTTCCCAAACATCGGGAGGGAAGGTTATCCAAAAGATCGGCCAAACATCGGGAGGCAAGGCAATTTTGAACTAGTTTTGAACATTGATCGTTGGATCAAGACTGGAAAATCCAAACTTTGAACATTGACCGTTGGATCAAGACTGGAAAATCCAGACTTTGCTAACCGTTGGATCTTCTTTTCCATTATTAGCATCTAGAAAGATTCTACCGATAGTCTTTAGCACAATGGACGCTAGTATGCGCAAACCTCAAAACACACACTTCATTTCTCAGTTTCAGGATCCTTGTGCTAAATGCATGTATGGACTTGGATGCATTCTTCATTTTTATGAGGTCCTTGATGTAGCTTGTACTTCCACTAACCGTCTTAACTCTCAAGGACCTCGCTCCTGCGAGACCAACCAATAGATCAGCCATTCGCGGTAATTCTTATCTTATCTTCATCTTGCCTTATTGCTTACAATAACATACCACCATTGTATAGTGTACGAATTAACTTCAAACATTGAATGCTAGATCAAGACTGCCAAATCCAAACATTGCTAACAGTTAGATCTTCTATTTTCCCTTAGCATCGAGAAAGATTCTATTGATAGTCTTTAGCACGATGAACGCTACTATGTGCAAACCACAAAACACATACACTTCATTATTCAGTTTTAGGGTCATTGTGTTAAATGGATGGACTTGGATGCAATTTTATTTTTTTATGAGGTCCTTGATGTAAGTTGTACTTCCATCAATCGTGTTAACTCTCAAGCACCTCTCTCCTATGAGACCTACCATAGTTAAAAGAAAATGCATCCACCCCAATTGCACACAAACTGGACCAACGGTTTCTTATACGTAATGCCAAACTTTAGCTATAAGTAAGTGTAATAGATTCCTCCTTATTTAAAAATATTTTTGGAGGTAGATATAGGTGCATGATCTTATAGTAGACAATGCCGCCAGTGTGAGTTTCCAACTATCTTAGGAAAGAACATTCTTAATTTTTCGAGTGATGACTAGATTGTTCTTTCCCCTAAAGAAAGTCCAAAGACTATGGATCTGAAGGCCACAAGCCAAGTTTTCACACATATATAGTGGACCAACACGATGCACTTACAATTTCCCATGTTTTATCAGTTCTCAAATTTCCTACCTAACTTCACGCACTTGAATGATTTTATGTCGATTTATCGAAATTAGGTAAAATTTGGACTACTACAGGTAAAGTAGGTTGCTTTGAAAGTTTAACGAAAAATCTCTTGGAGGTACCCATCAGGGGGAAGGGTCAATTAATATATATCGGAAACCACCGAGAGTTTTGACGACAGGTTCATCTTCTTGCTAAGATTTTGCATCCTAACTATTTAATGAAATTAGGTCAAACTTCCCTCATTGTTTCATGAAATTAGGTCAAACTTTGCTAACCGATTAACTTTGAACATTGACCGTTGGATCAAGACTGGCAAATCTAAATATTGCTAACCGGTGGATTTTCAATGTTTGGATTTTACTGAGTGTTTTGCACGATAAACACTAGTATGCGCAAACCTCAAAACACATAGTACTTCATTATTACTCGGTTTCATGGTCCATGTGCCAAATGCAATAACTTGGATAGAATTGTCATGATGTAACTTGTACTTCCACCGACCACTCGAGCACCTCGCTCTTACGAGACTTACCATTAGATCAGCCATTCGTAGTACTTCTTATCTTTATCTTGTCTCTTGTCTCTTACAATACCATATATACCACCACTACATAGTGTAGGGATTAACTTACTTTGAACATTGACCGTTGGATCTCAAGACTAGCAAATCCAAACATTGCTAACCGTTGGATCTTCTTTTCCATTCTTAGCATCTAGAAAGATTCTATTGATAGTCCTTAGCATGATGAACACTAGCATGCGCAAACCTCAAAACACACAGTACTTCGTTACTCGGTTTCAGGGTCCTTGTGATAAATGCATGGACTTGGATGCAATTTTCATTTTTTATGAGATCCTTGATGTAAATTGTAATTCTACCCACCGTCTTAACTGTCAAGCACCTCTCTCTTAGGAGACCTACCATTAGATCAGCCATTCGTAGTACTTCTTATCTTATCTTTTATCTTGTCTCATATCTCTTACAATACCATACCACTACATAGTGTAGGGATTAACTTTGAACATATTAACTGTTGGATCAAGACTAGCAAATCCAAACATTGCTAACCATTGAATATTTTTTCCATTCTTAGCATCGAGAAAGATTCGATCTATTGATAGTCTTTAACATGATGAACGCTAGTATGCACAAACCTAAAAAACACACAGTACTTCATTGCTCAGTGTCAGGGTCCTTGTGCTAAAATGCATGGACTTGAATGCAATTTTCATTTTTATGAGGTTCTTGATGTAACTTGTACTTCCATCGACCGTGTTAACTCTCAATCACCTCGCTCCTACGAGACCTACCATTAGATCGGCCATTCCTAGTAATTCTTATCTTACCTTTGTCTTGTCTCTTATCTCTTACAATACCATGCATACCACCACTAAATAGTGTAGGGATTAACTTATTTCCACATTGACCGTTGGATCAACACTGGCAAATCCAAACATTGCTAACCGTTGGATCTTCTTTTCCATTCTTAGCATCTAGAAAGATTCTACTGATAGTCTTTCGTACGATGAACACTAGTATGCGCAAACCTCAAAACACATAGTACTTCATTACTCGATTTAAGGGTCCTTGTGCTAAATGCACAGACTTGTTGGATGTAATTTTCATTTTTTGTGAGGTCCTTAATGTAACTTGTACTTACACCGACCGTATTAACTCTCAAGCACCTCGCTCTTACGAGACCTACCATTAGATCGGCCATTTGTAGTACTTCTATCTTATCTTTATCTTGTCTTTTATCTTTTACAATATATACCATACCACTACATATAGTGTAGACATTAACTTTGAACATTAACAGTTGGATCAATACTGGCAAATTGAAACATTGCTAACCATTGTATCTTCTTTTCCATTCTAGCATCTAGGTCTATACTCCCTCGATTCATCCCAAAATATAAGGCGCCTAAGGATTCGTCAAAAGTCAAACCTTACTAACTTTGACCAAATATTTAGAAAAAAAATATCTACATCTACAATATTGAATGGACATATTAAGAAAATATAGTTTATGGTGAATCTATTGATATTAATTTAGTATTCTAAATTTTTATATTTTTGTGTATAATCATGGTCAAACTTAAAAAATATTGACTTTGGCCTAATCCTTAGGCGCCTTATATTTTGGCGGAGGGAGTACTATTCAACTCGAGTCAAGTTGCTCTGAACCATTAGATCTAACAGACCAACGGTCATGATTCGTGCCATGGATCCAATTCAAAACCGCTCCACTATAGTAGTATATAAGTATAGAGAATACAATCTACTGTGCTATGAAATTTTGGGGGTGGTGACATGATGGTTCTAGAACATGCATGGTGGAGTTTGCTCTAGGTACTATTCAACCCGAATCCAGCTTCTCTGAACCATTGGATCTAACAGCCCAACGGCCAGAATCTGGATCCAATTTTAAAACTGCTCCACTATAGTAGTAGAGATGTAGATCAAATTTCTAATTTTTGTGCTTTACCAACTATAATTTTATATAGTGATGATATGTCATACGTTTACTATTTGAGCCTTATTAAGGTGTGCTTTTTTACACAATGTGGGAGTATTATATTTCTTTGCTTAGACATATGGTCACCTCTGTCCACGCGCTGTACAAGCTGAGAGAATAAAACGTTGGCAGGGGAAGAGGGCAGCAGCGAAGAAAAGTTGAAGGAAGTTCCATGTCATATCAAACTTATGATGGGTTTCTGACACGAGATACTTCTGCGGCCTTACAGTGTACTACACTATGCTAGTACTAGTAAATTTCAGGACCTATGCATGCAAAACAAATTGTGTGTTTTCTCTCTGCTTCGCTGCCTCTCACCATCCATCCTCCCTCCCTCCTACCCTTTCCCCTCGCGCACCGGCCCGACTGATCTCTCCCTCGTCCATAGCATGGTGATGCGCACGTGTGCCTTGGTACGGCGGCTCTGTATCTCTGGCGTGTTCACTAGCCGCATTGGTGTGGAGTAGAGACAAGGAGTTCATAGGAAGGAAACAACTTTGGTCTTTGGCGGCAAAAAAATGCAAACTTTTCTGGTTTTCAAAATTGTCACTTGCTTCCCAAACATCGGGAGGGAAGGTTATCCAAAAGATCGGCCAAATATCAGGACGGAAGGCAATTTTGAACTAGTTTTGAACATTGATCATTGGATCAAGACTGGAAAATCCAAACTTTGAACATTGACCGTTGGATCAAGACTCGCAAATCCAGACTGTGCTAACCGTTGGATCTTCTTTTCCATTATTAGCATCTAGAAAGATTCTACCGATAGTCTTTAGCACAATGGACGCTAGTATGCGCAAACCTCAAAACACACACTTCATTTCTGAGTTTCAGGGTCCTTGTGCTAAATGCATGTATGGACTTGGATGCAATTTTCATTTTTATGAGGTCCTTGATGTAACTTGTACTTCCACTGACCGTCTTAACTCTCAAGCACCTCGCTCCTACGAGACCAACCAATAGATCAGCCATTCACGGTACTTCTTATCTTATCTTTATCTTGTCTTATCTCTTACAATATCATAACACCATTGTATAGTGTACGAATTAACTTCGAACATTGAATGCTAGATCAAGACTGCCAAATCCAAACATTGCTAACCGTCAGATCTTCTATTTTCCCTTAGCATCGAGAAAGATTCTATTGATAGTCTTTAGCACGATGAACTCTAGTATGTGCAAACCACAAAACACACACACTTCATTATTCAGTTTTAGGGTCATTGTGTTAAATGGATGGACTTGGATGCAATTTTATTTTTTATGAGGTCCTTGATGTAAGTTGTACTTCCATCGATCGTGTTAACTCTCAAGCACCTCTCTCCTATGAGACCTTCCATAGTTAAAAGAAAATGCAACCACCCCAATTGCACACAAACTGGACCAACGGTTTCTTATACGTAATGCCCATGTTTTTAGTACTAGGATTTTGCAAGCTTCGTCCTAGCAAAATTTGCACACTTCAGTGACTTCTTGTCGATTTAACAAAATTAGATCAAACTTGAGCTACAAGTAAGTGCGATAGATTGCTCTTAAATTAAAAGTATTTTCGTAGGTAGATGGGTGCATCTTCTTCTAGTAAACAATTTCTTCGGTGTGAGTTTCTAACTATGAGGAAAGAAAATCCTCAATTTTCCAAGTGATGGCGAGATGGTTCTTTTATGTAAAGAAAGTCTGAAGAATATGGATCTCAATGCCATAAGCCAAGATTTCAGACATATTAAGTGGACCAACGTGTTTTACTTACAATTCCCTTGTTTTATGAGTTTTCAAACTCCCTATGTAGCTAATTAACTTTGCCCCACCTGAATGACTTCATGCATATATTTATCTAAATTGGTCAAACTTGAACTACAACAACTAAATTATTGTGGGTTGCTTCTAAAGAATTACAAAAAACTTTCTAATTAAGATTTTGGGGCTCAGTCAATATATCAGAAAACAACCGAGAGTTTTGACAATAGGTATTTAACTCCTTTCTAATTAAGATTTTGCATCTTGACAATTTAATGAAAAATTTGCTCAAACTTGAGCTACAAGTAAGCACAATAATTTTTTCTTTAATTAAATGTATCTTTGGAGGTAGATGGATGCATCTTCTTGTAGTAATCAGTACCGCCGGTGTGAGTTTACAACTATCAAGAAAGAACATTCTCAATTTTCCGAATGATGATGAGATTATTGTTTGTTTTCTTAAACAGAGTCCGAAGGATATGGACCTGAACACCACAAGCCAAGCTTTCAGACATATATAGTGAACCCTCATGTTGTACTTATGATTCTCGTGCTTTATGAGTTTTCAAACTTACTCCTATAGCTAACTTTGCCGACTTGAAATTGATTTTATGTCGATTTATTAAAATTAGTTCAATTTGGTACTACAAGTAAATTGTAGGTTGCATTGAAAGTTTTACGTTTTTCGGAGGTAACCATTGGGGCTGATTTAATATATCACAAACCACCATCGAAAGTTTTTACAACAAGTTCAACTTCTTGCTAATATTTTGCATCTTGACAATTTAACGAAATTATATCAATCTTGAGCTATAAGTAAATGCGGTAGATTGCTCTTGAGTTAATTGTCTTTTTGGAAGTAAAGGGGTGCATCTTCTTGTAGTAAACAATGTCATCGATGTGAGTTTCCAAATATCAGGAAATATCATTCTTAATTTTTCGAGTGACGACGAGATTGTTCCTTTCTGTAAAGACATTCTGAAGAGTATGGATCTGAATGTCACAAGCCACGTTTTTAGACATCTTATATTACCACTATATAGTCTACGAATAACTTTGAATATTGACCATTAGATCGAGACTCGCGAATTCGAACATTTCCAACCATTAGATCTTCTTATCCATTCTAACATCTAGAAGATTCTATTAATAATCTTGAACACAATGAATGCACTATGCATAAACCTCTCAAAACAGACGTCTCCATCATACTAGAATCTTTTCCCTCGTTTCTCTAGACCATGTTACCAAAAAATTCAAGTGTTAGGTAGCTAATAATCTTTGACTTCTACACATGATGATACAAAGTAGAAGAACCAAATATACACCCATACTTTATAGATGTTGATCAAATTTATATTTTTCCACTTTAACTATTATAATTTTATATAATGATGATATGCCAGACATCTATTATCTGAGCCTCACGTGTAGGGCACGTGCAACCTACTAGTATCTTATCTTATCTTATCTTATCTTATCTTACCATTATATAGTAACTTTGAATGTTGACCGTTGGATCAAGACTCATGAATCCTGCATTTCTAACCATTGGATCTTATTTTACATTCTAGCATATAGAAGATTTTATTGATAGTCTTTGGCATAATGAATATTATGCACAAACCTCAAAACACACTTCTTCGTCGTACTAGAAGCTTGTCAAAAATTGCATGTGTTAGGTAGCTAATAATCTTAGACTTCTACATGATGACACAAAGTACAAGGACCAAATATACACCCATACTTTATAGATGTTGCTCAAATTTATAATTTTTTGTGCCTTACCAATTGCAATTGTATATAGTGGTGATATGGCATATGTCTACTATCTGAGTCTCACGTGCAACTTACTAGTAGCTAATAATCGTTGACTTCTACATGATCTTACCACTACATAGTGTACAAACAATTTTGAATATTGACTGTTGGATCAAGACTCGTGAATCCCAACTGAAATGGATCGTATGGGCACCTAGAAAGGGGTGAATATTGACTGTTGGATCAAGACTCGTCTACACCAATTTTTAATTCTTTTTCAATTTTAGGCTTAGCAGAAAGGGTAAATTCTCTAGATAAACTATTAGGTGGAATTTCCCTATATGCAAACCTATCTACTAGCAAGTAAAGAGCGAGTGGAAGAGGAACGAGTAAGCCGAAGTGAAGCACGCGGAGACACAAGATTTGTATGACCGCAGTTCCTTCCTTGTTAAGGGAAGTACGTCTGCGTTGGAGGGGTGGGCGGTACTAAAACCACCACTCCACAAAATGCCTCATCCTGTTCTCCGATAGATCTCGCCACAACAGGCATGATCCACCTTCCACTATAGGTACCCTTCGAGGCGGGCACCGGCGCCTTTACACAACTAGCGGGGCAACAACTCCACAACAACTTGGAGGCTCTCGAAATGACAACAAGCTGCCTCAAAAACAAACTTATCAAATACAATAAACAAGATCTAGGTATTGACAAGAATACTAGATCAAGGATTTCTCCAAGTGAATGGAGAGGAGTTGAAGCGCTTGATTCTTGATGATGATGATGAACTTCTCCTCCTTCAATTCCACCAAAGATCAAGACCTTCGGGTGGTTGAAGTGGGAGATCGAGAATGAGAGCTCTTGCACAATGTATGGTCAATTTCGAATGAATCAAGAAGTCTGAACGTTGGGGAAGAAGGCGTATTTATACCCCCCCTTTCGAAACTAGCCGTTGCAACTTTGGGGGCCGGATTATCCGGCCCAAGTGAGGGCCGGATTATCCGGTCTAGGGAAACACCACCCCAGACTCGAAATATCTGGTAGATAATCTGCCCCCCTATTAGAGCGTCGCGCCGAGCTTGCCCTTGATCAACTTCTGGGGCCAGATTATCCGGTCCTATGCGAAGGCCGGATTATCCGGCCTGGGGAAGAAAAACCGCCCCAGTTCGGATTTTCCGGGAGAAAATCCGACCGGATACCGAGCGAAGTGCCTTGGTTCCTTTTGCTCGAAAACTGGGGGCGGGGTTATCCGGCCCATGCGACACCCGGATTATCCGGCCTGGGGAGGAAAAACTTCCCCAGTTCGGATTTTCCGGGAGAAAATCCGACCGGGTACCGAGCAACGCGCCTTGGCTTCCTTTGAGCGATGCGGTAGGCCGTATTATCCGGCCCCCCTCAAAGCTTCCTGCACACTTAACACACATGAAAAGTCTCCATAGTAAAGTTATCTAACACGCAAAACATAGGAAAACATGAAATGTTCTTTCAGTCTCCCCCTTTTTGGTGTTAGATGACAATACCAGGATTTGCAGGAGAAAGACACAAGACAGATAGAGATAACTATGAAAGAAACTCCCCCTCAATGTGTGCATAATAGAGTTTTGCATTGGAATACAAATGCACACAAATAGGTGAATCTATTCCATAGACATTAGAGCAAAAACACATACCACCGAAGTAGAGAATATGCATCCTTGACATAAATCACAATTATTACCGGATAACCATTATGAGCACGCGCCTTCCGTGTAAACCTTCCGTGATAAACCTCCAGCAATAGGATATGAATAGATAGATCCATAAGCATATCCATGACAACCACATAAAGTCTCAAACAACCACAAATCATGAATTTAAAGTTCAACTCTAAATGGGCATAAGCAAGAAATAACGAATAAAAAAGTGCAAGTGCTTATACCCGACCCATGCAAATCCACGGACAACCTAATAGAACTACTTCTCCCCCTTTGGCATCAAGACACCAAAAAGGGAGAAGAGCGATGCTAGCGCCCCATGGGATCACTTATCGAAGTCCTCTTCCTCGTCCTCTTCTTCATTCTCTTCCTCATCTTCAAGTTCCTTAGTGTCACCTTCCTCATCTTGATCATCAGCAGCGGGCGCAGAAGGGAACAAGTGACGCTCCAGCTCACCATAGTTTAGCCTGGAGGAAGAGTTCCACCGGGCATACAGAGTGGGAGGTGTACGAGCCGGAGGAGCACCCGAAGCGCCGGACACGTGGTGGAGAATGAGCTGCTAGGAGGGAGCCAACTCATGGCGCTGCTTGTATGCCTCGTACTGACCCTTGCTCGTGTCCACGCCCATGCATAGAATGTGACGCTGGAACCAATTTAGCTGCTTGATCTCACGGTCCACGGGAGGCACAGGGGGCTTGCGAGCATCCCTCATGAGGCCGTCAGGAGCAGAGGAGGGGTGAGAGGTCTTCTGAACCTTGTTGTATATCTTCTTGGCCTTGTGTACCGAGTCAATGTGGGACTCCTCAGCAGGAAGCAGGTGACGGATGAGCATCATAATGTAGGGCACATAGGGAATGGACAGACGGTTGAACATAACATCACACAGCTCATGGTAAATGAAGTCCATGACATCCAGCCTGTACTGCACTGACTCGTCCTCGCAGGAGGCAACCTCATGAGAAAATTGAAGTTGCTGAACAAGGTGACCACGGATGCTGTCATTGTTGCCCCCACTCGGTGTAATAGAGTCCCGGAAGAGACCCACTAATGCAGCATAGATGGGAGCAAGACCAGCCACAGTACCGACAATGCTATTGTCCACAGTGCACGGGGAGAGAGCTGCATCCTTGTTGGGCTTCGGCTGAGTGATAATGCGGTGGCCACTGGCTCTATCCCTGCTGCGGAAGGAGTACCCCAGAACCTCAGCAAACACGTGAAAATCAACAGTCATAGGCCTATCATGAGTCATCCAATTCATAGTGCGACGCTCATCCCCACAAATCACCAAAGTGGAGAAGAACTGCTTCACCACCTCAGAGTCAAAGGAGCACTAGAGAGACATGAGATGGTGCAGCCCCATCCTCTCAGCCACATACATCACATCTACAAGATGCGCCTTCTCCAAAGCATCAGCAAGTACCAGTGGCTGCATAGGCCTAATGTTCAGCCTGGCATATATGTCTTCATAGACCCCCTTCTGTTCTGCACACCAGAAACGAATATCCCCCAGCTCATCATCACGAGGCAGCTCAGCAAACAAGTCAGGGTGACGGATGGTGGAATAGGAGACCGCATCCAAAGTCCTGTAGTTGATCTTGGGCTCCTTGCCCTTCCTCTTGGACACCCCCTTCCTAGTCCTCTTTGCTTGTTCAGCCATGCGCTTCTCTTCGTTCGTCCTTCTCCTCAACTCAACTTCGTCCACTAAGTTACCCTGTCCGTTGTCCCGAAAGTATTTGGCGCGAGGACGGCGCTTGTAGGTCTTTGAAACACAGGGACCACCTGTGAGGAGAATAAGGGCGATAGCAAGGGGATAAGCATACACACAAGTCCAAGAGAAAGCATGGAAAAAGTAGTCAAAAAGTTCATAGGACAAAACTACTCAATGCATACTCCATAGTGAAACTGAAGTAGGATCGAATCTGTCAGCCCGGATTATCCGGCCTGGCCAGGGGCAGATAATCCGGCCCTGGCAAAAATTTTTGATTTCACCTAGATTGCATGCAAAAAAGTAGATCGGGCCTAGAAACTGCAAGACTACGATCTCTATGCGAAAACACATCCTTCTAGACAACATTCCACCCAACAAGTTACACATCTAGCCAAAGATGGGGAGAGAGGGAGTTACCCTCACTCATTGGAGGAAGAGTGTGGAGGAGAAGGTACCCGGAGGCGCGGAGAAGAAGATCCGGGGAGGCCCGGAGAAGCCGGTTGCCGGAGAGGCTTCGGGGAGGGTGAGGGGCGGCAGGCGGCGGCTGAGGAGGAGGAGAGGGCTGGGGAAGAAGTGATGCTCGTTATGAGCCCTTCCCCCCGAGCCCTGCCCTTTAAGATGAAATCTGCCAGCGCCGGATTATCCGGCCAACACTTGGGCCGGATTATCCGGCCTCAAATCTGGTATTCTGTTACACACAGAAGCAGGCCCGCACGTCCCCGAACAACACCCCCACAAGGTGTACAAGGGACTTGTGTGCAAGAATAGATGGCTTAGGGGGTAGGGAAAGGCTTAGGGTTAAGAGTGCCAAACTGAGATGGTACTAGACACTCAAACTTGTAAAAACCAAATCAAATAAAAGCCAAGAGTGAGTGTGATTCCCATAAGAACATGAGAGAGCAAATAACATCCAAAAAGATCCAATTCTCCTCAAGGGAGAGGGCAGTGGCCGAAGCCACCTTGTTGGAGTGTATGGTGTGACACCGCGAAGATATATCTTGGGTTCACGACCAATACTCATCAATAAGCTCACATATCACAACATGATATTAAGAGAAATGATATATCTTGCTATTGGCATTATGGGGGAAGGGTTAGCCCAATGAGTTAGGACCACACTCTCCCTATATTCATGCCCACACCTAGACCAACGAAGGATTGAGATGTACGAGTGAGTGCATGGGTAATCAAGACAAGCTCCCGGAATCAATGATATTTAGCTCATTCCGCAAATAGCAGAATCTTGCTTCATCAAGTGTCTTTGTAAAAATATCCGCCAGTTGGTTCTTCGTGCTCACAAAGGATAGATCAATATCGCCGTGAGCAACATGGTCACGAATAAAATGATTCCGAATCTCAATATGCTTCGTCCTTGTGTGCTGAACATGATTCTACGCAATTCTGATTGCACTTTCATTATCACATAAAAGAGGCACTTTGTCACAATTGACACTGTATTCCTTTAAAGTTTGGCTCATCCACAATAATTGAGAAAAAGCGCTGGCAGCAGCAACATATTCAGCTTCGGCGGTGGAGAGATATACAATTCTGCTTTTTGGAGGGCCAACAAACAAGATATCTTCCCAAGAATTGACAAGCTCCAGAAGTGGATTTCTGATCATCCTTATCACCAGCCCAATCTGAGTGAGTATAACCACATAAAGAGAAATTGGAGCCCTTGGGATACCAGAGACCAATGTTGGGGGAATGAACCAAATATCGAAAGATCCTCTTGACCGCCACTAAGTGGCTTTCTCTAGGAGCTGCTTGATACCTTGCACACACTCCCACACTCAACACAATATCGGGTCTAGATGCGCAGAGGTAAAGAAGAGAGCCGATCATGGACCGGTATACCTTTTGGTCCACATCTTTACCATGAGGGTTGAGTTCAAGATGACACTTTGTTTGCATCGGAGTGGCGACACCATTTAGATCCGTCATCTTGAATCTCTTGATCATGTCTTGGATGTACTTTGCTTGATTAATAAAGGTTCCTTCTCTAAGTTGCTTGATCTCGAATCCAAGAAAGAACCATAATTCCCCCATCATAGACATCTCAAACCTGTCAGTCATAAGCTTTGAAAATTCATCGTTAAAAGTTTTTTTAGTAGAAGCAAAGATGATATCGTCTACATATTGTTGGCATACGAAGAGCTCCCCCTTAACCTTCTTAGTAAAAAGAGTGGGGTCGATTTGCCCAACTTCGAAGCCACGATCTAACAAAAGCTCTTTAAGGTGCTCATACCATGCACATGGGGCTTGTTTAAGGCCATAGAGTGCCTTATCGAGTTTGTAGACATGGTTCGGAAAGTTAGGATCCTCAAACCCCGGGGGTTGCTTTACGTATACCAACTCATGTAGAGGACCGTTAAGGAAGGCACTCTTGATGTCCATTTGCTGCAACTTAAAATTGTTATGTGCAACATAAGCAAGTAGGATACGGATGGACTCAAGGCGAGCCACTGGAGCATAGGTCTCGCCGAAGTCGATGCCCTCAACTTGGGAGTAACCTTGTGCCACAAGTCTTGCCTTGTTCCTCACAACAATGCCATTCTCATCTTGCTTGTTCCTAAAAATCCACTTGGTGCCGATAACATTGCGGCACACTTTGGGTTTCTCCACCAGTTTCCAGACTTTGTTGCGCTCGAAATTATTCAATTCTTCATGCATAGCAATAACCCAGTCTGGGTCTTCAAGAGCTTCAAAGACCTTCTTAGGTTCCACCATGGAGATATGAGCTTGATGCTCACCAAAACTGGCCAATTCTCTTCTTGTAGAAACCCTTCGTCGAAGATCACCAACAACCTTGTCGAGAGTGTGACCCCTCAACTCAAGGTTACGATCAGCCCGAGCCTTGCGACGAAGTTCAATAAGTTTGTTGTCTCTTAGAGGAGGAGATTCATCACTTGAGTCTTCATTGGAAGCATTTTCTTCGCCTTGATCAGTAACTGGAACATCAGTAGCAGGTGGTGGATACGCATGCCCTTGAGGTGAATCCGTAGCCATAACAAGAGGCTACAGAAGTGGAGAGTCAGGGCCGGATAATCCGGCCTGGGAGTACTTGCTGCAGCTTCATCGAGAGGCATGGGACTTGCTTGAACTGGTGAGGGGCCGGATAATCCGGGGCTAGCCGGAAAATCTGGCCTGGAGCTTGCGTTGAAATCTTCACTAGCAGGAGCAACATGGTCAGCTGTAGCAGGGTGGCCGGATAATCCGGTGTCAACCGGAAAATCCGGCCTGGAGCTTTCTGGAACATCTTGACCTTCAGCAGTTGATGGAGATGGTGTAGAAGTTGCCCCCATGGTTGGAGCATGTTGAGTATGTGTAGATGAGGGCTCTATATGAGTAGAGCATTGTCCTTCCCGGTCCGACACAAGGGGTTCCTCAATGGGGCAGAAGAATCCCACGCCCATTCTTCTTATGGCATCTTGGGGTATTTCAACATCTGCATCACAAACACCAACTTGCTCCACACGGGAACCGTCATTTTCCTCGAACACCACACTATAAGATTCTACAACAGTTCTGGAGAGCTTATTGTAGACTCTATAAGTGTGGGATTCGGCACCATAACCAACAAAAATACCTTCTAAAGCCTTCGATTCAAACTTAGATAAACGAACTCCTTTAATAAGAAAGAAACACTTACACCCGAATACCCGAAAGTATGAGATGTTTGGCTTGTTACCGGTAAGTATTTCATACGGAGTCTTGTCCAAGATCTCGCGGAGGTATAAACGGTTGGATGAATGACAAGCAGTAGAGATTTCTTCAGCCCAGAAGTTATATGGAGATTTAAATTCGGCTAACATTGATCTTGACATGTCCATTAGAGTTCGATTCTTCCTCTCGGCTACACCATTTTGTTGAGGGGTGTACGCAGCGGAATATTTATGTCTTATCCCCTCTTCACTTAGGAACTCATTTAAGGTGTAGTTCTTGAACTCCGAGCCGTTATCACTCCTTATAGCCAGAATGGGGACGTTGTGTTGATGTTGAACCTCGTTGGCGAAGTCAATGATAGTTTGTGGAGTTTCACTCTTAAACTTGAAGAAATAAACCCTAGTGTATCTTGAGTAATCATCAACAATCACTAGACAATACTTCTTCCCACCGAGGCTTGCATGAGATGGAGGTCTGAAGAGGTCCACATGAAGGAGCTCCAATATCCTTTTTGAAGAGATAATGATTTTCCTTCGATGAGGTGAATCATGCATTTTCCCTGCAAACACGATCTTTGGCAAAAGACACATTTTCTTTTAGTTTGAGAATATGGCCACCCTTGTGGAGACTTTGCAAAGTTCTCATATTGACGTGGGCTAGTCGGTGATGCCATAGCCAACCCACATCAGCCTTTCCGAAAAGACACATCGGGCCTGTAGTGGTTTTCCCCGAAAAGTCCACCACGTACATGTCGTTTTCGACATATCCCACAAAAGCGACTTTTAGAGACTTGCTCCACAAGAGTACCACTAAATCGGCATCAATGTAAACTGCAAAGCCCATCTTACCAACGGCACGAACTGAAAGTAAATTGTACCCGAGGGTCTCAGCAAGCATAACGTCCACGAGAGAGATATCGTGAGCCACCACAACTTTGCCGATACCCAGTACCTCATATTTTTACTTGTCACCATAGGAGACGGTTATGTGATCAAGGTTTGGCCTCATCTCCGTGATGATATCCTTGCTTCCGGTCATATGACTCGTGCAATCGCTATCGAGTACCCATTTAGAACCACCAGAAGCATAACCCTGCAAAAAAAATTACTTCTTGATTTTAGGTACCCATTTTTCAATGGGTCCTCTCATGTTAGTAACAAGGGTCTTAGGAACCCAAATAGACCAAGGAATGTAACAATCATAAGGGCCTACATAACTAGCATAAACATCACCATAATAATCAGTTCAAAGTTAGGATTGGTTATCCCTGCAAAACCATCATAACTAGTCTTGTCATTGGTAATGTTGCTAGTCTTTGATTGAGCAGTCTTGCTCTTCTTCTTCTTTTTCTTGTTTTTCTTGCTCTTTATCTTGGGTATGTAACCAAGACCTTCTTTCCTTGTCCTTTACCTTTGTTTTGAGAACTTCTTGCAAGGTCTTCTTTTCCAAAGGATGAAGTGGAGGTACTTGGCACATCATACCGTTTCAATTGAGTTTGGAGCTGGTTATGAGACTCATTTAGAGTAGAATGATCACTCTTCAATGCCTTGTGAGCACTTTCAAGATTATCAAACTTCTCCAAAAGTCTAGCATGAACAGCCCCAAAGTCAATCTTTTCTTTCTTTAGTTTCTTTACCTTGGAAAGAGCAAGATCACGTTCATTAATGAGCTGAGCTACAGCTTCTTCTTGTGACTCCTCAAGGGATTCGAGTCTTTCTTCCAAAGATACTCGAGCTTCCTCTTCCTCTTCAAAGGCATTCTTCAAAGAAGCTATCTCCAAGGCATCTTCTCTTTCAATTCTGCCCTTTTCTTCAAGGAGATCTTGGGCTTGAGCAAGTTGCCTCATAAGAGCATCAAAATGGAGTTTGTGCTCACCTTGTAGGTTAGTTAAAATAGTATCCAAGGCAATAACTTCTTATTTCATTTCAAGACTGTCATGATCAGCCATATCCAAAATTATGTTAGTCTTAGGAAATGAAGAGCTAGAAGTTGATACCTCGGATCCTCTTGCCATTAGACAAGTGGCGTTGTTATTGATGGCGTTCTCGTTTGGCGAGTCGAAGAGAGAGGAGGGAGTCAATGTGGTGGCTATAGCAGCCACTTCGCAGGGACTATCATCATCCTCTTCATCTTCACTTGCGGAGGAGTATTCCTCTTGAGCTACAGGGACAATCTTGGGTTGCTTCTTGAAAGGGCCATTCTTCTTAAATAACGGCTTCTTCTTAGGAGCTTTAGATTTCTCTTTAAGAATGAGCCTGCCACCATTGTCTTCTCTATTTTGAAATGGACACTCAGCTACAAAGTGCATTCTATCTCCACAGTTGAAGCAAGTTCTCAATCTTGGGCCACTTTCTCTTCTTCCATTTGACCCGTTCTTGCGCTCAAGGTCAGACTTGGCTTTGGCAGGGTCCTTCCAAAAGTTCCTTGCATAGAATGCCATGTACTCACCATGAGCACGTTTGACCTCATCGGGGAAGTCCATGGATACCCCCTCAAAAGCTCCTTCATCTTCCTCTTGCTCAACAACATTGGCTTTGAGAGCCACATTGACACCCTTTTGCATTCCAATGGCCCGAGCACGGGCATCTTCAGCATTCTTTGCCACCACTTTGAATGACGCCATTTCTTGCATGACTTCGTTGGATGTCATTTGATGATAGTTGTGTCTACCTTCCAGGCTCTTCAAATCCGTTGGCTCGAAAGGCATTAAGGCACTCACATATTTTCTCTTTATCCATGCATAATCAATGTGAGTGGCCCCATGCTTTCGAAATGTTGTTGCGATGCCCTTGAGTCTTCTATACATGTCCTCATGGTTTTCACCATCCAACATGTAGAATCCCTCAGCTTCATTACTAAGGGCATCATACCTATTTCTTCTCATGCTTTCATTTCCAATGAAAAGGTCCGTAAGAGCATCCCACGCCTCTTTAGTTGTGTTGAGATGTTCAATGTGTGGCATGTCCTTGGGACCCACACCCAGCTGTATCATGTGGAGAGCGGTGGCATTCAACTGGCTATCCATAACTTCCCTTCTCGTTAGATTGGTTTGATCTCCAATATGAAGACCTTCTTCAATAATCCTCCACAATTCAATAGAGGAGCTGCAAACATGAGATTTCATTAGGAATTGCCATTGGTTAAAAGAGGATGCAGTGAGCTTGGGTGGATCACCCCTATTGTTTATATGAGGATGAGGGATAGGTGGGTCAGGGGAATATACATGGCGAACCTCACTATATTCCTCCTTACCACTTCCCTTTTTGGAGGTGGAACCATTTAGTTTTTCACCTTCCACGTCATCATCCTTGGATCCAGTGTTACCCTTTTCCTTAGATGATGGTGTGGGAGCCTCAGAGGAGGATGGAGATGGGGCTATGGATGATGTAAGGCGAGCAATCATTTGATTCATCTCCTCCATCTTGGCCTCAAAGGATTTCAACAAGGTTGTTTCCAATGACTTGAGATCATCCATTGTGACCTTATCCACAGCCTCATTTCCATCATCCTTGGTACCCATACTAATCTTAGGCGGTTAAGCCCGAATTAAGAGCCGGGGCTCTGATACCAATTGAAATGGATCGTATGGGCACCTAGAGGGGGGGGTGAATAGGTGATACACCAATTTTTAATTCTTTTTCAATTTTAGGCTTAGCACAAAGGGTAAATTCTCTAGATAAACTATTAGGTGGAATTTTCCTATATGCAAACCTATCTACTAGCAAGTAAAGAGCGAGTGGAAGAGGAACGAGTAAACCAAAGTGAAGCATGTGGAGACACAGGATTTGTTTGACCGTAGTTCCTTCCTTGTTAAGGGAAGTACGTCTGCGTTGGAGGGGTGGGCGGTACTAAGACCACCACGCCACAAAAGGCCTCGCCCTGTTCTCCGATGGATCTCACCACAACAGCCTGATCCACCTTCCACTATAGGTACCCTTCGGGGCGGGCACCGGCGCCTTTACACAACTAGCGGGGCAACAACTCCAGAACAACTTGGAGGCTCCCGAAATGACAACAAGCTGCCACAAAAACAAACTTATCAAATACAATAATAACAAGATCTAGGTATTGACAAGAATACTAGATCAAGGATTTCTCCAAGTGAATGGAGAGGAGTTGAAGCGCTTGATTCTTGATGATGATGATGAACTTCTCCTCCTTCAATTCCACCAAAGATCAAGACCTTCGGGTGGTTGAAGTGGGGGATCGAGAATGAGAGCTCTTGCACAATGTATGGTCAGTTTCGAATGAATCAAGAAGTCTGAATGTTGGGGAAGAAGGGGTATTTACCCCCTTCCGAAACCAGCCATTGCAACCTTTGGGGGCCGGATTATCCGGCCCAAGTGTGGGCCGGATTATCCGGTCTAGGGAAAGACCGCCCTAGACTCAGAATATCTGGCAGATAATCTTCCCCCCTCTCAGAGTGTCGCGTCGAGCTTGCCCTTGATCAACTTCTGGGGCCGGATTATCCGGTCCTATGCGAAGGACAGATTATCCGGCCAGGGGAAGAAAAACCGCCTCAGTTCGGATTTTCTGCTAGAAAATCCGACCGGATACCAAGCGACGCGCCTTGGTTCCTTTTGCTCGAAAACTGGGGGCCGGATTATCCGGCCCATGCGACACCCGGATTATCCGGCCTAGGGAGTAAAAACCGCCCAAGTTCTCGGGTACCGAGCGACGCGCCTTGGCTTCCTTTGAGCGATGAGGTAGGCCGGATTATCCGGCCCTTAGTGGGGCGGATTATCCGGCCCCCCTCAAAACGTCCTGCACACTTAGCACACATGAAAAGTCTCCATATTATTGTTATCTAACACGCAAAACATAGAAAAACATGAAATGTTGTTTCACCAACATTTCCAGTCGTTGGATCTTCTTTTCCATTCTAGCATCTTGACTATTCTATTGATAGTCTTCTTTACTAACCACTATATAGTGTACGAATAACTTTGAATGTTGACCGTTGGATCAAGACTCGCGAATCCCAGCATTTATAGCTATTGGATCTTCTTTTCAATTCTAGCATCTAGAAGATTATATTGATAGTCCTTGGCATAATGAATGCTATGCACAAACCTCAAAACACACTTCTCCATCATACTAGAATCTTCTCCCTTGTTTCTCTAGACCATGTTATCAAAAATTTCATGTGTTAGGTAGCTAATAATCTTTGACTTCTACATGATGATACAAAGTACAAGGACCAAATATACACCCATACTTTATAGATGTTGATCGAATTTAAAAAAATTTGTGCTATACCAATTATAGTTGTATATAGTGATGATATGTCATACGTCTACTATCTAAGTCTCACGTGCAAGGCACATGCAACTTACTAGTATATATAGTGGACCAACAAGATGTACTAATGATTCCTATGTTTTACAAGTTTTCCAACTTCCAAGCTAACTCCGCCACTTGAATGACTCTATGTAGATTTATCAAAATTAGGTCAAATTTTAACTACAAGTAAATTGTAGGTTTCTTTTAATGTTTTAAGAAAAAGCTTTTGGAGGCACCCATCGGACAGTCAATTAATATACTCCCTCCTACCCAAATTAATTGACTTGGATTTGTTTAGATTCGATTGTATCTAGACATGATTTAGTATTAGATACATCCGAATCTTAACAAATTTGAGTCAACTAATTTGGGTTAGAGGGAGTATCAGAAACCACAGAGAGTTTTGACAAGAGGTTCAACTTCTTCCTAAGATTTTGCATCTTGACAAACTTGAACTAGAAGTAAGCATCTATACTTGTCTCGAATTAAATTTATTTTCAGAGTTAACTAATGAAAAAGAAAGTGACATAATAACTTAGCTAGTTACCATAACATCACACATACCAAGACTAGTAGTGTACTACCTCCGTCCTAAGGCTTAAGGCCTATAATTTTTTGAAAAAGTCAAACTACGTAAAGTTTGACCCAGTTTTTAGAAAAAATATTAATATTTACAATATGAAATATATGCTCTTGGATACATCATTAAATATATTTTCACGTGGTATCTATATGATATCATAGTTCTTGATAGTTTTTTAAAAAAGCTTGATCAAACTTTCCGTAGCTTGACTTTAAAAAATATATATAGGCCTTAACCCTTGAGACGGAGGGAGTATGATTCTACAACCTAATAAATTAGGCCTTTGTGTGACACTACACACATGTTATTATCCACTATGAAGGTACATGTGCAACTTACTAGTCTAAGTTATTTAGCATTATGTGACCATCCTAAATTAGAACGGAGGTGTACGTAATGTATGCCTTAAAGGCACCTATTGCGCTGCGCTTCAAGATATTCACCACTCGTGTCGGCTCTCACTGGATAGACGGACAAAACCACTAACTTGTTGATTTGGTACTATATATCGTCGATCTTCTTCTGTCACTGATAGAGAATAAATTCTTCTGTCGCTTTCAGGTACATGCTTTCGTGGAGCTACAACCAGTAGCTCAAGATGACTACTACTCACGCGTGGTGCTCGAGCAATTGTGACTGTCTATTCATAATGGACGGAAAGAATTAGATAATGTATTTTCTTTTGGTTGATGGTTGATTTTTTTGAGAGATTGTCGAATTTTTTTCTTTATTAAACTAAGAGATGTTCGATTTAGGGTCCGATAACGGGGGCGTAGAGGCCGACAGGGGAGAGGAAATTGGCGGTGTGGCAGACAAGCTTATTTGAGGTGGCAGCGTGTGGGTGTACAGATGGTACTGCCGTACTGGTAGCCCATTTTGTGAGCATTTTGTTGTTGTAGTACACAAGAATTCGAGAGTAGTATTCTAGTTTTGGTTCCTTAATTAGCGGTGGAACCTTTATGTGTTTATTAGTTACAGTAGTAGTAGTACAGTAGTACTTGTTCCAAATGTGACTGCACAAGATGATGAATGTAGAAGACCAAAGGATTATTACATTCGGCAAGAGGAGCTTCGAGTATACTCCAAACCGTCTCCCTGCCATGACCATTCATTTGAGAGGATAGTACAGCTCCATCCCGTGCTAGGCTAGGCCTAACCTATTTACTCGATAGGCACCAGGAAACATAGAGAAGAGAGAAAAACCATGCTCGGTAGGCTGTACAATTTCAATCGATTTATTCTATTTTCCTTTTCTCTCTGTCCTCTTCCTCTCCATCTTCTCGCTGATCCCCACTCGCCCACCTTTAGCACACGCCAACGCTGCCATGCCGCTTTCAGAGCATCTCCGTAGCCCAGTTCGATAGGCATTGTAGATTTAGTAGAGAGAAAGACGGCACGCTTGGTTTGATTTCATTCCGTATTTATATTTTCCTCGATCTCCATCCTCACTTCAACTCCAGCGTCCCGGCGCCGGCCATTACCACTCGCACACCAATACAGGCACGCGCCAACGCCGCCATGCTACTTTAGGATCAGCTCCGGCGCTTAGTTTGATAGATTGTTTTCCGTCTCGCCCTGCCAGTTGCCGCTCGCTCTCTCCTCCAAAACACTCAATCAAAACCAAACGCCATCGCCCCCCACCTGCTCGAGCCCTTCCTCGGGATGGCCCAATTGATCGATGACGGTGACACTTCTAGGGTGTTTTCCGATGGCCCCTTGAAGAAATCTCTGCTAGATGCGATGTCATCACCGTCGTGAGCCTCGCCGCCTACAGCAAACGTTATCTTTATTCAGCAACACATACTGCATCCCTATCGAAATCTCATCCGTTTGGTCTCCCATGTGTTCTTCACACTCACTCAACTGAGGTACCGCGTGAGTTCAATGTATTCTACCGCGACAATCACATGAAGCAGTTCTACAAGGGCAACTACTATTGTGGCAGGGGCAAGTAGAAGCCACAGAAGAAGTTCGGGTGGACCTTGTGCAAGCTGACGCCACTAGACAGTTCCTCCTCCGATGCTGTGATGCCATATTGTGAGGGTAAGAAGTGGGCAGGCGCCCATGGAGATTAGATCGCCACAGTTGGCCTCGCCTCGAACTGGGAGCTTGTGAATGTGTTCACTCATCGCCGGATTCCTCTACTAGCGATCTTTGATTTTGAGGCCACACCCGAGGTACTTAAGTTTATCGCGGCTGGTCAGCCTACTAGTCTACTGAAGATAGCCATTTGCTGAGTTCCCACAACTGGTCGGAACTATAAGGATTTCTCTGTCCTGGCCATCTTCAACACGGTAATTGCCTTCCTTGATGGTTCTCATGGTATGTGGATGGTTCTTGAGAACCAGTTCAGCATGTTCAGCTACCGCGATGCAATTATCCACAATGGAGTTGTCTATGCTGTAACTCAGATTAGCGACGTTTATGCATAGGATCCTCGGGCATGGGATAAAATTTCATCCTTCAATTTTCAAGCTTCATCATTCAAATTTTGCACAGCTGACCTCTGAATGTGCTTTCCTTGCAAGGTCATGTGCATCTTCTAGGGATACCTGAATTAGATGGTAATCATGAGTATAGTCCTGATCTGTGGTGGTTAGCAAGATCTCCTGATGGTGGTAGCGTTATTCTGATAAATACTATGGGCGTTAGTGCTAGGCGGTATGAAAGTAGTTATCCTATGGCTGAAAATGTTGGTTATCATCACGGCCGCAATATTCACACCTATTCTACTGGGTTTTGCTGCCATGTGTCCTAGATTGACAGTAGTAGGTTACTTCTACCGAGGCAATGGTGGAGGGTTTTAGACCTTGGAGCATTTTCTATCGTCCTTGGATTGAACTATCCAATTACCATTCCAGTTGGCGCGGTAGGACTTGGCCCTAGAGATCTAATGAGGAGCAATTGTGTATACACCTCGCCGCATGGAGTTAGTATCGGTGGATTTAATATTTGTCCTGAAATATGCCGCATCAGTATGAATGCTCAAGACGCTGTTGTTGGTTTATCAACCAACATTGGCTGGAATTTCCCTAAAAAACATTGGCTGGATTTGGCAGCAAACTCCGTTCTAGTTCATCCCAAGCTTGGCCAACACGGAGGATTGGAACCGGCATAATTAACAGTTCAAGGGAGATCATATGGAATAGGGATTTGCGTATCTTGAATTATTTCCTTTGCCTTATTTGTATCGTCTGGCCTCGGCCGTTAACTTGTTGTACTCTAACACTCATTTCGCTGCAATGTAGTGCAAGGCCTGCGATTTGATAAAACTCCTTATGTATGCAAGCCATAGTTTTAGTTAGTGCGGTTCGAATATTCTGCAACTTGTTGCGCCCGCACCCCTTTATTATTTGTTGCACTTTCGAGTACACAAAATATGTGAAATAAATCCGGAACATTGGCTATGTTGTATCTTGTGCATCTACAATATTCGGTCCCACAATAAGATCTTATGTGACCTGTGTCAATGAAAAAGAAAAAACCTAAGCGAACAATATCTTGTGTTTATTTGTTCATTTTGTGGTGGCCAGGCCATTTACTAGTAATATTTTTGGGATGGAAATTTAAAGATGAACTATATATATATGATCTATGTTCATGATTTATTTCACATTTTCTGAAAACTTGGAAGTGCCACATGCAACAACTTGTTGCCGGTGGAGCTAGTTGCAAATTGTAATTTCCGTCATGGACGTACCTAGTGGCTCTAAGCGCACGGTGCATGCAGATTCTCACTGGCAGGTCGAGCCAACCTTAACAGGGCCCACATGTCAGTGAATCGGAGCCCCACAAAGTCATGCACGTTGTCCGACTTAAGCGAAATCTAGTGTCCTTGCACGTCTCTCATTTTGTGGCGCGGTTGAATGTTGTACACGTGTAATTCCATGTACGTTGTACTAGAACATATATGAACACATGGATTATGTCAAAAATACCATGGACACACCTGTACTATGCATTATATCTGGTGTATATATTTTTGGTTCTGTGCTACGAGTTCTGCATGTAGGGGAATAAGATGAAAGTACATGTGTCCATGTCGCGGCTACTACTACTAGTAGTAGTTCGGCCTCCTATTTTCCATTGAAAATACTAGTACACTATGTTGAAATGAAAGCTATAAAAAGAAAACCCTCTAGTCAAAATGATGTGACTAGACAATAGTGCACCTCTGATACGTAGTAAGTAGGAGTATTGTCAAATTACTAGCTACGTGGCGTGCTAGGCTAGCATATAGTGAAGTCTAGGCGGTGGTGTCCTCGATCCCCAGTCCCCACTCCGCTCATCTTCTTCCCCAGTCCCCACTCCGCCCATGATCTCCCCCACACTCTCTCTTCTAACGCTCCCCTCCTCCTGCAGAAAACCCTAGCCGCACTTGGCATCCGCCTAAATCCATCCGACTGTGATGGCCAATTCGAAGTTCAGCGGGCGATGCAAGTGGGATCAACTCAGCATGGACGATGTCGACCTCATCATTCAGCGTCTAGACATTTCCAGCATCGTCAGGCTAGCCACATGCTTCAAGATGAAGTACGATCGTATCGCCAACAACGAAGGTACGAAATGGAATGTTCACCATTAGAATGAACCCTGCCTACTAATGCCTCAGCCTGCTTATTAGTTTGACGAGCACTATGACGATACGAGGGTACATCGTCTGCACGACATGGTGTACGACGTGGTGCCCCTCGACCATCCTCGGTGCACCGCCATCCTCCCCTTCATGCACGAAAAATTCTGGGTTGGCATGAACGGCGACTGGCTCGCCGCGGTGGACCAGCGCGGGGCCTGGTGCCTAGCGAACATCTACACATATCGAGTAATCGACCTTCCATCGACGATACTTGTGACATTGCAGCCGCCTCACATCAACAATATAACCTGTAATGCTACTAGCCAGCCAGGGTTCCCCCAGTTACATGTAGTCATTTCTGAACTCATTCACATTTCAAAAGTTTTTTTTACGAATCTGAAGGTATGGAGAAAAGTTCAATAAGTCGTGGGATGGATCTCTTGAGTTGTTGAAGATCGTAATCTGCAGAGTGCCCACAGAAGCTGGGGGTTACACAGACTATAAGCTCCTTGTGTTGTTCGACAATCAAATCGCCTACCTGGAAGGCGGTAGCCAAGTTTGGAGATGTCTGGAGCATTCAGGTCTTGGAAGATGACAGTATTATGATGCCACTGAACATGGTGGCCTCATTTTTGCGGTCACAAGTCAAGCCTACACCTTGTGCTGGGATCCCACATTGGAAGGTAATTCTAGTTCCATCATGTACATTGCGAGTGATTCAGTGAAGTTGTTCTTTAACTACCTTGTTTATGTTTTACCTTTCGTATGACTGAATGAGCACAAGATTTATTTCCTAAAAAAATGAATGAACCATTGCCAGTAATGAATTAGTACTAGTCATATGCCTTCCAAAAATATAGTGTATGATGGCGTCCTTGCACTACTATGTTCGTTCATTGTCAAAATATGAAAGGTATTATTAACCAGCATCTCAATTGTGAGTGTAACACAGTAAAGCCACGTTTTTTATCTGTTTGTACTTTCAGGCCCTCCTCGGATTGTAAGAATCACATAGGGATTTTGTAGGACACCAATCTTTACTTTTTGGATTTTGCCTTGGGATTTAGAGGAATTGTGTAGGATTTTTGTAGGATTTGGATCCTTAGAATATTTTTTTCTATAAAATGATGTTTGATTCGAAAGAGTATAATCCTTAGGAATTCCTTCAAAGGATTCCTTTGCACTCTATTTTGGAGGAAAATTTTCATCCACTCCAACCTATTTGCACAATTCCTTTGGTCTTCCTGTGCAATCAAACACCACTTGATCCAAAATACTGTAGCCATCTAATCCTATAGAATTCAAGTGGACATGCCTCTATATAAAAAATGTGGTGCTTCCTCTTTTGAAACTTACAACAACTAGGAAACTAAGATAAGCAAGAAATCCAAATGTTCGGAATAGCAGAGTAAGAAATGCAATTCCTAATGTTGTTAATTTATTGAGTAATATTATTGTCAAGATTTGCCTATTCGCACTATTAGCATGAACAATGAAGAATGATGGTGTTACAATATGTATGCTAGTAATGCACTTTTTGTCTCGAATTCGAATGTTGCAGGAAACAAGGGGCTTCCGTTTGTAATCACATCACCTATTCTGAATGATCGGCCATGCATGTGGTTCCTCGCTCGATCCGCTGATGGTGAACGCTTGATGATCATAATTACAACGTATGGCATGGGGGTTGCCCATGCCGAAGATGGTGAAATCATTCATCATGCTAAAAATAGGACTAACCTACGCCTATATCCTACCTCTCATGTCTACATTTTTGAAGAGGATCCTAGCTCTGCTGGACCTCCAGGGGTCATCGGTTGGAGGCAGGTTAACAGCCTGGGGGACAACTCTCTGTTTCTCAGTCTCAATTATCCAATCATTGACAAGATGATGAAGAAACGTGGATGCAAGGTTGCTGATGGCACATTGTTCTCATTCACGAGGAAAAACTGTGTGTACACAACATACAGGAGATTTTGTGGAATACAATTCCCTCAGATTAAACGATGCAACCTGCAGCCAACTGAAGGTGAGCCTGTGGCAGTTATCAGCCTTCCCAAAGATGGTTGGAACTCTGTGCGACAGGTGGCAATTTCGTTTAGGACTAGTTTAGGTTTGGTATGCTCGTTGTGTCGTCCCTAGACTGAGCTGTGGATCTTTCTGGTGTATCGTTGTGTCATCTTTTTTGCATCGTGGTTCAACAGTTGACTGTTTGTACACTAGTTTTAGTGTCCATCTTGAATCAGTTTATATGAGCCATGTCGTGCTTCTGTATTTAGTATTACCTTCCACGGTATAATCCATGTAGTTGTGCTTATTTCGTAGCATGATTTCTGTACTATAGTTTTTAGTACTATTACTGTCTTGTATATACGAGACTCGTGCATTTTTTTTGAACCATCGCACCTCGTGCAGCTTGGTATTTTGAGAGGAATATTCCTTATTTCCTCTTAGCGAATAGGGCAAAGTAGGTCACTTCTTCTTATAGCGCCACGAAACAGGCCTTAACTGGGCTATAATTGATCTTGGCTCGTTACGCAAAAGTAGACCGAGACGCCATAGGATGATAGCCTCAAATGTTTATGCCGATATTCTAAAAAAAAGAGTTAATGCAGACCCTTCGAAAAAAGAAAAATTGTTTATGCAGACCGCATATTGTCTCTGGTACATGGCATACTTTTGGCGCTACTGTGAAATTACTTGTTCAATACAGTATGTATCCTTGCCCATTTTTCTGTATGTGAAATGAACAACTCAAGCTCTGATGTGACATGAACAAGTCAAGCTCTGATGTGCTGACATTGTACTGTCTGTGCTAGTGTAGAAACTGGTTGTATTATTGTGTTCGAAACTGCGAACTAAATGTGCGAATTCTGAGCCTTTTTGCATGAGGACAATGCCACGTGTTGGCGCTAATTGTGGCATCTACTAACCTCATTGTACGAAAGCATATAACTTCAAGTGATCAGTTTAAGATGGTGCTTACCCAAGCTGTTTGCGGCTGGGCAAGTCAAGGCCACCGTGTGTCTATCGCCAACAGTTTATATGGAATGATTACAAGGTTTTGAGTACATCAAATCAATTGGGAAATTAGGCTGATTCAAAGCCACCCAAACCATCTCGAAATATATCCTTTGGTGAAAAGATGATTGCGCATTGTAAGACTTGATGTGACACGATTTTATGTTAATCAGTCAAACTCCATCCAGTACTTTCCATGTTCGAATCCTGCGCTGCCCAAGTTCCTCGCTATGTATAATAAGGCGCAATATCGGTCACTTTTCTCCATTTCCAACTTCATTCTTTCGGATTGAGCGTAGGTATAGCCAGGTCAGGTGGACCATCGACCTTTAGTACAATAAATTTTTACTACTCAACCTATGAAAACGAATATTTCAACCCCACTTCATACAAAAAACTTCCCATACTCTTGTTTCAAAAAAAAAACCCTTAATTATCCTTTTGTGCTGAGCAGATTATATATTTTTAAGGGTACCAACTGCATTTTTTTTGGAGGATGGGGTACAAACTACATTGAATTTGGCCGGCTCCGAGACGGACCCAAGGTTTGCGCCAATGTGAAAAGAGTTCCCATTCAACCCAAACTTGCCCAAAACCTTGCAAATTTAGCCTGCCGGGTCAGATGGACTGCCGACCCACGACATATTGAGTACATTGAATTTTCAGTGAGGAGGTTATTAGAAAATAGTACTACATTCTACCAAATTGTGGCCCCAAACCTCGCTAATTTATCCTTCCGGGTTCAGGTTGGTTGTGGGACGCCAACCCTCAACACATTATTACTTGGTTTTTTAAGCTCGAACCACACTGAAGAAGTTTTGGTAAGGAGCCCATGATAAGAAGCCCATTGGTTCACAAGATTGGACCCAAGTTATTTTTTTATCACCCAAAATTTTCTTAATTTAGTATTTCCATGCCATTCTGATAAAGTATAGGACAATCTTCTCCTACCCATGTTGTATTTGTACAGAGCATTTAGCATTTTTTTCTGGCAAGTCGTCAGGGTCGCTGCCTTTTCATTTTAAGTGATTTCAACATTTCTAAATGTAAACTTTTCCAGTAGTGGCATAGATGGTTCGGGCATACTGGAAGCACACGCGGTTCCCATTTGTTGATGTCTTGAGTTTGATTCCTAGTTTTTTCCATATAAATATATAATATATAGTATAATCTTTGTTGTTCTTTTACATTTTTTCCATCATACACACGTTTCTTACACAGAGAAGGCTGACATCTAGGACCCAACAACGTTGCCAAGGTCAAAACAGCGGAGTGCATCATACACACTTTGCATTTGCAGAGACGCTGACATGTTGGACCCAGCAGAGACCTTATACAGATGTTGCATCGAGCAATCAATGTTTCATTTATAGAGAGGCTGATATGTGGGACCCAGCAGCACGACCTTATACAGATGCTGCATCGAGCAACGTTGCCAGTTCGAAACAAGGAGGCGTGAGCGAGAAAAAAGTTCAGCATGCACATGTTTCTTGTAATGAGAGGATGAATAGGGGACCCAGCAGCGTGAGCAAATGGCAGATTCGTCGAGCAACGCTATCTAGTTCGGAACAGGGTAGCGCTACAGAAGGAAAAATTCCATCATACCGACGATTCTTCTAATGTGACGCTGACATAAGGGACCCACCAGCCTGAATAAACGGCTGATGCAGTGAGCAAAGCTATCAAGTTCAGAACATGAAGGCGCGACAGAGGGTAAAAAATCCATCATACACACGTTTCTTCTAATGAGAGGATCACATGTGGGGCTTAGGAGGTTGGTTAAACGGTAGATGTGTCGAGCAGCGCTATCAACTCGGAACGGGGTAGCACCAACGAAGGAAAAAAATCCATTATACACACGTTTGTTCCAATGGGAGGATGACATGTGTGGTCCAACATCGTTATTAAACGGTAGATGCATCGAACAATGCTATCAATTTCGGAACAGGGTAGCACGAGCCAAGGAAAAAAACTAGCATACACACATTTCTTCTAATGACAGGATGACATGTGGGGCTCAGGAGGTTGGTTAAACGGTAGATGCGTGGAGCAGCACTATCAACTCGGAACGGGGTAGCGCTAGCGAAGGAAAAAATTTCATCATACACACGTTTCTTTTAATGAGAGGATGACATGTGGGTCCCAAGAGGTTGATTAGACGGTAGATGCATCAAGCAGTGCTATCAACTTCGGAACAGGGTAGCGGAGAGAAGGAAAAAAATTCCATCATACACACGATCCTTCTAATGAGAGGCTGACATGTGAGACATAGCAGCCTGACTAAACGGCAGGCGCCCCGAGATACGTTATTGAGTTCAAATCACGGAGGCACGACCAAAAAGTATAGTCTGCTAGAGACACTGATGTTCAGGACCCACACGCCTCAAAAGACTTTGGCGAGTCAACATCGCGTGAGGAAACGAAAATCTTGCTTCTGCCACGCGCTGGTCGAGCTTCCTCCATGTTTTTAGCAGATCCGTTGTAGTAGAGGGCCATGAAACCGGAAAAAAAAGTTTTCCATCGGCCACGGCCGAGCCGAGAATTTCGTGGCGGAAGACGGGCCTTTTATGATGACCGTCGGGCCAATTCATTACGGAAGGAAACTTTTCTTATAGTGACACACTTGCAATGACTCTAGTTGATCCATCTGGTTTAGGAAAAGAACACACATACAATGACATCTAGTGGATCCACGTAGTTTATGAAAAGAACACACATGTAATGACATTAAGTGGATCCATGTGGTTTTGGAAAAGAACACACATGCAATGACATCTAGTGGATCCATGTGGTTTAGGAAAAGAACACACAAGTAATGACATTAAGTGGATCCATGTGGTTTTGGAAAAGAACACACATGCAATGACATCTAGTGGATCCATGTGGTTTAGGAAAAGAACACACATGCAATGACATCCAGTGGATCCATGTGGTTTATGAAAAGAACACACATGCACTAACTCTAGTGGATCCATGTGGTTTAGGAAAAGAACACACATGCAATGACTCTAGTGGATCCATGTAACACCCCGTCCAGTGGGCCTAGGGGGTGTCACTCCTGGCAGCTTAATACGATATCTAGACTGGCCCCACAGACCAACACTAGTCTTTTCTGCGCACTTTGTCATCACTCGTGCACACCCAGTACCCACTTCTTGATCGTCCACTACAACACCCTCAAATCAGCCCTATGCAAGTTTTAGCGCTTCCCGCCAAACCCGCATAGAAACGATTCAAGGACGCCCACCAGGCCCTTGCGTGCGGGTGGAGAACGAAGTAATACCGTTACACATTAGTCCATGATGGAACCCACAGAACATATATATATATATACAACAACGACTCCATGAGTCAAGAATACAGATACACAGTACAAGATCCAAATCACCTTGAAATCGATACGGCGTCCGAGTACGGACAAGATGCAAATGGGGCTAAGAGCCCTGAAGAATAACCAATGGCATCCATAACCCTGCCCAGGCCAAGCCAGAAGGGTAACCCTGCTAACGACGTCGAACATAACCTGCTAAAACAAAAGGGGTGCCGACAAAGGGCAAAGGAAAAAAGAGGAGCGTCAGTACTGAGGCCAGTACGCGGTGAGGCTAGAATTCGGCGGCTCTCGCCTACATAGGTATGGTGGACTGAAGCGGCAGCGCAACACCACTAAACAACCTATAGAGACTCAGTAAAACTGGCGGCTTTTAGAGAGGGATAAGAAAGAAATATCCGGATCCAACCTGATAGTAACACCAAACATACCCATCCTGGTATTCCCCCTCGAGACCAAACGAGAAAGTCAAACCGAGGAACTCACACGGTTGGCAGTTTTATTCTTTCGATTATAGTTGAAGCACTTACTAGTCAGATATAGATAGCATGAGTCATCCTGATAGCATAAGTAGTGGGCAGTTTTAATGACCATTCCGTTGTAGTTGGAACATTTACTAGTCAGATATAATTGTCCTGGGGAATCCCAAAACCCAGCAATTGTTGGCACTTTTATCACATTCGATGGCAGTTGCAATACTTACTAGGCAGGTACAGCATGTCACGAAACAACCCCAGATCCACCAGTTGGCATTTTATTATCCATTCCGTGATAGTTGAATCTGATTACTAGTCATATCTTAAGTCCAGTTTATATCACTACTTTAGTTATGCTTGTCTATGATCGAGATACTGTGCTCCAAGTCGTCCATAACCGCAGACACGGCTTTCAGAAAGATTTACCCTGCAGCGGTGCACAAATAGCAACACACACACGATCAACCTCGGAAAAACCAACTCAAAACCCAACGAGTCTTTCACGACAAAGCACTCACAGGATTCAGAAAATATTTCAGGGGGCCACCCCATTAAGCCACCCGCAACGAAGTTGGCCGGCTCCAGGACGGACCCAAGGTTTGCGCCAACGGCTGTAAACGACTGGGAACACGAAAGTGTGACTGGGCTTATCAATACCGCGAAAACACTCCGCAATCCTAAATAGTACAGGTGCTCCACGCACAATCTTAAATAAAGCAGTAAAACATGGCATAAGTACAGGATAGTAATATAGCCCCAAACTATTTTGTGGCCCCAAGAAATAAGAAATGGATCAAGTTCTGGCTAAGGGGGATTCATAGAGTCTCCCGTTTGTGGATAGTGCGAATAGTCAAGGAACATGTATCAAGTACTCGGGGCCTACAGGACACAAGTGGGCATAAAAACCAAATAGCATATATTGCCCACTGGTGCCTCTTTCATTAGTTGTCCCAGCAATTTAATAGTTGTATTTAAAGTCATGATCATCTCCACCTTTAAGCATCTCCACCATTAAGCATGTGCCAACCTTCCAACAACAGTGGGACAACAACGACGCAAAGCAGCACCTGAGCAAGCAACTACGACTCGCAAGGCCGACTGTCTATCAAACAACAGGCAATAGGATGTGTCCAAGGCAATATAGAGGCTGCAGGGAATATAAATGGTACACGGAAACTAAAGCATCGCAACGTGGATAGCAATTGATCAACAGGAGGAAATAAAGACTATAAATGCAAAATAGGTAGAAGGGGGAAGATGCTCGCCTGGGAAACATAGCCGAAGGATCATATCCGGAGAACTTGTCGATACTCGCATCAACTCATCGGCCTAATCCGCGAAGAAGCAAACACTAGAAGAAACACCGGATGCAATATTTAATACTATGGCAGAAGATCCGGCATGCTTATGATATGATTCATGGCATGGCACAGTTGTAGTGCAATTAGGCAATATTAAGCGGAACCGGGGTCCCGACAATTAATTAAATGGTTCAAGTTATTTATCTACCCCACAAATTAAATGTTGTCTTAACAAGGCAAAACATGGTATCGGTTCGCTACACAAATTTAAATGGAGTCCAGAATAAGACTAGAATAGCCCGCATATAGACTCCATATTTAATTATGAGGTGAATCGGCATAATGCCCCCAAACCATAGACAGGTATGCATGCATGAACAATTTAATATGCGACAATTGATAATGTCATATTATAAAAATAGGGGCTTAGGGTCACACATCTGGGTTCGGAAGATCTTGGGTTCCGGGGGTTCGGGTCTCAGGCTTCGACGGGGGGAACGGTTCGACGAGATCGGCCTTGGACAATGGAAGGAGAGTTTGGCGTTCCGGAAAGAAGGACTTGGCGTTCTGCGGTGAAGTGCTTGTTGTTCCGGTGGCGATCTTGGCGGTCATCGGGCCCGGACTTCGCCTCTGGGAACAGGTCTTTCGGGTCAGGACGAACTTGGTGTTCCGGGCATCTCCGAGTCGAGGATCTTGGCGTCCGGGTTCCTCGGCATCGGGTCCGTGAAGATCGTGGCATCCGTGTAGTAGATCTTGTCAGTCCCACCCCAAAGGCCTTGTCGTTTCGCGGTAGAGATCTTGGCGTGACGGGGTCTTCGAGCCTCGGCCATCTCATCCGAGTCGGAGATCCTGGGGCTTGGGAGGGTCTTGAACAACCACGACAGCAAACCTCTCAAACAAAAACACCACTAGCACCGTGTTCAACCATATCTAGAAACCTCGAGGCAAGCTTGAACGGGACAGCACGGAGCAGATCTTAGGCTTCTGTTGCGGCTCGATCAGGTGATGACGCGGGCCCGCACGGTCGAGGCAAGGAGCCCCGGGAAGCAGGGTCCTGGACGGTGGATCCTAGCACCTGGCAGCGGCGACGAGTGGTGCTACGGCAGAGGGGAGGCGCGGAACAAGGGGAAGAGCAACGCGAGGAAGGGGTTGGGGGTCGGGTAGCAAGCACATATCGACGGGGTCGCGTGCTGTGCGACTGGAGAGGGCGACATGGAGGAGGGTCGAGTCCGGGGCGGCGGCCCGGTGAGGTGGATGAGCGGCGCGTGGCGGCTCTGGCGGCGGAGAAGGACCAGAGTGGTGGCAGCTCGCGTGCGCAGCCTGCAGATACGCAGGGACGCAGGTAGTCGCTCGGCAGGAGATGGCAGCGACGGGGAGAGGAGGAACCACAACGAGGAGGCAGTGGAGCTCGTCGGGGGCGGGGATCCGAGGCGGCGGCGGGAGAAGTCACGGCGAAGGAGATGGTGGGGAGGGGATCGCGATGGGTGCGGGGTTGGTGGCGTGGTAGAGAGAGAGAGGGGGATGGGGACAGGACACGAGGTGGGGCCGTGTGGGCCAGGCAGGTGACGGGGTAGCGTGCTGGGATCGAGGTGGTCGGCCGGGCGGTTTGAACGTGGGAGGAGGGGCAAGCGGCGTGAGGTGGAGGGAGATTAGGGAGGGCAGGTGGGGGCATGTCAGGGGTTGGGTGGCAGGTGCGGTGTGTGTG
The DNA here is from genome assembly GCA_910589775.1 of Avena eriantha. NCBI lineage: Eukaryota > Viridiplantae > Streptophyta > Magnoliopsida > Poales > Poaceae > Avena > Avena eriantha. Next base: position 274,550,613 of record OU342742.1, read on the forward strand.
TGTGCGCAGTGAGGTGCACAGCGGCGGCTGTGGAAGGATGAGAGGGAGGGATTAGGGTAGGTGGGCAGATGGGTTGGGCTAGGGTAGCCGGTTAGGTTTGGGTTTGACTTAGGGTAGGTTATTTGGTTTTTAATGGGGGTGGCCAGCTGGGTCGGTTTGGCCCGGTTCGGCTGCCCCAAAACAAATATAAAATTTTATTTGTTTAGAACGGGGCTTTTCAAATCTGTTTGTAGATGAAACAAAATATTCCGGAGATCCGGGTTTTAATTTGAAATAAAGACGGGGCGTTTAGAAAACCAAAAGAAGGCTTTTCCAAAAATAGTCTTTAAACAAACCATGCAAGATGATGACGATGCTCAAATGCAATGTGTCATGATGACATGAGCATGCGGTCATGATAATGCAATGCGTAAAAACACAGCGATTTTCTAGTAGTGGTTTTAGCGGGGTGCTACAATTCGACACCACTAAGAATGGATCTCGCCCTCGAGATCCGCCTCATGGTCCGGGGAAGAAGGCTGATGACATGAATCTCCGTGCTTCGTGTAGATCTTCGCGACACGACTAACAAAGATCCTTGTCCATGATCGCCGGGAGAACACTCCAGGGACAAAGGGCGAAGGTAGAGGTACCAACAAACAAAGCCACCTCTAAGTTCGATAGAAGGAGAGAAGCGATGCATTCTCATCCACTTCAATGTACAAGAGCGAATAGAAAGGGTAGTCGGCATGGGGGCCAATCCATCACGCACCCAAACTATTACTCCGCACAATCAGTAGAAAATCGTGCAACCATTCTCAGAATCAGACTGAAGATCTCAACAATCGAGGTTCAGAAACAAAGAATTGATGCAGGCTCTGCATCGGATCTGGTGTAGATGATGTCGTCGCGTCGAAAAACACCGGAAGGCACAGACAAGGAGCAAAGAATGGTACCACAGATAAAGGATCACTCAAATAGCATGAAGTCCGGAAGTAAAAACACCGTTACCAAAGAAGGAAGAGAAACCCTGAAGGTACGACGGAAACCCAACCACGAGAATTCCTGGACTCGAAGAAAAGATAAGAGAACCGATCCAAAACACGCAGAGGTAAGAGGAGAATAGTAGAGGGTAAGGAGTAAAAGCAGACCTAGTCAGATCTATCCAACCGATTTTACAAAATAGTTTTGACACTCTACTTCGGCCGTTAGCTAGGTTATCCTACAGGCTGGACTTGTGGGGTATCGCAATTGCTGAGCTCTGATACCACTCCGTAACACCCTCAAATCGGCCCTATGCAAGTTTTAGCGCTTCCCGCCAAACCTGCATAGAAACGATTCAAGGACGCCCACCAGGCACTTGCGTGTGGGGTGGAGAACGAAGTAATACCATTACACATTAGTCCACGATGGAACCCACAAAACATATATATATATATACAACAACAACTCCATGAGTCAAGAATATAGATACACAGTACAAGATCCAAATCACCTTGAAATCGATACAGCGTCCGAGTACGGACAAGATGCAAATGGGGCTAAGAGCCCTGAAGAATAACCAATGGCGTCCATAACCCTGCCCAGGCCAAGCCGGAAGGGTAACCCTGCTAGCGACGTTGAACTTAACCTGCTAAAACAAAAGGGGTGCCGAAAAAGGGCAAAGGAAAAGGAGGAGCGTCAGTACTGAGGCCAGTACACGGCAAGGCTAGAATTCGGCGCCTCTCGCATAGATAGGTATGGTGGACTGAAGCGGCAGCGCAGCAGCACTAAACAACCTATAGAGACTCAATAAAACTGGCGGCTATTAGAGAGGGATAAGAAAGACCTATCCGGATCCAACCTGATAGTAACACCAAGCATACCCATCCTGGTATTCCCCCTCGAGACCAAACGAGAAAGTCAAACCGAGGAACTAACACGGTTGGCAGTTTTATTCATTCGATTATAGTTGAAGCACTTACAAGTCAGATATAGATAGCATGAGTCATCCTGATAGCATAAGTAGTGGGCAGTTTTAATCACTATTCCGTTGTAGTTGGAACATTTACTAGTCAGATATAATTGTCCTAAGGAATCCCAAAACCCAGCAATTGTTGGCACTTTTATCACATTCCATGGGAGTTCCAATACTTACTAGGAAGGTACAGCATGTCACCAAACAACCCCAGACCCACCAGTTGTTGGCATTTTAATATCCATTCCGTGATAGTTGAATCTGATTACTAGTCATATATTAAGTCCAGTTTATAGCACTACTTTAGTTATGCTTGTCTATGTTCGAGATACTGTGCTCCAAGTCGTCCATAACCGCGGACATGGCTTTCAGAAAGATTTACCCTGCAGGGGTGCACAAATAGCAACACACACATGATCAACCTCGTAAAAACAACCTCAAAACCCAACGAGGCTTTCACGACAAAAGAATCATAGGATTCAGAAAATATTTCAGGGGGCCACCCCATTAAGCTACCCGCAACAAAGTTGGCCGGCTCCGTGACGGACCGAAGGTTTGCGCCAATGGATGTAAACGATTGGGAACCCGAAAGTGTGACTGGGCTTGTCGATACGGCGAAAACACTCCGCAATCCTAAACAGTACAGGTGGTCCACGCACAATTTTAAATAAAGCAGTAAAACATGGTATAATTACAGGATAGTAATAAAGCCCCAAACTAGTTTGTGGCCCCAAGAAATAAGAAATGAATCAAGCTCTGGCTAAGGGGATTCATAGATTCTCCCGTATATGGATAGTGCGAAGAGTCAAGGAACAGGTATCAAGTACTCGAGGCCTACGGGAAACAAGTGGGCATAAAAACCAAATAGCATATATTGCCCACCGGTGCCTCTTTCATTAGTTGTCCCAGCAATTTAATAGTTTTATTTAAAGTCATGATCATCTCCACCATTAAGCATCTCCACCATTAAGCATGTGCCAACCTTCCAACAACGGTGGGACAACAACGACACAAAGCAGCACCTGAGCAAGCAACTACGACTCGCAAGGCCGACTGTCTATCAAACAACAGGCAATAGGATGTGTCTAAGGCAATATAGAGGCTGCAGGGAATATAAATGGTACACGGAAATTAAAGTATCGCAACGCGGATAGCAATAGATCAACAGGAGGAAATAAAGACTATAAATGCAAAATAGGTAGAAGGGGAAGATGCTCGCCTGGGAAACATAGCCGAAGGATCATATCCGGAGAACTTGTCGATACTCGCATCAACTCATCGGCCTAATCCACGAAGAAGCAAACACTAGAAGAAACACCAGATGCAATATTTAATATTACGGCAGAAGATCCGGCATGCTTATGATATGATGCATGGCATGGCACAGTTGTAGTGCAATTAGGCAATATTAAGCGGAACCGGGGCCCCGACAATTAATTACATGGTTCAAGTTATTTATCTACCCCGCAAATTAAATGTTGTCTTAACAAGGCAAAACATGGTATCGGTTCGCTACACAAATTTAAATGGAGTCCGGAATAAGGCTAGAATAGCCCGCATATAGACTCCATATTTAATTATGAGGTGAATCGGCATAATGCCCCCAAACCAAAGACAGGTATGCATGCATGAACAATTTGATATGCGACAGTTGATAATGTCATATTATAAAAATAGGGGCTTAGGGTCACACATCTGGGTTCGGAAGATCTTGGGTTCCGGGGGTTCGGGTCTCAGGCTTCGACGGGGGGAACGGTTCGACGGGATCGGTCTCGGACAATGGTGGGAGAGCTTGGCGTTCCGGAAAGAAGGACTTGGCGTTCCGCGGTGAAGTGCTTGTTGTTCCGGTGGCGATCTTGGCGGTCATCGGGTCCGGACTTCGCCTCCGGGAATAGGTCTTCCGGGTCTCGACGAACTTGGTGTTCCGGGCATCTCCGAGTTGAGGATCTTGGCGTCCGGGTTCCTCGGCATCGGGTCCATGAAGGTCGTGGCATCCGTGCAGTAGATCTTGTCAGTCCCACCCCAAAGGCCTTGTCGTTTCGTGGCGGAGATCTTGGCGTGACGGGGTCTTCGAGCCTCGGCCATCTCATCCGAGTCGGAGATCTTGGGGCTTGGGAGGGTCTTGAACAACCACGACAGCAAACTTCTCAAACAAAAACACCACTAGCACCACGTTGTACCATATCTGGAAACCTCGAGGCAAGCTTGAACGGGACACCACGGAGCAGATCTTAGGCGTCTGTTGCGGCTCGATCAGGTGACGACGCGGGCCTGCACGGTCGAGGCAAGGAGCCCCGGGAAGCAGGGTCCTGGACGGCGGATCCTAGCAGCTGGCGGCGGCGACGAGTGGTGCTGCGGGCGAGGGGAGGCGCGGAACAAGGGGAAGAGCGACGCGAGGAAGGGGTTGGGGGTCGGGTAGCAAGCACAGATCGACGGGGTCGTGTGCTGCGCGACTGGAGAGGGCGACGTGGAGGAGGGTCGAGTCCGGGGCGGCGGCCCGGTGAGGTGGATGAGGGGCGCGTGGCGGCTCTGGCGGCGGAGAAGGACCACAACGATGGAAGCTCGCGTGCGCAACCTGCAGACACGCGGGGTCGCAGGGAGTCGCTCGGGAGGAGATGGCGGCGATGGGGAGAGGAGGAACCACAGCGAGGAGGCGGTGGAGCTCGTCGGGGGCAGGGATCCGAGGCGGCGACGGGAGAAGTCGCGGCGACGGAGATGGTGGGAGGGGATCACGATGGGTGCGGGGTTGGTGGCGTGGTAGAGAGAGGGGGATGGGGACAGGACGCGAGGTGGGGCCGTGTGGGCTAGGCAGGTGACGGGGTAGCGTGCTGGGATCGAGGTGGTCGGCCGGGCGGTTTGAACGCGGGAGGAGGGTCGAGCGGCGTGAGGTGGAGGGAGATTAGGGAGGGCAGATGTAGAGCCAGGGGCAGGTGGGGGCGTGTCAGGGTGGGGTGGTAGGTGCGGTGTGTGTGTGCGCGCAGTCATGTGCACAGCGGCGGCTGTGGAAGGATGAGAGGGAGGGATTAGGGTAGGTGGGGAGATGGGTTGGGATAGGGTATCCGGTTAGGTTAGGGTTTGACTTAGGGTAGGTTATTTGGTTTTTAATGGGGGTGGCCGGCTGGTTCGGTTCAGCTGCCCCAAAAAAATATATAAAATTTTATTTGTTTAAAACGGGGCTTTTGAAATCCGTTTGTAGACGAAACAAAATATTCCAGAGATCCGGGTTTTAATTTGAAATAAAGACGGTGCGTTTAGAAAACCAAAACCAGGATTTTCCAAAAATAGTCTTTAAACAAACCATGCAAGATGATGACGATGCTCAAATGCAATGTGTCATGATGACATGAGGATGCGGTCATGATAATGCAATGCATAAAAACACAGCGATTTTCTAGTAGTGGTTTTAGCGGGGTGCTACAGTCACCCATCCTAGATTTACTCTAGGCCAAGCACACTTAACCTCAAAGTTCTTTTCAGATGAGCTTCTGGAAAAGAAGATGCAATTTGTTGGTATGAGTATCCTATCAATCATATTAAGCCATGTGCCTAGATCTGACATACACACACCCTTTAGAAGATCAGCGCCCTCATCAATCAAGCACACCCAGGAATGTTCCCTCTTGGCACACGTCTGTGCGTCCAGTGCCACCACATGTGCCATGCCGTGTCCACTCTGGTCCACATGTGAAATGCTCCACATGTCCCGCCACTGACCCGCACACACCGGTTTAACCGCGCGTCGGCTCTAATACCACTTTTAACACCCCGTCCATTGGGCCCAGGGGTGTCACTCCTGGACGCTTAATAGGACATCTAGACTAGCTCCACAGACGAACACTAGTCTTTTATGTGCATTTTGTCCTTACTCGTGGACACCTGGTACCCAGTTCTCAATCGGTCACCCATCCTAGAATTGCTCTAGGCCAAGCACGCTTAACCTCAGAGTTCTTTTCAGATGAGCTTCCGGAAAATAAGTTGCAACTTGTTGGATTGAGTATCCTATCAATCCTATTAAGCCATGCGCGTAGATCTGGCAATCCATGTGGTTTAGGAAAAGAACACACATGTTGGACTGGCATCATTGCATGTGCTCTTTTCCAAAACAACAATGATGCACACTAATACCCACACATCCAATGACTCTAGTGGATCCATGTTGTTTAGGAAAAGAACACACATGCAGTGACATCTAGTGGATCCATCTGGTTTATGAAAAGAACACACATGTAATGACATCTAGTGGTGGGATGTGGTTCATGAAAAGAACACTCATGCAATGACATCTAGTGGATCCATGTGGTTTAGGAAAAGAACAGGCATGGAATGACATCTAGTGGATCCATGTTTTTTATGAAACGAACACACATGCATGGACTCTAGTGGATCCATGTGGATTAGGAAAACAACACACATGCAATGATTCTAGTGGATCCATGTGGTTTAAGAAAAGAACACACATGTTGGAGTGGCATGATTGCATGTGTTCTTTTCCAAAACAACAATGATGCGCACTGATACACACACATGCAATCAATCTAGTGTATCTATGTGGTTTAGGAAAAAAGAACACACATGCAATGAAATCTAGTGGATCCATGTGGTTTATGAAAAGAACACACATGCAATGACATCTAGTGGATCCATGTGGTTTTGGAAAAGAACACACATGCAATGACATCTAGTGGATCCATGTGGTTTAGGAAAAGAACACACATGCAATGAAATCCAGTGGATCCATGTGGTTTATGAAAAGAACACACATGCAATGACTCTGGTGGATCCATGTGGTTTAGGAAAAGAACACACATGAAATGACTCTAGTGGATCCATGTTGTTTAGGAAAAGAACACACATGCTGGATTGGCATCATTGCATGTGTTCTTTTCCAAAACCACAATGATGCACACTAATACACACACATCCAATGACTATATTGGATCCATGTGGTTTAGGAAAATAACACACATGCAATGATATCCAGTGGATCCATGTGGTTTATGAAAAGAATACACATGTAATGGCATCTAGTGGATGGATGTGGTTCATGAAAATAACACACATGCAATGACATCTAGTGGATCCATGTGGTTTAGGAAAAGAAGAGACATGAAATGGCATCCAGTGGATCCATGTGGTTTATGAAAAGAACACACATGCATTGACTCTAGTGGATCCATGTGGTTTAGGAAAAGAACACGCATGCAATGACTCTATTTGATCCATGTGGTTTAGGAAAAGAAAACGCATGCTGGAGTTGCATCATTGCATGTGTTCTTTTCCAAAACCATAATGATGCACACTGATACACACACATGCAATGACTCTAGTGGATCCATGTGGTTTAGGAGAAGAACACACATGCAATGACATCTAGTGGATCCATGTGGTTTATGAAAATAACAAACATGCAATGACATCTAGTAGATCCATGTGGTTTTGGAAAATTACACACATGAAGTGACATCTAGTGGATCCATATGTTTAGGAAAAGAACACACATGCAGTGACATCTAGTGGATCCATATGGTTTAGGAAAAGAACACACATGCAATTACATCCAAAGGATCCATGTGGTTTATGAAAAGAACACACATGCAATGACTCTAGTGGATCCGTGTGGTTTAGGAAAAGAAAACACATGCAATGACTCTAGTGGATCCATGTGGTTTAGGAAAAGAACACACATGCATGACTCTAGTGGATCCATGTGGTTTAGGAAAAGAACACACATGTTGGATTGGATTCATTGCATGCGTTATTTACCAAGACCACAATAAGGCACTCTGATACACACACATGCAATGAATCTAGTGGATCCATGTGGTTTAGGAAAAGAACACACATGCAATGACATCTAGTGGATCCATGTGGTTTTCGAAAATAACACACATGCAATGACATCTAGTGGATCCATGTGGTTTAGGAAAAGAACACACATGCAATGACATCTAGTTGATCCATGTGGTTTAGGAAAAGAACACACATGCGATGACATCTAGTGGATCCATGTGGTTTTGGAAAAGAACACACATGCAATGCCATTTAGTGGATCCATGTGGATTAGGAAAAGAACACACATGCAATCACATCCATTGGATCCATGTGGTTTATCAAAAGAACACACATGCAATGACCCTAGTGGATCCATGTGGTTTAGGAAATGAACACACATGCAATAACTCTAGTGGATCCATGTGGTTTAGGAAAAGAACACACATGCAGTGACTCTATTGGATCCATGGGGTTTAGGAAAAGAACACACATGCTGGAGTTGCATCATTGCATGTGTTCTTTTCCAGAACCATAATGAAGCACACGCATACACACACATGCAATGACTCTAGTGGATCCATGTGGTTTAGGAAAAGAACACACATGGAATAACATCTAGTGGATCCATGTGGTTTATGAAAAGAACACACATGTAATGACATCTAGTGGATCCATGTGGTTTTGGAAAAGAACACACATGCAGTGACATCTAGTGGATCCATACGGTTTAGGAAAATAAAACACATGCAGTGACATCTAGTGGATCCATATGGTTTAGGAAAAGAACACACATGCAATTACATCCAAAGGATCCATGTGGTTTATGAAAAGAACATACATGCAATGACTCTACTAGATCCATGTGGTTTAGGAAAAGAAAACACATGCAATGACTCGAGTGGATCCATGTGGTTTAGGAAAAGAACACACACGCAATGACTCTAGTGGATCCATGTGGCTTAGAAAAAGAAAACACATGCAATTACATACAAAGGATCCATGTGGTTTATGAAAAGAACACACATTCAATGACTCTAGTTGATCCATATGGGTTAGGAAAAGAAAACACATGCAATGACTCTAGTGGATCCATGTGGTTTAGGAAAAGAACACACATGCAATGACTCTAGTGGATCCATGTGGTTTATGAAAAGAAGACACATGCAATGACATCTAGTGGATCCATGTGGTTTATGAAAAGAACACACATGCAATGACATCTAGTGGATCCATGAGGTTTTGGAAAAGAACACACATGCAATGACTTTAGTGGATCCATGTGGTTTAGGAAAAGAACAGACATGTAATGACATCCAGTGGATCCATGTGGTTTATGAAAAGAACACACATGTAGGGACTCTAGTGGATCCATGTGGATTAGGATAAGAACACACATGCAATGACTCTAGTGGATCCATGTGGTTTAGGAAAAGAACACACATGTTGGAGTGGCATGATTGTATGTGTTTGATACGTCCAAAACGTATCTACTTTCTTGAACACTTTTGCTATTGTTTCTCCTCTATACTTGTGTGATTTGGATACAACTAATGCGGACTGATGTTGTTTTCAGCAGAATTTCCTTGGTGTCTACTTTTTGTGCAGAAAACCAACTATCAGGAAAAATCCTAGAAAATATGCCGAAAATCCTATTTCACCCGAAGACTCCAGAGCCACAATACGAGACGGAGAAGAGCCAGGGCGACCACACCAGCTGGTGGCGCGGGCCAGGCCAGGCTGCGCCAGGGGGTGGTGTGGGCCCCCTAGGCACCCCCTCGGCCTCTAACTTCACCTATAAGGAGCCTTCTGACCTTAAAACTTCGGGGGGGTTTGTCGTTTTTGCAGAAAGAGTTCCGCTCCGCCACCACCACAAGATTCGACGAAACAGCACCAGAAACTCCGTTCTGGCACCCTGCCGGGACGGGGAATTGGCGGAGATCATCGCCATCATCATCACCATCGCTTCTCCATCGACCATCCATGTTTCCCCAATCTATGAGTGAGTAATCTCCCGCTGTAGGCTATGGGGATGGTAGGGATTGGATGATATTGTTCATGTAATGGCATCAGATTGTTAGGGCATGGTGCCTAGTATCTTTTATTAGTGCTTAATGACTTTGTTACGACTTGTTGTGCTTAATGCTTGTCACTATGGCCCGAGTGCCATGATTTCAGATCTGAACATGTTATTGATTCATTATGATAGTATTGTTTTTGGTCTTATCTACAAGTTGTATACACACATTGTTGTCCGGAACCAATGGCCCCGAAGTGACAGAAATCGGGAGAACCGGAAGGGAAAGGCTTTGATGTGAGGATCACATGTGTTCACGGAGTGTTAATGCTTTGCTCCGGTGCTCTATTAAAATGAGCACCTTAATTGCCAGTAGTTCCCTAGAGGCCCCGCTGCAAACGGGCTGACAGGACAAAAGATGTTGTGCAAGTTCTCATTGCGAGCACGTATGACTATATATGGAACACATGCCTAGGATTGCCTAGTACTTGGATGCTTTATCTTATTTATCTGCAATTGCCCTATGTTCGGATTGCTATTTGAATTGTCTTGTCCATGCAATGCCCGTCCATCCATCCCTATGCCTACCGCACTCGAATCCCACTGTTTACTGCTTTTGTTACTACTGTTTTTACTTTACTACTGCTGTTACTTTACTTCTCCTACTACAAAACTATTGCTACTGATAAACTGCTATGAGCAAGATTGTTTCCAGGTGCAGCTGAATTGACAACTCAGTTGTTAAGGCTTATAAATAATCTTTGGCTCCCCTTGTGTTGAATCAATAAATTGGGTTTCACTTCCCTCGAAAATACTGTGATTCACCCCCTATACTTGTGGGTCATCAAGACTATTTTCTGGCGCCGTTGCCGGAGAGCATAGCTTTATTTATCAAGATCACTTGGATTCTCTATTGTTTGCTGTTATCCATCCATCATGGGTATGTCTCGTGATGGCAAGTTTCCTATTTTACCATCCACTACAACAAGAGGTACGGTTCTAAACACCTCTGCTGCTCTTGATTCACCGTTTGTTATGAGTAAGTTCCTTACACCACCACATACACATGCTACACACACTGCTACTACTGCTGAATCTAAAACTTCTGATGCTTATGATGCTGCTTCTATTGTGCTTGATAAGAGTGGTTCATTAGGTCCTTTCCTAGATGCTACGATTGCTAGAACTATAGCTGGAAATACCAAAACTCCTAACGAAGACACTACCACACCTGTTAGCTTACCTGAGTCTAGTTAGAATTATGATATTGAAGATGGTTATGTTGAGATGACCGAGGAGTTTATTAAAGAATGTAAGAACACCCATGATAGGAGCGTTGCTAAGAGTCTCCTTGAGAGGCGTACTATTAGACCCAAATTGTCTCCTATTGTTAAGTTTGCTGCTTCTCCCATAAACATTACAGATGAAGATTATGATTTCTCTCTCGATCTATCTTACATAGCTATTGTCGAGAAAGAACCTTTCTGTGGGACTAAGAATGAAAGTGCGGTAGCACATATGAATGAACTTTCTACCATGAGTGGCTTGTTTTCTGATGATATTAAGATGTGTACTTACTTTGTTGCTAAGATTTTCCCTTTTTCACTGAAAGGAGAAGCTAAAACTTGGTTTAGTAATTTACCTCCTGGATCTATTGATAGCCCTGAGTGCTTGATTAGTACTTTCCTGCAGAAATATTTTCCTCCCAGTGCTAGACATGCTATTTTGCAGGAACTTTTTTATTTAAAACAGGGAGAAAAAGAGGTATTGCCCGAATATTGGGCAAGGTTTTGTGCTTTGATTCATGCACAGGCTGGAAGTCCATTACCTAAGAATGAGCTTCTTGATATATTTTATAATGGACTAACCAAAGAATCTAGGACATACCTAGATAGTTGTGCTGATTGTGTTTTCAGGAATAGGACTCCTAAGGAAGCTGAGGAATTAATGGCTATAATAAGCAAGAATTATGAATATTGGACTCCTCCTAAACAAGCTATACCTAAAGTAATTGTACCTGAACCATCTATTCCTGTGCCTATTCCAACATCAAAGAAGAGGGGAGTTATTGAATTAAATGATGAAGTGATGAAGGAAGCTAAGAGATGTCTTAAGGAGAAGGGAATTAAAGCTGCAGATGTCAAGAATTTACCTCCTATAGAAGAATTATGTAAGCCTATTCCCTACTCATCCACTATTGAGGTACACTCTCTCCAACACTTTGATGAAGGTGATATCCGTTACTCTAAACCTCCTGATCAATGCTTAGAAGAATTCGATATCTTTATTGTTAAGCAAGATAACTTTAATAAAAGGGTGCAAAATCATCTAATGGAAAACACTAGAGCTATTGTTGAGTTGAAAGATATTGGGGAAAGAACCTCTAATGATGTTATAATGATTTTTAAATACATTCAAATGTTTCAAACTCAAATAGATCAACTCAGTAAAGTGCAAAACGACTTGCTAGTTAATGCTGGTAAAGAAAAACATGCTTATGAAATTAGAACTAGAAGTGGAGTTGCTACCCAGGATCCTCTATATCCTGAGGGGCATCCCAAAAGAATTGAGCAGGATTCTCAACAAGCTGAAAATAGTGGTTCTACTCGTAAGAAAAGGAAAAAGAAACATAAAACTGTTGTAGAACCCTCTGAACCTGCTATAGATTCTAATAGTATATCTATATCTGATGCTGAAACTGAAAGTGGTAATGAAGAAAATGAAGTTCCTAATGAAGAAAAAGTTGAAGAAGAACTTGAAACCACACTAAGAATACCAAATACACTAAAGAGGATTTTATTGCTAAGAAACATGGTAGTGAAAGAGAACCTTGGGTCCAAAAACCTATGCCTTTCCCTGATAAGAAACACAAGTCAAAGGAAGATGAACACTATAATAAGTTTTGTGAGTGGATGAAGCCTTTATTCTTGCAAATTTCTTTGACTGATGCTATTAAATTGCCTCCTTACTCAAATTATATGAAGGACATTGTCTCGAATAAAAGGAAGATCCATAATGAAGAAATGTCTACTTTGCTTGGTAATTATTCCTTCAATGGTAAGGTTCCTAAGAAACTTGGAGATCCAGGGATTCCAACTATCCCTTGCTCTATTAAGAACAGTTATGTTAGAACTGCTTTGTGTGATTTGGGAGCTGGAGTTAGTGTTATGCCTTTCTCTCTCTATAAGAGGCTTCAGCTTGAAAAATTAATACCAACTGATATATCTTTGCAAATGGCTGATAAATCTACCACTATTCCTGTGGGTATATGTGAGGATGTACCTGTTCAAGTGGCTCATAATTGCTTGATATTAACTGATTTTGTTGTCCTTGAAATGCCTGAAGATGATAATATGTCTATTATTCTTAGGAGACCTTTTCTTAATACTACAGGAGCTGTTATTAATTGTAATGAAGGAAAGGTGACCTTCAATGTTAATGACAAGGAACATACTGTCTATTTACCCAAGAAGATTGAAAGGACTTATGGTTTGAATTCAATTGAACATGTTGAAGGCATTCAAGTTGGAGAAATATATTGTCCCATACCAAGAGAAAATTTTGAAACTATTATGATTGGGACCATTGCTATCAAGGTTGAGGTAACATAATCATTAGTGGAGTACAAAGTTTTGTCTCATATGCAATTGTTTTGGTAGCAAGACTTGATCAACCTTGTTAACAAAAGGATTCCATTGAACAAAACAATGTTTTCATTATGATTATCTCCGTTTATTTCTATCCTTTGCATTTTAGTTTTTTCTTTCGTTTAGTTTTCTTTCTGTTGTTAGTTGCTTGCATGTTAGAACTTCTGTAGTTCTAGCCTTTTTTTGTCCTTGCATCATGCTTCCAAAAGAAAAAAAATCTGTCTGTCAGAAAAATCATTCTTCTATTTCTGAAAATTGCCCAAAAATAAAGTGTCTCGAAAAATTTCAGAAAATTCATATTAAATTTTTACGTGAAAAAAGGGGCAGAGGAGTACCTGGGAGGTACCAGGGGGCCCACCAGGCAGGCACACCACATGGTGGCGCGGCCAGCCTTGGGTGGCGCCATGCCCTGGTGTGGGCCACCCCTGCCCCTCCCCACTAACTCTCTCACCTGCCACTTTCTTCTCTCTCCCGAGTAAGCTCCAGTTCATTGCTCAAAATCGCGTTCTTGTTGTGCTTGCTCTCGATTTTTTCTATCTCCTTGCTCATCCCAGCTTTATGCTGAAATTTGGAGCATTTGTTCCCTAGTATGTGACTCCTCCCCTTGTAAAAGTAGATTTGTGTTTAGTGGATTGTATCTTGAGTATTTTGCTGCTGTAGGTGACTGGATATGAGAGCTTGTAAGCTTGTTTGATGCTTAGAGATATAGTTTTGATGCATGTTTAGGCCTCTTGCAAGTCCCTATGAGTAGAATCCTTCATTATATTTACTTTGCAATCACTTGTTTGATAGGTGTTTAAATTTCAGAATACCAAGCATGAACAACCATACTTTTTGAGAGATATTTGAGAGTGATGCACCTAGGAGGTCGATGCCCTCAAGAACAGCCTCTCAAGCTAGGCCATCATATAATCAAGATCTCATTGCAACTTTTATTGGCAGTGAAAGGGATGATGGGGATGCTCACCCATCCTCTTTTCCTTGTTTTACTTTCTTACAAGCTACAGGTATTCTTGATGATTTCTTGCTACTGATTGAGAGGGTTGGTTTGACCCCATATATGCAAGGTGAGAGTGCGCAATACGCTATGCTCACCAAAACTTTTGTTGAGAGCTTCACGTTTACTAACACACCCTATCAGTCTACTGTCTCTTTTAAAATCTATGATCTGCCCTTCACCATGCCTTTGGAGAGATTTTGCAGTATTGTAGGTGTGCGCATGACAGGGACCGTGAAGAAAATTCAAGGGTGACCCGTTGATTTGTTGGAACTTTACCGAGGGGTGACCAATGATGATGACCGCGTGGCGTGGCGCGGAAAGATAAGAAGTATCCAACTCCATGCTCTTACATACTTTGCATATTATCTTGCTACTAGCGTACTGGGTAGGGAGAAAACAAGTAACATCTCCAACTATCATTTAGCTTTCCTTGCTGCTGCGCTTAACAATGATACTGGGTACAATCTTGGCTCGCTTATTGCTCGCCGCCTAGCTGCTAGGGGGCCTATCTATGGGGGCATCATTGCTTCACGTATAGTCAATGCATTAGGTCTTTCAGTGGATCCCTATGATGCTATGCTGGCACCATAGAGGCTTGACATTGTTGCTATGAAAACTCATCACTTTGTCACTTCTACTTCTGATTTGAACAATCTAGTATATAGGATGCTTTTCACTGACGGGGATGAATTGGAAATCCTTTTGCCACAGCCTGCTTTGTTTAGTGTTCACAAGAGACCGTGGTCGCGCTTCAAGGAGGAGGTGGACGAGAAGCTTCGCTTGTTGGGTTTCAACGAGCAGCACCAGGAGGATGTGCCCTCCTATGATTACTCCGCGCATTATGGAGGGACGCACTCGAGTTCGCACCAGGATGAGGGGACCTCTTCGTCGTACCAGGGTGACACTTCATCCTGGCCAGGTTGGGATTGATACCCACTTAGGCCAAAAGCCTAAGCTTGGGGGGAGGTACGCCGACATCGCACTCATCTTCATATCATGTTGTGTCGGTACTTTGTATATTCATGTTTTCGTTCTCTTTTTAGTTTTCGTTCTTCTTTGCTTTTGCTTTCTAAAAACACAAAAAGACCAAAAATATTTTTGTTGCTTCTCTTTGTTTTGCTTCTTCTTTTTGCCTTGGTTTGATTTTCCCTTTTTGCTTTGTTTGAACTATTCAAAAAACCCAAAAAGATTTTGCTTTGCTTGTTTTTCCCTTTTGGATCTTTTTTAAAAATCAAAAACACCAAAAATATTTGTCGTTCTTCTTTGGTTTTGTGAGTTTGCTACAGGGTTCAGCAGTCCTCAGTGGATATTGGTTTCATATTATTATCCAAGCCACACAAGTGAAGAGGAATAATGAGGATCAATGACAACTTGAGGCGTGGTAAGAGGCTAGTAACGAACTCTATTTGTTTTCATTTTGTACATATACTCATCATTGTAGCTTGCTTAGTCCGTTCAAGTAGGGTGTATGTTATCTTTGGATGCTTAGTAGTTCTTGCTTTCTTATGATTAGCTCCAGCTCGCTAATAGTTTGTAGCATGTCTTATGAATGTTTGCTTGCATTGCTCTATTCATAAATTGGTATGACACCGCGGGATCCTCCTCTGAATGTTTCATTTGAATTGACTTGGCACATGCTCACGCATGCACATGACTGTGATAATCAGTTAAGCCTTGATGAATTATTTTGCCTTGAGGATCTTGAATCACTTTCATGCCATGAGTAGTCCTGTTTTGTTGCAAGCATGATAATGACAGCTATTGCTCTCTCGTTTGTCGCTCCCTTACTATTGCTAGCCTTCACTTTCACTGAGTATGTTTTACTCAAGTTCCCAACTCCCTAAACCAAATATTTCCAAAGTGTCCACCATACCTACCCATTACATCATTTGCTACCTCCGTGCGTATTCAATATACCTTGTTTTCTTCTGAATAAAATGTTTGCTTGTTATGAGAAAGTTACTTAGTAAAGCTCTCATGAACTTGATGGCACACTTTATTTTCTTGCACTTAATAAACCTGAACCATTGCGTCCTTCTTTGTTGCGCATATGCTTGCGCTTTATGAGTTGAAGTTAGCAGAACCATGTATCATGGGGACCACTTTCAACGCTTCATAGGTACTTTGTACCTAGTTGATATCATGTTCTTTTGCTTATGGATCCCGACGGTGTGAAATAAAAGTGGAACTTGTAAGATCATGGAGTTTGTATGTATGTTAGGGAAACGCCTGGGCCGCTAGCCTAAGCCATGCCTAATCATGGTGGAAACTTGCAGCATAACCATAATGAGCATTCTATGAAGCATCCTCAATAAAAATCTATGCACATAGTAAATAAAAAGATCTCCGAGATGCTCATTGTCTTCTTGCCTTGTTATTTTGATTATGGGATAGCTCCCGTGTCATGTGCAAGGGGTACCCCGTTGGCGGTTCTCTATGATACGTATATACTTACAATGGCAAGAGTTTACTTGTGACTTAAGTTGAGTAGCATGAGGATTGGTCTTCGTAAGTAAGTGGCATGAGGCTTCGATTTATAACTTGTCAAGCATATCCTCTTAGTTGTGTCACTTTAACCTTAACCATTTAAAGATGCTTATGATAGGGGCAATGAGAGCTCAAATCTAACGAGTACCATACTTTCAGCATTTGGAAGCCTTTCAAATTATTCAAAACTTTTTCTTCTACTTGTTGAGTCTCCACATATTCTCTGAGCACCTTCTTGAGAGCATAGTTGTCATTCTTTGTTCTTGTCTCATTACTTGATTATTTGTGTTATGACTTTGATGGTTGTATCCTTGATATCTTTACTTCTAGTCATCAGTTGAACTTCAGAGGTGCCTCGACATTCATAATCAAAGGCAAGCGAGATACCACTCTATCATACCTTTCTATGAGCATTGCAATGTTGCTTATGTTTGTGCCTCATGCTACTTATTATTCTTGAGTTGGAATCTCTTCATAGCTTGCAAAGACTATTAAGTAGACTCAGTTGCATACTCTTTATTATGAACTGTCTAAGTAGTTGATCACATTGCTGAGAATATTTACATCTTATGAAGCAAATGTGTTCGCGAAAGTTCTTTTGTCGCACTCAGTTTTCAACTGAATTGCTTGAGGACAAGCAATAAGCTAAGCTTGGGGGAGTTGATACGTCCAAAACGTATCTACTTTCCCGAACACTTTTGCTATTGTTTCTCCTCTATACATGTGTGATTTGGATACAACTAATGTGGACTGACGCTATTTTCAGCAGAATTGCCTTGGTGTCTACTTTTTGTGCAGAAAACCAACTATCAGGAAAATCCTGGAAAATATGCCAAAAATCCTATTTCACCCGAAGACTCCAGGAGCCAGAATACGAGACGGAGAAGAGCCAGGAGGTGGCCACACCACCTGGTGGCACGGGCCAGGCCAGGCCGCTCCAGGGGGTGGTGTTGGCCCCCCAGGCACCCCCTCGGCCTCTCTCTTCGCCTATAAGGAGCCTTCTGACCTAAAAACTTCGGGGGGTTCGACGTTTTTGTAGAAAGAGTTCCGCTCCGCCGCCACCACCAGATTCCATGAAACAGCACAAGAAAATCCGTTCTGGCACCCTGCGAGGATGGGGAATTGGAGTAGATCATCGCCATCATCATCACCATCGCTTCTCCATCGACCATCCATGTTTCCCCAATCTATGAGTGAGTAATCCCCCGCTGTAGGCTATGGGGATGGTAGGGATTGGATGAGATTGTTCATGTAATGGCATCAGATTGTTAGGGCATGGTACCTAGTATCTTTTATTAGTGCCTAATGACTTTGTTGCGACTTGTTGTGCTTAATGCTTCTCACTAGGGCCCGAGTGCCATGATTTCAGATCTGAACATGTTATTGATTCATTATGATAGTATTGTTTTTTGTCTTATTTACAAGTTGTATACACACGTTTTTGTCCGGAACCAATGGCCCCGAAGTGACAGAAATCGGGATAACCGGAAGGGAAAGGATTTTATGTGAGGATCACATGTGTTCACGGAGTGTTAATGCTTTGCTCCGGTGCTCTATTAAAATGAGCACCTTAATTGCCAGTAGTTCCCTAGAGGCCCCGCTGCAAACGGGCTGACAGGACAAAAGATGTTGTGCAAGTTCTCATTGCGAGCACGTATGACTATATATGGAACACATGCCTAGGATTGCCTAGTACTTGGATGCTTTATCTTATTTATCTGCAATTGCCCTATGTTCGGATTGCTATTTGAATTGTCTTGTCCATGCAATGCCCGTCCATCCATCCCTATGCCTACCGCACTCGAATCCCACTGTTTACTGCTTTTGTTACTGTTATCTTTACTTTACTACTGCTGTTACTTTACTACTCCTACTACAAACCTGTTGCTACTGATAAACTGTTGTGAGCAAGATTTTTTCTAGGTGCAGCTGAATTGACAACTCAGTTGTTAAGGCTTATAAATATTCTTTGGCTCCCCTTGTGTCGAATCAATAAATTGGGTTTCACTTCCCTCGAAAATACTGTGATTCACCCCCTATACTTGTGGGTCATAGGTGTTCTTTTCCTAAACCACAATGATGCGCACTGATACACACACATGCAATGACTCTAGTGGATCTATGTGGTTTAGGAAAAGAACACACATGCAATGAAATCTGGTGGATCCATGTGGTTTATGAAAAGAATACACATGCAATGATATCTAGTGGATCCATGTGGTTTTGGAAAAGAACACACATGCAATGACATCTAGTGGATCCATGTGGTCTAGGAAAAGAACACACATTCAATGACATCTAGTGGATCCATGTGGTTTATGAAAAGAACACACATGCAATGACTCTAGTGGATCCATGTGGTTTAGGAAAAGAACACACATGAAATGACTCTAGTGGATCCATGTGGTTTAGGAAAAGAACACACATGCTGGAGTGGCATCATTGCATGTGTTCTTTTCCAAAACCATAATGATGCACACTAATACACAAACATCCAATGACTCTAGTGGATCCATTTGGTTTAGCAAAATAACACACATGCAATGATATCCTGTGGATCCATGTGGTTTATGAAAAGAACACACATGCATTGACTCTAGTGGATCCATGTGGTTTAGGAAAATAACACACATGCAATGACTCTACTGTATCCATGTGGTTTAAGAAAAGAACACACATCTTAGAGTTGCATCATTGCATGTGTTCTTCTCCAAAACCATAATGATGCACACTGATACACACACATGCAATAACAATACTGGATCCATGTGGTTTAGTAAAAGAACACACATGCAATGACATCTAGTGGATCCATGTGGTTTATGTAAAGAACATACATGCTCTGACATCTAGTGGATCCCCATGGTATTGGAAAAGAACACACATGCAATGACATCAATTGGATCCAGGTGGTTTAGGAAAAGAACACACATGCAATGACATCTAGTGGATCCATGTGTTTTATGAAAAGAACACACATGCATTGACTCTAGTGGATCCATGTGGTTTAGGAAAATAACACACATGTAATGACTCTAGTGGATCCATGTGGTTTAGGAAATGAACACACATGCAATGACATCTAATGGATCCATGTGGTTTATGAAAACATCACACATGTAATGACATCTAGCGGATGGATGTGGTTCATGAAACGAAAACTCATGTAATGATATCTAGTGGATCCATGTGGTTTAGGAAAAGAACATACATGCAATGACATCCAGTGGATCCATTTGGTTTATGAAAAGAACACACATGCAGGGACTCTAGTGGATCCATGTGGATTAGGAAAAGAACACACATGCAATGACTCTAGTGGATCCATGTGGTGTAGGAAAAGAACACACATGTTGGAGTGGCATGATTGCATGTGTTCTTTTCCAAAACCACAATGATGCGCACTGATACACAGACATGCAATGACTCTAGTGGATCTCTGTGGTTTAGGAAAAGAACACACACGCAATGAAATCTAGTGGATCCATGTGGTTTATGTAAAGAATACACATGCAATGACATCTAGTGGATCCATGTGGTTTTGTAAAAGAACACACATGCAATGACATCTAGTGGATCCATGTGGTTTAGGAAAAGAACACACATGCAATGACATCCAGTGAATCCATGTGGTTTATGAAAATAACACACATGCAATGACTCTAGTGGATCCATGTGGTTTAGGAAAAGAACACACATGCATTGACTCTAGTGGATCCATGTGGTTTAGGAAAAGAACACACATGCTGGAGTGGCATCATTGCATGTGTTCTTTTCCAAAACCATAATGATGCACACTAATACACAAACATCCAATGACTCTAGTGGATCCATTTGGTTTAGGAAAATAACCCACATGCAATGATATCAAGTGGATCCATGTGGTTTATGAAAAGAACACACATGCATTGACTCTAGTGGATCCATGTGGTTTAGGAAAAGAACACACATGAAATGACTCTATTGTATCCATGTGGTTTAGGAAAAGAACTGTTGGAGATATGCCCAAGAGGCAATAATAAAATGGTTATTATTATATATTTATGTTTACGATAAATGTTTACATCCCATGCTATAATTGTATTAAATAGAAACATTAATACTTGTGTGTTTTGTAAACATAAAAGAGTCCCTAGTAAGCCTCTTGTTAAACTAGCTTGTTGATTCATGGATGATCATGGTTTCCTGATCATGGACATTGGATGTCGTTAATAACAAGATCATATCATTAGGTGAATGATGTGATGGACACACACCCGTAGTAAGCATAGCATAAGATCAAGTCATTAAGTTCGTTTGCTATAAGCTTTAAAATACATAGTAACCTAATCCTTCGACCATGAGGTTATGTTAATCACCATCACCGGATGGGTACTTTGATGACATCAAACACCGCTTCATAACTGGGTGGTCATAAAGGTGTCATTGGGTATTCTGAAAGTATGTGTTGAAGCGCATGGACCAAGATTGGGATTTGTCCATCCATATGACGGATAGATATGCTCTGGGCCCTCTCGGTGGAATGTCATCTCATTAGCTTGCAAGCATGTGACTGGGTCACAAGGGATGACATAACATGGAACGAGTAAAGAGTATTTATCAGTAACGAGGTAGAACTAGGTATGGAGATACCGACGATCAAACCTCAGATAAGTAGAGTATCGCATGACAAAGGGAATTGGTTTCGTATGTTAATGGTTCTATCGATCACGAAGTCATCGTCGAGTATGTGGGAGCTCTTATGGATCTTCAGATCCCGCTGTTGGTTATTGATCGGAGAGGTGTATCCATCATGTCTGCATATTCACGAACCGTAGGGTGACACACTTAAGGTTCGAAGTTGTTTTAAGTAGATATGCAATGTGCGTTGGAGACCGAATGTTGTTCGGAGTCTCGGATTGGATTCAGGACGTCAAGAGGAGCTCCGGAATTGTCCGGAGAATAAGATTCATATATTGGGGATCATTTTCTAAGCTAGGAAATGTTCCGGAGTATTTGTATGGGGATTCTAGAAGGTTTCGGAATGTTCCGGAAGGTTCTAGAAGATTTCTTGGAGTTTACTTGAAAACCAAGAAAGGATCAAGGAATCCTTGTGGGGTAAGAAAAGGATTCGTGGGGGAGTAGGACTCTCCCCCCACCTCCTTGATCCGCCGGCCAAGGGAGAGGGGAGTCCTACAAGGACTCCACCTCCCCATGGCGCCTCCCTCCCATAAATAGAGGGGGTGGAGGCGCCACCCCCTTGCCCCCTTCCACTCCAAGCCCTAGCCGCCTCTCTCCTCCTCCTTCCCTCTGCTCTGGCTTAGGCAAAGCCCTGCAGAATTCTCTACTCCACCACCACCACCATGCCGTCGTGCTGCTGGGATTCCATGGAGAGATCTACTACCTCCACTGCTCGCTGGAACGGGGAGAGGAAGGTCTGCTTTGACTCCGCACGTGTGACCGACTGCGGAAGCGCTGCCGGAACGCGGCGCCAGAAGGATCGTCTACTCGATCTTCAGATCGGCAAGTGATTGACTACATCAACCACGAGATCCAATCTCGTAATGCTTTCGGATCTACAAGGGTTAGTACAGATCTATCTCGTTGCACATGTCTAATAGATTAGATCTTGGCTTTTATCTAGATTAGATCTAGGTTTTGTTCGTTCTTGCGGTAGAATTTTTTTGTTTTCCCTGCTACGAACCCATCTATGGTATCAGAGCCGTGTCTATGCGTAGATCTGTTGCACGAGTAGAACACAATGGTTTTGTGGGCGTTGGTGCTCGTGCCGTCTTTTGCTGTGTGTACTTTGCATCTTGCGGTATGGTGGGATGAAGCGGCTCGAGCTAACCTTACATGTCATCGCACATGAGACTTGCTCCACGCTTGACGTGTAACTTGCTTTGCACAAGTGGCTTTGCGGGTGTCTGTCTCTCCCATCATAGTATAGATCCAATCTACACTTTGCACTTGATAGCACTTGTATCAACGTTGTGGTTCAGTTTCGTAGGTAAGATCCGTTCTTATTCGAAAGCCCCAAACCACGTAAAACATGCAAAGAAAATTAGAGGCGTCTAACTTGTTTTTGCAGGGGTTTTGTGATGTGATATGGCCATCATGTGATTGTGATTATATTTGATGTATGCAATGATCTTTGTTGTAATATGGCAACCGGCAGGAGCCTAATGGTTGTCTTTAATTCTGTTAAGACCTGCGTGTCTATTCATCTTGTAATAGCTTTATTCCAAGTAGTTGTAATAGTTGCTAGTGATGATGGACAACCATGAAGCGGCGCCACTGACCTTGAAGTAATGCTAGTGATGATGGAGATCATGTCCGTGCTTTGGAGATGGAGATCAAAGGCATAAGAAGAAAGGGCCATATCATATCACACTAATTATGAATTGCCTGTGATGTTAATCCATTATGCATCTTGTATTGCTTAGATCGCGACGGTAGCATTATAAGATGATCCCTCTCACTAAATATCAAGTAATAAAGTGTTCGTCCTTAGTTGGCACCATTGCTAAGACTCGTCGTTTCGAAGCATCTCGTGATGATCGGGTGTGATAGACTCTACGTGTGCATACAACGGGTGCAAGCCAGATTTGCACATGCGGAAACTAAGGTTAACCTTGACGAGCCTAGCATGTACAGACATGGTCTCGGAACACGAAATACCGAAAGGTAAAGCATGAGTCATATGGATGATATGATGAACATGTTGATTGTTCGCCTTTATAGCTACATCATCTCACGTGATGATCGGACTTGGTGTAGTGGATTTGGTTCGTGTAATCACTAAAACAACTCGAGGGATGTTGTTTTGAGTGGGAGTTCATTTGTAATTTGGATTAGTCGAACTCAATTTATCATAAACACAATCAAAGTGAATTTGCATAGTTTGTTGTAGTCATTGGCATCCGTTCACCACCTTACGCTTAGTTATAGTTGAGATAGTGGAACTATAGTAATTCTGGATATTTACTTTACGAACTGGTATCATATTGTTTTGAATGTCAATTTAAAGTTTATAAGTCCTCTTGCAAACTTTCAGCAAACTCTATTTACTCCATGAAGTTTAATAAGTAGTATTAAATCAAGAGTAAGAATTCCAATGTTAGTATCTAAAGTATCATGTTTGCCTCCATGATTATTGATATTCAAAAGGTTGTTTTAATATAAGGATTATATTGGAACTGAAAATTGTTTCAGAAACCATCATGTGTGAAAGATATTGTGATATCTGAAACAATGTTTTTGGTTGCATCATGATAGAGTATAATTTAGCAAAATACATGTTCTCATATTGTATTAGAATTTGTGAAGGATGGAGATGCTTGGCATCCGAATCTACCAAAAAGGTTTTGGGAACTGATATTATATTCGCGATTCTTCCTTATAGGTTATAGTAGCTTGATCATGAAAGTTGTCATGATAAGGATGAATAGAAGATGTAAGTAAAATGTTTACTACACTAAAAGATTACTAAAGAATGGATTTTTGAAAGAACACCAAACAATTGATGATGGTGATCCACCTCAAAGTGCAAGTCCAAAGGTATTATTAGTTGACTATATACGCTTTGTACCATGTGTCATGTTGATGACACCACTATTGATGTTGATAGATTCTTTTAAAAAGAAAAGGAATTGCTGAAAGAGAATCTATAAAATATTTGGCAAGAAAATAAAAGGTTGGAGATGTCCAACTTAGGCATATAGAAGATATACATGTTATGGTTGTATTCCTTGCTTGTTAAACAATGTGGTTCTTAGGTATTGGATACTGGTATTGGTTACCGAATTGGTTGGTATGAAGTGTCATACAGGACAACACAATTCATGAACTGCAATGGCCTAAGTAACTAGCAAGAGAAAATGTGATGATGTTCATCGAAAAAAAACAAAGGGTTGTTGTGTTGCTCGTTAACATCAAAGCTTGCCTTCAAGATTTGTTTCAATAATTGTTATTTTGATCAGGTATTATGACGACAAAAGGTTGTTCAAATAATTACCGTATTCCATAATAGATGGATAATATACAAGTCTGGTAGGAGAAATAACGGCCATAAAACTAATGCTAAAATGTCGCAAGACAAATGATTGAAAGATCACTTGCAAAGTGACTTCGCCGTTTAAATTATATTGAAAGGATATATGAAGAAACTCCATGTTGATGGATTTTTGGAGTCTTTGATTTGGATCAAATGACGCTTGTGATACTTTCCTGGAGATAATTAAAACTCCGTTCGTAGGCCAAAAGAGGAACGGACGACTAACTGATTGGAATTTGTACATATTGATGTATATAGTCCATTATGTGTAGTCGTGGGCGATGGATTTCAACTTCATATGCTTTCTCCGAAGATTTGAGTGAGTATATGTATATACGTACTCAATAAGGAAGAAGTATGAAACATTTGAAAAATGTTCAAAGACTTTCAAGATGAAGTGGAAAATCATTCTAACAAGAAAATAAAAGAGTTTATGATTGGATCATAAAGAAATATGTTTGAGTTACAAGTTTAGCAAAACACCTAAGATTTGAGGAATCGTTCCATGGATTTGCATTTCCCAAAACACCATAGGAGTATGGAGTGTTCAAGATATGTAATGAAACCTTGTTTGACATGGTAAGATCAAAGGTGTCATTTATAAAACTGCCATTATATATTAAAGATTAAAGTTTTAGTGACTACCGCTTTTACACTGAAAAGAGCTCCATCGTGATCCGTTGAAATGACACCATATAAGTCATGGTTTGGGATAAAACCCGAATTGTCTTTTCTTAAATTTTGGTATGCTATGCATAAGTAAAATGTTTATAACCAAAGTCGGATAAGCACGTCTTTGTAGGTTATTCCAAATAATTTGTTGGGAATTTCTCCATAACGCCAAGGACAAAAGAGTTTGTCGCTTGGAACGTCAAGTTTCTTGAGAAGGAATTTTTTCGTGAAAAGTTAAGTGGGAGGACAATAGAACTTTGATAAGGTTGTTGAACCTTAGCTATATGTGCTAAGTAGCGCAGCGCCAGAAAGTGTCCCGGTGGCGGCCACAATGCTCATGGCTCTCGTGATTACAAAAGGTGTGATCTCGGAGATTAGAGTTCCTATAGAACCATGTGGGTCGGTAAGAATCAAATAGTAAGATTTGATAAGCAAGTCGTTATTTTTTTGACAATGATGAACCGACTACATGCAAAGAAGCGATGATGGGCCCTGACTCCATAAAATGACAAGAAGTCATGGAATCCGTGATAGTATCCATACACGAGAAATCAAGTTTCTGAACTTAGAAGACCCTCCGGAAAGGCGTGAAGCCTATCGGTCGTGTTTGGATCTATAAAGAAATAGACATGGATGTTTCAAATCTATGAAATAGTCGACATGTCGGAAAGAGTTTACGACAATGTTCAAGGAATTGACTATGACAAGATTTGATCTTTCATAGCGATATTTAGTCTGGACGGATTAATGTAGCAACCACTACATATATTTTGGTATATGGTAGTTGAACAAACAAAACAAGTTCTTCTAATAGAATGGTTACCTAGGACGTGTACATGACACGGTCCAAAGGGTTTTGTTAATTCAAAGGATGCTAAAAGAGTATGTAAAACTTCAATGGTTGAAGTGAGCATCGCGGAGTTGGAATCTTCAGAGACAATGAAGATGTTTGCATTTTGCAAGAAATTAAGTGGGAGCGCTAAGACATATTTCTAATACATTATGTGAAAGACATATTGTTGATTAGAAATAATGTATTTTTTATTGACACAGGTTAAGAATTTCATTTCGATGAAAGACTTAGGCATAACTCAAGAATTAGGCATCAATGTCTATATGAATAGACTGAGGCGCTAATATGGTTTTGCCAAATGTACATAGATAAGATGTTGAATGAGTTCAATGTGGAAACAACAAGAAAGGTTCTTGACGCACGGAAAGGACTAAATCAAGATTCAAGTGTGTTGACACGAGATTCAAGTGTTTTGACACTTGGTGAAATCACAAGAATATTTTGACCAATCATTCTTTGAGATGTACACATCCAGATATGTCCTATGCTCTAAATGTTATGAGCATATACCAGAATGATTCATAAGATGATCATTGGACAATATTAAAGATATTCTTATGAGCTTTGGAAGAACTAAGAATATATCATGTATAAGTGAGAAATAATTAAAGGTAGTTCATTATAAAGTGTTACATTGATACTAGTTTTGTCACAAGATACAAATTAAATTTAACTCAATTTAGACTATGGGTGGCACAATATAATGGAAAGGATGTTCCATGATGGATTTGGATGAGTTCCAAAGTTGAGATATTGTGACGGATACTACAACAAAAGGCTAAAGTATATAACTGCTATAGTAGCAGCAAAGGAGGGCATTTGTGTTAAGTAGTTTGTTATCAAACTAGGCGTGGTTCATAGCGGGGTATACTATGAAGATACATTGTACGACAATTGTATCAACATGATTTAATCCCAAGGAACTAAAGGTCTCACCAAAGGACCAAATTTATACAATGCCATCTCATTGGAGAATGAGTAATGTGTAGAGACGCAAGGACATGCAAATACACACGGACCTAGAAGCGTCACATCCGAATATTATGTATACCACTAGCAATAGTGTCTATACAACACCAGAAAGCCATAGGTGTTGAATGCACAAGTTTTTTAACTAGATTATTGATTCTAGTGCAAGTGGGAGACTGTTGGAGATATGCCCAAGAGGCAATAATAAAATGGTTATTATTATATCTTTATGTTTATGATAAATGTTTACATCCCATGCTATAATTGTATTAAACAAAAACATTAATACTTGTGTGTTTTGTAAACATAAAAGAGTCCCTAGTAAGCCTCTTGTTAAACTAGCTTGTTGATTAATGGATGATCATGGTTTCCTGATCATGGACATTGGATGTCATTAATAACAAGATCAAATCATTAGGAGAATGACGTGATGGACACACACCCGTAGTAAGCATAGCATAAGATCAAGTCATTAAGTTCGTTTGCTATAAGCTTTAAAATACATAGTAACCTAATCCTTCGACCATGAGGTTATGTTAATCACCATCACCGGATGGGTACTTTGATGACATCAAACACCGCTTCGTAACTAGGTGGTCATAAAGGTGTCATTGGGTATTCTGAAAGTATGTGTTGAAGCGCATGGACCAAGATTGGGATTTGTCCATCCATATGATGGATAGATATGCTCTGGGCCCTCTCGGTGGAATGTCATCTAATTAGCTTGCAAGCATGTGACTGGGTCACAAGGGATGACATAACATGGAACGAGTAAAGAGTATTTATCAGTAACGAGGTAGAACTAGGTATGGAGATACCGACGATCAAACCTCGGATAAGTAGAGTATCGCATGACAAAGGGAATTGGTTTCGTATGTTAATGGTTCTATCGATCACGAAGTCATCGTTGAGTATGTGGGAGCCGTTATGGATCTCCAGATCCCGCTGATGGTTATTGATCGGAGAGGTGTCTCCATCATGTCTGCATATTCACGAACCGTAGGGTGACACACTTAAGGTTCGAACTTGTTTTAAGTAGATATGGAATGTGCATTGGAGACCGAATGTTGTTCGGAGTCTCGGATTGGATTCAGGACGTCACGAGGAGCTCCGGAATTGTCCGGAGAATAAGATTCATATATTGGGGATCATTTTGTAAGTTAGGAAATGTTCCGGAGTATTTGTATGGGGATTCTAGAAGGTTTCGGAATGTTCTGGAAGGTTCTGGAAGATTTCTTGGAGTTTACTTGAAAACTTAGAAAGGATCAAGGAATCCTTGTGGGGTAAGACAAGGATTCATGGGGGAGTAGGACTCTCCCCCCACCTCCTTGATCCGCCGGCCAAGGGAGAGGGGAGTCCTACAAGGACTCCACCTCCCCATGGCG
The DNA here is from genome assembly GCA_910589775.1 of Avena eriantha. Classification (NCBI taxonomy): domain Eukaryota; kingdom Viridiplantae; phylum Streptophyta; class Magnoliopsida; order Poales; family Poaceae; genus Avena; species Avena eriantha. Next base: position 274,579,383 of record OU342742.1, read on the forward strand.
CCTCCCTCCCATAAATAGAGGGGGTGGAGGCGCCACCCCCTTGCCCCCTTCCACTCCAAGCCCTAGCCGCCTCTCTCCTCCTCCTTCCCTCTGCTCTGGCATAGGCGAAGCCCTGCAGAATTCTCTACTCCACCACCACCAACACGCCGTCGTGCTGCTGGGATTCCGTGGAGAGATCTACTACCTCCGCTGCTCGCTGGAACGGGGAGAGGAAGGTCTGCTTCGACTCTGCACATGTGACCGACTGCGGAAGCGCTGCCGGAACGGGGCGCCGGAAGGATCATCTACTCGATCTTGAGATCGGCAAGTGATCGACTACATCAACCACGAGATCCAATCTCGTAATGCTTTCGGATCTACAAGGATTAGTACAGATCTATCTCGTTGCACATGTCTAATAGATTAGATCTTGGCTTTTATCTAGATTAGATCTGAGTTTTGTTCGTTCTTGCGGTAGAAATTTTTTGTTTTCCCTGCTACGAACCCATCAAGAACACACATACTAGACTTTCATCATTGCATGTGTTCTTCTCCAAAACGATAATGATGCACACTGATACACACACATGCAATAACTCTAGTGGATCCATGTGGTTTAGGAAAAGAACACACATGCAATGACATCTAGTGGATCCATGTGGTTTATGAAAAGAACACACCTGCAATGTCATCTAGTGGATCCATGTGGTTTCGGAAAAGAACATAAATGCAGTGACATCAACTGGATCCATATGGTTTAGGAAAAGAAAACACATGCAATGACATCCAGTGTAACATCCCAAAACTTTAATCCAAGGTTATTAAGATCCAAATCATCAAAATTAGGGTTAACGAAAACTTTTCCAATTAAAATTATGAAAGCATTCGTATGTGTGTGCATTTAAATAGGAGTTGTTTTGAATTGCCATGATTAAGTTATACATTGCTTGTAAAATGATTCTTAGGTGAAATAAACATCATCTAGATCATTCCGAAACAAATCCCAAAGGAAAACAAATCAAAATGAATAAAAGAAAGAAATGGTCATTTGTGCCATTTTAATCAACATGCCTACTTTGGCTATTCCTAGGACTCAATTCTTAACAGAGACAAATGTGGATCTTTGCACCCCTTGCTAGTACATGTAATGATGTACCAAGGCCCACTTTGTGATCTGCCAAAAACTTTCAAACACTAATTTTAAATGGCATTTGAAAATTGAATGTAGTTCATATGGGAAGATCACACTTACTCAAAAACCACTCAAATGAGCACCACTTTCAAAACCCAAGCAACCATAGAGGCTTAAGCATGTGTATAGAAAACCCACCAAAATTCATTCAAAAATTTCAAACTTGAGTTCATGCGGCCATTGTGTCGAACACCTAGCAGGCATGAAGCACACTCTAATTCTAGCTCACTGTTTCTACAGGGTTTTGCCACCCATTTGACCTCCATTTACTCCCTCTGTCCCTTCTAGCTCTAACCAAAGCCTAATCACCCAACCCCTTTGTCCCTAGAAGCATTACCACGCCACCCGAGGACATGCTCGCCGGCCAACCTTGCCAACACAGCAGCAGACCGCCAACCTCTCTCCGCCGCTCCAGGGAGCACAGCATGACCTCACCGCCGCCCACGGTCCACCCCACGCTCACTGCCAGCCCCTGGACCACCGAGGAACCGCCGTGCACTAAGCCTCTGCGCGTAGCCAGAGCGCGCCAGAGCGCCAACACAGCCAGCACACCACAGACCGCGCCTCGACCATAGACCGTGCGCGCCGCTCCGCCTCGACCCCAGCAACCCGCCAGACACGGGCGTGCACTACCGTGCGACCCACAGTCGCCATGCGCCGCGTCGAGCACCGCCTGTGTCTCCCAGAGCGCGGAACACTCCCGACCAAACGCCACCGCCCCTAGCCACGCATTTAAGCCGTGGAGCACCGCCAGGAGGCAGGCCACCGTCCTCTACCTCAAGCCACGCTGCTAGCACGATGTGCAGCCCTCGCCGGAGTCGCTCGTCCATCACTTTCGGTCGCCTCGTCGAGCAATAAATAGAGGCCACCCCAGCACAAACCACTCACACCATTCCACTCTCCTCTCCTCACTGGTCCTGCCCCACCTCTCGCCGGAGCCACTCGAGCCTTGGTTCACCGGAATTTCGCCGGAGGAGCCCACTGTAGAGGAGGAGAAGGTGTCATCGATTTCGTCCACCCTAGGAGCTGCCGCGACCACCCCTGAGCCCTCCATCGACAGCACATTCGATCGCCCCAATCGCCACAGTAGCTGGAGCCCTGGTATGCCCCCTGAGCACCCCCACCGAGCCGCTAGGGTTAGACCTTGCCGGTGACCTATCCGTCGTCGACGACGAGCCCTAGCCGTAGATCCTAGTTCTAATCTAACGGCCCACATCGCCCCGTAATGCTTCGCGTGTAAAGAGCCACTAACCGTTGGACCCCCCTGTCAGCTGTCCTCTGTGTCATGGAAAGCCACTAGGCCGGCCCGTTTTCTTTCCCGCGTGACCCATTTAATTCAAACTTAGATTTTTCTATTTAGTTTTGAACATAGTTCTGCCCCTTAGTTTGAAAATCAATTCAGAGAGATTTACAAATCCAAATGGAGTGGTTCCAATTGTGTTGGAAAGCAACTAAAAAGATCTATCCAAGACCATTGGATTTAATTTATTTAGAGTTAGATATCTCTCCTAGGAAAAATAACAAGACAGAAGCATTTGCACATTCAAACATTTTTATAAAATCAACCATGATAGCTTTTGAGTTGATTCCAACTCTCAAAAATCACATTTCAGCATACCTATCTGAATATGTAATAATACTAGGGTTTACATGCAGTGACTTTGGACTAGTACCAAAATAATGCTATATAGGCATTTCTAGTCACTTTAAATCATTAAATAATGAACTTAAACCAAAGTAATTGTGATCCAACCCTTAAATCACATTCCCACATGATAGAATATGTGGTGATGACATGTTTCCACATGATCCCATATTTTAAGTGGTGAATATTAAATATTAGTTATTTTTTAATGAGTAGAAATTACTTTTCTTAAATAAAAAGAATGAAACTAGTTAATAAAACTTGTGATGCTTGTGATGATAATAGATCATCAAATGTGGGCCTTAGAGTTCTAATTAGAATAGTTAAGTATTGTTTGGTGATTGTGTATTCCGTATGTATTTATAGACGATAGTACCAACCAAGCTTTCGAGGAGGAGTTCTATCAAGAGGAGGAAGAAAACTTCAACCACTGCACTTCACAAGGCAAGCCATCATTAACAATGCAAGATAACACTTGCAAGTATAATGCTTAACAAGGTAGGATTAAGCTAGATGAGTTGAGCAAAGATGCTTTAGGCATGCTTTGGTTATGCCACTTTGACTATTATTTACCCCAAGTATTATTTTCAAGCTTCCTTCCTTTACTTTACCCAAAGTGTTTTACTTGTTTTGAAGGTAGCATAAAGAGTATAAAACTTGACCTATATAGATAACTTTAGATGTCATTCTATGGCATGACATTGACCCCATCTTTCCACCTTAGTGAACACTCTTAACTTAGTAGTTTAGATCAGATAAAAACTTGACTCACTCTAGATGGGAATACTTGGTGAAAATTAATTATGAAAACCTTGGAATGATGAGTCATTCTATTGAGATGTTTTGACATGTGTTGAGAGACACAAATGGTTTATGATGGTGAAAATGTTGAGGCATGAGCCTTAACCCTTTTACAAAACTGATGGTTGGATTCGGATGCGATACCATTCCAAATTTACCGTATAACCACAATACCTGAATTGGGTCAGGCTTAGCCTGAAGTTTATATGCATTAGTATTAGTTCCCTCATGGGAGAGGTTTGAGCAGCGGCTACCTCTCAATGTTGTCCACCTATGCAGTGCCCAAAATGACAGATGGTCATGGTTGGGAGGCCATGCTCATAGGAGAGGTGCTTATACTAGGGTGTGTAAAGGAAAGGTTATGTTTGATTATCTGCATACTAAGTATGATGTTTCAGGGCTATCCCTAACAGATGTATCGAATCTTGTGGTGAAAGTGTACCACCTCTAAAGAGTGTCAAACTATTCGAATAGCCGCGTCCGCGGTTATGGACAGTTGAAATGGCCATACTATTTCGTTGTCAGATGTTTTCAAAATAACTTATGAAAGGAATGATGAATCTTGACTTGACCACAACAGGGTTGTGTTTATGACACTAGCTTCCCAACTTAAGTGATTCTAGAACTTTATTTTATCTTTCTTTGCTTCTGAACTCAGCTTAGGTTTCAAACTTAACCCTATAGTTAAACTTAGAGTTAGAACTTTACATTAGAACTATACTACTTGTTAGTGGTAGTTTGCGAGTACTTAAAGAGTACTCATGGCTTTTGTCCCTGGCTATACTCATGGCCAGAGTATGAAGGAGACTACCAAGATGATGGCCAGTAGGACGGCTATGATAACTAGGACTATCTGCCTTCGTCAGCATTGCCTGTGCCCCTGAAGATGGACCCCACCGCTACGCTTACCTTTTATTCCGTTGTTTGTTGTATTAAGAGTAGATCATGAGATCCTTATTTGTGTAAGACATTATGTATGGTTTGTAATGGATGATGTACTGTGATATCCAATCTGTTATGCCTCGCAAAAATGGTAATCCTGGGATTGCGATGAAGGACATAACAGGCATCTGGGATTAAAAATCCAGGTGTTGACAAGTTGGTATCAGAACCATCCTGACCATAGGAGACCCTAGTTAGAATGGACGTCGAAACAAAAACTTAGTTTCAAAACCAAAGTGAGTATTTATGAAAAACTATTTCCTCTCTTATCCTTGGGAATTCATTCTTTCTTAAAAAATTCATGTTCCTCAAAATTCTTACATTATTACTTAAAATTTGACACACTTGATCACTTCACTAATTTCCTCATCCTTAATTCTTGTAGATGGAGACTCAGTTCAGCAAGTTCTACCAGTTGGGAAACGGAGGACAACTGATCTTCGAGAGGGATCTAGATTCACTGTTTGAGTTATTGGGACCCCCGCATTTGGAGTTTCTTAGAGCTCAACTTCCTGGACCCCCAGGAGGAGATTTACAGTGGCTAGTCACCGCTGATATTAGAGGAAGCATAGAAGCACCAACGTCTGGGAGAATCCAGTTCTCCGTGAGAGAGAACAACTGGCTAGATGGATTAGCCAGGGCAATGGATGAAGCTCTCGCATGTCTATGTGCCCTTAGCGTCAACCAAATCCAAGGAACCCGTTTTGCTCACTACGCAAGACGTGACTTCATGGGAATGCTGATGGAGATACCAAGTCACCCAGAGCTAAAGCGTCAAGTGGAGAACCTTGACTTCCTGCTGTACGATCGTTAGAAGGAGTTGGACAATGCCAGGAAGTTTGCCAACCACAACCATGCCATTGCCGCCCAGAAGGCCCAGACTTTCTCGCTGCTAGTCAAGGACCGTCAGTCTCTTCGCCTCCAGCGCGAGAAGAAGGATCGCACCATCGCCCGTCTTTGCAAGAAGGTGGCCGACCTCGAGAAGACCGTTAAGGAGCAGGAAGCTCAGCTTGCAGCAAAGGAGGAAGAAGAGGAGGGTGAAGACATCCAGGGAGATATGGATTCTTACCTCATCAATGATGATGACTTTCTGGAGGAGGATGCCGTGGACTTCTACACTGACGATGAGGACTCCGACTTCGTCGACGATGAGTAGATGCACTAGAGCACTGTCGTAGCATGAGATGTATCGGTTCCACTGTATCGTAGCTTTTAGAATGGTTCTTCAAACCATCTATTTTCCTTTTTTGTTGTGGTGTGTGTTTGTATCGTGTTCTTGTTTGCATGAATGAAATAAAGTTAGTTGCAAAACCTGAGTCAAACTCAAAGTTTTATCTTGAAACCAAAACCAGGAACCTTAGAACTTCCCTCTTACCCCTTCATCTACCTCAATCTTCAGATGACTCGTGAAACCAAGGAGGGAGCAGCTTGTCGCAAGACCCAATGCTGCAGATCTTGCAGAATCTCATCACAGACAGAGAAGCAAGCAGGGCAGAACGCCAAGCTAATCTAGCAACACTGCAACAGATCGCCTAGATGGAAACCAGGATCACCATGGATCCAAACTCAAAAACTTTCAGAATACCAATCCCCCAATCTTCAACCAAGCTGAAAACCCACTAGATGTTGATGACTAGTTACAGACAATGGAAAACAACTTAGAAGTTGCAGGAGTTGATGACAACGAGAAAGTTCTCTTCGCCACCCACTACCTGGCAGGAGATGCAAGAGCTTGCTGGACCAGTATCCGTAACATGAACCATGGTCAAGTGATGCAATGGGAAGCCTTCAAAATCAAGTTCACCCGCACCCACGTGCCGTAGGGATTAGTCACCAGAATGAGGGATGAATTCAGAGAGTTGAAGCAAGGTAGAATGACAGTGGTAGAGTACCGTGATAGATTCATGTCGCTTGCCAGATATGCACCTGATGAGATCAACAAGGAGGCCAAGAAGAAGGAGAGATTCTTGAACGGACTGCATGATGAGATGCAGACTGTCCTCGTCAACATCCGCTTCGAGGATCTCGAAGAGCTAGTCGATTCTGCCATTTAGATGGAAGGGAAGATTAACTAGTCAAACAACAACCACAAACATCGTACGATGAAGCAATATGGATCCAACAGTAACCAGAAGTACCGTCCCAACCCCTCACCAGGATATGCACCAAGGAACGATCGACCCCCAATGTCTCGCCCAAGCTACCCCAACCGTAGCGGAGGCAATGTGAAGTCCAGAGGAAATAATCACAACTCGGGCAACACCAAAAATTTCAACCGTGCCCCTCCCAAGAGCAACAACAACAACACTGCACCCAGAACTGGTAGCAATGTTGTGCCCGTCGCAGCAAAAGACAAGTCCCAGATCACTTGTTTCGAGTGTGGAGTGAAGGGCCACTATTCCAATGAGTGTCCCAAGAAGACTGCCGCCACTGCCAATGTGAATGCCCCAGCTCAACAGCAGCATCGTGTTCAACCAGGAAGAAGATTTGCCCCAGGGAACCCTCACAACCGCAACGGTCGTCTCTTCCACATGAACGTTGAAGAAGCCCAAGAAGCGCCAGATGTAGTGCTAGGTATGTTTTCTGTCAACTCAGTTTTAGCAAGGGTATTGTTTGATTCGGGATCATCGCATTCATTTTTCACCGAAGAATTTGCATGCACTAGTAAGATTCACCCCACCAACTTGAAGCATGTCATGATAGTTCAAATCCCCGGTTCAACTACAAAAGCTAGAAAACATTTCATAGCTATACCTATCAGAATACATGGGATAGATTTTTATGCCAACCTAATTGTACTTGGAACCAAAGGATTGGAAGTAGTACTAGGTATGGACTGGATGTCAAGGCATAAAGGAATGATAGACTGTGCTAAGAAAGCCATCACCATGACTAGTATGTCTGGAGTCACAGTTGAGCATATCTTTGAAACTATACCTCGTCAATTCAAGTGCAACAAGAGTCTAGCGCTACCCACCATAGACCAAGTCAGAGTAGTCTGTGAATACCCCGACGTATTCCCAGATGAATTGCCAGGTATGCCCTCGGATAGGGATATTGAGTTCATTATCGAACTAATCCTCGGAACCGGACCCATAGCCTATAGACCATATAGCATGAACCCCTTAGAGTTAGTGGAACTGAAGACGGAATTGGATGCCATGTTAGCAACAGGCTTGATTCAACCAAGTGCATCTCCATGGAGATCACCCGTGTTATTCGTCAACAAGAAAGATGGAGGAAACCGTTTGTGCACAGATTACAAAAAGTTGAATGACGTCACCATCAAGAGTAAGTACCCCTTGCCAAAGATAGAGGATCTATTTGATCAGTTGACTAGAGCCCAGGTATTCTCAAAGATTGATCTTAGGACTGGTTATCACCAACTTAAGATTCGTGCAACGGATATTCCGAAGACCGCCTTTACTACTCGCTACAGTTTATACAAGTATACAGTTATGTCTTTTGGATTAACCAATGCCCCTGTTTATTTCATGAATATCATGAAAAAGATCTTTATGAATTTCCTAGATAAGTTTGTAGTTGTGTTTATCGATGATATCCTTATCTACTCCAAGTCAGAAGAAGAGCATGAGCAACATCTGAGAATCATCCTAGAAACCCTGAGAGAGCATTGGTTATATGCCAAGTTTAGCAAGTGTGAGTTTTGGCTAAAAGAAGTTGGATTCCTAGGACATATTGTGTCTGCCAGACGAGTCTCTATTGATCCCGGCAAGATCAAAGATGTCGAAGAATGCGAAGCCCCAACCACTCAAACCCAACCGTACATTTCTCAGATTAGCGGGATACTACCGCAAGTTCGTAGAAGGATTCTCGAGCATTGCCAGACCCATGACCCAATTGTTAAAGAAGGACAAGAAGTTTGAATGGACCGACAAATGTGAAGCCAGTTTTCAAGAACTGAAGAAGAGATTGATATCAGCCCCAATATTGATCATGCCAGACATCAAGAAGCCGTTTGATGTATATTGTGATGCATCCAATATTGGTCTCGGATGTGTGTTGATGCAAGAAGGCAAAGTCATCGCTTATCTGTTTCGACAACTAAAGAAGCATGAGCAGAACTATTCGACCCATGATCTTGAGCTAGCAGCCGTAGTTTTGGCATTGAAGACATGGCGTCATTATCTGATGGGTAATCGCTGTGAGATTTACTCAGATCACAAAAGCTTGAAGTATATTTTCACTCAGAAGGAGCTGAATATGAGGCAAAGGAGATGGATAGAGTTAATCAAGGATTATGACCTTGACATTCACTATCACCCCGGTAAAGCCAATGTGGTAGCGGATGCTCTTAGCAGATTGCCGTGTAGGCTAAACACCATGATCAAGGAGAAGCAGCCAAGTTTGTATGAAGAGTTGGAGCAGTTCAGAACTGAATTATTTAGCAAAGGATTCTTAGCTAGCATTGAACTTCAACCCACTTTGATTAGCCAAATCAAGGAAGCCCAGAAGGGAAATGAAAGTATCGACGGAATCAAACGTCGTATTGGTAAAGGAAAGGTACTAGGATTCACTGAAGACGAAGAAGGAGTTCTTTGGTACAAAGGACGTACCTGTGTGACAGCAGATTTGGAGCTGAAGTAGGTTATCATGCAGGAAGCTCATGATACTCTTTATTCTATCCACCCCGGAGGAACGAAGATGTATCAAGATTTGAAAGAGCAATTTTGGTGGCTCAAGATGAAGAGAGAAATCGGAAGCTACATCGCCAAGTGTGACATCTGTCAAAGAGTCAAAGCAGAGCATCAGAGACCCGCAGGACTGTTGCAACCATTGCAGATTCCGGAATGGAAATGGGATTCAGTTGGAATGGACTTTATCACCGGTTTGCCTACTTCTAGTAGGGGAAATGACTCAATCTGGGTCATCGTAGATAGACTATCCAAGGTAGCTCACTTTATCCCTGTCAAGAATACCTACCAGAGTTCGAAGCTAGCTGAACTGTATATTGCTAGGATTGTTAGTCTGCATGGAACGCCCAAGACCATAGTATCCGATCGAGGAACCCAATTTACCTCGAGATTTTGGCAGAAAGTTCAGGAAGGATTGGGAACCAAATTGAACTTTAGCACAGCTTATCACCCGCAACCTGATGGGCAGACCGAGAGAGTCAACCAGATCCTAGAGGATATGTTAAGAGCTTGTGTGTTAGAGTATGGATCAAAATGGGAAGACTGCCTGCCTTTCGCAGAATTCTCATATAACAATAGTTATCAAGCTAGTTTGCAAATGGCACCATTTGAATTCCTATACGGAAGAAAGTGTCGCACCCCTTTGAATTGGTCGCAAGTAGGGGAGAGTCAGATCTTTGGACCCGGCATTCTCCGAGAAGCCAAAGAGAAGGTTCACAAAGTCCGTGAGCATCTCAAGATCGCCCAATCCAGACAGAAGAGTTATGCTGACAAGAGAAGGAGAGACCTGACTTTCAATGTCGGAGATTTTGTATACCTCAAGGTTTCGCCATTGAAGGGAACCCAACGCTTTAGTCTGAAAGGAAAGGTAGCCCCCAGATATATCGGGCCCTTCAAGATTCTAAATCGTCGAGGAGAAGTATCGTATCAATTGGAACTACCGGAAGAGATGTCAGCCATCCACAATGTGTTCCATATCTCGTTACTTCGCAAATGCCTGGAAGTGCCGGAGAAGACTAAAGTTTTCAAGAACATCGATCACCGAGCTGTGGAGATCAACAATGACCTGACATATCATGAAGTGCCCATCCGTATCCTAGAAGAAGCTTACAGAACCACCAGGACCAGGAGTATCAAGTTTCTCAAGATTCAATGGAGCGACCATACCAAAGACGAAGCCACTTGGGAGCGAGAAGATTACATTAGGACAGAGTTCCCAGATCTCTTTAGTTCCTAGTTTTCTTTCTAAATCTCGGGACGAGATTTTGTTGAAGGGAGGAAGGTTTGTAACATCCCAAAACTTTAATCCACGGTTATTAAGATCCAAATCATCCAAATTAGGGTTAACAATAACTTTTCCAATTAAAATTATGAAAGCATTCATATGTGTGTGCATTTAAATAGGAGTTGTTTTGAATTGCCATGATTAAGTGATCCATTGCTTGTAAAATGATTCTTAGGTGAAATAAACATCATCTAGATCATTCCCAAACAAATCCCAAAGAAAAACAAATCAAAATGAATAAAAGAAAGAAATGGTCATTTGTGCCATTTTAATCAACTTGCCTACTTTGGCTATTCCTAGGACTCAATTATTAATAGAGACAAATGTGGATCTTTGCACCCCTTGCTAGTACATGTAACGATGTACCAAGGCCCACTTTGTGATCTGCCAAAAACTTTCAAACACTAATTTTAAATGGCATTTGAAAATTGAATGTAGTTCATATGGGAAGATCACACTTATTCAAAAACCACTCAAATGAGCTCCAATTTCAAAACCCAAGCAACCACATAGGCTTAAGCATGTGTATAGCAAACCCACCAAAATTCATTCAAAACATTCATACTTGAGTTCATGCGGCCATTGTGTTGAACACCTGGCAGGCATGAATCACACTGTAATTCTAGCTCACTGTTTCTATAGGGTTTTGCCACCCATTTGACCTCAATTTACTCCCTCTATCCCTTCTAGCTCTTACCAAAGCCTAATCACCCCACCCCTTTGTCCCTAGCAGCAGTACCACGCCACCCCGAGGACATGCTTGCCGGCCAACCTTGCCAACGCAGCAGCAGACCGCCAACCCCGCTCCGCCGCTCCAAGGAGCACGGCATGACCTCACCGCCGCCCACGGTCGACCCCACGCTCACTGCCAGCCCCTGGACCACCGAGGAACCGCCGCGCACTAAGCCTCTACGCGCAGCCAGAGCGCGCTAGAGCGCCAACGCAGCCAGCACACCACAGACCGCACCTCGACCATAGACCGCGTGTGCCGCTCCGCCTCGACCCCAGCAACCCGCCAGACACGGCCGTGCACCGCCGCGTGACCCACAGTCGCCGTGCACCGCGTTGAGGACCGCCTCTGTCTCCCAGAGCGCGGGACACTCCCGACCAAACGCCACCGCCCCTAGCCATGCATTTAAGCCATAGAGCACCGCCAGGAGGCAGGCCACCGTCCCCTACCTCAAACCACGCCGCTAGCATGATGTGCAGCCCTTGCCGGAGTCGCCCGTCCATCACTTTCGGTCGCCTCGTCGAGCTATAAATAGAGGCCACCCCAGCACAAAGCACTCACACCATTCCACTCCCCTCTCCTCACTGGTCCTGCCCCACCTCTCGCGGGAGCCACTCGAGCCTTGGTTCGCCGGAATTTCGCCAGAGGAACCCGTTGCAGACGAGGAGAAGGTGTCGTCGATTTCATCCACCCCAGGAGTTGTCGCGACCACCCCTGAGCCTACCGTCGATAGCATGTTCGATTGCCCCCATCGCCGCAGTAGCTGGAGCCCTGATATGCCCCCTGAGCACCCCCACCGAGCCGCTTGGGTTAGACCTCGTTGGCGACCTGTCCGTCGTCGATGACGAGCCCCAGCCGTAGATCCTAGTTCTAATCTAACGGTCCACATCGCCCTGTACCGCCTCACGTGTAAAGAGCCGCTGACCGGTGGACCCCCCTGATAGCTGTCCTCTGTGACGTGGAACGCCACTAGCCCGGCCCATTTTCTTGCCCGCGTGACCCATTTAATTCAAACTTATATTTTTCCATTTAGTTTTGAACCTAGTTCTTTCCCTAAGTTTGAAAATCAATTCAGAGAAATTTACAAATCCAAATGGAGTGATTCCAATTCCGTTGTAAAGCTACTAAAAAGATCTATCCAAGCCCATTGGATTTAATTCATTTAGAGTTAGAGATCTCTCCTAGAAAAAATAACAAGACAGAAGCATTTGCACATTCAAAAAAAATTATAAAATCAACCATGATAGCTTTTGAGTTGATTCCAACTCTCAAAAATCACATTTCAGCATACCTATCTGAATATGTAATAATAGTAGGGTTTACATGCAGTGACTTTGGACTAGTACCAAAATAATGCTATATAGGCAATTCTAGTCACTTTAAATCATTAAATAATGAACTTAAACCAAAGTAATTGTGATCCAACCCTTAAATCACATTCCCACATGTTAGAATATGTGGTGATGACATGTGTCCACATGATCCCAAAGTTTAAGTGGTGAACATTAAATATTAGTTATTTTTCAATGATTAGAAATTACTTTTCTTGAATAAAAAGAATGAAACTAGTTAATAAAACTTGTGATGCTTGTGATGATAATAGATCATAAAATGCGGGCCATAGAGAGCTTATTAGAATAGTTAAGTATTGTTAGGTGATTGTGTATTCCGTATGTATTTATAGACGATAGTACCGACCAAGCTTTCGAGGCGGAGGAGTTCTATCAAGAGGAGGAAGAAAACTTCAACCACTGCGCTTCACAAGGCAAGCCATCATTAACAATGCAAGCTAACACTTGCAAGTATAATGCTTAACAAGCTAGGATTAAGCTAGATGAGTTCAGAAAACATGCTTTAGGCATGCTTTGGTTATACCACTTTGACTATTATTTACCCCAAGTATTATTTTCAAGCTTCCTTCCACTACTTTACCCAAAGTGTTTTACTTGTTTTGAAGGTAGCATAAAGAGTATAAAACTTGACCTATATAGATAACATTAGATGTCATTCTATGGCATGAGATTGACCCCATCTTTCCACCTTAGTGAACACTCTTAACTTAGTAGTTTAGAGTAGATAAAAACTTGAGTCACTCTAGATGGGAATACTTGGTGAAAATTAATTATGAAAACCTTGGAATGATGAGTCATTATATTGAGATGTTTTGACATGTGTTGAGAGACACAAATGGTTTATGATGGTGAAAATGTTGAGGCATGAGCCTTAACCCTTTTACAAAACTGATGGTTGGATTTGGATGCGATACCATTCCAAATTTACCGTAAAACCACAATACCTGAATTGGGTAAGGCTTAGCCAGAAGTTTGTATGCATTAGTATTAGTTCCCTCGCGGGAGAGGTTTGAGATGAGGCTACCTTTCAATGTTGTCCACCTATGCAGTGCCCAAGATGACAGATGGTCATGGTTGGGAGGCCAAGCTCATAGGAGAGGTGCTTATACTTGGGTGTGTAAAGGAAAGGTTATGTTTGATTATCTGCATACTAAGTATGATGCTTCAGGGTTATCCATGACAGATGTATCGAATCTTGTGGTGAAAGTGTACCACCTCTATAGAGTATCAAAATATTCGAATAGCTGCGTCCACGGTTATGGACAGTTGGAATGGCCATACTGTTTCGTTGTCAGATGTTTTCAAAATAACTTATGAAAGGAATGATGAATCTTGACTTGACCACAGCAGGGTTGTGTTTATGACACTATCTTCCCAACTTAAGTGATTCTAGAACTTTATTGTATCTTTCTTTGCTTCTGAACTCAGCTTAGGTTTCAAACTTAACCCTATAGTTAAACTTAGAGTTAGAACTTTACATTAGAACTATACTACTTGTTAGTGGTAGTTTGCGAGTACTTAAAGAGTACTCATCGGTTTTGTCCCTGGCTATTCTCATGGCTAGACTATGAAGGAGACTACCAAGATGATGGCCAGCAGGGCGGCTATGATAACTAGGACTATCTACCTTCGTCACCATTGCCTGTGCCCCTGAAGATGGACCCCACCGCTATGCTTATCTTTTATTCCGCTGCTTGTTGTATTAAGACTGGATCAGGAGATCCTTATTTGTGTAAGACCTTATGTATGGTTTGTAATGGATGATGTACTGTGATATCCAATTTGTTATGTCTCGCAAAAATGGTAATCCTAGGATTGCGATGAAGGACATAACAGGCATCTAGGATTAAAAATCCGGGTGTTGACATCCAGTGGATCCATGTGGTTTATGAAAAGAACACACATGCAAGGACTCTAGTGGATCCATGTGGTTTAGGAAAAGAACACACATGCATTGACTCTAGTAGATCCATGTGGTTTAGTAAAAGAGCACACATGCTGGAGTGGCACCATTGTATGTGTTCTTTCCCAAAACCAAAATGATGCACACTAAGATACACACATCCAATGACTCTAGTGGATCCATTTGGTTTAGGAAAATAACACACATGCAATGATATCCACTGGATCCATGTGGTTTATGAAAAGAACACACGTGTAATGACATCTAGTGGATGGATCTGGTTCATGAAAATAACACACATGCAATGACATCTAGTGGATCCGTGTGGTTTAGGAAAATAAGAGACATGTAATGACATCTAGTGGATCCATGTGGTTTATGAAAAGAACACACATGTAGGGACTCTAGTGGATCCATGTGGATTAGGATAAGAACACACATGCAATGACTCTAGTGGATCCATGTGGTTTAGGAAAAGAACACACATGTTGGAGTGGCATGATTGTATGTGTTTGATACGTCCAAAACGTATCTACTTTCTTGAACACTTTTGCTATTGTTTCTCCTCTATACTTTAGTGGAGCCATGTGGTTTCGGAAAATAACACACATGCAATGACATCTAGTGGATCCATGTGGTTTATGAAAACAACACACATGCAATGATTCTATTTGATACATGTGGTTTAGGAAAAGAACACACATGCAATGACATCCTGTGTATCCATGTGGTTTATGAAAACAACACACATACAATGACTCTAGTGGATCCATGTGATTTTGGAAAAGAACACACATGCAATGACATCTAGTGGATCCATGTGGTTTATAAAAAGAACATACATGCAATGACATCTAGTGGATCCATTTGGTTTTGGAATAGAACACACATGCAATGACATATAGTGGATCCATGTGGTTTAGGAAAAGAACACACATCAAATGACATCCAGTGGATCCATGTGTTTTATGAAAAGAACGCACATGCATTGACTCTAGTGGATCCATGTGGTTTAGGAAAAGAACACACATGCAATGACTCTAGTGGATCCATATGGTTTTTGAAAAGAACACACATGCAATGACGTCTAGTGGATGCATGTGGCTTATTAAAAGAACACACATGTAATGACATCTAGTGGATGGATGTGCTTCATGAAAAGAACACACATGCAATGACATCTAGTGGATCCATGTGGTTTAGGAAAAAAACAGACATGCAATGACATCTAGTGGATCCATGTGGTTTATGAAAAGAACACGCATGCAGGGACGCTACTGGATCCATGTGGATTAGGAAAAGAACACACATGCAATGACTCTAGTGGATCCATCTGATTTAGGAAAAGAACACACATGTTGGAGTGGCATGATTGCATGTGTTCTTTTCCAAAACCACAATGATGTGAACTGATACACACACATGCAATGACTCTAGTGGATCTATGTGGTTTAGGAAAAGAACACACATGCAATGAAATCTAGTGGATCCATGTGGTTTATGAAAATAACATACATGCAATGACATCTAGTGGATCCATGTGGTTTTGGAAAAGAACACACATGTAGTGACATCTAGTGGATCCATGTGGTTTATGAAAAGAACACACATGCAATGACTTCTAGTGGATCCATGTGGTTTAGGAAAAGAACACATATGCTAGAGTGGCATCATTGCATGTGTTCTTTTCCAAAACCACAATGATGCACACTAATACACACACATCAAATGACTCTAGTGGATCCATTTGGTTTAGGAAAATAACACACATGCAATGATATCCAGTGGTTTATGAAAAGAACACACATGTAATGACATCTAGTGGATGGATGTGGTTCATGAAAATAACACACATGCAATGACATCTAGTGGATCCATGTTGTTTAGGAAAAGAAGAGACATGCAATGACATCCAGTGGATCCATGTGGTTTATGAAAACAACACGCATGCATTAACTCTAGTGGATCCATGTGGTTTAGGATAATAACACACATGCAATGACTCTATTGGATCCATGTGGTTTAGGAAAAGAACACACATGCTGTAGTTGCATCATTGCATGTGTTCTTTTCCAAATCCATAATGATGCACACTGATACACACATGCAATGACTCTAGTGGATCCATGTGGTTTAGGAAAAGAACACACATGCAATGACATCTAATGGATCCATGTGGTATATGAAAAGAACACACATGCAATGACATCTAGTGAATCCCTGTTGTTTTGGAAAAGAACACACATGCAGTGACATCTAGTGGATCCATATGGTTTAGGAAAAGAACACACATGCAATGACATCCAGTGGATCCATGTGGTTTATGAAAAGAACACACATGCAATGACTCTAGGGGATCCATGTGATTTAGGAAAAGAACACACATGCAATGACTCTAGTAGATCCATGTGGTTTAGGAAAAGAACACACATGTTGGAGTGACATCATTGTATGTGTTCTTTTCCAAAACCGCAATGATGCACACTAATACACATACATCCAATGACTAGTGGATCCATTTGGTTTAGGAAAATAACATACATGCAATGATATCCAGTGGATCCATGTGGTTTATGAAAAGAACAAACATGCAATCACATCTATTGGATCCATGTGGTTTTGGAAAATAACACACATGCAGTGACATCTAGTGGATCCATATGGTTTAGGAAAAGAGAACACATGCAATTACATCCAGTGGATCCATGTGGTTTATGAAAAGAACACACATGCAATGACTCTAGTGGATCCTTCTGATTTAGGAAAACAAAACACATGCAATGACTAGTGGATCCATGTGGTTTAGGAAAAGAACACACATGCAATGACTCTAGTGGATCCATGTGGTTTAGGAAAAGAACACACATCTAATGACTCTAGTGGATCCATGTGGTTTAGGAAAAGAATACACATGTTGGAGTGGCATGATTGCATGTGTTCTTTTCCAAAACCACAATGATGCACACTTATACACACATGCAATGACTCTAGTGGATCTATGTGGTTTAGGAAAATAACAAACATGCAATGAAATCTAGTGGATCCATGTGGTTTAAGAAAAGAACACACATGCAATTACATCTAGTGGATCCATGTGGTTTAGGAAAAGAACACACATGAAATGACATACAGTGGATCCATGTGGTTTATAAAAAGAACACACATGCAATGACTCTAGTGGATCCATGTGGATTAGGAAAAGAACACACATGCAATGACTCTAGTAGATCCATGTGGTTTAGGAAAAGAACACACATGCTGGAGTGGCATCATTGTATGTGTTCTTTTCCAAAACCACAATGATGCACACTAATACACACATATCCAATGACTCTAGTGGATCCATTTCGTTTAGGAAAATAACACACATGCAATGGTATCCAGTGGATCCATGTGGTTTATGAAAAGAATACACATGTAATGACATCTAGTGGATGGATGTGGTTCATGAAAATAACACACACGCAATCACATCTATTGGATCCATGTGGTTTAGGAAAAGAAGAGGCATGCAATGACATCCAGTGTATCCGTGCGGTTTATGAAGAGAACACACATGCATTGAATCTAGTGGATCCATGTGGTTTAGGAAAAAACACACATGCAATGACTCTATTAGATCCATGTGGTTTAGGAAAAGAAAACACATGCTGGAGTTGCATCATTGCATGTGTTCTTTTCCAAAATCATAATGATGCACACTGATATACACACATGCAATGATTCTAGTGGATCCATGTGGTTTAGGAAAAGAAAACACATGTAATGACATCTAGTGGATCCATGTGGTTTTGGAAAATAACACACATGCAAGGACACCTAGTGGATCCATGTGGTTTAGGCAAAGAACATACAGGCAATGAAATCCAGTGGATCCATGTGGTTTATGAAAACAACACACATGCAATGATTCTAGTGGATCCATGTTGTTTTGGAAAGGAACACACATGCAATGACATCCAATGGATCCATGTGGTTTATGAAAACAACACACATGTAATGACTCTAGTGGATCCATGTGGTTTAGGAAAAGAACAGACATGTTGGAGTGGCATGATTTCATGTGTTCTTTTCCAAAACCACAATGATGCGCACTTATACACACACATGCAATGACTCTAGTGGATGCATGTGGTTTAGGAAAAGAACACACATGCAACGACATCTAGTGGATCCATGTTGTTTATGAAAAGAACATACATGCAATGACATCTAGTGGATCCATGTGGTTTTGTAAAATAAGACACATGCAATGACATCTAGTGGATCCATGTTGTCGTGGAAATGGCCACGGCAGTCTCTGCTACTGGAAGCGATTGAGTGTTTCATGAGGAAGAGTTGGCGGCCATCTGCGGTGGGAGATGGGGGTGGATGCACATGGGTTACCCAGGTTCGGCCCCCCGGATTGTAAAGACCTACTCCTGCTAGATTAGATTATTGGAGAGCGAGTTACAAGGGTGGCGAGCTCAGTGGCTATGCAGCGAGTCGCTTGAAGGGGTGTATGATGGAACGTGAGTCTCTAGGATACCCTAGGGAGGTTTATATATGAGGCACCTCGCTAGGGTTTATAGG
Organism: Avena eriantha; assembly: GCA_910589775.1. NCBI lineage: Eukaryota > Viridiplantae > Streptophyta > Magnoliopsida > Poales > Poaceae > Avena > Avena eriantha. Next base: position 274,598,439 of record OU342742.1, read on the forward strand.
TTACAACCGAACAAGATAAGGATTCGGAGGTTTTGACCTAATCCGACTGGGCTTCTGTTACGCTCCTAGGCCTCCAATCTCCAGTCGCCGGGCTTTTCCCTCCATTATAGTCCAGTCCAGTCGAGTTGGCGATGGACACCATCAGAACCAAGGAGAATTTCCCCATGTTTCCATTCGCCGTCCCAATGAATGTTACTGCCACCAAGTCGTCGTTTCAGCGAGTGGAAAAGACTGGCGGGTAGCGGGTGAAATAGAGGAGTTGGACCGTCAAATCTGGTCAAACTATCCGTTGGAATTTCCAACCGTAACTTCGACGCAATTACCGTGAGTAACGGCTATCCCGATTTTGGCGGGTGGCGCTCCCATAAAAGGGGAGTGATGGTTCATCTCTGCAGACCTTCTCCGCATTCTTCATTCTTCCTGCCTCCAATCTCCGTGGCTACATTCTTCCGACTTGCCCTTTCCGCAACGTGCGATTCCACATCTTACCCGATGGCGCCTCCCAAAGGCTCATGGGGGACATCCAAGTGTACCCCAGCCCAGCTTAAATCTTTCGAGGACGCTGGAGTACTCCGCAAAGGGAACTGGCGGCTTCTTCCCTCCTCCGAGACCGAGCCGAAGCCGCGACCTAGCGAATTCATCTGCTTCCCTAGTCATCTTGAGAGGGGTCTAGGATTCCTCACTTCACTCTTTTTCCACCGCTTCTGCGTGTACTACGCGATCAAGCCATCGGATCTCGGTCTGCATAGCATCGAGCAGCTGGCGATCTTCATCGCCTTCTGCGAATGCTACCTCGGTTGTAGGCCGTACTTCCTGCTGTGGCTGGAGCTCTTCCACGGCCGCATCGGGCGCGAGGCGTCCAGTGGCTTGATGTTGGCCACAGGTGGCGTCACATTCCAACTGAAGCCGAAGGCCAATTCGTCAAGCTCCTCCTGCCAAAGAAGGCCACCAGCGAGTGGAAGAAGAGCTGGTTCTACGTCAAAGAAGCCACTCCCTCCAGCGAGGTGGCTCTTCCCGAGTTCGTCGCCGAGAGGAGCGAGCCTCGTCGGTTGGCGCCGAAGAAGCTTCCCAAAGATCAGCGGATGGCCATCGCAGAAATGATGGACCAGATCCAGAAGCTGAAGGACCAGGGGTTGATTCTGATCAACCTCTACAACTGCTGGCTCGTGCGGTGCCTGGTTCCGCTGGCAGCTCGGCCGCACTGGATGTACAAGTACAGCGGGAAGCATGATCGATCCCGAACCAGCAAGGAATCATGGGAGGCCGAGGACTACAAGGCCGCCCTGAAGAAGATCGCTGATGCAGAGTTCACTAGTGTGGCGGTCAGGCTCGCCCCGTACACTCCTATGAAAAATGAAGCCCTCGTAGTAAGTTCTCTTCCTAGTCGCTATGTCCGTATTTCAGTCCTCAGTCTCCGCGTTTGGTGTTTCACTCGTGGTGGTTCTCAGCTTTTTCAGGTGTTGGAGGGCTGGCTCCCTCCGCTCGACGAAGAGGTTCCCCAGGAACTAGAAGAAGACTCTGAGGGAGACTCTTCCGACAGCGACGGGGAGGAAGAAGAGGTTCCTCCCCCAGCGCATGTGGCTCGCAAGACCCGCATGGAGAAACAACGTGAGTTCGAGGCGAGCCGCAGCCTAGACGAACACGACGGAGGCGACGAAGTCGCGCAGGAGCACACATCCCGGCGTACTGCTACGCCGTCGAAGCCCGTGTGCAAGCCCAAGTCGCCAGCGAAGAAGCCCACGTTGCCGTCCAAATCGGCGGTGGTGTTCGAGTCGGATGACGACTCCGATGATGAAGGTTCCGCCAAAGTCGCGCACAAGGCTCCAAAGGATGCAGTCCCGACAAAGGGGTTGGAGGGCGAGGACACGGAGGTAGTTGTAGAGGTTCCCCTGGCGGCGATTGCGCCGACGGCCTCAGGGGTTCCAAGCCAAGAAGCAGCCGAGGCGATGACGTCCAAGTCGCCGCAGCTGTCAAGGGCGGCCGCGTCGGAGCCGGAGATCCCAGCGACTGCAGCTTCATCGTCGAGGAAGCCAGCAATTTCGTGGGCTTCAGACGTCTTCGAGAGGGGGCTCACCCGCAAGTTGGGTCTCGAGTTGGACAAGCCCGCCCACATCAACACCGGGCTTCGCGTCCTTCCGGTTGCTAAGTGAGTACTGCTCCTTCATCCTGATTCGCCTCGCTCCTTTTGTATTGTCATTATGTTGACTGAGGGAACTCGTGCAGGTCGGGAGCTAAGAAGATTGGCCGACCTTCGGTGGCTAAGATTCCACCGGCCACCCCCAAAGGAGAGCGTGACCTCCCCAAGAAGAGGAAGCCTGCCGGAGGTGTGGCGACCACGGAAGTCGCGAAGAAGCAGAAGAGGGGTGCTGACAATGCCGTAGCCAAGGACAGTGTCGCAGAGCCAGATGCTGCGTCGGTCACCGAACATGTGGTGGCGGCGCGATCGGAACCAGTCTTGGCCGCCTACGTGCTGGAAGCGCCGGCCCCGACAATGAGTGCCCCCGCCAGAGCGTCGGCGACGTTCCCGCGCTTCATGGCGAGGGGGTTCCTAGGTGTGGCAGACACCCAGTCTCCGTAGAGTCCAAAGATCGTAGATGCGGATATTGGGTCCTGTCGCGGGCGCACTTCCTTCACGATCCCGTCGATTGACGCCGGGGAACTTCACAGGATGCTTGGCGCTGCTATTCAGGTATGTCCAGTCCCCGAGTTCCTAGTCGCTGAATTTCAGCGGCTGGGAACTGAACTTCTTGCTCCTCTCCAGTCCCCGAATTCCTAGTCACTGAATTTCGTTGGCTAGGAATTGAGTTTCTTTCTCCTTCTCCAGTCCCCGAGTTCCTGGTCGCTGAATTTCAACGGCTAGGAACTGGGTTTTTGTTTTGTGAAATGCTGAGGTGTGTTGTTTGTTTGCAGGGATTACAAAGGGAGTCGACCAATCGGTAGGCCGCGAGAGAGCGCTTGGAGAGTGACTTGCGTGAAGCACAAGAGGTGAACCAGCGGCTTCAGGAAGCCATTGGTGGGTATCTGTTTGTCTTTCTTTTCCTCCGTCAGGTGTGAACTAGTGGTGTACAGCATGCTGATGGTTTCTCTTGCAGATGGTTTCCCAGCTGCGATTTCCAAGGCCCGTGAGGGGTTTGTTCCAGTCGCCGAGCTGGACGCGGCGAATGGGCGAATAGCCTCCCTGGTCCAAGACTTGGAGGAGGCGAAAGCGGCCTCAGTTTCTTCAGAGGAGCGAGCAAAGGCTGCCGTTGCTGCGGCTGAGGAAGAACACAAAGCCATGGATTCCATCATCGTGGGGCTGCACAACGAGCAAACCTCCTTGGAGAAGCATGTCACGGAGAACTGCCGCAAACACCTTGGTGAGTCTCCATCTTTGCCTGACCTGTTTGTTGAGTCCCTGACTTGGGGGTTTCATAGTTTCACTAACACCTGACTTTGCAGCTGTGGTAGGCCAACGTGATCCGGTGGTGCAAACCTACAATGCCTTGCAATGCGTGACTGCCTTGGTGAACGGGGCCACGTCCTCGGTGTTGTGCGTCCAAGCGGCTCTTCAGGGCATGTCCCCCACCGAAGTTATTCCTGGGGGGCTAACGGAGGTGTGGTACTATCTAGAGGAGGTGCCTCCCATCGTGGAGTGGATGACACGCTCGGCGTTCAGGCGCGGGGCCACCACAGCGTTGAGCTTAGGTCTCGCCCACTTCCCCGACGACTTCGACCTTGACGACGTGACGAGTGGCTATCCATCAGTGACCGGAAAAGTGGAGATGTCAGATGTGCTGAAGCTGACCGTGAAGGCCGCCCCTTACGCCGATCGGGTGTTGGTGATGGGGGATCTTCTGCCGTACCAAGAGACGATGTTGGCGCCTGGTGACCCCGAGCCAGAGCATCGCGACATGAAGTCGGAGCAGCCCTTCCAGTCTTCGTTGTCGAAGTCGCTGACGACGTACCCGACGAACCCGTGGCAACCTTTTGTTCATGTCAAGGGGGGTGGCGCTGCTTCTTCATCAGGGCATGTGGAGTAAACAATGTAATTGTCCAATTTTTGATGTATGCCAAGTGGCGAACGCTGTAACTATTTTGCAATATATGCCAAGGGGAGTCAATCGACTCGTATTGCGACTAGGATTATGTGGTGTGTTTGTTTTTGATTGAGCGAGTCCCCGAGCGCGTCCGCCATTTAATGGGGTATAACTCGATTGTATACTTTTGTGTATTGTTTTGTTTATGCACTGTTTTTTAACTCTCACGTCTTCTGAGTGGCGAGTCCCCGAGCATGAGTAGGACTGACTTATAAGCGAGTCCCCGAGCGTGGTGCCCGACCACATTGGTCATGTTCCTGTTGCAGGTTGTGAATGCGTTTTTTGTAACGCGTCTTCTCCCCTAGCCCGAAGAGGCAGTCGCTTGGTGAGCCCTAGGCAGCTCTCTTACTTGGTGTGTTCCCGAGCCGCGTGGTGGTTCCTGTTTTGCGGAGTCCCCGTGCGTGGTACTTAACTGTTTGAGTCGCTTTGCACGAGGATAGGAGGGACAGGTCGCTGTGAGAAGCGTGCACCGGTTGTCTTGGCTCGGTGGGCCAGTCGAGCTAGGCGACTCCAATGGCGGCTCCGGGTTGGCGTTTTTGTGGACGACCCAAGGCCCGAATATTTCCGATGCCCTTGTGTCGCACTACTTAGCCATGCCGGTCGCTCGACCAGAGGTTGACTTCTGTAAGTAGCGTATTGCTAGTATGTACGAGTGCGAGTGGCACAAGAATATGGTGAGTGGACACAATTTGTGCGATCCGGATGAATTTCTTATATATTCCAGCGGATTACAATGTGAGGTTCTAAGTATAGAACTTTCTGAGGAGGTTTACATTCCATGGCCTCCCGACCTCCAGCTAGTCGTCACCCCGTATGTCGATGAGGTACTAGGCATCATTGCCAAGGACTCGGCCTATGGCGAACGGCCCCTCCCATGGGGGAGAGAGTTTGTGCATGCCCTTCTTGTCTTGGGCCAGTCGTAGGACCAGGTCGCCTTCTTGTATTGGGCCAGTCGTAGGACCAAATGGAAGGTGCGGGTTCGCACTCGGCGGCTGTGGTGGCGGCGGAGTCCTTGCTGGTATATGGTGGTGCGGGAGCAAGCCAGCTCGTGTGCCTCGTCTAGTTGATCGATGTTGTCTTGGCGGGCAACCTCGTTGGCCACCTCGACGTAGTTGGCGACTCGAGGTGAATCATGCTCTAGGTCAGTTGGCATTACAGCCTTGGCGCCATACACCATGAAGAAGGGCGTGAACCCGGTGGAGCGATTGACGGAGGTGCGGCTCCCCCATATCACAGAGGGGAGCTCGTCAACCTACCATCCTGGGGTGCGCTCGAAGGGCACCTAGAGTCGCGGCTTGAGACCGTGGAGGACACTCTGGTTAGCGCGTTCTGCTTGGCCATTTGACTCCGGGTGGGCGATTGATGCGAGCTCGAGTCGTATGCCATGTTCTTCACAGAATTCCGCCATGGCCCCCTGGCAAAGTTGGTGCCATTGTCTGTGATGATGTTGTGCGGGTAGCTGTACCGGTAGATGAGCTCGCATAGGAACTTCGTGGCCGTCTTTCCGTCGCACTTTTTTATTGGCTTGGCCTCGACCCATTTGGTGAACTTGTCGGCTACGACCAGGAGGTGAGTGAAGCCAGACGGGGCCTTCTTGAACGGGCCTACCATGTCCATGCCCCATACGGCGAATGGCCACGTGATGGGGATGGTCTTGAGTGTTGAGCCAGGGAGGTGTGTCTGGTGGGCGTACTTCTGGCACCCGACGCATGGTTGGACGATGTTGGTGGCGTCGGCGTGTGCGGTGAGCCAATAGAAACCGTGCCACATGGCCTTGGCGACTAGCGACTTGGCGCCGGCGTGATGGCCGCAGTCACCGGCGTGAATGTTCTGGAGGCTCTTGCGGCCTTCTTCTGGCTGTACGCAGTGCTAGAACACGCCGGTAACGCTGTGTCTGTGGAGCTCCCCATTGATGATGACGAAGGATTTGTAGCGGCGCACGATCATTCACGCCTCCGTCTCATTGCTTGGTAGGAGTTTGTGTTCCAAGAAGGCGACGTATGGCGCTGTCCAGTCGCTAGGCTCCACGACCATGCGACTAGGGCCGATTCTGGTTGCAGTGGGATCCCGACGTCGATCTCTTTTGGTGGGCTGACCGACGGTTTGTGGATGATGTCGAGGAAGACGCCTACTGGTGGCGCTTGTCAGGTCGATCCGATGCGAGAGAGGGCATCTGCCTCCTCGTTTTTGCGCCTGTCGATCCACTCGACGGAGTAGCCGTCAAAGTGTCATCCCAACTGATCGACAGCTTGGCGGTACGCGATCATTGTTGGGGGAGACGGCGTCGCACATCCCGGCGACTTGGCCGGCGACTAGGTCGGAGTCGCCGTAGCATCATAGGCGGTTGACGTTCATCTCCTTAGCGGCTCTCATGCCGTGAAGGAGGGCCTCATATTCTGCCATGTTGTTCGTGCAGGGCTTGAAGTTGAGGTGGAGCACGTAGCGGAGCTTGTCTCCTTTGGGAGAGGTCAGTATGACCCCAGCCCCTGCGCCATCGGTGTTCTTGGAGCCGTCAAAATGGAGCGACCAGTAATGGAGGTACGGGAGCTTCTCTGGCTGCTGTGCTTCTTCCTAGTCTGCAAGGAAATCATCCAGGGCTTGTGACTTGATCGCTTTGTGGGGCTCGTATTTCATGTTGTGGACGCTGATTTCGTCGGCCCACTTGGCGACCCACCCGGTCGCCTCGCGAATGCGTATGATGTCTTGCAGGGGCGCAGAGGAGACCACAGTGATTGGGTGCTCCTACTCGTGGGGTTCTTGCGCATCAGGCGGTAGAGGGGCATTGCCTTCTCACCTAGTCGGGGGATGAAGCGACTGAGGGCCGCGACTCGCCCTGCCAACTTCTGGACGTCGCGCAAGCACTCGGGTTTCCCAAGTCATGCGATGGTGTCGATCTTGGTGGGGTTGGCTTTGATGCCTAGCTTGGAGACTACATATCCTAGGAGTTGTCAGGTGGGGACGCCGAAGGTGCATTTTCCGGGGTTCAGCTTGATGTTGTACCTCCGCAGGTTTGTGAAGGTTTCAGCTAGGTCGACGAGCAGGTCGTCCTGGCGGGTGGATTTTACCACCACGTCGTCGATGTAGACATGAATGTTGCGGCCAATTTGGCTCGCTAGACACTCCTGCATGCACCTCTGGTACGTGGAGCCTGCGTTCTTGAGGCCGAACGTCATGGCCGTGTAGCAGAATGCGCCGAATGGCATAATGAACACCGTCTTCTCCTCGTCCTTGACTGCAATCTTGATCTGGTTATAACGAGAGTAAGCGTCGAGGAAGCACGGCGACTCCGATCCCGCGGTCGAGTCGATGATCTGATCGATGCGCGGTAGGACGAACTCCTCCTTTAGGCAGGAACTGTTGAGGTTGGTGTAGTCGATGCACATTCTCCATGTGTTGTTCTTTTTTAGAACCAGGACTGGGTTTGCCAGCCACTTGGAGTACTTGATTGGCCAGATGAAGCCTGCGGCTAGCAGGCGTTGAACTTCTTCGGCGATTGCTTGACGGCGCTCTTCATTGAAGGGTAGTAGCGACTACTTTGGGGTCGGCATTGAGTTTGTGCTCAGCGAGTTCCCTCGAGACACCTGGCATGTCAGATGGCTTCCATGCGAAGATGTCGCGGTTCTCACGGAGGAACCCGATGAGCGCGCTTTCCTATGCGGGGCTCATGTGCGCCCCAATGGTGACCGTCTAGCTGGAGTCGCCTGGGACGAGTTCGATGGTGCGGGTGTGCGTGGTCGCCTCGAACATGGAGTTCGCGGTGGTTTGTTTCTTCATGATGGTGGTGTCGTCCTTGTTGATGTTGCCCGCGTATTTCGCGAGCTCCTCCACGTGGTCTGTCTCCGCGGCGATGACGGCATCGGCTTGCTCGACGGCTTTGTCCTCACATTCCACGGCCATGTCGGGGTCGCCGTGGACGGTGATGACGCCGCTTGGCCCGGGGAGCTTCATCATGTTGTAGGCATAGTGTGGGGTCGCCATGAACTTTGCGAATGCCTGGCGGCCTAAGACACAGTGGCAGGGGCTGTGGAAGTTCACCAGCTCGAACACGATCCTCCCCGTGCGGTAGTTTGCCAGAGTGCCGAAGGTGACTGGCAGCGTCACTTTCCCGATCGGGTTTGCCTTCCGACCGGGGACGATGCCGTGGAAGGTCGTCAGTGTTAGCTCAATCGATGCTTCTGGGAGTTGGAGCCTCTTGAACGTGTCTAGGTACAAGATGTTGATGGAGCTCCCACCGTCCATTAGTGTCTTGGGCAGCCAGTAGTCGGCCACCTTGGGCCTGACTACCAGGGCTACTCGCCATAGGTATTCGATCCTTGGTGCATGGTCCTGGCGACTCCAGGTGATGCTCTGCTCGGACCAGTTTAGGAAGCGAGGGATGTCGACCTGTGTCACCGCATTAACAGCGACCGCGCGGGCGAGCACCTTCTTCTCGCGTTTGGTGCCGAGTCCAGTGAAGGTGTGTAGCGAGCCGACGGCGGTGCCGAAGCCGCCGCCGTTCCCGTTATCCCGAGGTGGGTTGTTATTTGGGTCCTCCCTTGCTCATCTCGCCTTCTCAATCTCTTTGAGAGCGTGGCAATCAGTGGTGGTGTGGGTAGCAGGTTTTCCCTCCCTGCTATGGTAGATGCAGAGCTGATTGAGCAGGGCGGCGGGGTCGAATTTCGGCCTCGTCGCGTTGTTGGCGTGGTAGTTTCCTCCATCGTGGCGGTAGTTCTTGGAGTCACGCTGGCCATAGCCGGCATTGGCGACGAAGTCGACTCGCCCGTCCGTGCGGCGCTTGCCGGTGATGCGGGTGTTGCTGTAGCGCATGTCGCGTAGGCGCCCGCTGTCGTGGATGCTGGTGTAGCGTCTTCCTCCCGACTCGTCGTCAGAATCCTAGTTGGGGTCCTCCTCTGCATAGCGCTTGGCAATCTCAAGGAGGTCGGGGATGTTGTCGAGCGTCTGGTAGATCCTCTTGATCTTGGCGACCAGGGGTTCGTACTGGCACGCGTTCTTAAAATAGTGTATCGCCGTGTCTGGGTGGATGCCAGAGGCGTTTATCCATAGTTCTTGCCATCTTTGGATCCAGCGGCGAGTCGACTCGCGTTGTCCCTATATGCATTGCTCCAGGTCCTCTATGGTGGTGGCGCGGGTGTAGGAGCCCTCGAAGTGCCTGACGAAGGCGTCCCGCATTTCTTCCCAGGAATCGATGTTGTCGGCGGGGAGTGTGTTGACCATTGCCGGGTCACAACCTCCATCATCAGGGGGAGGTAGCGAGCGGCAAGTAGGTCAGTGTGGCCTGCGATTCCCATTGCCATGAGGTATGTGTCCAGCCAGACAGCGGGATCATACGTTGGGTCATACTTCTCGGTCTCCTTGGGGGCTTTGCAGTTGGCGACGTATTTTTCCCCGCGAATCATGGGTCCGAAGCATTGCGGCCCGACTCGACTAAGCGAGCCTCTTGGTTCCGTGTCGCCGCGGTTAGTGAGGGTGTGCCTCAGGTCGTTGACCTGGCGCGACCACCACACCTGGTTGTTGATGATGTTCGTTCGGGCATCGAGGGGCTGCCCGTTGGCGGCGATCGTGTTATTCGCCGGTCGCAGCTTGTTGCTTGACAGTGCGGGATTGACGGCCCGTGCTTGGTTCGCCAGGGGCTGGGGTGGTGGGCAAACTAATGCATTGGCCACGGTGGGGTGGCCGCTTGATGCCGCCCTGCTTGCTGATGAGCGGGAGTACATCCGCCCCCGCAGGTCGACTCCCACGGCTTGTTGCTCGACGGCCCTGATGAGTAGGCCCTTGGCGTACTGGATCTGTAGCGCGCGTCGCCTTGGACGTCGAGGTTCGCGATCGCGGCGTCGGCCGCAACGACGTTGTCCATCGGGGTGGAGTATAATGGTAGCCCCTTGGCGTCACGGGCCTGAGGCGAGATGATGATCCGCGGTTGATCCGGCGGGGGCATGCGACCCATGGGTGGTGAAGGGGCCCCGGTTGCCTGTGCACCAGGTGGTGGTCTCGCGGGGTTGCTTCCGCCTGGTGGCCCGTTCTCGCAGTATTCGCGCTCGGCGGTGCGTGCGGGGTCGCTTTCGTCGTTGAAGTTCAGGACGCAGCCCTAGACGTTGGTGTTCAGGCGGGTCCTGATGCGGCGCTGGCGATAGAGCGACAGCTCCCATGCCGTCTCTTGTTCGAGGCAGTATTTCTCGCGCTTGGCGAGTTCGTTGCGTTGCGCCTCCGCGGGCCGCAGGTGGGCTTGCTCCACCTCCGTGGCCGACGCAGTCAGCGGGATCGGCGTGGCGAACGGATCTGGCGGGGTGGCCGTGCTTCCCGTCATATAGATCGCGTTGAAGCGATTGGATCTGGCGCGAAAATCCTTGGGGGATTCTAAGCCGGAATCGGAGTCGAAGATCCCCAGGATGGAGGGGTCCTCGAAGTCCTCGGGGTTGGAGACTCGCGTGATGGAGTCCTCCCGTGATGCCGCGGTGATGGATCCGTCAATCGATGTAGGGTCGTGGAGTCGGCGTCATTGTTTAGGGCGTCGTCGTTGATGGCGGTGTTAGTCTCGACCGCGTCACTGGCGGCCGAGTCGTACTCGGTGACGAGGCCCCTGATGGAGCGGACATGCTCCTCCAAAAGCAGATCGCGGTGTTGCGGCGATCCGCCGACGATCACCGTTGCAGCTAGATCAACCGCACCGGTGAAGCCGACGAAGAAGTTGATGGAGCCGACCGGCATCACCGCGCCGTGAGTGACCGGGTGTGACGCCAGGATCTAGCTGCTAGGCAGGATCTATAAGATCCCGCCGATGGCGATCATGCGACCGGTGGCGAGCGGCCGATCGATTGGCAAGTAGGGTCTCGCCGTAGAACTCAGGCCAGTCCTGCTATGCCCCATGGTGGGCGCCACTATCGTGGAAATGGCCATGACAGTCGCTGCCACTGGTAGCGATTGAGTTTTTCGTGAGGAAGAGTTGGCGGCCATCTGCGGTGCGAGATGGGGGCGGATGCACATGGGTTTACCCAGGTTCCCCCCCCCCCCCCGATGGTAAAGACCTACTCCTCCTAGATTAGATTATTGGAGAGTGAGTTACAGGGGTGGCGAGCTCGGCGGCTATGCAGCGAGTCGCTTGAGGTGGTGTATGATGGAACGTGAGTCTCTAGGATACCCTAGGGAGGTTTATATATGAGGCGCCTCTCTAGGGTTTACAGGTTACAACCAAACAAGATAAGGATTCAGAGGTTTTGACCTAATCCGACTGGGCTTCTGTTACGCTCCTGGGCCTCCAGTCGCCGGGCTTTTCCCTCCATTATAGTCCAGTCGTCATCTTCCAGGCGGATTCATAGGCCTTTCGGCCCAATCGGAACGTCCTGCTGGGCATACCCCCTTTGGCATGTCCCCATCCCATGTGGTTTAGGAAAAGAACACACATGCAATGACATCCACTGGATCCATGTGCTTTATGAAAAGAACACACATGCATTGACTCTAGTGGATCCATGTGGTTTAGGAAATGAACACACATGCAATGACTCTAGTGAATCCATGTGGTTTAGGAAAAGAACACACATGCAATGACATCTAGTGGATCCATGTGGTTTATGAAAAGAACAAACATGTAATGACATCTAATGGATGGATGTGGTTCATGAAAAGAACACACTTGCAATGACATCTAGTGGATCATTGTGGTTTAGAAAAAGAACAGACATGCAATGGCATCCAGTGGATCCATGTGGTTTATGAAAAGAACACACATGCATGGACTCTAGTGCATCCATGTGGATTAGGAAAAGAACACACATGCAATGACTCTAGTGGATCCATGTGGTTTAGGAAAAGAACACACATGTTGGAGTGGCATGATTTCATGCGTTCTTTTCCAAAACCACAATGATGCGCACTTATACACACACATGCAATGACTCTAGTGGATCTATGTGGTTTAGGAAAAGAACACACATGCAATGAAATCTAGTTGATCCATGTGGTTTATGAAAAGAACACACATGCAATGACATCTAGTAGATCCATGTGGTTTTGGAAAAGAACACACATGCAATGACATCTAGTGGATCCATGTGGTTTAAGAAAAGAACACACATGAAATGACATATAGTGGATCCATGTGGTTTATGAAAATAACACACATGCAATGACTCTAGTGGATCCATGTGGTTTAGGAAAAGAACACACATGCAATGACTCTAGTGGATCCATGTGGTTTTGGAAAAGAACGCACATGCAGTGACATCTAGTGGATCCATGTGGTTTAGGAAAAGAACACACATGCAATTACATCTAGTGGATACATGTGGTTTATGAAAAGAACACACATACAATAACTTTGGTGGATCCACGTGGTTTAGGAAAAGAAAACACATGCAATGACTCTAGTGGATCCATGTGGTTTAGGAAAATAACACACATGCAATGACATATAGTGGATCCATGTGGTTTTGGAAAAGAACACACATGCAATGACATCTAGTGGATCCATGTGGTTTAGGAAAATAACACACATGCAATGACATCCAGTGGATCCATGTAGTTTAGGAAAAGAACACACATGCAATGACTCTAGTGGATCCATGTGGTTTAGGAAAAGAACGCACATGCAATGACTCTAGTGGATCCATGTGGTTTTGGAAAAGAACACACATGCAATGACTCTAGTGGATCCGTGTGGTTTAGGAAAAGAATACACATGCAATGACATCTAGTGGATCCATGTGGTTTTGGAAAAGAACACACATGCAATGACATCTAGTGGATCCATGTGGTTTAGGAAAAGAACACACATGTAATGACTCTAGTGGATCCATGTGGTTTAGGAAAAGAACACACATGCAATAACTCTAGTGGATCCATGTGGTTTAGGAAAAGAACACACATGCGATGACTCTAGTGGATCCATGTGGTTTAGGAAAAGAACACACATGCAATGACTCTAATGGATCCATGTGGTTTAGGAAAACAAGACACATGCAATGACATATAGTGGATCCATGTGGTTTTGGAAAAACACACATGCAATGACATCTAGTGGATCCATGTGGTTTAGGAAAATAACACAGATGCAATGACATCAAGTGGATCCATGTGGTTTAGGAAAAGAACAAACATGTAATGACTCTAGTGGATCCATGTGGTTTAGGAAAAGAACACACATGCAATTAATCTAGTGGATCCATGTGGTTTAGGAAAAGAACACACATGTTGGAGTGGCATCGTTGCATGTGTTCGTTTCCAAAACCACAATGATGAAAATGGATAAATACACATGCAATGACTCTAGTGGATCCATGTGATTTAGGAAACGAACGGACATGCAATGACATCTAGTGGATCCATGTGGTTTATGAAAAGAACACGCATGCAATGACATCTAGTGGATCCATTTGGTGTTGGAAAAGAACACACATGCAATGACATCTAGTGGATCCATGTGGTTTAGGAAAACAACACACATGCAATGACATCCAGCTAATCCATGTGGTTTAAGAAAAGAACATACATGCAATGACTCTAGTGGATCCATGTGGTTTACGAAAAGAACACACATGCAATGACTCTAGTGGATCCATGTGGTTTAGGAAAAGAACACACATGCTAGAGTGGCATCATTGCATCTGTTCTTTTCCGAAACCGCAATGATGCACACTGATACACACACATCCAAGTGGGTGTGTTGTTTCATCATATTTCAAACCGGTGGTACAATGCATGCTGCAGTTGAATCCCGTTGGGGGGATAACCCCGGGTAGGATCAAGCTAGGGTATATGGGCAATACTAGTAGAGGTACAATAAGGTCAAAGTGGGAGTTGGCCGAGTTACCTAAAGGCTAGCCGAGTTACGGTCGACCCGGCCCATAAGGATTTCACCCAACGTTACCTCGACCGACATAAAGTGTATGCCGTCACAACCAAAAGTTACTTGTTTACAGGTACCTACGGGGCCGAGTTAACTAGGAAACAACCGGGTTACATCTTGGCTTACAAGAGAAGGAAGATATCTTACATGGTTAACGCTTTTCTCTCTCCACTGTAGCGTGAGTGCAGAGGACCAAGGGGAGGACCAGCGAGTACGGGCCGACAAAGGTGACGTCGAGATGGTCGGGTAACACGGTGCCGTAGAGGCTTACGACAGGGGCTTAGAGAGGCATACTCCATGGGTCCTAGGCGGCTTACGAAGGTAAAAAGAGGCGCACCGCTTTGCTATTTTGGGAGAAGCATATTCGGGGAATATGCCCTCCACGTATGCCCTAACTTGTAACTGGCCTCCCCTATATAAGGAGTGCCAGGATCTCCATAGAGGGGGCTCGATCACTTTGCTAAGGGAAGACACCTAGAGAGAGGGGTGGGTAATAGAGAAGTTCATATTCCTCCTCCCCACGAACAGCTCAAGGAGCATCTGTAACACCATAGATCTTGAGAATACAAACATCTGTGTGTGGAATCACCACACTATTCCTCCCTAGATGCCTCTAGTGCCCTTTGGCCCCATCTTTAGCCTACCCATGACATCTATCGTGGCACCACCACGACAATTGGCACCCACCATGGGGCTAGCAGCGGCGCTAGCTAGAGTGAAGATCCGGACAGGAAGCATCATCGCCACCGGGGAACGCATTATCTCTGTGCTTGTTCAGCGCTTGGGAGCACTGGACTATGTCAGCGACAATGCGTGAAGCTTCGGCAACTGCCCTCCTCTGCGTAATGGCCTCTTCATCATCCTCGGCACCCACAAGATCTATGTTGGCATAGACGAGTCCTGCGTTCACCCGCTGCATGTCGTCGAGGGAGGCGAACCACCTCTCCGCTCGGCTCGCTGCCCACGAATCATTCCCCCGCTAGCTGCGTTTAGATCATGACGACCGCACCTGATGCAGGAGCAAGTAAGGACCTGCAAAAAACCCGGATACAACCCCGAGGGTACCTAGGAAAAGAGGTCATCCACTAGAGAGGCCAGAGAACGTGTTGCAGGAGGCGATACATAGCTTAGATACTCCCATAGAACCTGTAGTAGATCCGGCTCAGGCACAGGCCGAGTTGGAAGAGACCCGACTAAAAATGTTGGCCATGGCAAAGAAGGTAGCAGAGCTGCAATCATCACTTAACATCATGCTGTGTGAATATGTAGAAGCAAACTGGTTTAGTCTCACCCGTATGGACGGTGTGAAGATTAGGGGTAGAGACCTCATCACTAAGATACACAAAGAATATGTACCTAAGCCGGGGTATTCGGCTACCCTAGTGATAGCAAGGCTGGAGAGGTATAGCACCCCGACAAAGAATCTCAGGGCTGGGGATGCGGTAGCGTCCGAGTTATAGGGTCTGACTAGCGAAGTCCGGGAGAGGCAATAGGAAAGAGTAAATCACTTGGTGAGGGTTGCTAATAGGTAGAACGAGGAGATACTCAAGGCAAACCCGGCAGGAGCAGGAGGTTCCCATGTCATTCATTCGGCAGGGGGAGCTTCGGCAAAATCTTCTAGGGTGGCATCATCCCCTCACACGGGCCCAAGAAGGGAAGAGGTAGTGACCTCGGCAAGAAGGAATAAGCAGATAGTCCCATATGACCCGGCAAGGGTAGGGAAAGGAAAAGTGGTACAAGATGATGAGGACCGTCACAGTACCAACCGAGGTGAAGATGGACGAGGTACCCCATCCAAGGCCAGGAAGGACAGGGAAATGCTGGGCACGACAATGCCAGACAGTGTAACTCGGCAGGAGCTAGACAAAATCCAGCCCAGCATCAACAATAGAACATACCTTGGCAAGAGCAAAGTGTCGGCCTATCTATGCAACAACAATATGCTCGTCTGGGTCAAGATAGGTAAAATGATGGTTATTCGGCAATGGCCGATGCTAGGTTCCCCAGGCCAGATCACCATGTGATAGGATCAAGGATGGGAAACAAGAACTCGCAGCCAGATGATGCGAGGTTGAAGATGGACCGAATATATAGGTCGGAGATGATAAAAGGACAAGGTCCTCTGGGTCTAGCATGCTTTGGACATCGGATTATGAGAGAACCACCAATACCAAAGTTTCAGTTGGCTAGAGGGACAAAAACGTATGATAGTAGCACAAAGCCAGAAGATTGGTTGATTGACTATGCAACAGCTGTGAACATTTCCACGGGTAACTTGAGATGGGTTGTGAGATATGTACCTCAGATGCTGGAAGGACCAGCGAGGGTTTGGCTGAACAATTTGCCGCCAGGAAGTATCAACTGTCGGATAGACTTTGAGGAGATGTTTATCAGTAACTTCACAAGAACGTATAAGTGGCTGAATAGGACACAAACTCTGGCAATGTGCAAGCAAAGGCCGAATGAGACAGACTGGGAGTTCTTAACTCGCTGGTGTAATGTGTGCAATTCATGCGAAGGGGTGATTGAGTCACAAGATATTGCTTGGTTTGCACAAGGGTGCAGGTATGCAAGTATGCTATGGTAGAGGCTGCAAAGAGATATGCTAACTACGTTAGCTGAAACAATCAGAATTGCTGACTCGTATGCGTTGGGTGATCGAAGTCAGCCTCGGCTTAAGTCAAACGAGTCAAATGAAGAGTACTACCACCGAGATGGAGCCGGGTCATCCCGGTGAAATGATTTCCGGGGTGAGAGGAGAGATGAGCGGCCAGTTATAGATATGGTTCGCAACAAGTCGCAACAGTGGAGCTAGATCAACCTAGAGCCGGGAATAGCCAGCGATAGAAGAGCGGAGGGCAACAATGGACTCCGAGAAATGATGGCAAGAAAACTTGGACGCCAGAGCAGAAGAAACAGTGGCAAGAAAAGAAGGACAAGCTGAGGTATACGTATGAGGCTATGCTGGATCAACCATGCAAGTTTCACACGCCTAACCCGATTAACCCGGCAAATCACACGACTCACCAATGTGAGTGGATGAGGAAAATAGAGCAAAGTATCACGGGGAATGCTCAGCCACCTCGGCATGACGGACCTCAGCATGATGCACCTCGGCAGCAACAACTTACCTGGGCAAACGGGCAGCAAATGATGTTACCACCACCCCCCACCGAGGTATGAGAACCATGACAGAAGGGATGTAGTGCATCAGGTGGAAAATCAAAATCAGCAGAACCAAAGATACCATGACAATGACAGGAGAAATGAGTATAGAGAACATCACCAATCTTACTGTGTATTCACCATGGAAGAAACTAATAGATAGAGCGTGAGACACCGACATATCGAAGTCAATGCAGTTATGCCGGATGTGCCGAGCTACATGCCTTGGTCTGATCAGGAAATCACATGGAGTATCCAGGATCACCCCAAACTCATGCCGAGTCCTGGATCATACGCCTTGGTGCTTGACTGAACCTTCATCGGGCCTAACATCAGTATGAAGTTCACCAAAGTGTTGATTGACAATGGCAGAAGCATCAATATCTTGTATAAGGACACAATGCATAAGCTGGGAGTTTCATAGAACATGCTTCAGGCCACCAAGACCACATTTCACGGCATTGTTTTGGGTTTGTCTTGTGAGCCCATTGGAAAGGTCTAGATTGACGTCTTATTCGGCACTAGGGATAACTGCCAAACTGAGAACTTAGAGTTCGAGGTAGTGGATTTGGACATCGCTTATCATGCGTTACTCGGCAGGCTAGCTCTATCAAATTTTATGACTAGTGATCACATCGGTTACTTAAAGATGAAAATGCCAGGCCCAAATGGGGTGATCACCATAACTGGGGACTCCAGGCGCTCCATGGAGTGCGCCTCAGCCGGGTCAAACTTTCTTGAGTCACTTGTGATAGCACAGGAGAAGAGGAGAATCCAAGAGGTTGTAGCACTAGCTCAGTCCGTGCAGCTGAATATGTCAGATCTGAGTAACCCGCATGGAAGTGTTTCATTTCAAGTGACAAAAGATACCAAGAAGGTGCCCATTGATTATCAGTTCCCGGAGTGCATCATAACTATTGGTGTCGGGCTAAGCGACAAATAGGAAAGCGAGTTTGTCAACTTCCTCTGTGAGAATCGAGATATCTTTGCTTGGTCCACAAGGGATCTGCAAGGTGTACCGAGGCAGTTGGCCGAGCACTCTTTGCATGTGATACCCGGAGCTAAGCCAGTGAAGCAACTTCTCTGCCTCTTCACCGAAGATATATATAGGAGAAAAGTCATTGGAGATGAGATACCTTGGCTCCTTGCAGCCTGGTTTATCATGGAAGTACTTTACTCGAATTGGATGTCTAATCCGGTGATGGTGGAAAAGAAGAAGGTTGATCCGAAGATAGCAGTGGTGTGGCCTATGTGTATCGATTACACGAACTTGAATAAGGCGTGCCCGAAAGATCCATTCCCACTGCCAAGGTTAGATCAGGTCATTTATTCGACCGCTGGGTGTGAGTTGTTATCATTTGTAGATGCGTATTTTGGTCTCCAGCAGATACCCTTGAACTCGGATGATCAAATAAAGACCACTTGCATTACCCCGTATGGGGCTTATTGCTAGCGCACTATACCGTTTGGCTTACATAATGCAGGGGCAACGTATCAGAGGTGCATGCAAAAGTGTTTACATGATCAAATTGGAAAAAAATGTCCAAGTATATGTTGATGATGTTGTGATAAAAACAAATGAAAACAAAAGGCTCCTAGACGATATCCGGCAAACATTTGCGAACCTAAGGAGGTTCCGAATAAACCTCAACCCAGGAAAATGTACTTTCCGTGTGCCGGCTGGGAAGTTACTCAGCTTTCTTGTGTCCAGCTGAGGTATCGAGGCTAAGCCCACTAAAATCCAAGCTATAGAGCGAATGGAGCTGCCAAAGTGTCTTAATGATGTTCAGAAGTTCACTGGTTGCCTGGCATCAATAAGTCGGTGTGTATGTCAACTAGGAGAAAAGGCACTACCTCTCTATCAGCTAATGAAAAAATCAGATAAATTCGTATGGACACCGCAAGCTGATAGCGTGTTTCATGAGCTGAAAAAGAAGTTAGCCTCTACACCAGTGTTATCCTCACCACTATCGAAAGATCCGATGTTGCTCTATATAGCAGCGACTAACCGAGTCATAAGTGTCGTGGTAGTAGTAGATCATGACGAGGAAAGTAACTCAGTGCAGAGGCCAGTGTATTACCTAAGCAGGGTATTGTCCACTTCAAAGCAGAACTATCCTCATTATCAGATGATGATGTGGCGTGTACATGGCAGCCAAGATGCTCGAGCACTACTTCGAGGAGCACCCCATAAAATTAATATGTGAAGCACCCATATCCAAGATAATGAGTAACAAAGATGCAAGTGGTCGGATTGCAAAATGGGCAATTGAGTTCGCACCTTATGCACCACAATAGAGAAAACTGAATGGGCGGTCCTAATTCTTTCGCCCACCTTCACTTTGGTCCCTGTTCGATTAGATCCTAAATCTTTGATAAGTAATTCACACGAGGTCCTATTTTTGTCTGATCGCTTTGACCAATCTATGTGGCATTTTGACCACGGCCACATCAACAGTATATTTACGAAAAGGGCCCCTGATTATTATTTTTCATGCCTGCTGTAGAGTATCAAGGCTCACTCGCATGAAGTCGCTCTGCCTATCGGCGGTCATGGAATTCTCCAACTCAATGATCTTCAGAACCAGTTCACGGAACTGTATGGAAAGCGAGACTAGCCTAGCGCTAGGATCGGCCCCGTTGATTGATCCAGGAGGAATGCAATCTTCATCGGGTCGTGGGGAACTTCAAGTCGAGTACCCTGCTGCACTCGCTCTCAGCCATGCCATGCTCGCCCAGAAGGAACAGAAGCTTCGTGCGGAAGGAGGTGATCATGACCGAGTTGGGGAAGGCCACACGGTCCACGGAGGCAAGTGGATGTCACAGACAAGCCCTCTTGTCACTGGCCGCGTCAAGGCCACGAAAAAAGTGCTCAGCGACGCCCTTGGCACGCGGCAGCACCGCGTGCGCCCCATCGCGCCTGAAGATGTCGAGCACACGATCGACTTCCATAGGGTCTGTCTTGTTCCTCAGAACTTCGATGGCTCTCTACACCCTGAACCTAGCCTTCAGAACCTTGTGGTCTGGGGTGGTGATCTCGGGGTCGTGTAGGCCATACGCCATGTTGTACCTCGCCGGGTCGACGGGGACGGAGATGTCTAGCGGCGGTGGTACTCGGTCTCCGCCTCCTGGTGTAGAGAGGGTTCAGCGAGGGCGTGCACGAGCACGGTGGTGATGTCGACGCAGTTAGGGACAAGCTCCTTGGCGGCAGTGAGTGCATGCTGGCGAAGCTGAGGTTCGCATCGGCCAGGTCCTCCTCTGCCCTATGGCCGTGGATGGTGACAACAAAGTGGAGGTGCCCTGAAAGGCGGAGAGTGAGTGTCGACCTCGGGTGGTCAACAGCTAGCGCATCGGACCGCCACAGCGCCGATGTGTTTGCCCTCATGGTACTGCAGCAGAACCTCCCTGGCCAGAGAGGGATGTGGAGAGAAACAAGGGCCATGTTTTAGAAGAAATACAACCATGGAGGTTCTATCCGAAAATATGTAGGCTGACCGGTATGTCTCCTGACCCTCACTGCTGACATGTCAACGGTCAATGCAGGTCAAACCAATTTAGGACCTCGAGTGAATCACTTATCAAAGATTTAGGACTCAGATGTGCAATTTTAAAGAATTAGAACCAAAGTGAAGGTGAGGCGAAAGAATTAGGACTGCTCATTCAGTTTACTCACCACAATATGATAGAAGGGCGCCATCAAGTCTCAAATAGTGGATGATTTTTTCGTGGATTGGGCTGAGATGCAGTACGAACCTCCTTTTCCGGACTCAAACTACTAGAGGATGCACTTTGATGGATAAAAAATGAAGGAAGGATTACGGGCCGGGGTAGTACTTACCTTGCCTAAGAAAGATCGGTTGCGGTATGTGCTTAGGATCCATTTTCGAGCATCAAACAATGTGGCCAAATATGAGGCGCTCATGCATGGACTAAAAGTTGCAAGAGAGGTTGGCATACGTAAGATGCAGTGCTTCGGTGATTCAGATCTAGTGGTATAGCAAGTGTCTGGTCATTGGGACGCGCTAGATGCAAACATGGCCCTTTATAGATTTCATGTCCAGAAGATTTCATGTGCCTCGAGTTGAAAGTGAGGCAGCCGACGTGCTGCCTAAGCTGGGATCATCTCGGCAAGATATACCGCCAGGAGTTGCTGTAGATCATCTAAGAAAACCATGTATCACACCTTCACCAGAATCCGAATCAATCTATATCCTGGCCAACCCTGGATTATACGCTACCCCAATAGACATTGACTGGGCAATACCTTGGCAACCCCGGGGACTACCTCGGCAAACCCAAGGACTGCTTCACAGAACCTAGGGACTGTTCAGCTTGATCCGGCGAGGTGATGTCAGTTCATGCAATGGGGGTGGACGAAGCACTTTTTCCAGTTCGTATTGTACCAGTGTGGGAAAAGCCATTATTTCAGTTCTTGAAAGATGGAACTTTCCCAAGTGATGAGATACTCTCAACGCAAGTGCAGAGGAGAGCAAAGGCATACACTATAATCAATGCTGAACTATACAAGAGAAGTGTCACAAGTGTTCTGCAACGATGCATTGACCCAGAAGAAGGGCTAGACATCCTCCGAGATATACATTAGGGGGAATGCGGGCATCACACCTCGTCCACAGCCTTAGTGGAAAAAGCTTTTCGGCATGGATTTTATTGGCCAAGCTCCTTGTAGCAAGCTGAGGAACTTGTGAGGAAGTGTAATGGTTGCCAGAGGTATGCTAGAAAGACACGTTTGCCTATGTCCAAACTAAAAACTATAGAAATCACTTGGCCATTTGCAGTGTGGTGTTTGGATATGGTTGGACCATTTAAGTCGGCCAAGGGAAATATGACCCATATCTTGGTGATGGTGTATAAGTTTATGAAATAGATTGAAGTGAAGCCAATAAGAAAGTGTGATGGAGCTACGGCAATGACATTCCTAAAAGCATTCTGAGATATGGCTATACACACAGTATCATAACTGATAATGGCACTAACTTTGCCAAAGGAGAATTTTCCCGGTTCTACTGAGATAAGAAGATCCAGCTAGATGTTGCATCAGGGGACCACCCCACATCGAACGGGCAAGTGGAAAGATCCAACGGACTAGTACTGACCGGGATAAAACCCCGGCTCATTGAGCCGCTTCAAAGATCAACAGGGTGCTGAATTGAGGAACTACCAGCAGGATTATGGAGCCTAAGAACAACTCTGAATCGATCAATAGGCTATACGCCATTCTTCCTAGTATATGGAGCAAAAGTTGTATTAGCTGCCGGCATAGAGCATGACTCACCTAGGATCACCCAGTACATAGAAGCCGAAGTGCAAGAAGCTAGGAAAATGATGTTGATCTGCTGGAAGAAGCAAGAGAATTCACATTGTCTAGGTATGCCATCTATCAGCAAAATCTCCAATGCTACCATAGCCGGAAAGTGAACCCCCGAGTCTTCCGGGAAGGAGATCTGGTACTTCAGCTGGTGCAACGCATGACCGACAAGCATTAGTTGCCCCCCATGGGAAGGATCATTCATTGTAAGAAAAGCACTGCACAATGATGCATATTATCTCATTGATGCACAGCCACAGGAGAAGAACAAGGCAGCCAGGTCCGACGAGGAATTAAAGCGACCATGGAATGTAGCTCTAGTTCGTCAGTTTTACACTTAGAAAAAGTGTATGTATCTGGAACAATCATATGTCGGCTTGTATGTCGGCAAATGAGATTATCAATGAAACTTCGCTACCCCAGGCAGAAACTCGGGGACTACCTTAATGATAATTGTCTTTGTTATGTATTTACCTTTGTGTACGTCGGCTGGCTTAAATAACTTACAACCTAGCCGAGTTAGTAGCTTGGAATTGCTAGACACATGAAAAACGACTAAGGAAAGGAACGTAATCGAGTCGACGTTTGTTTTTTAGACTAACCCCTGTATTTAATTTATTTTTGTTATGTTGAATTATTTTGAGATAATCCTAAAGTTTCAAGTATTGTTAAGTCAATTCTTTCAACCTCGGACTCGTAAGTCGAAAGCCGAATCAAGGTAGACACGAGCCGAGTCATTGAATTGCGAGAACAAGGAATGAAAGTCAGGGACTTCACCCAAGTTAATTTGGCATAAAAGACTTAAGCAATAGAAAAATAGCGCATTGTCTCATACATCTACACTAGTCATACCGGGGATTTAACGAATTTTAAAGTGTGTTGCTCAAGGAGCCGCAGCGGCCGAACCATCCGTGGAAGAAGGAGGCAAGTTGTCCTGGGCGCGGGGAGCCTGGGTTTCAGCTTCAGCGTCCGGATTAGCTTCGGTATCCTGAGCATCATCGGCCTCCTTGGCATAGTCCGAACCGTCTTGCTCTTCATCCTCGGCCTCTTCATCTTTGGCTTCTCCCTCAATGTACTCGTCGTCGACGGCTTCGAGGAAGATTGGGCCCTCATTCCATTGATGACAATGGGTGAATTGGATGAACTCATGGGTGATGTGGGCCAGGTTGTTGGTCCATCTCGATCCAGTGTGTAGATGAACAAGTACATTCAGGTCAATGCATTCGTACCAGTATAGCACAAAGGATAATACCGTATCAGCTCCACCTTGAGTAGCGAATTCTCGCCATAAACTGAGTCGGGTCATGCTCTCCTGAAGTTTCTCGATTAGCACGGCAACCTCCTTGGGAGAAGTATCCTCTGGCCACAAAGTGTGGAAAGTGTTGATGGCAGCGCCAAGGAGCCCTACTCCGAAGATCTTCATAGGTTTGAGGCGGGCCACAAGACCAGCCAAGGACTCGTCAATGGTGGTTTCTTCCAAGATTGGGCTGGCTTCAGCTTGCTTCTCTCAGATCTTTCGAATCACAACATCGGAGCGGGCCTTTGATTGAGGGAAATCCTCTAAAAGTACAAAACAAAAAGAAACTAAGAAACTTCAAAGAGAAGAATAACCTCGGCAACAAAGAGCAATCTCAGAGCATAAAAACTTAAGAGCTATGATGCCATGAATCTGTGTCAGTTGGGCCACCAGTTCACATGCTTCTTCCGAAGATCAGCAAGGGTAGTGTTAGCCGACTCAACTTTGGACTCGGCAGCTTTCAGAAGTTCTTGATACTTTTCAAGCTGGCAAGTGAGCTGAGCCTTAGCGTCCGAACACTCCTGATCTAACTTCTTGAGTTCATTCTTCTGGGAAAGCTTGAGGGCCTCGTTCTCACCATGGAGCTGAGCAATTTCATTGTCTTTCTTCTTCAACTCAGCCTGATGTTGTCATGTTTGTTCGAGAAAATGAAGCATCATGTCAGGTAGAGGCACGCTATCTTGAAGAGATACTGCAATAATTTTTTGACCTGGTGGAGCCGAGGTGTAATTATCTGCTGAGGCAAAATGAAAAAGGACAAAGGATAAGAAGCAAAATAAAGCTACCTTTCATTTCGGCCAACTTCTTCCTCAGCACCTTGTTTTCGGCTTCCACTTCAGTTGTATAATCCGAGTCACAAGTCAGTTCGGCGAGCCAAAAATGAAGAACATTCAAGGGGAAAGTATGAAAGAAGGAACTTTACCTTTCTTCTTCAACTCCGGTAGCAAGGCCTTATGCTTTGAAGAGAGATCTTTGTGCGTATCTAGAAGCCGCTGAAACTCGATGGTCCGGCGATTGGTGGTGATCTGAAAAGGAAAGTGTTAGATTTAAAATCATAAGGAATATTTGCAGTTACTCAAGACCTGGGCCAAGTGGAACTTAACCCGGCTCTAGCTGAGTGAATATTTGAAGCTACTCAAGAGCCGGGCCAAGTGGAACTTAACCCGGCTCTAGGTGAGTGAATATTTGAAACTACTCAAGACCTGGCCCTAGTGGAACTTAACCCGGCTCAAGGTGAATGAATATTTGAAACTACTAAAGACCCAGGCCAAGTGGAACTTAACCCGGCTCTAGGTGAGTGAACATTTGAAACTACTCAAGACCCGTGCCAAGTGGAACTTAACCAGGCTCTAGGTGAGTGAACTTTGAAACTCCTTAAGACCAGGGCCAAGTGGAACTTAACCCGGCTCTAGGTGAGTGAACATTTGAAAATACTCAAGACCCAGGCCAACTGGAACTTAACCCGGCTCTAGGTGAGTGAATATTTGAAACTACGCAAGATCCGGGCCAAGCGGACCTTAACCCGACTCTTGGTGAGTGGATATTTGAAATGACTAAGATATGATACTCCGAAATTTAAAGACGTACAAGTTCAGTGTTGAGAGCATCCGGCCGAGTAACGCGTTACCCCACCAGAGTCTTGGGGACTAGAGGATATATCTACAATCTTGTGCATATGAAAAGAAATGGACGAGGGATTTACCTCCATCATCTTTCTGGCATAACCAATGACTTTGGAAGCAGTATTTATCTAGGCACCGATCTCCGCGGGGCCAAACTTTGTTAGGGGTATCGGAGCTAACATCGATGTACTCAACATTATTCCAGTTGTCGACGTACTCTGTGAGCGATCCATAGTTATCCCCGCTGAGAGTCTGAGTCACAACCAAGCCCTTGGCATGAGCAGATTTCTGGGCGGTTTGAGCTACGACCGGGCTTGTATGCATAGCAAGTTGTTTATTAGTGGCAGAGGCGGAAAAAGTGCTGCCTTGTTGCATCATGGATGCAAGGGTGCACTACCTAGACCCGTCTGTTGATCCTTTGGGCGTGGTCTTGGTTGTCTCGGAAGCCTTCTGGCCCTAGGTAACCTTGGCAGCCTTCTTGGCCTTGGTGGTTGACTTGGATTGCTACGTCAAAGATGTAGCTTGGTATCCGGCTGCCGAAGATGGTGCGAGAGGCTTGGTCTAAGGCTTCTTCTGAAATATGTCTTCTCGCCGAGTCTGGGTAGACTAGGATGAGGCAGGAGGTACTTGGGGATAAGAACTTGGAGCTGGAGCTGGCCGAGGTTGAGGCGTAGGCTGAACTTGGGTTGGTCCTGGAGTCACCGGCACCTCGGTAGAAACTTTCTCGATGCCAATGTTTCTAGCACCATCATCAACTTGTTGCTTCTGAGCAGAAGAGGCATTGGGCCGATCAGGCATAGCGACATCCTTGGAGGCGCCACCACCCTCCGTGCCAATGTTGCCCTCCTCATGCAGAGATGGGCCGAGATTCAGTGCAGCCTAAGAGCTCTCTTGGATGGGGCTCATAGTAGGAGTGTCCTCATGGCGAGGGGAAGGTGGATCACCCCGAAGATGTGAGGCTATGATCGAGCCACTCTAGGAAATATCCTTAGGAGCCCTACCAAATCAAATGGAAACAAGTATCAAGTTAGTACAGAAAAATAGAAACAAGAAATACATGTAAAAGGAGAGAAGCTACTCAAAGAACAAGGAAGGAAAGAGGAACTTACTCGAATGGGGTAGGTGCATCATTGGCTTTGGGGCTCTCCGGACGGTGGCCTTAGCAGGAGGCTTGCTAGCGGCCTTGTTGCCGGGTTTCATTTGTCTTTTTGTTGCCCTGGGTAGCTCGGAAGGTGGAGAAAAAGGAGGAGCTTGTTTCTTCACGGGGGTAGGAGCTTGTTCGCCCACAGCAAGAGGAGGATCGATTAGGACCTGACCAGCTAGGTTAGCTGGAGGTGGATCATCCGGAAGAGCATATGAGATAGGTGCGGGATCATATACCTCCAAGATCTCAATATCATCATCTTCATCGTCATCCGGCCAATCCCTTAAGATAGAAGTCTTACCAAAAGTTCGACCATAGCTAGAGTTCGGAATAGGCATGTACTCCTCGAGGTCCGGCTCCTCCTGGTCGGAGGTATCCCGATCCGCGCCCCACTTAAGGGCCAGGGTCGGGGTGTCCTCTATCGTTTGCTGGAGAAATTTCTGAAGAGAGTAACGCCAAAAGGGTCAAAAAAGATGACACAAGATGAAGTAAGGTGTAACGTGGAAAAATATCACAAGAGAAACGTACGTCAGGATCTAGCCTATTTCGGCTGAAGTGCTCTAGTCCCCACTCCCAATCCTCAGTCAAGGTCATCTTGAAGATAGAATTAACTCGGCGGAAGATCTAGGAGTCGGAGAGCTCGAAGGATGAGACTCGGTTCGGGTCGAGGTGACCGCTCATGTGGAAAACCTTGTGCGTGCAATGTTGAAGTGGACATATACGACTCCGTATGAAAGTGAGCATCATATCCTCGCTGTTCATCCCCTCTAGCTTCAGCTCGGTGATGCGCTTCTCCACCAAATCTACCAAGGCACCTGATCTAGATCTATTGGGGATCCGGCCCCATCAAGTTCTACCAGGGACACCGATAGAGAAAGGGGCAGCCGAATTTTGTCCTCCGAGGTAGTATTCTTCACGTAGAAGGATGTCTTGGCCCATCCTTTGCAGGACTCCAATCTAGTAACTTGGGGAAACACAGATTCTTTTTGAGGTGAGATTGAAGTAGCCCTGCATTGGGTCAGAGATTTGTCGGCGGGGCAAAGGTCCTTGTTTGGACTAACATTGGCTCGGAAGCCAAAGAACTTGAACCAAATTTCTATGGAGGGCCACAGGCCGAGATACCCCTCAACCCTGAAAACGAAAGCAGAGAGAGGCAATGGCGTTCATCGGAAGGTGATGCGGTTGAAGAACAAAAGTGGTGACGAAATCATGGAAAAAGTTGCTGATGGGAAGCCAAAGCCGTGCTAGAAGTGAGAGAGAAAAACTACAAACTCGCCAGGATCTGGAGCGGGGGCAGTTTGTCGCCAGCGAGGCGGGAACAGACTCCGGGGGACGCGGCGGGTCCGGACAAGCTAGTTTAGGTTGTCTTGGCTCACTCAAGAAACGTCTCAGCGCCACGCTCATGGGCGGTGCCACCCTCCTCGTGCTCCTCAACGGCGGCAACCTCCTGTGACATTTATAGATCCTCCTCGGAAGACAAATCTGAAGTAGGAGATAGAGGCCTTGATTGATGCGGACCCATAGCAGTGGCGAGCGGCGCTGCTGCCGAGAAGCGGGCAAGGGATAGCGAGCAGCGGTGATGGTGTAATCGCTAAGCGGAAGTGATGGAGGCGGCGACGCTGTGAGGAGGAAGAAGAAAAGGCAGAGGCAGAGGGAGAAAATGGGGGAATGCCTAAGGATGCCCCCGCTCCTCTATTTAACCATGCCCCTAGTGGGGTAGTGGGATCACAGCGTGCAGAGGGCCACATGTTGTGGTCATGTATTCGCCGGATCAGCCAATCAGCAGCAAGCCACAAAGAGGGTTACACAGTGCAGCTGATCATGTGACATGATGTGGCGTTGCAGTTATCGAAGAGGCACCACGATGTGACATTTGCACACTAATTCCTGACAACATGCACAGTAACTGGCGTAGGCCCTTAAAATGAGGCAAAGTAATGATTACCATCCATGTGGGACGTGGGGAAGTGTACACGAGAAGGAAGGAATCTAAGTGGGTAACCAAGACACGAAAATATAACCCAGCCAATGAGCAAAGACTAGGAAAGAGACAAGCGAGGTCAAAGTAAAAATCAAGTCCATAGGAAGAAAGCCGAGTTAATTCCGGAACGTGCCGACATAAGAATACCTCAGCATGAATGATTAAGAATTTGGTGGGTTGAACCTGATGTGGCCTTATCAGCTGAAGTTGCTAAGATCACACCAGCTTCGGGGAATAATGTTGGGGGGATAACCCTGGGTAGGGTCAAGCCGGGGTTTAAGGGAAATACTAGCCGAGGTAAAACAAGGTCAAACCGGGAGTTGGCTAAGTTACCTAAAGACCAGCCGAGTTACGGTCGACCCGGCCCAGAAGGATTTCACCCAACGTTACCTCGTCCGACATAAAGTGTATGCCGGCACAACCAAAAGTTACTTGGTTACAGGTACGTACGGGGCCGAGTTAACTAGGAAACAACCGGGTTACATCTTAGCTTACAAGAGAAGGAAGACATCTTCAATGGTTAGCGCTTTTCTCTCTCCACTGTAGCGTGAGCGTAGAGGACCAAGGGGAGGACCAGCGAGTACGGGCCGACAAAGGTGACGTCGAGCTAGTCGGGTAACACGGTGCCGTAGAGGCTTATGCCAGGGGCTCAGAGAGGCATACACCATGGGTCCTGGGCGGCTTACGAAGGGAAAAAGAGGCGCACCGCTTTGCTATTTTGGGAGAAGCATATTCGGGGAATATGCCCTCCACGTATGCCCTAACTTGTAACCTGGCCTCCCCTATATAAGGAGCGCCAGGATCTCCATAGAGGGGGATCGATCATTTTGCTAAGGAAAGAACCCTAGAGAGAGGGGTGGGTAGAAGAGAAGTTCATCTTCCCCCTCCCCATGACCAGCTCAAGGAGCAAATGAAACACCATAGATCTTGAGAATACAAACATTTGTGTGTCGAATCACCACATTATCCCTCCCTGGATACCTCTAGTGCACTGTGTCCCCATCTTTAGCCTACCCATGGCATCTGTCGTGCCACCACCACGACAAATCCCAGGATGCTGCTAGGGTTCCTGGACATAGTTGGACACCACATGCTGGAGTGGCATCATTATATGTGTTGTTTTCCAAAACCACAATGATGCACACTGATACAGACACATGCATTGACTCTAGTGGATCCATGTGGTTTAGGAAAAGAACACACATGCAACAACATCTAGTGGATCCATGTGGTTTAGGAAAAGAACACACATGCAATGACATCTAGTGTATCCATGTGGTTTATGAAAATAACACACATGCAATGACATCTAGTGGATCCATATGGTTTATGAAAATAACACACACTCAATGACATCTAGTGGATCCATGTGGTTTAGGAAAAGAACACACATGCAATGACATCTAGTGGATCCATCTGGTTTATGAAAAGAACA
The DNA here is from genome assembly GCA_910589775.1 of Avena eriantha. Lineage (NCBI taxonomy): Eukaryota > Viridiplantae > Streptophyta > Magnoliopsida > Poales > Poaceae > Avena > Avena eriantha. The sequence continues at coordinate 274,628,326 of OU342742.1, forward strand.
CACATGCAAAGACTCTAGTGGATCCATGTGGTTTAGGGAAAAAACACACATGCAATGACTCTAGTGGATCCATGTGGTTTAGGAAAAAAACACACATGCAATGACTCTAGTGGATCCATGTGGTTTAGGAAAAGAACACACATGCTGGAGTGGCATCATTGCATGTGTTCTTTTCCAAAACCACAATAATGCACACTGATACACACACATGCGATGACTCTAGTGGATCCATGTGGTTTAGGAAAAGAACACATATGCAATGACATCTAGTTGATGCATGTGGTTTATGAAAAGAACACACATGTAATGACATTATTGGATCCATGTGGTTTTGGAAACGAATACACATGCAATGAAATCTAGTGGATCCATGTGGTTTAGGAAAAGAACACACATGCAATGCCATCTAGTGGATCCATGCGGTTTATGAAAAGAACACACATGCAATGACTCTAGTGGATCCATGTGGTTTAGGAAAAGAACACACATGCAATGACTCTAGTGGATCCATGTGATTTAGGAAAAGAACACACGTGATGGAGTGGCATCACTACATGTGTTCTTTTCCAAAACCACAATGATGCACACTAACACACACACACGGCCAAGTGGGTGTGCTGACGCAGCATCTTTCAAACTGGTGGTACAATACATACTATAGTTGAATCCCAGCATGCTGGTAGGGTTCCGAGACATGGTTGGACACCACATGCTGGAGTGGTGTCACTGCATGTGTTATTGTCCAAAACCACAATGATGCACACTGATACACACACATCCAAGTGGGTGTGGTGTTGCATCATGTTTCAAACTAGTGGCACAATGCATGCTACAGTTGAATCCCATCATGCCGCTAGGGTTCCTAGACATGGTTGGACACCACATGCTGGAGTGGCATAATTGCATGTGTTATTTTCCAAAACCACAATGATGCCACACACACATCCAAGTGGGTGTGGTGATGCATCATCTCTCAAACAGGTGGTATAATGCATGCTGCAGTTGAATGCCAGCATGCCTCTAGGGTTCCTGCACATGGTTGGACACCACATGCTGGAGAGGCATCATTGCATGTGTTCTTTTCAAAAACCGTAATGATGCACACTACATCCAAGTGGGTGTGGTGATGCAGAATGTCTCAAACTGGTGGTACAATGCATACTTCAGTTGAATCCTAGCATGTTGCAAGGGTTCCCGAACATGGTTGGACACCACATGTTGGAGTGACATCATCACATGTGTTCTTTTCCAAAACCGCAATGATGCATGCTACATCCAAGTGGGTGTGGTGATGCAGCATCTCTCAAACTGGTGGTACAATGCATGCTGCAGTTGAATCCCAACATGCTGCTAGGGTTCTTGGACATGGTTGGACACCACATGCTGGAGTGGCATCATTGCATGTGTTATTTTCCGAAACCATAATGATGCACCCTGATACACACATCCAAGTGGGTGTGGTGATGCAGCATCTCTCAAACTGGTGGTACAATGCATGCTGCAGTTGAATTCTAGCATGCTGCTAGCCACATGGTTGGACACCACATGCTGGAGTGGCATCATTACATGTGTTCTTTTCTAAAACCACAATAATGCACACTGATACACACACATGCAATGACTCTAGTGGATCCATGTGGTTTAGGAAAAGAACACACACGCAATGACATCTAGTGGATGCATGTGGTTTATGAAAAGAACACACATGCAATGACATTAGCTGATCCATGCGGTTTTGGAAATGAAGACACATGCAATTGCATCTAGTGGATCCATGTGGTTTAGGAAAAGAACACACATGCAATGACATCTACGGGATCTATGTGGTTTATTAAAAGAACACACATGCAATGACTCTAGTGGATCTAGGTGGTTTAGGAAAAGAACACACATGCAATGACTCTAGTTGATCCATGTAGTTTAGGAAAAGAACACACATGCGGGAGTGGCATCGCTGCATGTGTTCTTTTCAAAAACCACAATGATGCACAGTGACACACACACACACATCCAAGTGGGTGTGGTGATACGACATCTTTCAAACTGGTGGTACAATGCATGCTGCAGTTGAATCCCAGCATGTTGTTAGGGTTCCTGCACATGGTTGGATACCACATGTTGGAGTGGCATCATTGCATGTGTTATTTTCCAAAACCACAATAATGCACATCGATACATACACATCGAAGTTGGTGTGGTGATGCAACATTTTTTAAACTGGTGGGATAATGCATGCTGAAGTTGAATCCCAACATGCCGCTAGGGTTCCTAGACATGGTTGGAGACCACATATTGGAGTGGCATAATTGCATTTGTTATTTTCCAAAACCACAATGATGCACACTAATACACACACACATCCAAGTGGGTGTGGTGATGCAGCATCTCTCAAACTGGTAGTACAATGCATGCTGCAGTTGAATCTCAGCATGTTGCTAGAGTTCCTGGACATGGTTGGATACAACATACTGGAGTGGCATCATTGCATTTGTTCTTTTCCAAAACCATAGTGATGCACACTTATACACACACATGCAATGACTCTAGTGGATCCATGTGGTTTAGTAAAAGAACACAGATGCAATGACATCTAGTAGATCCAAGCGGTTTAGAAAAAGAACACACATGTAATGGCATCTAGTGGATCCATGTGGTTTATGAAATGAACACACATACAATGACATCTAGTGGATCCATGTGGTTTATGAAAATAACACACTTGCAATGACATCGAGTGGATCCATGTGGTTTATGAAAAAAATACACATGCAATGACTCTAGTGGATCCATGTGGTTTAGGAAAAGAACACAAATGATGGTGTAGCATGATTGCATGTGTTCTTTTCCAAAACCACAATGATGCACACTAATACATACACATCCAAGTGGGTGTGGTGATGCAACATCTCTTAAACTGGTGGTACAATGCATGCTGAAGTTGAATCCTAGCATGCCTTTAGGGTTCCTGGACATGGTTGGACACCATATGCTGGAGTGGCATCATTGATGTGTTATTTTCCAAAACCACAATGATGCACCCTGATACACACGCATCCAACTAGGTGTGGTGATCAAGCATCTCTCAAACTGGCGGTACAATGCATGCTGCAGTCGAATCCTAGCATGCTGCTAGCCACATGTTTGGACACCACATGCTGGAGTGGCATGATTGCATGTGTTATTTTCCAAAACCACAATGATGCACAATTATACACACACATCCAAGTGGGTGTGGTGATGCAGCATCTTTCAAACTGGTGGTACAATGCATGCTGCAGTTGAATCCCAGCATGCCGCTAGGGTTCCTAGACATGGTTGGACAGCACATGCTGGAGTAGCATAATTGCATGTGTTATTTTCCAAAACCACAATGATGCCATACACACATACAAGTGGGTGTGGTGATGCAACATCTCTCAAACTGGTGGTACAATGCATGCTGCAGTTGAATCCCACCATGCTACTAGGGTTTCTGGACATGGTTGGACACCACATGCTGGAGTGGCATCATTACATGTGTTCTCTTCCAAAACCACAATGTTGCACAATGATACACACACATGCAATGACTCTAGTGGATCCATGTGGTTTAGGAAAAGAACACATATGCCATAACATCTTGTGGATCCATGTGGTTTATGAAATGAACACATATGCAATGACATCTAGTGGATCCATGTGGTTTAGGAAAAGAACATCATGAAATGACATCTAGTGGATCCATGTGGTTTATGAAAATAACACTCATGCAATGACATCCAGTGGATCCATGTGGTTTATGAAAAGAACATGCATGCAATGACTCTAGTGGATCCATGTGGTTTAGGAAAAGAACACACATGCTGGAGTAGCATGATTGCATGTGTTCTTTTCCAAAACCACAATGATGCGCACTAATACACACTACTAGAGAAAAGGCTATATGAGACATGCACATTTGAGGCGCATTTATACTATATGCGCCTCTGATAAAATAGGTGAGGCGCACCAGCCTGACATGCACCTCTAGTATTTAAATAGGCAGGCGCGTAGTTGTAGGATGCGCCTGCACTAGTACTTGTACGGACGAAATTTGGCACCCTCAACTTATGCGAGGCGCATTTTGATAATATGTGCCTCTAATATATTAGATAGGTGAGGCGTATATGGGAAGAATGCGCCTCGCATAAGTTACGTGGGCCCGGGAGGAGATATGTGGTCGAATATGCGAGGTGCATATGGCAATATGCGCTCCTATACTTGATAATATGCGGCGCCTCCTATAACCTAGCATATTCCCACCCCCTCGGGAACGCCTTTTAAGTTTTGTAAAAAATAAACAAAAATGATAGAAACTTCAAAAAAATAATTCCTTTGAGTTGTAGTTAGATTTTAGGGTATAGATCTAGAAAAAATTGAAAAACATGAATTTCGATGTATTTTGCAAAAATAGGTCATGGCACGGTAAAACGGCCATAACTTTTGCATACGATGTCAGAAAAAAATCTTTAACCTATCAAAATGATCGTCTCAAAATTTCCTACTCGATTTCAATGGCTGGAAGATTTTACAGATTCCCCAAATTCAAAAAGAGTAAAAGTCATGGCAGACATAAGATCTTTTCCTGCAAAAAATTAAAAAACTATTCGAGGCGATATGTGCCTCGCATAAGTGAAGCTGGATTCAAATTCGAAACAGCCACCTACCACCTCTCCTCCTTCTCCTTCTCCTTCTCCTTCTCCTTCTCCTCCACCTCTCCGCCTTCTCCTTCTCCTTCTCCTCCACCTCTCATCCTTCTCCTCCACCTCTCCTCCTTCCCCTCCATCTCTCCTTCTTCTCCCCTTCTCCTCCTCCTCCTCCACCTCCGGTGGCATCCTCCTCCTCTTCTCCGGCGACCTCCTCCTCCTCTGGCGATCACTTCGGCCATTGCCTCCACAACCACACCGGCCACCTCCTCCTCCACCACCAACGACCACCTCCGGCAGCCTCCTCCACCATCTCCGGCGACCCCCATGGCCATGGCCTCCCGCACATGCCTGCGGTGGTAGGTTGTGGCCACGGGCACGGCCTCTGACGAGCTCCGACGAAAATCCGGCCAATTCCAGATCTGGCCCCTGTTTTTTTTTAAATTCAAAAGTAATATCCGAGGTGCATTTGGATCAATATGCGCCTTGCATATGTATAATACTAGAGGCGCATTCGGATCAATATGCGTCTCGCATATTTAGAATACTAGAGGCTGATGGCTCAATGCACGGCGCCCAAAAAAATTCTTGATGGCGGTGTTGATGTAGAGCTCGTTGGGAACCCCAAGAGGAAGGTATGATGAGCACAGCAGCAAGTTTCCCTCAGTTATGAAACCAAGGTTTAATCGAACCAGTAGGAGCAAGGAAACACCTCAAAGGTGTTACTAGCTGAGCTTTAGCAGGGCGCACTACCGGTGCTAGTAGCAACGTGGAGACCTGCATAACACAACCACAGAACTTTGTCCCCAACTTGCGATGAGGTTGTCAATCTCACCGTGTTTTGCGGAAAACAAAGGATTAAACGTATCGAATGGAAAGAAGTAAAAGTTTGCAGAAAGTAAACACAAAGCAGTAAAAGATTGTAGATTATATGTAAAGTAAAGGACCGGGATCCATAGTTCACTAGAGGTGGCTCTCCTTAGGATAGATAACATGCTGGGTGAACAAATTACAATGGGGAAATTGACAAACACCGAGAAAGCAATACATGCATATACTAATCATCTTGACTCCTTTGAGACTTGATTGGGCATTACAACATAATACATAGACCGCCATCCAACTTCATCTATGACTAATAATCCACCTTCAGGTTATCATCCAAACCCCCTCCATTATTAAGTTGCAAGCAACAGATTATTGCTTTACGAACTGTGTGTAAAGTAAAAAATACAATTGTTCTATGCACAAAGGATCGTTGTTTTCTCCCTAGTAGCAACAACCCATCTAGTACCTTAGAGATTTCTGTCACTTCCCCAGATTACCAGAGGCATGAACCCACTATCGAGCATAAATACTAACTCTTGGAGTTTCTAGCATCTACTTAGCCAAGATAGCTACTATCAACGGAAAGCATGCAAGATCTCAAATAACAAAGACATGATAGAATCAATAATCAATCTGAAATAGCATCTCAATATCCATCGGATCCCCGCAAACACAACATGTATGGATTACAAATAGATGATCTTGATCATGAACGGAGCTCACAAGATCTAAACATGAAAGCACAAAGGAGGAGAAACCAGCCATCTAGCTACTACATGGATCCGTAGTCCAAGGATGAACTACTCACGCATCACACCGGAGGCTTGCATGGTGATGAAGAAGGCCTCCAGGGTGAATTCCCCTCTCCGGCAGGGTGTCGGGAAGAGCTTCAGATCCCCCCGATCTAGGGACAGAGACGACGGCGGCTACAGACTCTTTCCTGGATTTTTGATCGGGTACCTAGGGTTTTCATCCCGAGGGCTTACTCATAGGCGGAAGGAGAGGCCGAGGGGGTGCTGGGGGCGGCCAGACCAGCCCCTAGCGTGGGCCAAGCCTGGCCGCACGGCCAGGTGGTGTGGCCGGCCCCCAGCCCTTCTCCGTCTCGTATTCTGGCACTTGATCCCTTCCGAAAAAATAGGCACTTTGGCTTTTGTCCCGTCCAATTCTGAGAATATTCATTTTCTGACTTTCCTGGAACCAAAAACAGCAGAAAACAGGCAGCTGGCACTATGGCTCTTGTTAATAGGTTAGTCCAAGAAATCATAATAAAAGTACTCCAAAGTTGGAACAAAACACAAGAAAGTGGATAAAACCAAGCATGGAACATCCAAAATTATAGATACATTTGCAATGTATCAACATCCCCAAGCTTAACTCTTGCTCGCCCTCAAGTAGGTAAGTGCTAAAAAGAAATAATTTTTGAGGTGACATGCACCATCAAAACTTGATCAAAGTATTTGCAAAACTCAAAGCTGGGATCATAGTACTTCAATCATAACACGAAAGACAAATTTCCAGCAATAAGCAAAGAAACTATGATACAACATGAAACGGCACAAACAAAAGATTCATGAATAACATGCTTTGCAAGACGTTTGTTTGTTTCACATAAAGAAAACATAGCATAATAGTATTTAGCTTGTCCCTCAATAGAGTAGCAAATATAAATGCATAGGACACCTTCAAAGTTCATAAGAGTGACTAGATACAATAGTTTCAAACAAGCAATAACAAGTTATGCATCAATCAACTAGTCTTGGGACAATGCACATAGAACTAAAAATGGCCACTATGCTCTCAAAGTAGTGCATAAAGATAGAAGGTGGAGACTCAATATAATGGTGGAAGAAAAGGCCTTTGTAAAGGGAAGTAGGGATTCAAGTCTCATAAAGAGCTTCCAAAAATTATGGTACTTATAGCTTTCAGCTCTCATTACCCCTATCATAAGCATCTTGAAGGTGATTAAGGTTAAAGTGACACAACTAAGAGGATATGCTTGACAAGTTATAAACCGAAATCTCATGCCCCTTACTTACGAAGACCGATCCTCATGCTACTCAACTTCAGTCACGAGTAAGATCTTGTCATTGTAAGTATATGTGTATCATTAAGAACCGCCAACGGGGTACCCCTTGCACATGATACGGTAGCTTTCCCATAATCAAAATGACAAGGCAAGCAGACAATGAGCATCTCAGTGATCTTTTTATTTGCTATTTGCATAGGTTTTTATTGAGGATGCTTCATTATGGTGATGCTGCAAGTTTCCACCATGATTAGGCATGGCTTAGGCTAGCGGCCCAGGCGTTTCTCTAACGCATATACAAACTCCATGATCTTACAAGTTCCACATTTATTTCACATCTCCGGGATCCGTAAGCAAAAGAACATAATATTGCAATGTTGAAAGCGTTCCCCATGGTACATGGTTCTGCTAATTTCAACTTATAAAGCGCAATCATATACGCAAGAAAGAAGGACCCAATGGTTCAAGTTTATTAGAGGCAATAAAGTAAAGTGTGCCATCAAATTCGTGAGAGCTTTAATCACTAGTTTTCTCATAACAAGTGGAAGATAAACAAAAGCATGAATATACTTGGAATAGCATAAGCTAGTAGGTAGGTATGGTGGACTCTTTGGAAAAACCTGGTTTAAGGAGTTGGATGCATGAGTGGAACTCATACTTGGTTGTGGAGGCTAGCAAAAGACTGGGAGCGACAAACTAAGAGAGCAATAATGGCCATAATCATGCAGAGCGACAAAACATCATTTATCAAAGCATAAAGTAATACTACAAGTTGAAAACTAAAGGATCATAAAGGCTTATGGTGACTTGGGATAGTCATAACATGGTGTGAGCATGTGCCAAGTCAACCCAAATAAAGCATCAAAGGAGAATACCACTATACTATGCTTTAATATGCTAAAACAACGCATGATTCATCCAAGGCACATTAAGCAATATCAATTGTTTATAACAAGTCATGCTACAGAAAAGAATACTAAGCATAAAGCCAAAACAATATCAAGCATGGCATGCCAAAGCATAGGCCACAGTCAAAAACAAGCTCTCTTTACCACTTAAGTATGAGCTTTCCTACTCTTTTCCAAACCAAACCAAACTATTTGTAAACCAAAGTGTGAAAGAGGGGGTCCAACCAACTTATTCAGAAAAATAAGCAAACCAAGCAAACTAAAAAAACAAAACGAAAACGAAAAAGAAGACGCTCCAAGAGAAACACAATTGTGCATGAAACAATAAAAAATGAAGCGTTTGGAAGAAACATGGAATTTTTATTGATGAAGAAGGGGATGCCAACGCTTGTACTTCTTGGATATTTCTTGGGGTGACATGCGTGGCATCCCCAAGCTTGAGCTTTAGTCTATCATTCATCTCGTTACCAATTCCTTCCATACACCTGAATTTTTTCCTTCATACAAAACTTCACACAATCTCATTAGCAACATTAGTGCACTTAAGATAAACAAGTCTCAAGGTTCAGTTCTAACACCATATAAACTTCCATTTGAACACTAGCTACTATAGCACTTTCCTCAAAAATCTCAATTCCCCAAAAGAACTCAAGAAGGAACTAACAAGAAGCAAATGCAGAAAATGGCAGAAATCTGTCAAAACATACCAGTAGCTAAAGACGAATTTTTTCGAAGACCTTCTGTTGCTCAAATAAAAAAGTGTTGAACTAACGAAAGTTTTATAACAACCTGTATCAGAAGCACAAAAAACTACAGCTCAATCCGACGTACAGAGCTCTCTCAGGAATTTTTACGGTGAAGCACAGAAATCTGTTTTAGGACAGCAACTTTCCCAATCATAAAAAGCAAATAAAAAGGATAAGGAGAGGTTATTACAGAGGTTCCATCATAGAATGGCAGTCGTTAGATCATGTCTTCTAGAAGGCCTTCCCACATGAAGAACTTGTTGTCTGATCCGATTGTTGCAGACTGCTCGATTGGGGCACATGGATGTCTAAGATGGTTCTTTGTAAGAGTGATCCGCGAGTGGGCTATTCTGCGACATGATTGGTCGCGCTTAATTTTCACTTATATTATTATTATCTCCACTCCCCTATATCCTACTAGTAATAACATAGAGCTTGTTAGTGAGGATGTCTCCTCTACAACCCCTCCTCCACCACACGTCACCATGCCCGGATGATGCCACCGACTTTCATGCGCCATGCCCGGAGGACAGCCGCTGATTTTCAGGTCGCTACCTTCATGGTAAGAAAACATTTTACAAGAGTTTCAATTTGTCTTACATATTCCTTCTATTCATTGATCTAACTACGGATCTTTTATCTGATTTCTCGACGAACATCAGATGTGTGAGCTGCCGAAGGAGGAGTGCGAGCTACTGCAGCGCAAGAATCTTGAGATCATCACGTGCAACATCGTAGCTATGTTCCTACTCATGTGCTCCCACCCCGGATGCTTTTGTCGTTACTCCTACAATGAGCTCCCGTTCCACGAGCTTTAGTGCCCGCACGGTACGTGCTCCTGTATGGAGCTGGGCTGCAACTACACTAACCCACCGGCAGAGCTCGTCGTCCACCTTGGAGAGGAGCATTTGATCAAAGTGATTAGGATCTCGTACTGCCACGCCCAACTTCGCCAAGAGAAGGTGTCGTTCCTTGACTCTGCACGTCCGCCGGCTAATTTTCCAGGAGAAGGACGACTCTATTTTCATCCTGACCATCACCGTCGACGTTTTGGGAACCAGAGATGGGCTCACCTTCGTGTGTCTGGTATGCGCTAGGTCGGTCTTGAGCGCCTGGCCCCTGTACACGGTGCGCATGTGGGCGAACACCCAGCCGCCATCGTCCGAAAGCATGCTTGTGCTAGCTGAGGCGCCGAGCTACCCGACGCCACAGGAGGTGGAGTATGCGGACCTAAGGTCGATCCTATGTGTGCCATTTCAGTACCTTGTCGGTGCTGGATCGTATAGGCAGATGCATTTCTACATTTTTATCGAGAAGACCGATAGGGAGGTGTAGTACTTATGCTATTGTTAAGTGTTAGACTTAAGCGATGTTTCTCTAGTGTGGAGAGCATACGTGTTGTGCGAGTGTATCCCTGTTGTAGTTTTTTATTACTCCTTAATAATTCGACGAGTTTATTTATCCGACGGATAAGTAATAGGTCCCATCATCTTGTTATTGTCATGTTGCAAAGTCCGCTTGCTCTGGATAGACTGGCAATACCGCGTGCTCCTGCCTATCAGTGTCACATGTTTTGTGCGCCCACGTGCTAGTGACCCCACTTCTCTTCCTTCCCCCCGAAGCCACTGTCCCCACTTTTCTTCCATCCTGCCACTACCATCTGATGGTTGTAATATGATTTCATTGATTTGTTTACATGTAATCTACGTGGATCCTACAACATGCAAATGGCGCAGACACAATTTCTAAAGTGTAAGCACTTACACGCTGTTATTGCACATATTTCTCAATATACCTCACCAAACCCATTACAATAATTGTACTCTCACTAAACAGAACCGAAATTGCAACCAGCCTAAACAATATCTAAACCCATAGCATAGCATTGTCGTCGGAGTCCACCTCGATTGGTGACACCACCGGGCCCTTCCCAGCGACATCCACTCCCACATGTGGCTTGCCCTTCACCAAGGAGGCAACAATGGTGTTCTGCATTGCTTCGTCCCCGTCGTCCTCCACATCAGAATCGACAATGAGGAAGGGGACAGGGGTGGACCGGACGAGGAACCACATTTTGGTTAACAGCGGTAGGGGTTCGAGTTAGACCACCCTATCCAGTAATAGCTGGGCGACCACCAATAGTAGCAGTTTCCACATCTAGTATTTTACAAATCAGCATAACCACACGAAGCCCAACAAACGGTTTCATCAACACAATTAGCTGACTGTCACATGTTATAGGAACCATGATGCCTCATTCATCCATGAAGGTGAACCGTGGTGTCTGCTCCAGACCCATTTCAGCATGTTCACGCACAACAACAACCATACTAGGAATAGTGCATAACTGCGCAGGCGCTACTTTCATCTTCAGACTACGAGGTTGATTCCACTGGCTCTTTCGATCTGCTAATTTAATGTGGTAGCTATAGAGGGTGACCATAACCGTGTATTTGGGTTCAGCAGAGATCCTACTTGACAGAAACATGGGGACAAAAGATAAGAATTGTTTGTCAGTGTTGTGCTAGCAAACAGTTCTAGGTTCTATCTATCTCTATAATGCCTAAAGCCAGCTAGTAGTTATATATAGTGGGAATAGCAAAGAGAAGAGTAGCTCACCCGAAATTAGCCAGAACTACTTCTTCCTCGATAATAGGATCTGCCATCCTTCGTGCTACTCAGCTCGTCGGCCGAAGAGGCGGGCTAGAGCATCGCAATGGCAGGCACGACATTTGGCATTGGAGCTCAGGATCAGCAAGTGGGCGCAACAACTTGGTGCCAGAAGTCAAATGTCCGAAGGGATCATTGTGGTTGGAGGGTGGATTCTGATGCTGCCGGTGCTAGGGTTCATGCCAAAGGAGGTAGTGGATTTGTGAATTTGGTCAATGCACCAAGCCCCTTTGGTTCCTCGTTTTTTCTACATTGTTGTCGTGTTGGTTCTCGCGTCACACACAGGTTACTGACATGGGCGTCCCGACCGTCTACTTTACGGGGCAGTTTGATGGAATGTTTGGATTTTGTAGGGGTGAGATGAGTTTGCCTCGAAATGGCCCCTCTCGGTAGTTGGCAGCCAAACTTTGCGACGCGACAATTTCAGGCAACTCGGGCCCCGCGATGCACTCGCCCACGAACGTTCGAGCCGCAAACCAAGCCCTGTAGCGGGACATTTCCACCTATGCGTCTAATAGTTTTCTTGGAGTTATCCCATGCATGTGATGAATGTCGCACTGGGGAGCTATACATTGCATCTATGTACCTTCCACCATACTAGTACACATATCCTAGGCCCACATGCAAGTTCTCGTGGGATTTTGGCGCTCTGGCGGTCCTTTTCCAACGAAACCCAAGGCAGTGGGACTCGCACGTCTAGCCCTATAGCTTTTTCCGTATGAGGGTTGGCCAATGTACTTTGTTGTTGGTTTAGCTTTGGTTAGGACATATCTACATGGAAAACCAAGGTTGGAACCATTTTCCACATTATCGCCCCCCCCCCCCCCCCGGTATACTTGTAGAGGGACATTTCCACCAACACGTCGAGTAGTTTTCTAGGTGTTATCCCTCGCATGTGATGAAGGTCGCACCAGGGAGCTCGACATTGCATCTATGGACCTATTAGTACACATATCCTAGGTCCACATTCATGTTCTCGTGGGATTCCGGCACTCCGGTGGTCCTTTTCCATCGAAACCCTCGGCAGTGGGACCCACGGGTTTACCCCTATAGCTTTCTTTGTACGAGTTTTATCCTATGTACTTTTTTGTTGTTTTATCTTTGGTTAGGCCATATCTACATGGAATACCAAGTTTGGGACCCTTTGCCATATTCTAGCCCCCAGTATACCCGCAGCGGGACATTTCCACCTACATGTCTAGTAGTTTTCTAGGTGTTATCCCATGCATGTGATGAAGGTTACACCGGGGAGCTATACATTGCATCTATGGACCATCCACCATACTAGTACACATATCCTAGGTACACATGCAAGTTCTCGTGGGATTTTGGTGCTCCGGTGGTCCCTTTCCAACGAAACCCTACGCAATGGGACCCACAAGTCTAGACCCCTATAGCTTTTTCCATGCAAGATTTGGCCAATGTACTTTTTGTTGGTTTATATTTGGTTAGGCCATATCTACATGTAAAACCAAGGTTGGGACCCTTTTCCACATTCTAGCCCCCGGTATACCCATAGAGGGATATTTCCACCTACATGTATAGTAGTTTTCTAGGTGTTATCCCACACATGTGATGAAGGTCGCACAGTGGAGCTAGAAATGGATTATATGGACCTTCATCCACACTAGTACACATATACTAGTTCCACATGCAAGTTTTCATGGGATTCCGGTGCTCCGGTGGTCCTTTTCCAGCGAAACCCTAGGAAGTGGGACCCTTTGATACGTTGCTAGTGTATCCATAATTTTTGATGTTCCATGCTTGGTTTTATCTACTTTCTTATGTTTTATCCACACTTTGGAGTACTTTTGATCACTCCCTTGGACTAACCTATTAACAAGAGCCAGAGTGCCAGTTGCCTGTTTTCTGTTGTTTTTGGTTCTAGGAAAGTTAGAAAATGAATATTTTCGGAATTGGACGGGACAAAAGCCAAAGTCAGTTTTTCACCGAGGGGGACACAGAGCCAGAATACGAGAAGGAGAGGGACCAGGGGCCGCCACACCACCTGGCCGCGCGGCCAAGCCTGGCCCATGCCAGGGGTGGTCTGGCCGCCTCGGGCACCCCCTCGGCCTCCCCTTTCGCATATAAGATGCCTCCGATACAGATAACCCTAAGTACCTGATCAAAATTCCACGAAAGCGTATGTAGCCGCTGTCATATCCATCCCTAGATCGTGAGGGATCTGAAGCTCTTACCGGCACCATGCCAGAGCGGAGAATTCACCCTAGAGGCCTTCTTCATCACCATGCAAGCCTCCGGTGTGATGCGTGAGTAGTTCATCCTTGGACTACGGTTCCATGTAGTAGCTAGATGGCTGGTTCTCCTCCTATGTGTTATCATGTTTAGATCTTGTGAGCTCCGTTCATGATCCAGATCATCTATTTGTTGTAGCATCCCATATGTCTAACATATGTAATGCTACATGGTCTAGTAATATAATGGCTACTTCCTACTTATAATTGTTGCATCATAATTATATCATGCTCATGTCATCATGCCACCTTGCATTTGAGCACATATAAAACCCTCTTTCATTTGGTTCTTCTCTCATATGCATTAGTGATTGTATTTGGCTCTTGATATATTTTATTTGGTTCATGATAAATGCTTGATGCCCAAGTTGAGTTGGGGGCATATCTTTTATTCAACTCCATCACCTTTCTTTGTCACCACCTTATAACTCCACCATCCTAATTACCCATGAGCTTTTATTTTCTTTGGACATTTAATCTAGCTCATGTGGGTTGGGATGGATCCAACTCTATTTCCTTTAGCTTGGCTTTACTCCATATTTTGGAATGCATGGGAATCAATGCCATGGGAATCCATTATTGTTTTCACAATAATAAACATGACATTTACTATTCATGCATGGGCCATGCAGTGTCACCACCTTTTTCCTTTTCCTTGGTTTTCTTGTAATTATTGAAGTGGATCCTTGTCTTTTGGGAATCAAGTCAAGTGGGGCTTTCTTAAGCTCTATTCCATTGCTCTTGCTAAACCCTCATTATCTTGATCATGCACTTGATCATGCTTCAACAAAACCACCTCTCCATCTCTTTTCACCTCTTTGCCTGATCTTGCATTTGACCATGTTTAAAACCCCTTAACACTTGTTTCTCTCTCTCTCTCTTAAAACCCTAACCCCTCTCTAACCTCCTATCTCTAACCCTAGTTCTAGTCCAAACCCTAACCCCTTACCCTAACCCTCACCTCACCTCCCTCCTCTCACCATGACGAGGCACATCTCTCTCTCTCTCTGCCAGCAAGGGCCCACCTCGCCCCTCTCTACCCATGCGAGCTACCCCACCCCTTCTAACCTAACCCTAGCCGAGCCTCCCTTGCTCTACCACCCGAGCCTCCCCCTCTCCATTCTCTTCTCTCTCCCTGCCAAGCTACCCCACCAGCCCGAGCCTAACCCCTCTCCCTGCCGAGCCCCACCTGCAGCTGCCTGCCTGGCCTCCCCATGCCCAGCACGTGAGGAAGGAGGGAAAGGTGACCACGCGAGCCACCTTTTCACTCCACCGATCCCCCACGGCATCCCCACTTTCTCTCCCGTCCTTATCTACCCCCCCACGTCTCCTCTGCCGTGCCCAGATCCACCCCTGGCCGTTGCGCCGTTCTTTTCTTCCCCTGCCACCCTCTTCTCCAACTCCGGCCACCCCTCGGCATCCACCTCCCCTACTCGTTACAAGCCGGTGGCGTGCTATTAGGTCGTCGAGGAAGAACCAGTGCTGCTACCTGCGTCGTCCCGTACACGCCAGCGAGGAGACGCCCTGCAGCCGCCGAACACCGACGAGGCCGACCGAAACCCTAGCCGCGGGAGCGTCTGCATCGCCGTCGATCCACCGTGTCCCAGCCCGATCTGCCTCCACCAGCAACCCCGCGGTGAGCCCACGATCCTCCCTGACAACCTCCGGCTCACCGTCGCCTCCTGGTCACCTAGATCCCGCCGACGAACACTCTCTGTGCGCCGGCGACCAGGAGCCTCTGCACGTCCCCGCGTCGCATCACGCTCTACCGAGCCACGCGACCGCAAGCCAGCACAACACCCAAGCCACCACAGTGGTCACCGCCGCCTGCGCGCACGCACCGGGTCGCGGGTTCGAGCCCCACCGTTCCGCGCCTTTTCCGTTCGTTAGTTTCGTCAGAACACGAAGAAGAGAAACAGTAGCCGCTGCCACTTTACAAATACCCCCTCCAACCTTTTTTCTTCTCAACCCGCGCTCCCCTCCGACCCCACATGTCAGCCTCCCGTGGCGGTTTTACTAAAAGGCTCCCGGGTTTTTGGAAACCTCAACCCGCAGCCCCTAGATCCCCCACGTGGCGCCCCCTGGTTCGCTCGCTGTCGTGTGGGCCTACGAGCCCGCTGGCCCCACTTGTCAGCCGTCGTGGCTAGCACAGCTCGCGGTGAGAAAAGTTCCTGCGCGCGGTTTTCGCCCAGTCAGCAGCGGCCCACCCGTCAGTGACTTGGGCTAGGTTTCTCTGGGTATAAAAATCTGCATGTTTATCTGTTTGAATAAAACAAATTCAGAAATGTTTAAATATGATTTTAAATCTGTTTTAAATAACTTTAAAGTTATAAATCCAAATAAAACATATGATATATGTTTTGGAATCAGAAAAATGTGAGGAATTCAAATATGATATTCAAAATAATGTTTGAGCACTTTAAATTTTTCGAGATGATTAAAATTACAATAAAATGCCCTTTTCTTAATAAATTAATAACTTTAAATCTATAACTCCAAATTTGACAAATAATATGACTAAATCGATCAGCGCGACAAGCCCGTTCTAACTATGCTTTCCATGTTCTGAATTGAAGCATGAATCCTGTCATTATTAAAAATCAGAACTGTTTATAGCAATAAAACTTGACCAATTAAATACTAAAATGAATTATTCTTGTCCCCACACCTCACCCATGCCATGCTACTTTAGTGCCATGTAAATTGTGCATCATTCATCATGGCATGCTTGTTTGCTTGTCGCAATTTAATTCATATGCTTGTGCACTTCATTCATGTTGGCCCTTGTTTGTTTGGTTCTTCTTCGAATAGACGCCCAGCAGGAGAATCATCAGGAATCACAGGAGTTCTACCCAGATCCATTTCTCGCTTCAACTGAGCTGCCAGGCAAGCACTACCACATGCTTGCATACATATAGTACCTATTGCCTCTATCTTATTCTTGCATCATTGAGTCGCGAGTGCATTAAATTGAATCCCAAGTACTGCATAGCCTTTACTTTTAAACCCCACCGAAGCTTGTTCCTCCATCCCATGAGCCATTACTACAGGAGTTGTTTGAGCCATGCGAGTCGTAGAACAGCATGTGTAGGGTATGTGAGTGTCTGATGAATAACGAGGTACCTAAACAACTTAACCTGAGTAGTAATGGGATAACTAATGAAAGAGGCACCGGTGAGCAATGTCTGCTATTTGGTTCTTCATGCTCACTTGTGTCCCGTAGGACCCCGAGTACTTGATTCCTGTTCCTTGACTATTCGCACTATCCACATCCGGGAGACCTTATGGACCCCCCTGAGCCAGAGCTTGACTCATTTCTATTTCTTGGGGCCACAAAGTAGTTCGGGGTTTTGTTACTATCCTGTACTTATGCCATGCTTTACTGTTTTATTTAAGGTTGTGCGAGGAGCACCTGTACTGTTTAAGAATTGCGGAGTGTTTTCGCGGTATCGACAAGCCCAGTCACATTTTCGGGTTCCCAGTCGTTTACAGCCATTGGCGCAAACCTTGAGTCCGTCTCGGAGTCAGCTAGCTTTGTTGCGGGTAGCTTAATGGGGTGGCCCCCTGAAATATTTCTGAATCCTGTGATCGCTTTGTCGTGAATGCCTCATTAGGTTTTGAGTTGGTTTTTCCGAGGTTGATCGAGTGTGTGTTGCTATTTGTGCACCCCTTCAGGGTAAATCTTTCTGAAAGCCGTGTCCGTGGTTATGGACGACTTGGAGCACAGTTTCTCGATCATAGACAAGTGTAACTAAAGTACCGTTTTTAAATTGACTAAGTACCTGACTAGTAAATAGTGCAATACTCATGGAATGGTTAATAAAACTGCCAATTGATGGGGGTTGTTCGTCCGCTTTCTCGTTGGTAAGCGAGGAGGAGGATGGATCTGTTAATTATACTGTTATAACTGTTGTTCTTAATTCACGGACATCCGCCTATCATTGGCTACGCGGATGGTTAGCGAGTATCTATAGACTTGTTAGTTATTATCTTTTGCTGCAATTGCGTCACCCCAGGTTGTGTCCCCTTTAGAGGCATAAAGACTTGCTGAGTACCCCAAGGGTCTCACACGATAAATTGTTTGATTCAGATGAACATGTGTACTCGCAAGATGGATACTGGGTGGAGGATACGGATGATGTTGGCAACGATCACTCGGTGTAGATATTCCGGGAACGGGGATCCGTGTGATCTGTGGGCGGGATGTGTTTATTTATGTGGCATCTTATGCCGATTTGCTTCTTATCCGTACTCGGATCTTGTTTTCCGCTTCCGCCTGATACTTTGATGTTTGATGTATGAGGAGCTATCCTAAACTATTATCTCTATCTAGGATATTTGGATCTTGCCGTATGGCATTGCAATATTTCTATTTCTTTTAGATAGAATGGCTCTGAGGACTGTTGTATGTGGCTTGCATACATACTCACTTGTGTATGTAGTTGATCCCTTCGCCTGCCGATTACGCTGCTCGTTCTTGTCCCGATGTTCTTAAAGTGGTTAGGACAACCGAAAGGTCTACCGTGAGTGGCCCCGGGCCCCACCGTACTATTTTAACCACTTTCGCTCATCCAGGCATGCAACTAAGAGCGTAATTCACCGAGGTAGTTACAATTGGTATCAGAGCCATCCCGCCCATCAGGGTCTCAGCCAAATGGTCGTTGTCAGTCTAGCAAATATTTTGGTAGCTATGTATACTAGGGAAAAACAAAACGTGAGAGTAGGACTGCTTCCATTTTTCTTCTTACGCACCCACCCACCCTTTTCTAGTAAGGAAGTGTAACGTTTTCAATCCTCTTCTAAAAATTCAAACTAGGATTCACGTGTTCTGGGTTCCGTAGTACCATAGGTTGTGTGTGTGTGTGTGTAATTCCTTGTCTATCTGTTGCATCCAAATGTTATCACTATCTGCCTTTTGATTATCAACTGTTGGTACATCCCATACCGACATGCCTTTGTAAACCGACGCGATCTATCTGATTCGTTGTATACCGGTGTGATCTGTCTTACTCTTTGTTATCCGATGTTATCTTGTTTGGGGTGTTCGTTTCCATAGTTACTAATCTTTAGGTTCATCTTAAGAAGAAGGTGTTGGGATATGTGTTTTACTTATTCATGTGCGGAGTAATGATTTGAGTGCGGGATGGAGTCGCGACCATACCACTACTTTGATCATTCGCTCTTGTATATTGAATTGGTAGAGTTACTAATCTTGATTCGTGAAGTGGTTTTGCGCAAATAGTGGTATTTTAATGCCAAATTTGTGGAAAAAATTTCTTTGTTAGTTTGTGTATCACACTCCTTGTTCAGTCGTGTGCGATATGCTTAATATCTTCTAGGTTCTTTGAACTTTGTTGATATTTTAATATCATCTCAGTGAATTGTATCCTTTAATCTTGGTTAATTCCATTTTGGTACTATTTTGGATTATTATTATTCTCCATTATAGTACTGACTTGTGTTTTATATCAATCACAGGTGGCACCACCACGCCGTTCTGAGGAGGACATACCACCTGAACTGGGGGCTGTTTTGGCAAGTATTGCTAATGCCTTGGGAACAATGCAGCAGAACCAGCAACGCTTTCGAGAAAGTGTCAGGAGGAATGAGTTTGTTCCGCTACCTCCACCTCCCAAGCGAGGAGACATCAAGAGTTTTCTCAAGTTCAACCCACGCCAATTTGAGGTGTCTGGTCAGCCAGTTGATGCTGATGATTGGCTGCGTGAAATGTCAAGGTTGCTGATGACTGCAGATGTTCCAGAGCAAGAATGGGTAAAATGTGCCACGCACCTTCTGAAGGGAGATGCAGCTCTGTGGTGGGAAAATTACCTCAAGGCAGACCACTCTGGCTTTCAAAGAGCAATATCTGTCAGAAATTGTCATGGAAAGGATGAAGGAAGTGTTTCTCAACCTCAAGCAGGGCAATGACAATGTCAATACCTATATCAGAAACTTCATGAACCTTTCTCGGTATGGTGGCGATGAGATCTCTGATGACAAGAAGGAGCAGAAGAGGTTCAGGCAAGGGCTCAATGCATCAATCAAATATGCAATCACTCATGCAAGGCCGGGGTCTTTTCTGGAACTCCAACATACAGCCATGCAGGAAGAAGCAAGTAGGCAAGTGTTTGAGGAGTCAAAGAAACACAGCCGCGATGCAGCAAGCTCTTCAGCTATGACAGCTCCTTTTAAGCGCCGCGTGTGGGTTCCTAACACCCCACTGTCGCTCCCGGCTCCACCAAGACCGTCAAGCTACGCGGCAAGGCCACCAAACTCCTTCACTGCGGCTCCTAGGGGCTACAACCACAACTACCCTGGAGCGCCTGGCGGAGTCCCTGGCTACGCTGCTCCACGTCCACCTGGTGCTTGCTACACTTGTGGAAACACTGGGCATCAGCACTGGAATTGTCCTATGAACAACAAAGCTCTTCCTCCACCACCTCTAAGACATGCGGCAAGTTCTTCTTTGGTTCGTGCACCTCCACCGCGGGCTCTCAACATCAACACCAAGCCCGGATCTACGGTTGCTTGTGCCAACTGTGTCAACGTCGCTCAAGCTGAGCATGCATCTGGAGTTGTGATGGGTATGCTTCCTGTTAACTCAGTTCTTGCACGAGTTTTGTTTGATTCTGGTGCATCGCATTCTTTTGTCTCTACAAGTTTTGCTGATGAGAATGGGTTATCTATGGATCCTCTCCCTAAGCGGTTAATGGTCCTTTCTCCTGGAGCAACAATGGCATCTTCTAAAATCAGCCATAACAATCAAATTGAGATTGGTGGTTCTTCGTTTCCGGCTTCCTTAATTATTCTGGGTAATTCTGACATTGATGTTATCTTGGGCATGGATTGGTTAACAGCAAATGCAACTGTGATTGATTGTGCTAAACGTTCGATTTCTCTGAAAATTCCTAAAGGCCATATAGTCTATTCTCCAAGTCTGACTCCTGCAATTCAGCTTTTCTCTTTGGCGGCTCTGAATGATGATGCTATGGAAGCTATTCAGAGTGTTCCGGTGGTCTGTGAGTTCCCAGATGTCTTTCCTGAAGAGTTGCCAGGTATGCCTCCAGATCGTGAGGTCGAGTTTGTGATTGAACTTGAACCTAGTACCGCTCCTATCTCCAAGCGGCCTTATAAAATGGGTCCTGCTGAGTTGGCTGAACTCAAACGACAGCTTGATGAACAAGAGAAGTTGGGTTTCATTCAGCACAGTACTTCTTCTTGGGGTAGCCCAACCATCTTTGTGAAGAAGCGAGACAAGACTGATAGAATTTGTGTTGACTATCGGGCTCTCAATGCTAAAACCATCAAGAATAAATATCCCCTTCCGCGGATTAATGATCTCTTCGATCAGCTAGCTGGAGCTGTGGTATTTTCTAAGCTTGATTTGAGAAGTGGATATCATCAAATCAAGATTCGCAAGGAAGATATTCCTAAAACACCTTTTACCACCCGCTATGGCCTGTATGAGTACACGGTCATGTCCTTCGGTCTCACCGATGCACCTGCCACCTTCTCAAGGCTTATGAACTCGGTTTTCATGGAGTATCTTGATAAGCTTGTTGTGGTCTATCTGGATGACATTCTAGTCTATTCTAAGTCAAAGGAAGAACATGAAGAACACCTTTGGTGTGTCCTAAACAAGCTTCGTGAGAACCGCCTGTATGCAAAGTTTTCCAAGTGTGAGTTCTGGCTGCCTCAAGTCACCTATCTTGGTCACGTTATCTCTGCCAAGGGCATTGCCGTCAACCCAGGAACTATTAATACAATTGTTGACTGGCTTCCACCCATAAATGTCAAAGAAGTCTGGAGTTTCCTTGGTTTGGCCAGTTACTGCTGTCGCTTCGTTCAAAACTTCTCAAAGATTGCGAAGCCTCTTACCGATCTCCTCAAGAAAGGCAAGAAATACCTTTGGACTCCTGCATGTCAAGCAAGCTTTGAAACACTTAAGGAGAAGCTCACTTCCACACCAGTCTTGGTTCCTCCAGATACATCAAAGCCTTTCCAGATATTCTGTGACGCCTCATTGCAAGGATTGGGTGCGGTCCTTATGCAAAAAAAACAAGTTGTTGCTTATGCCTCTCGATAGTTGAAGATGCATGAGATCAACTATCCTACACATGACCTCGAACTCGCAGCAGTTGTCTTTGCTTTGAAAGTATGGAGGCACTACTTGCTTGGCAACCGTTGTGAGATGTTTTCTGATCACAAGAGTCTGAAGTATATTTTCACACAGCCTGATCTAAACCTTTGTCAGAGGAGGTGGATTGAAGCAATTAATGATTTCGATTTGACAATCAACTACACTCCGGGCAAAGCTAATGTCATGGCCAATGCTCTCAGCCGAAAAGCTTATGTCAACAACCTCATGGTCGAAGAACAACAGCCTCTCTTGTGCGAGGAATTCCGCAAGCTCAACCTTGAAATTGTGGATCAAGGGTATCTTCTGAACCTTCTGGCAACCCCACTCTTGGAAGAAAAAGTTCGCTCCATTCAACTTCGTGATCCTTACACTAAAAACATCATCTCCAACATCCAGCTTCCGAAGTATGAGTCCTTCCACGTCGATGACCAAGGCACTCTTTTCTTTGAACACCGGATGTTTGTTCCGAACTACCCGGGTTTAAGAGAGCAAGTTCTTAAGGAGGCGCATGATTCTGTTCTTTCTATCCACCCTGGCAGCACTAAGATGTACATGGACTTGAAAACATAATATTGGTGGCCTGGGTTGAAACGATATTGTGCCAAGTATGTCTCGGAGTGTGATGTTTGTCGCAGAGTTAAAGCTATTCATCAGAAACCTTCCGGTCTTCTACAGCCATTGAAGCCTTCGGAATGGAAATGGGAGAAAGTAGAGATGGACTTCATAACTGGTTTTCCAAGGTCGCAGAAGGGCAACAATGCAATCTTTGTTGTCATCGACAGAGTTTCTAAAGTGGCTCACTTCTTTCCCGTCAAGGAAACAATTTCTGCAATTCAGTTGGCTGAGCTCTATATCAACAGAATTCTCTCTCTGTATGGGGTTCCTCTTGAGATCAGCTCAGACCGTGGAATCGTTTTCATTTCCAAGTTCTAGGGAAGTTTCCAAAATGCTTTGGGAACAAAATTGAACTTCGGCATAGCTTACCACCCTCAGTTGCAAGGACAAGTTGAAAGGATCAATCATATTCTGGAACATATGCTCCGTGCTTGCGTTATCTCTTTCGGCATGAAGTGGGAAGAATGTCTTCCTTATGCTGAATTCTCTTACAACAACAGCTTCTAGAAAAGTCTAAAGATGGCACCATTTGAGGTTCTCTATGGTTGCAAATGCAGAACTCCGATTGGTTGGTTGGGCGCAGGTGAAAGAACTTTGTTTGGCCCCGACATTGTAACTCAAGCGGAGGAGAATGTTCACATCATTCTTGAAAACCTGAAGGTTGCTCAAAGTCGCTAGAAGAGCAATTATGACAGAAAGCACACGGACATGGAGTATGTCCCGGGTGATCTCGTTTACCTTCGTGTCACTCCCATGAGAGGCACACACCGGTTTGGTATCAAAGGAAAGCTGGCTCCTAGATACATCGGTCCTTTCAAAATTCGTGGAAGAAGAGGAGAAGTTGCTTATGCTCTTGAGCTCCCTGAAAAACTCAAGGTCCATGATGTTTTCCATATCTCTCAACTCAAGAAGTGTTTCAAGGATCCCGGCAGGACCGTGAACTCATCAATCTCCAAGAAGATCTGTCTTATCAAGAAGACCCCATAAAAATGCTAGAAGTCGCAGAAAGAAGGACTCGCAGCAAGTCCAAGTTCTGCAAGGTGCAGTGGTCGCACCATTCCATTGATGAAGCCACTTGGGAACGTGAGGATGAGCTCCGTGCCAAGTATCCTACCCTCTTTGTGTCTTCTTCTTCTTCCTAGAATCTCGGGACGAGATTCCTGTTTAGTGGGGGAGAATTGTAGCATCACATCTGTCTAACATATGTAATGCTACATGGTCTAGTAATATAATGGCTACTTCCTACTTATAATTGTTGCATCATAATTATATAATGCTCATGTCATCATGCCACCTTGCATTTGAGCATCATATAAAACCCTCTTTCATTTGGTTCTTCTCTCATATGCATTAGTGATTGTATTTGGCTCTTGATATATTGTATTTGGTTCTTGATAAATGCTTGATGCCCAAGTTGAGTTGGGGGCATATCTTTTATTCAACTCCATCACCTTTCTTTGTCACCACCTTATAATTCCACCATCCTAATTACCCATGAGCTTTTATTTTCTTTGGACATTTAATCTAGCTCATGTAGGTTGGGATGGATCCAACTCTATTTCCTTTAGCTTGGCTTTACTCCATATTTTGGAATGCATGGGAATCAATGCCATGGGAATCCATTATTGTTTTCACAATAATAAACATGACATTTACTATTCATGCATGGGCCATGCAGTGTCACCACCTTTTTCCTTTTCCTTGGTTTTCTTGTAATTATTGAAGTGGATCCTTGTCTTTTGGGAATCAAGTCAAGTGGGGCTTTCTTAAGCTCTATTCCATTGCTCTTGCTAAACCCTCATTACCTTGATCATGCACTTGATCATGCTTCAACAAAACCACCTCTCCATCTCTTTTCACCTCTTTGCCTGATCTTGCATTTGACCATGTTTAAAAGCCCTTAACACTTGTTTCTCTCTCTCTCTCTTAAAACCCTAACCCCTCTCTAACCTCCTATCTCTAACCCTAGTTCTAGTCCAAACCCTAACCCCTTACCCTAACCCTCACCTCACCTCCCTCCTCTCACCATGACGAGGCACATCTCTCTCTCTCTCTGCCAGCAAGGGCCCACCTCGCCCCTCTCTACCCATGCGAGCTACCCCACCCCTTCTAACCTAACCCTAGCCGAGCCTCCCTTGCTCTACCACCCGAGCCTCCCCCTCTCCATTCTCTTCTCTCTCCGTGCCAAGCTACCCCACCAGCCCGAGCCTAACCCCTCTCCCTGCCGAGCCCCACCTGCAGCTGCCTGCCTGGCCTCCCCATGCCCAGCACGTGAGGAAGGAGGGAAAGGTGACCACCCGAGCCACCTTTTCACTCCACCGATCCCCCACGGCATCCCCACTTTCTCTCCCGTCCTTATCTACCCCCCCACGCCTCCTCTGCCGCGCCCAGATCCACCCCTGGCCGTTGCGCCGTTCTTTTCTTCCCCTGCCACCCTCTTCTCCAACTCCGGCCACCCCTCGGCATCCACCTCCCCTACTCGTTACAAGCCGGTGGCGTGCTATTAGGTCGTCGAGGAAGAACCAGTGCTGCTACCTGCGTCGTCCCGTACACGCCAGCAAGGAGGAGACGCCCTGCAGCCGCCGAACACCGACGAGGCCGACCGAAACCCTAGCCGCGGGAGCGTCTGCATCGTCGTCGATCCACCGCGTCCCAGCCCGATCTGCCTCCACCAGCAACCCCGCGGTGAGCCCACGATCCTCCCTGACAACCTCCGGCTCACCGTCGCCTCCTGGTCACCTAGATCCCGCCGACAAACACTCTCTGTGCGCCGGCGAGCACGAGCCTCTGCACGTCCCCGCGTCGCATCACGCTGTACCTAGCCACGCGACCGCAAGCCAGCACAACCCCCAAGCCACCGCAGTGGTCACCACCGCTGGCGCGCACGCACCACGTCGTGGGTTCGAGCCCTACCGCGCCGCACCTTTTCCGTTCGTCAGTTTCGTCAACACGAAGAAGAGAAACAGTAGCCGCTGCCACTTTACAAATACCCCCTCCAACCTTTTTTTGCTCAACCCGCGCTCCCCTCCGACCCCACCTGTCAGCCTCCCGTGGCGGTTTTACTAAAAGGCTCCCGGGTTTTTGGAAACCTCAACCCGCAGCCCCTAGATCCCCCACGTGGCGCCCCTGGTTCGCTCGCTGTTGTGTGGGCCTGCGAGCCCGCTGGACCCACCTGTCAGCCGCCGTGGCTAGCACAGCTCGCGGTGAGAAAAGTTCCTGCGTGCGGCTTTCGCCCAGTCAGCAGCGGCCCACCCGTCAGTGACTTGGGCTAGGTTTCTCTGGGTATAAAATTCTGCCTATTTATCTGTTTGAATAAAACAAATTCAGAAATGTTTAAATATGATTTTAAATCTGTTTTAAATAACTTTAAAGTTATAAATCCAAATAAAACATATGATATATGTTTTGGAATCAGAAAAATGTGAGGAATTCAAATATGCTATTCAAAATAATGTTTGAGCACTTTAATTTTTTCGAGATGATTAAAATTACAATAAAATGCCCTTTTCTTAATAATTTAATAACTTTAAATCTATAACTCCAAATTTGACAAATAATATGTCTAAATCGATCAGCGCGACGAGCCCGTTCTAACTATGCTTTCAATGTTCTGAATTGAAGCATGCATCATGTCATTATTAAAAATCAGAACTTTTTATAGCAATAAAACCTGACGAATTAAATACTAAAATGAATTATTCTTGTCCCCACACCTCACCCATGCCATGCTACTTTATTGCCATGTAAATTGTGCATCATTCATCATGACATGCTTGTTTGCTTGTCGCAATTTAATTCATATGCTTGTGCACTTTATTTATGTTGTCCCTTGTTTGTTTGGTTCTTCTTCGAATAGACGCCCAGCAGGAGAATCATCAGGAATCACATGAGTTCTACCTAGATCCATTTCTCGCTTCAACTGAGCTACCAGGCAAGCACTACCACATGCTTGCATACATATAGTACCTATTGCCTCTATATTATTCTTGCATCATTGAGTCGCGAGTGCATTAAATTGAATCCCAAGTACTGCATAGCCTTTACTTTTAAACCCCACTGAAGCTTGTTCCTCCATCCCATGAGCCATTACTACAGGAGTTGTTTTAGCCATGCGAGTCGTAGAACAGCATGTGTAGGGTATGTGAGTGTCTGATGAATAACGAGGTACCTAAACAACTTAACCTGAGTAGTAATGGGATAACTAATGAAAGAGGCACCGGTGAGCAATATCTGCTATTTGGTTCTTCATGCTCACTTGTGTCCCGTAGGACCCCGAGTACTTGATTCATGTTCCTTGACTATTCGCACCATCCACATCCGGGAGGCCTTATGGACCCCCCTGAGCCAGAGCTTGACTCATTTCTATTTCTTGGGGCCACAAAGTAGTTCGGGGTTTTGTTACTATCCTGTACTTATGCCATGCTTTACTATTTTATTTAAGATTGTGCGAGGAGCACCTGTACTGTTTAAGAATTGCGGAGTGTTTTCGCGGTATCGACAAGCCCAGTCACGTTTTCAGGTTCCCAGTCGTTTACAGCCATTGGCGCAAACCTTGAGTCCGTCTCGGAGTCAGCTAGCTTCGTTGCGGGTAGCTTAATGGGGTGGCCCCCTGAAATATTTCTAAATCCTGTGATCGCTTTGTCGTGAATGCCTCGTTGGATTTTCAGTTGGTTTTTCCGAGGTTGATCGAGTGTGTGTTGTTATTTGTGCACCCCTGCAGGGTAAATCTTTCTGAAAGCCGTGTCCGCGGTTATGGACGACTTGGAGCACAGTTTCTCGATCATAGACAAGTGTAACTAAAGTACCGCTTTTAAATTGACTAAGTACCTTACTAGTAAATAGTGCAACACTCATGGAATGGTTAATAAAACTGCCAACGGATGGGGGTTGTTTGTCCGCTTTCTCGTTGGTAAGCGAGGAGGAGGATGGATCTGTTAATTATACTGTTATAACTGTTGTTCTTAATTCACGGACATCCGCCTATCATTGGTTAGGCGGATGGTTAGCGAGTATCTATAGACTTGTTAGTTATTATCTTTTGCTGCAATTGCGTCACCCCAGGTTGTGTCCCCTTTAGAGGCATAAAGACTTGCTGAGTACCCCTAGGGTCTCACATGATAAATTGTTTGATTTATATGAACAGGTGTACTCGCAAGATGGATACCGGGTGGAGGAGACGGATGATGTTGGCAACGATCACTCGGTGTAGAGATTCCGGGAACGGGGATCCGTGAGATCTGTGTGCGGGATGTGTTTATTTATGTGGCATCTTATGCCGATTTCCTTCTTATCCATACTCGGATCTTGTTTTCCGCTTGCGCCTAATACTCTGATGTTTGATGTATGAGGAGCTATCCTAAACTATTATATCTATCTAGGATATTTGGATCTTGCAGTATGGCGTTGCAATATTTCTATTTCTTTTAGATGGAATGGCTCTGAGGAGTGTTGTATGTGGCTTGCATACATACTCACTTGTGTATGTAGTTGATCCCTTCACCTGCCGATTACGCCGCTCGTTCTTGTCCCGGTGTTCTAAAAGCGGTTAGGACGGCCGAAAGGTCTACCGTGAGTGGCCCCGGGCCCCACCGTACTATTTTAACCTCTTTCGCTCATCCAGGCATGCAACTAAGAGCGTAATTCACCGAGGTAGTTACATTTGTAATCCTACATGTTGTGTTTACGGGGATCCGATGGATATTGAGATGCTATTTCAGATTGATTATTGATTCTATCATGTCTTTGTTATTTGTGATCTTGCATGCTTTCCATTGTTAGTAGCTATCTTGGCCAAGTAGATGCTAGCAACTCCAAGAGTTAGTATTTATGCTCGATAGTGTGTTCATGCCTCTAGTAATGTGGGGAAGTGACAGAAATCACTAAGGTACTAGATGTGTTGTTGCTACTCGGGAGAAAACAACAATCCTTTGTTCACAGAACAATCGTATTGTTCACTTTACACGCAATGCATAATGCAATTATCTGTTGCTTCCAACTTAATACTAGAGGGGGTTCGGATGATAACCTGAAGGTGGATTATTAGTCATAGATGTAGTTGGATTACGGTCTATGTATAATGTTGTAATGCCCAATCGAATCTCAAAGGAGTCAAGATGAGTAGTATATGCATGATTGCTTTCTTGATGTTTGTCAATTGCCCTGCTGTAATTTGTTCACCCAACATGTCATCTATCTTAAGGAGAGCCACCACTAGTGAACTATGGACCCCGGTCCTTTTTTTTACCATCAATATACAATTGTTTACTGCTTTCTGTTTACTTTCTGCAAACTATTACTTTCTTCCACTCAATACGTTTAATCCCTTGTTTTCAGCAAAACCGGTGAGATTGACAACCTCATCGCAAGTTGGGAGCAAAGTTTTGTGGTTGTGTTGTGCAGGTTTCCATGTTGCTGCTGGCACCGGTAGTGCGCCCTGCCAAAGTCTAGCTAGCAACACCTTGGAGGTGTTTCCTTGCTCCTACTAGATTGATAACCTTGGTTTCATAACTGAGGGAAAACTTGCTGCTGTGCTCATCATACTTTCCTCTTGGGGTTTCCCAACGAGCTCGATATATTTTGGGCCATCAGCTATGTTTTATTTATGTGAAACAAACAAACGTCTTGCAAAGCATTGTTATTCATGAGTCTTTTGTTTGTGACTTTTCATGTTGCAGCATAGTTGCTTTGTCTAACTGCTACAACTTTGTCTTTCATGTTATGATTGAAGTACTATGATCCCAGATATCCAATGTTTTACAAATACTTTGATTAAGTTTATGATGGTGCATGTCACCTCAAAAATCATTCTTTCTTTTTATCACTTACCTACTCGAGGACGAGCAGGAGTTAAGCTTGGGGATGTTGATACGTTGCTAACATATCCATTATTTTTGATGTTCCATGATTGGTTTTATTTACTTTCTTTTGTTTTGTCCACACTTTGGAGTACTTTTTATACACTTTCTTGGACTAACCTATTAACAAGAGCCATAGTGCTAGTTGCCTGTTTTCTGCTGTTTTTCGTTCCAGGAAAGTCAGAAAATGAATATTCTCGGAATTGGACGGGACAAAACCAAAGTCAGTTTTTCACCGAGGGGGACACGGAGCCAGAATACGAGACGAAGAGAGGCCAGGGGGGGCGCCACACCACCTGGTCGCGCGGCCAAGCCTGGCCCGTGCCAGGGGTGGTATGGCCGCCTCGGGCACCCCCTCGGCCTCCCCTTTCGCCTATAAGATGCCTCCGATATAGAAACCCTAAATACCCGATCAAAATTCCATGAAAGAGTCTATAGCCACCATCATCTCTGTCCCTACATCGGGAGGGATCTGAAGCTCTTCCCGGCACCCTGTCGGAGGGAAGAATTCACCCTGGAGGCCTTCTTCATCACCATGCAAGCCTCCGGTGTGATGCATGAGTACTTCATCTCTAGACTATTGGTCCATGTAGTAACTAGATGGCTGGTTCTCCTCCTTTGTGCTATCATGTTTAGATCTTGTGAGCTCCGTTCTTGATCAGGATCATCTATTTTTAATCCTACATGTTGTGTTTGCGGGGATCCGATGGATATTGAGATGCTATTTCAGATTGATTATTGATTCTATGATGTCTTTGTTATTTGTGATCTTGCATGCTTTCCGTTGTTAGTAGCTATCTTGGCCAACTAGATGCTAGCAACTCCAAGAGTTAGTATTTATGCTCGATAGTGGGTTCATGCCTCTAGTAATCTTGGGAAGTGATAGAAATCTCTAAGGTACTAGATGTGTTGTTGCTACTAGGGAGAAAATAACAATCCTTTGTTCATAGAACAATCGTATTGTTTACTTTACACGCAATGCATCAATTATCTGTTGCTTGCAACTTAATACTGGAGGGGGTTTGGATGATAACCTGAAGGTGGATTATTAGTCATAGATGCAGTTGGATTACGGTCTATGTATAATGTTGTAATGCCCAATCGAATCTCAAAGGAGTCAAGATGAGTAGTATATGCATATTTCTTTCTCGATGTTTGTCAATTGCCCCGCTGTAATTTGTTCACCCAACATGTTATCTATCTTAAGGAGAGCCACCACTAGTGAACTATGGACCCCGGTCCTTTCTTTTATCATCAATCTACAATCAATTGTTTACTGCTTTCTGTTTACTTTCTGCAAGCTTTTACTTCCTTCCACTCGATACGTTTAATCCTTTGTTTTCAGCAAAACCGGTGAGATTGACAACCTCACTGTAAGTTGGGGGAAAAAGTTCTATGGTTGTGTTGGGCAGGTTTCCACATTGATGCCGGCGCCGGTAGTGTGCCCTGCCAAAGTCCAGCTAGCAACACCTTGGAGGTGTTTCCTTTCTCCTACTGGATTGATAACCTTGGTTTCATAACTGAGGGAAACTTACTGTTGTGCTCATCATACCTTCCTCTTGGGGTTTCGCAACGAGCTCATTATTACACGAGCCAGCACCCACAGGTCTACCCCTGGAGCTTTCTTTGTACGAGGTTTGTCCAATGTACTTATTTGTTATTTTAGCTTTGGTTAGGACATATCTACATGGAAAACCAAGATTGGGACCCTTTGCCACATTCTAACCCTCAGTATACCTGCAGCGGGACATTTCCACCTACACGTTGATGACCCACAAGTATAGGGGGTGTATCGCAGTATTTTCGAGGGAAGTGAAACCCAATTTATTGATTCGCCACAAGGGGAGCCAAAGAATATTTATAAGCCTTAAAAACTGAGTTGTCAATTCAGCTGCACCTAGAAACAATCTTGCTCACAGTAGTTTATCAGTAGCAACAGTTTTGTAGTAGGAGTAGTAAAGTAACAGCAGTAGTAAAAGTAAAGACAGTAGTAACAATTGCAGTAAATAGTAGGATTAAAGCGCGGTAGGCACAGGGATGGATGGATGGGAGTTGCATGGACAAGACAATTCACATGGCAATCAGAACAGAGGGCAATTGTAGATAAATAAGATAAAGCATCCAAGTACTAAATAATCATAGGCATGTGTTCCATATATAGTCATATGTGCTCGCAATGAGAACTTGCACAGCATCTTTTGTCCTGCCAGCCTGTTTGTAGCGGGGCCTCAAGGGAACTACTAGCAATTAAGGTGCTCCTTTTAGTAGAGCACCGAAGCAAAGCATTAACACTCCATGAACACATGTGATCCTCACATCAAAGCCATTCCCTCTGGTTATCCCGATTCCTATCACTTCGAGGCCATTGGTTCCGGACAACAACGTGTGTATACAACCTACAGGTAAGACCATAAACAATACTATCATAATGAATCAATAACATGTCAGATCTGAAATCATGGCACTCGGGCCCTAGTGACAAGCATTAAGCATAACAAGTCACAACAAAGTCAAAAAGCACTAATAGAAGATACTAGGCACCATGCCCTAACAATCCGATGCCATTACAATGAACGATCTCATCCAATCCCTACCATCCCCATAGCCAACAGCGGGGGATTACTCACTCATAGATGGGGGAAACATGGATGGTCGATGGAGAAGCGATGGTGATGATGGCGATGATCTCCTCCAATTCCCCATCCTGGGAGGGTGCCAGAACGGAGTTTCTGGTTCCAAATCGTGGAATCTGGTGGTGGCGGTGGAGCGGAACTCTTTCTGGAAAAACGTCGAATCCCCTTGAGTTTTTAGGTCAGAAGGCAACTTATAAGCAAAGAGGGAGACCAAGGGGGTTTGTGGGGCAGCCAGACCACCCCCTGGCGCGGCCAGGTGTTGTGGCCTAGGTCCAGCCCCACTCTGTCTTGTATTCTGGCTCCGTGAGTCTTCTAGTGAAATAGGATTTTTGTCGTATTTTCTGGGATTTTTCCTGATAGTTGATTTTCTGCACAAAAACTAGACACCAAGGCAATTCTGCTGAAAACAGCGTCAGTCCATGTTAGTTGCATCCAGATCACACAAGTTTAGAGAGAAAAACAATAGCAAAAGTGTTCGGGAAAGTAGATACGTTTGAGATGTATCAACTCCTCCAAGCTTAGCTTATTGCTTGTCCTCAAGCAATTCAGTTGAAAACTGAGTGCGATAAAAGAAACTTTCACAAACACATTTTCTTCATATGATGTATATATTCTCAGCATGTGATCAACTACTTAGACAATTCATAATAAGGAGTATGCAACTAAGTTTACTTAATAGGCATTGCAAGCTATGAAGAGATTCCAACTGAAAAATAATAAGTAGCAAGAAACATAAACATAAGCAACATTACAATGCTCATAACAAGGTATGATAGAGTGGTATCTCGCTTGCCTTTTTATTGTGAATGCCAAGGCACCTCTGAAGTTCAGGTGAAGACTAGAAGTAAAGATATCAAAGGTACAAGCATCAAAGTCATAACACAAATAATCAAGTTTTGAGACAAGCACATTATACTAAGAATGACAACTATGCTCTCAAGAAATTGCTCATAGAATATGTGGAGACTCGACAAAGAAATGAAAAGGTTTTGAATAGTTTGAAAGGTTTCCAAATGCTAAAAGTATGGTACTCATTAGCTTTGAGCTCTCATTGCCCCTATCATGAGCATCTTTAACATGGTTAAGGTGAAAGTGAGGTCCAATCTGAGTTATATGCTTGACAGACTATTAACTAGAAATCTCATGTCCCTTGAGTACGAGGGCCGCACCTCATGCTACTCAACTTTAGTTACTGGTAAGTTCTTGTCATAGTAAATACGTGTGTATCATAGAGAACCGCCAATGGGGTACCCCTTGCCCGATGATACGGAAGAATCCCCATATCAAAATGACAAGGCAAGCAGACAATGAGTATCTCAGCAATCTTCTTATATACCATGGGAAAATGGTGCTTTTTTCTCTCTTTCCTCTTTTCTCATATGTCTTTTTTTCCTTTTTCTCAATAGCTATCTCTTTTTTATAAGAAGAATGCTTCATAGATACTCATTATGGTTACGCTGCAGGTTTCCACCATGATTAGGCATGGATTAGACCGGCGGCCCAGGCGTTTCTCTAACACACATACATTACTCCATGGACTTACAAGCTCCCCTTTTATTCCACACCGACGACATCCGCAAACAAAAGAGCATGATATCAACTGGGTATATATTTACAGGTGTTGAAAGCATTCCCCGTGACAGCACGGTTCTGCTAATCCCCAGCCTATAATTTTTCAAGCATATAACTTTCATGGACAGTCACAATAGTTCAGGTTTATTAAGTACAGGAAATAAAGTGTGACATCAAGTTCGTGAGAACTTTACTAACTAACTTCCTCATCACAAGCAAACATTTTATTCAGAAGAAAACAAGGCATATTGAATATGCACGGAACATCAAATGAGGCTAATAGGTAGGTATGGTGGACACTTTTGGCTATATTGGTTTTGGGGAATTGGAAACACGAGTAGACCTCATACTCAATGCAAGTGAAGGCTAGAAATAGTAAGGGAGCGACAAACGAGAGAGCAATAACTATCATAATCATGCTTGCAACAAAACAGGACTAATCATGGCATGAAAGTGATTCAAGACCCTCAAGGCAAGATAATTCATCGAGGCTTAACAGATTATTTCAGTCATATGCATGCGTGAGCATGTGCCAAGTCAATTCAAGTGAAACATTCAGAGGAGGATACCACGGTGTCATACCAAGTTATGAATAGAGTAATGCAAGAAAACATGCATATGACATGCTACAAACTATTAGCAAGATGGAACTAATCATAGGAAAGCAAGAACTACTAAGCATCCATGAATAACATACACCCTACATGAACAGACTAAGCATGCCCACAATGATGAGTATATGTACAAAAATGAAAACAAATAGAGTTCGTTACCAGCCTCTTACCACACCTCAAGTTGTCATTAATCCTCATTATTGCCCTTCACTTGTGTGGTAATATGAAACAAAATTCCACTGAGAACTACTGAACCCTGAAACAAACTCACAAAACCAAAGAAGAAAAACAAATATTTTTGGTGTTTTCGATTTTTAAAACAAGAACCAAAAAGGAAGAACAAGCAAAGCAAAATCTTTTGGGTTTTTTGAATAGTTCAAGCAAAGCAAAAAGGGAAAAGCAAACCAAGGCAAAAAAAAGAAGCAAACAAAGAGAAACAATAGAAATACTTTTGGTCTTTTTGTGTTTTAGAAAGCAAAAGCAAAGAAAGAACAAAAACTAAAAAGAGAACAAAACATGAATATACAAAGTACTGACGCAAAATGATATGTAGATGAGTGCGATGTCGGTGTACCTCCCCCCAAGCTTAGGCTTTTGGCCTAAGTGGGTGTCAATCCAAATACGAGTAAGGGTTCCAAGTAGGTGGGTCATTGTAAGAATGATCGTAGTTAGGCCCTTGGGAAGAAGAAGAAGATGCCCAATCATAGGTAGGCTGCTGCTATGAAGATTCCCCCTCATTCGAGGGCTGGACCGAATCATCTGTGACCTCCCTTGTAGTATCCTGCTCCTGTTGGGAGAGATCTCCCAAGTACGTGTCAAACTCCTCCTCCGTGAGGGACCATCCTACCCTGTTATCAAGGTTAAACAAAATAGGTGGAAGCAAAAGAACAACACACTCGCACTTGCTCCTTCTCCAACCAGCTTTGAGAAAGGTTATTTCATATGACAACTCACTCAAATTAGCACAAGAAGAAACAAATTTATGTTGTATCATGGAATTAAGATCAAGCCTTTCTATGGGAACTGTAGGTCTAAATGATGAGGCACTAAACCATGCAATGATAGTAAACGAGAAGCAATGAGGCCTCCACAAATTCCACCTTTCTCGCAGTTAGCAGCAAGACGGAAAGCTATCAAGGCACCCAAGTTATAAGTCCTATCTCATTTAAGAGCAGCACAGATGAATGCCAGATCATATGAAGATAACTTATTGGTAGTTTTCCGAGCAAGAACACACTTGGCAATAAAGTAATCAAATTAGCGAATAGAGGGGAGATGAATGTTATGGATTTTCTCGCTCTCCTTCGAGAAGCTGCTCCCTTGGCAAATATCTGTGTACAAGTCCATGAGTGGTGCAGGTCGCTCTTTAAGCCTTCCACATGATCCCCACCGAGGTACCTTAATAGCTGCACAAAAGTCATCGAGAGAAAGGTCGACAACTATATTGTAAATTTTGTAGTGGACCATGGGGTTAGGCAAAGAGTAAGTAAATTGAAAGTGCTACACTACAGACATCGTTAGTTTCACAAATTGACAAGGTTCATCTTCCAAAAAGTACTCCAATCCTGCATTAGCAACCAAAGTATGGAAGTCCTGGGAAATCCCTACAGCCCTCATGAATTCGGAGCATGGATAGATGGACGGAAAAACTTCCTCCTCTCGGTGAACCTTCATAACCTCAGGTACCCTCAGTTCATGTTGGTTGAGTTGATGCTCATTCATCTTCTATTCTGAAATTTAGACATCTATTAAACAAGTGATTGCAAAGTGAATATATAATGAAGGGCACTACTCATAGGGACTTGTAGAGGTCTAAACATGCATCAAAACTATATCTCTAAGCATTGAACAAGCTTACAAGCTCTCATAACCTGTCACCTACAACAGCAAAATACTCAAGATATAAAGCACTAAACACAAATATACTTGGACAAGCGGAGGAGTCACATACTGGAGAACAAATGCTCCAAATTTCAGCAGCAAAGATGGGCTGAGCAAGGAGATCAAAAAATCGAGGGCAGGAACAGCAAGAACGCGATTTCGAGCAAGGAACTGGTGTTTTCTCGGGAGAGAGTAGAGAGTGGGAAGTGAGAGAGCGAGTGGAGGGCCAGGGGTGGCCCACACCATGGCTAGGTGCACCCCTGGGCTGGTCGCGCCACCAGGTAGTGTGCCTGCCTGGTGGGCCCCCTGGTACTTTCCAGGCACTTCTCTGCCCCTTTTTTCACGTAAAAATTAAATATGAATTTGCTGGAATTTTTCGAGACACTTTATTTTTGAGCAATTTTCAGGTATAGATGAATGTTTTCTGATAGAAAGATTTTTTTTGGAATGATGCAATGACAAAACAAGGCTAGAGCTTCATAAGTTCTAAGACACTCTAACATGCAAGCAACTAACAATAGAAAAGTAAACTAAACGAAAGCAAAAACTAAAATGGATAAGATGGAAGTAAAAGGAGATAATCATGGTGAAAACATTGTTTTGTTCAATGAAATCCTTTTGTTAACAAGGTTGATCAGGTCTTTTTACCAAAACAATTTTATATGAAACAAAACTTTGTATTCCACTAATGATTATGTTACCTCAACTTTGATAGCAATGGTCCCAATCATAATAGTTTCAAATTTTTCTCTTGGTATGGGACAATATATTTCTCCAACTTGAATGCCCTCAACATGTTCAATTCAATTTAAACCATAAGTCCTATCAATCTTCTTGGGGAAATAGATAGTATGCTCCTTGTCATTAACATTAAAAGTCACCTTTCCTTGATTACAATTAATAACAGCTCCTGCAGTATTAAGAAAAGGTCTCCCAAGAATAATAGACATATTATCATCTTCAGGCATTTCAAGCACAACAAAATCAGTTAATATCAAGCAATTATGAGCCACTTAAACAGGCACATCCTCACATATACCAACGGGAATAGTAGTAGATTTATCAGCCATTTGCAAAGATATATCAGTTGGTATTAGTTTTTCCAGTTGAAGTCTCTTGTACAGAGAAAAAGGCATGACACTAACTCCTGCTCCCAAATCACACAAAGCAGTTCTAACATAACTATCTTTAATAGAGCAAGGAATAGTTGGAATCCCTGGGTCTCCAAGTTTCTTTGGAACCTTACCATTAAAGGAATGATTAGCAAGCAAAGTAGAAATTTCTTCATTAGGGATCTTCCTTTTATTCGAGACAATATCCTTCATATACTTTGAATAAGGAGGCAATTTAATGGCATCAGTCAAAGGTATTTGCAAGAATAAAGGTTTCATCCACTCACAAAACTTATTATAGTGTTCATCTTCATTTGACTTGTGTTTCTTATCAGGGAAAGGCATAGGTTTTTAGACCCAAGGTTCTCTTTCACTACCATGCTTCTTAGCAACAAAATCTTCTTTAGTGTATTTTGTATTGTTAGCGTGCTTTTCAGGTTCTTCTTCAACTTTTTCTTTATCAGGAACATCATTTTCTTCATTACCACTTTCAGTTTTAGCATCAGAGATAGATATATTATTAGGATCTTTAGCAGGTTCAAAGGGTTCTACAATAGTTTTATGTTTCTTTTTTCTTTTCTTACGAGTAGTACCACTATTTTCAGCTTGTTGAGAATCCTGCTAAATTCTTTTGGGATGCCCCTCGGGATATAGAGGATCCTAGGTAGTAGCACCACTTCTAGTTCTAATTTCATAAGCATGTTTTTCTTTAGAATAATTAACTAGCAAGCAAGCATCATAAGTGTAAGATCTCACCATAATAAGGTAAGATCCCTGTGATTGCAGTGCTAGTCCCTGGATCGAAATGCTAGCACCCACAGTTTAAGATGAAGTACACAGAAACAAAGGTCATTATTACATCGCATATCCAGGAATATAATGGTTCTTACAACTCTCTTAGCCCAAGGCTAAGATACTCAAGGTTCACATTACATATAATAATAATAGAGTCTTTGTCTTCATGCGCCATAGGCAAACATGTCGAATGCAGACCCGCAACCTTACCCATCATCAGAGTATCCTGCAACAGAATAAGTTACAGCCATAAGGGTCAATACATTTGGAATTGTATTGGCAAGTGATACCATAGATACTTAGTATAGTCCAACAACTACTTGAATATATGGTTAAGTGGGGTTATGGCTGACTTTGCTAAAAGCTAGTTTAACTTATAATTTTTGAAGAGTAAGTTTTCTCATTCAAACACTAAGGTACCAATGATAGACATCACTGAACCTCTACCCATGTTCACCCACAAGTTTTAACTTAGAGAAATTTGGATGAGGAGATTATTGAACTGCTTCAATGTCTTGAGGCTCAGAAGTTGTCCATAACCGGGGACATGCCTAAGTACTTAGTTTTACCCTCTCAAGAGGAGGTGCACTTTCCCCACAAGACTCGACATGCATCGAGACAAAACTTTTCAGAAGCAATCCCTGAGACCACCACGGACGCGTTCCATCCTATCACAACTACCACCTTCTGTCCGTCTTGCTGAGTTCTTGCAACTTAGTTGGTCAAGGCAGAGCCCATATGCCATGTGGCTGCACTGGAAGCTTCGTGACAAGAACGTCTCCAATCTCTTTGTTCCTGGGTGGCCATCCACAAGTGTGATACACCAGCTGACCATAGACATGGCCCCTGAGTAACCACTCAACATAATCCAAGCAAGCCCCAATCCACCCAGGTGTTTCATTAATATTAGTTGTTTTCTTACTCAAATAAAATAATGTCTTTCCATACTATCTTATATGTATTTTCCACCCACGAATTCTAATAGCATACTAAGTCTTTCAACTAGGAGATACTACCAAGATATAGTCTATAGGGTAGCATAGCATAGTATAGTAACATATAAATAATCCTATCATGCTAATATCTACCAAAATAACACTAGTGCAATAGTGAAAATAATAGGACATGAGATGAAATATCACTTGCCTTGGTATCTAGGGGAATAGTTAGAATCCTCACAGCAACAAACTTCACAATCCACACAATCTACACAAAGAACATACAACAACAATAATTCAATCAATAAAACATTACAAAAATATGAATGTATGCAAAATGCAATGATATGATCACCACTCTATAACTTACAGATTCTACAGTACAGAGGGTAAAATACCTCATCTAAATGCATAAGAAATACCCCAAAACAATTTATAGAACAATTTTTATGAGCAAAAATACTCCTAAAAAGGTTCTGCCTATAATTCCAAATTTTTAGAAGCAAAAGTGTGAAACAATGCCTCTATAATAAAGGTCTTATTTTTCTGAATCCATAGACACCAAATTTGCATTTTTCTGAATTGTGGATCAAAAGTTATGGATTTTCTAAATTTCATACAAAATCTGTCTAGTTTTCTGTTTAAACAAATAACCTGGGCGACGTGGCGCAATCTCATTGGCCTGTACCGATTCGGTCGGATCGGCTGCTGCGGGCCATTGGATCTTAAGTGACTACAGACGGATCTGATTAGCCCGTACCGGTTTGTCCTCGATCTAATCCTAGCCGCAGACAAATGATCTAACGGTTCCAGGTGGCCTGGCCGGAGACGGGCGGCGCTGACCAGCTGCGCGTGGCGGCGGAGCGTCGGCCGATGGCTGTCCGGTGGTTCTACAGGGGAGGGGAGTCTCTGGACACGTACCAGAGGTCGAGGAGGTCGTGGTGGTCTCGATGGAGGTTACGGTGGCGTGGGGGTGTTCTGGCTTGGCCTTGATCCCTCGCCGGAGTTGCGTCACCGGCAGAGCTCGCGGCTCTGTGACGGAGATGATGACCTGGGGCTCGAACAAGCCAGGAAGGGGGTCAGCGAGATGCGCACGGATCAGCACGATCTAGCAGAGGCCAAAAAGGGGCGGCGGAAACCCTACCTTCACCAGAACAAGCGATGGACGGCGGCGGCAGAGGGGGTTCGCCGGAGTTGGACCGTGTCGTCGACTTGGATCAAAAGGGGGCACGTGGCTGGGGTTAAAATGTGCGCCAGGACACGGCAAACATAACAAGGCAGAGAGGAGGGCACGGCGTGGCCGGGGCTCACCAGAATTGTCGCCAGAGTTACTTCAGACGGCGGCGATTTGAGGTGGCAATTGGGGAGCCTGGGGGCTCTCTAGGGCAGTGGTTGGGGGAATCTGTCGAGGAGGGGGAGGGGATTAAGAAGGGGCCGTGATTGTGGCGATTAACTCGTGGTAATGCTCGTAATCAACCGGAGTTGGTAACGGCAGAGGAGGGGAGGGGGTGCCGGCCGTTCGCGTGGAAGACGCTGAGATGGCGTCGACGTGGCGTGGGGCCCAGAGGTAAGTGGGTGGGGGTGAGCTGAGGGGGTGTGCGAAAAGACAGAGAGGGGGAGAGGGAGTCCGGGTGGGCTAGTTGGGCCAGATTGGGCCAAAAGGCCAGAAACTGCTGCTGCTGTTTAAAATCCTTTTCCCTCCTTTTCTTTTTCTTTTTGAATTTCTTTTCTAGGTTTTTGAATTTAGCAAAAGTGCTCCAAAAAGTCTCTAAATTTCACCAAATTTTTGGAGGACAAACCTAATGCAAGGTAGTACATGCCATGATGATATGAATGCAATGATGATGATTTTCAGATGAAAATTTTGGGATGTTACAATAAGTATCAGAAGTTTTAGATTCAGCAGTAGTAGCAGTGTGTGTAGCATGTGTATGTGGTGGCGTAAGGAACTTACTCATAACAGACGGTGAATCAAGAGCAACAGAGGTGTTCAGAACCGTACCTCTTCTTGTAGTGGGTGGTAAAATAGGAACCTTGCCATCACGAGACTTACCCATGATGGATGAATGGCAGCGAACAATAATGATTCCAAGTGGACTTCATAAATAAAGCTATGCTCCCCGACAACGGCGCCAAAATATAGTGTTGATGACCCACAAGTATAGGGGGTGTATCGCAGTATTTTCGAGGGAAGTGAAACCCAATTTATTGATTCGACACAAGGGGAGCCAAAGAATATTTATAAGTCTTAACAACTGAGTTGTCAATTCAACTGCACCTGGAAACAATCTTGCTCATTGTAGTTTATCAGTAGCAACAGTTTTGTAGTAGGAGTAGTAAAGTAACAGCAGTAGTAAAAGTAAAGATAGTAGTAACAATTTCAGTAAACAGTAGGATTAAAGCGCGGTAGGCAAAGGGATGGATGGACGGGTGTTGCATGGACAAGACAATTCACATGGCAATCGAAACATAGGGCAATTGTAGATAAATAAGATAAAACATCCAAGTACTAAATAATCATAGGCATGTGTTCCATATATAGTCATACATGTTCGCAATGAGAACTTGCACAACATCTTTTGTCCTGCCAGCCCGTTTGCAGCGGGGCCTCAAGGGAACTACTGGCAATTAAGGTGCTCCTTTTAATAGAGCACGGGACCAAAGCATTAACACTCTGTGAACACATGTGATCCTCACATCAAAGCCATTCCCTCTGGTTATCCCGATTTCTGACACTTCGGGGCCATTGGTTCCGGACAACAATGTGTGTATACAACTTGCAGGTAAGACCAACAATATTATAAACAATACTATCATAATGAATCAATAACATGTTCAGATCTGAAATCATGGCACTCGGGCCCTAGTGACAAGCATTAAGCATCACAAGTCACAACAAAGTCAAAAAGCACTAATAGAAGATACTAGGCACCATGCCCTAACAATCTGATGCCATTACAATGAACAATCTCATCCAATCCCTACCATCCCCATAGCCTACAGCGGGGGATTACTCACTTATAGATGGGGGAAACATGGATGGTCGATGGAGAAGCGATGGTGATGATGATGGCGATGATCTCCTCCAATTCCCCATCTCAGTAGGGTGCCAAAACGGAGTTTCTGGTTCCGAATCGTGGAATCTTGTGGTGGCGGCAGAGCGGAACTGTTTCTGGAAAAACGTTAACCCCCCTAAGTTTTTAGGTCAGAAGGCAACTTATAGGCGAAGAGGGAGACCGAGGGGGTGCCTGGGGCGGCTAGACCACCCCCTGGAGTGGCCAGGCCTAGCCCACGCGGCCAGGTGGTGTGGCCTGGGCCTAGCCCCACTCCGTCTCGTATTCTGGCTCCATGAGTCTTCTGGTGAAATAGGATTTTTGGCATATTTTCCGGGATTTTTCCTGATAGTTGATTTTCTGCACAAAAACTAGACACCAAGGCAATTCTGCGGAAAAGGGCGTCAGTCCGTGTTAGTTGCATCCAAATCACACAAGTTTAGAGAAAAAACAATAGCAAAAGTGTTCAGGAAAGTAGATACGTTTTGGACGTATCACACGTCCAGTAGTTTTCTAGGTGTTATCCCACGCATGTGATGATGGTCACACCGGGGAGGTAGA
Organism: Avena eriantha; assembly: GCA_910589775.1. Classification (NCBI taxonomy): domain Eukaryota; kingdom Viridiplantae; phylum Streptophyta; class Magnoliopsida; order Poales; family Poaceae; genus Avena; species Avena eriantha. The sequence goes on from OU342742.1 coordinate 274,671,191, forward strand.
CACTGCATCTATTGACCATCCACCATATTAGTACACATATGCTAGGTCCACATGCAAGTTCTCATTGGATTCCGGTGCTCCGAGGGTCCTTTTCCAGTGAAACCCTAGGTAGTGGACCCGCGGGTCTACCCCTATAGTTTTTTCCTTATGACGTTTGGCCAATGTACTTTTTGTTGTTTTATCTTTTGTTAGGCCAAATCTACATGGAAAACCAAGGTTGGGACCCTTTGCCACATTCTAGCCCCCGGTATACCCGCAGCGGGAAAATTGCACCTACACGTAAGTAGTTTTCTAGGTGTTATCCCACACATATGATGGAGGTCACACCGGGGAGAAAACTAGTAAACATATCCTAGGTCCACATGCAAGTTATCATGGGATTCTGGAGCACCGGTGTCCTTTTCTAGCAAAACATGAGATAGTGGGACCCGTAGGTCTACCCATGTAGCTTTCTTTGTACGAGGTTTGGCCAATGTACTTTTTTGTTGTTTTAGCTTTGGTTAGGACATATCTACATGGAAAACCAAGGTTGGGACCCTTTGCCACATTCTAGCCCCCGGTATACCCGCAGCTGGACATTTCCACCTACACATTCAGTAGTTTTCTAGGTATTATACCACGCATGTGATGATGGTCGCACCGAGGAGATAGGCATTGCATCTATGGACCATCCACCATACTAGTACACATATCGTAGGTCCACATCCAAGTTCTCGTGGGATTCTGGCGCTCTGGCAGTCCTTTTCCAACGAAACCCTAGCTTGTGGGACCCGCAGGTCTACCCCTGTAGCTTTTTCTATACGAGGTTTCATCAATGTACTTTTTTGTTGGTTTAGCTTTGGTTAGGACATATCTACATGGAAAAATAAAGTTGGGACCCTTTGCCACATTCTAGCCTCCAGTATACCTGTAGTAGGACATTTCCACCTACATTTCTAGTAGTTTTCTAGGTGTTATCCCACGCATGTGATGAAGGTCACACCAGGGAGCTATAAATTGCATCTATGGACCTTCCTCCACACTAGATCCTAGGTCCACATACAAGTTCTCGTGGCATTCCGGCGCTCCGGCGGTCCTTTTCCAGTGAGCCCTAGGAATTGGGACCCGCAGGTTTACCCCTATAGTTGTCTTTGTACGAGGGTTGGACAATGTACTTTTTTGCTGGTTTAGCTTTGGTTAGGCTATATCTACATGGAAAATCAAGATTGGGACTCTTTGCCACATTCTAGCCCTGGTATACCCACAGCTGGAAATTTCCACCTACACGTTTAGTAGTTTTATCTGAGTTATCCCACGCATGTGATGAAGGTCACACTGGGATCAAGACATTCCATCTATGGATCTTCCACAATACTATTACACATATCCTAGGTCCACATGAAAGTTCTCGTGGTATTCCGGTGCTCCGGTGGTCCTTTTCCAACGAAACCCTAGGTTATGGGACCCGCAGGTCTACACATATAGCTTTTTCCGTATGAGGGTTAGCCAATGTACTTTTTGTTGGTTTAGCTTTGGTTAGGCCATATCTACATGAAAAACCAAGGTTAGGACCCTTTGTCACATTCTAGCCCCCGGTATACCCGTAGAGGGACATTTCCACCTACACGTCTAGTAGTTTTTTAGGTGTTTTCCCACGCATGTGATGAAGGTCGCACCGAGAATCTAGACATTGCATCTATGGACCGTACACCACACTAGTAAATATATCCTTGGTCCACATGCCAGTTCTCGTGGGACTCCGGTGCTCTGGCGGTCCTTTTCCAGCGGAACCCTAGTCATTGGGTCCCGCAAGTCTACCCCTATACCTTTCTTTGTACGAGGGTTGCAAATGTTCTTTTTGTTGGTTTAGCTTTGGTTAGGACATATCTACATGGAAAACCAAGTTGGGACCCTTTGCCATGTTCTAGCCCCTGGTATACCCGTAGCGAGACATTTCCACCTACACGTCCAATAGTTTTCTTGGAGTTATCCCATGCATGTGATTAAGGTCGCACTAGGGAGCTAGACATTGCATCTATGGACCTTCCACAATAATAGTACACATATCCTAGGTCCACATGAAAGTTCTCTTGGGATTCCGGTGCTACGGTGGTCCTTTTCCAACGAAACCCTAGGTTGTGGTACCCGCATGTCTACACCTATAGTTTTTTCTGTACGAGGGTTGGCCAATGTACTTTTTGTTAGTTTAGCTTTGCTTAGGCCATATCTCCATGGAAAACCAAGGTTTTAGGACCCTTTGCCACATTCTAGCCCCCGGTATACCCATAAAGGGACATTACCACCAACATGTCTAGTAGTTTTCTAGGTGTTATCCCACACATGTGATGAAGGTCGCACCGGGAATCTAGACATTGCATCTATGGACCTTACACCATACTAGTACATATATCCTTGGTCCACATGTCAGTTCTTGTGTGACTCTGGTGCCCCGACGATCCTTTTCTAGCGAAACCCTAGGCATTGAGACCCGCGGGTCTACCCCTATAGCTTTCTTTATACGAGGGTTGGCAAATGTACTTTTTGTTGGTTTAGCTTTGGTTAGGCCATATCTACTTGTAAATCCAAGGTTGGGACACTTTAACATTCTAGCCCTTGGTATACTCGGAGCGGGACATTTCCAGCTACACATCCAACAATTTTCTAGGTGTTACCCCACGCATGTGATAAAGGTCACACCGGGGAGCTAGACATTGCATATATGGAGCTTCCACCATACTTGTACACATATCCTAGGTTCACATGCAATTTTTCGTGGGATTCTGGCGCTCCGGCGGTTCTTTTCGCGGCGTCATTTTATGTGGGTAGAGACCGCTACTCGGAGGGCAAGAATCCCTACAATCGGTGAAAAAGTATAACCACATTCAAATTATTGAGATTATAATAAATAAATGAGTAAAAATATAAGGCTAAAATAAATTCAAAATAAATAAAAAAGGTAATACCTTCTGCGTAGCTTTGAGTACATTTGTATGTCCAAATGGAATTGAAAATAATAAAACTATGCCGACGGCATTGACTAACGCCATATTGCACGTTGTGACCCGGGCCTAGCTATGTTGAGGGCTAGAACTACGCTGACGGCTGCCCTCGCTACATTTCGTGCTACGCCATTTGTTAAATCTATGCCGACGGCCACCCTCGGCCTAGATTGGAAACGCCGGCGGGTTTTCTATGCCAAGAGCCTCGGTGGGCAGGCCTAGGGAGGACTTACGCCGAGGGCCCCGACAATTGGCCGTCAGCATAGTATCCCAACCCTCGGCGCTTTCCAGTTTTCATGTAGTGAGGGAAACATTACTCGTTCAGTATGTTCCCGCCATCTCGGCTCGTCTATAATTACAGTGAGTGTTGTTGGTAACTCATTGTTGAAAAAACTACATGAATGATGCCTCGATGCCGCAAATATGTACGGACTCAGCAAGCACTAGTCGCACATAGAGCGTAGATTGAGGCAAAGCTAAGGGATCCACCGTCCATAGAGCCTCCTAGCAAAGCACGTACCCGTGGGGTCCCGGTCCTCCTCCTCCGCCACTGCCATGGTGTGGAACCCGACAGTACCTTCAGGGATGGTTAGAGAAGGGACAATCAGGGACTAATGGTAGCTTCTGCAAACGGTATTGGGCACAAGCACTGCTAACACAGCGATGCACCTAGGTTTAAAGCCCTCTCGGCGAGGTAAAACCCTTACTACTACAAGATCTTACTATATACGGGCTAAACGCCCAATACAAGTGCTCCTTGAGCTGTGTCCCAAATGAACTAGGGAAACATGAGGAAGAAGAGAGATCGATCCTCCCACCGGAGGTGCAGCTCCCCCATATGCTGGCCGGGGTGCAGACTTCAAGACATGGCCGGCTGGTGGGGGCCAATCGGTGGGACTCGGTGCAATAGCCAGCGATATAGTGCTCCGTTGTACCTGCTGCTACAGCTTTATCCCGCATCGGACGGACATCCCATCGCATAGTCTGAAGCCGCCGCTCCTTTATCTGACGTGCCACCTGGATCCGGAGGCGTGCTATAGTTTCATCATCACACACATCGGGTAACCAGTAATGATTCCTAGGTGACCGGTTGGAGATAGCCACCCGACCTGATCTTCTGGTTGACCTGCTAGACAGGCCAGCCGGGGTCCTCTTCAGGGTTGACCGGTTGGATTCGGCCAACCGTCTTGGTCTTCATGCTTTCTGGCCATCCGACCTGACCTTCTAGTTGCGGGCCATCCGGCCTAGATCAGCCTACATGGGGGTAATCCCCCCAACACTAGACCCTGAGCGCGCTAGGACTTTGCCATGAGGAGAAGTTTTTCCATGCTTTCGAGTGAGTTGATGTAGCTATTGGTGCTGTCGGCTGGGGCTTGCTAAATTGTGGGTCTTGACACTACAAGGATTCGGGTCTATTGCAACAACAAGATTCGTGGAAATAAGTGTCGAGTTGTGGCAAGAGGTACATATTCCCACGACATGACTTTCGTTGCCAAGCATTGCAACAGGACGTATGGTAATAGGTTATTACCACGAAAACCAAATGGTGGCAATAAAGCGTGCTATTACAACGGCCATGTGAGAAGTTGCCATATTTTTCCTCGTGGAAACACGTGCTTAATGCTACAATTTGGTTCGTGGGGATAGCTTAATGCAACAACCGTCAAAACCGTGGAAACTAGCCATTTGTGGCGATAGGCATTTGTGGTGATAGCCTAAATTGTGGGTCTTGACACTACAAGGATTCGGGTCTATTGCAACAACAAGATTCGTGGAAATAAGTGTCGAGTTGTGGCAAGAGGTACATATTCCCACGACATGACTTTCGTTGCCAAGCATTGCAACAGGACGTATGGTAATAGGTTATTGCCACGAAAACCAAATGGTGGCAATAAAGCGTGCTATTACAACGGCCATGTGAGAAGTTGCCATATTTTTCCTCGTGGAAACACGTGCTTAATGCTACAATTTGGTTCGTGGGGATAGCTTAATGCAACAACCGTCAAAACCGTGGAAACTAGCCATTTGTGGCGATAGGCATTTGTGGTGATAGCCTATTCCAACAACAATCGTTTCGTGGTGCATGTCCTGTCGTGGCAATAGCCAACTGTTGCAATAGACCCAAACCCTATAGCAACAACTCTTGTTTTCGTGGGTACACCTATTTCGCCACAAACCCTATGTTTGTGGCATTAATTTATGGCAACAACTCTCTAAATATGGTAACAAAAAATTGCAACATACTAGTTTTGGTGGTGACAAATGGGGCGTCTGAGGTGTGCCACTTATACTGCAAATAGTAGTGGAACACCATTTAGGTGCGGCACTTATATCATATAGGGAACCATCTAGGTGCTCCGCTAGTAGCAAAACTGGTGCCCCACTAGTAACGTATATGGAAAACAAAAAATACTCCAAATTTACAGAATACAACTTAAAAGAAAAAATAATTTAAAAATAAGAAATGAAATGAAATCATACTTTTTATTACAGTAAGAATATTACAATGTCTTTACAAATATCCAATAAAAGGAAAATTGCAAGAAAATAAAAGAAAAGCCTAAAACTACTCTTCTAGTAATCTTATCTTCTTTTTCTTCACTATATGCCTACAAAATAAAACAAAAATAAAAGAAAACAAAGAAACATGATCAGATCCTAGCTCTAATAGAGATATTCTTCTATAACAGATAGAATATCAATTTCACAAGACCAATAGCTAGAACCCATCAAGAAGTAGCATAGCTGGTGAAATAAATCACCACGGAGTAGCACAGATAAGAACTAGATCATATTGTAGCATCCCAATTGTCTAACAATTGCAATGCTACTAGTCTAGTCTATATATATGCTACCTTCCTACATATAATTATTACATCATAATTATATCATGCTCATGTCATCATGCCACATTGCATTTGAGCATCATATAAAACCTTTTTAATTTGGTTCTTCTCACATATGCATGTATATTACTTGTATTTGCCTCTTGATGAATTGTAGTTGCTTCTTGATAAATTGCTTCATGCCCAAATTGATTTGGGGCATCTCTTTTGTATTCATTCTATCTAATAACAAGCCATACCATCTTGTAATATGTTCTTTTCTAAACTCCACCACACATGCCATATGGGTTTCTTCATTTGTTTGGATTTAATTATACCCATGTGTTATTATGTGGATCCTAGGCATCTTGTTTGGCCCAATGATCTTGCTCTATTTTTTTATCATGCATGGATATATGGGTTTTATTTATATTTGATTGTATTTAATTCATGCCCATATATCATGTGTGGATCCATTCCAATATTGTCCACTTGATCTTGTCTATATTCTACCGCACCTTGTCATATGGACTCCATTTATTGGCTTTGTTCCAATATATGCTCATATTCCCTATGTGTGGATCTCTCTACCATCATGTGACCATCTTCCTCCATATTCTATCTCTCTTTATTCTTGTGTTCGTATTCGCTCCCTATCCTATTCTTGTTTTCTTTTGGATCCTCTAATTTTTATTGCTTTGCCTATTCTCTATTTTTTTCGTCTGTCTTGATGTTATCTCTAGTTGGTATCCTCTAATTCTTTTTCACCTCTATTATTTTCCTATAATGGATCTATTCTATATCCGTACTAACTCGAACCATCTTTAACATATTTTTTATCTTGCTAAAGGACGATGTCATCATCATGCATATTTTGAAGCACGAAATTATTTATATTAAAAACCGTATTTCATTTATGTTCTTAAATATACGTACAGTTAATATATACGAAGCCGTCTCCCTCTTTGTCATTTTATAACAAAACAATCTAATAGTTTTTAGACTATTGTAAGACTACAAAAGGTTTGTTTATTTTACTAATAATAAAAATAGGCCAAAAGCCGGTCAAAGTTTTAGCCCAAAACTAGTCTCATCTAGTCTACTTTAGACAATATAAATACTCATCTTTGCCTTTTTTTTAAATTCTTTAAAACTGTTTCAACTCATTCTTTAAAATTCTTTACATGAAAACAGTTTTGAATCATAAATAAGTAAATAAACCTAAATCTAATCTGCCTTTTATCTCCTTTTGAAACGGTGTAGAAACAACTCAAAATTTTTGCTCTGGCTATCTCCTTTTGTTTTCTCTGAACTAACCCAACCGAACCTTTTTTTCCCTTTCTTTCTTTGCCTGAACGTGGAGCTGACCTGGCTCTTGTTTAATTCCACGAGGCCTGAATCAAAGTGTACCGCTGTAGCGTTGTTGCAACCCAGCTGGCAGAGAGCCTTCTTTGTTTCTCTTCTTCACGCGGTGAGCACGCCCCGCGCGTGAGCCCTGCACGCTCACCTTCCCCATCATTTTCTTCCTGGCCAGACAAAAATAGCAGCGGAGCCTTGTTCTCATCTTTCCCCAACCCCACTCCATCTTGCCTCCGATCGAGATTCAGTCACCTCCTTCCTCTCGTCGCCACCTAGCCGAAACCCTACCATGTTGTCGCCGTCCATCCCTCTTCACCGCTAATCTACCACGTTGTCAGAGCGAAGCAGCCGGGAGGAGTATCACGAGGCTGATCGGTACCTGGAGCGTACTGGAGGAGTCCTGGAGCCGCTGCAGATCGCTGACGCCGTCCCTGCGCACCGACGCTCGCCGTCGATGTCAACTTCATCTCACCGCCAACCCCATCGTTCCTTTCCCGACGACCTTGTCTGTGAGTTACTCGGTGAGCTGCTCGTCCTCCCTCTGCTCTCCTACTGCTCGTTCGCTTCCTATCTTGGGCACGAAAGCCGTTGCACACCTCTTGTCCGTTGCCGCTCGCCATCTGCATCTGCTATCGCGCCTGAGTTTCCCGGCGACTTGTGAGCAAGTTCACTTCCACCGCAGTGCCTCGTCTTCAATTTTCTTCACGCTATCTTGTAGCTGGATGTGCCAGTTTTCCAACGCACTAGGCCTCACTCAAATCCGTTCCCGATCGAGCTCGCAATTGTCCTTGCAAGTTGGCCTGATATTGCCAAAAACAGTCGGTCAAAACTTCAGTTTCATCAGCCGGTATCCCGTCCTTGATCCATTTAAAATGTGATCACGATGACTTTATGCAACAAATCGAGTGTAGCACCGCGGCAACATCTGTGCGTTCTAGCTTTATATCAAAAGATCAAATCCTAGCGACCCTTCTTTCTCTATTTTTTGTTGTTGTTGTTGTCTGAACCTAGTGTTAACTGATGGCTGTTGTATGAACCCGGTGTGGACTGAATCCGGTAGCTGTTCTACATGTCTAACCCCGGGTTTTGACAGCAAATTGCCCGGAGCTCCTAAATGTATAAACAAATAACCACTTGACCTCTTCTATCTAAAAACCAAATAAATTCATAACTTTAATTCCGTAAATCGTAATTTGATAAATAATATGTCTAAACCGATTAGCGCGACGATCCCGTTCTGTTTATGCATTAAAGCTTGTATCATATAAATATTGAATAATCAGAACTGTTTATGGTAATAAAAATTGAATAAACCTTAATAAGATGATTTATTCTTGTCCCCACACCTCACCCTTGCCTTGCTATATTCTTGCCATGTAAATTGTGCATCATTCATCATGGCATGCTTGTTTGCTTATCGCATTTGATTCATATGCTTGTGGACTTTATTTATGTTGGCCTTATTTGTTTGGTTCTTCTCGGATAGACGCTGAGCAGGGAAATATCAGGAATCTCAGGAGTACTACCCAGATCCATCTCTCGCTTCAACTGAGCTGCCGGGCAAGCACTACCAAATGCTTGCATACATATAGTACCTATTGCTTCTATCTTATTATTGCATCATGGAGTCGCGAATGCATTAAATTGAATCCCAAATACTGCATAGCCTTTACTTTTAAACCCCACCGAGCTTATTCCTCCATCCCATGAGCCATAACTACAGGAGTTGTTTGAGCCATGCGAGTCGTAGAACAGCATGTGTAGGGTATGTGAGTGTTTGATGGATAACGAGGTACCTAAACAACTTAACCTGAGTAGTAATGGGATAACTAATGAAAGAGGCACCGGTGGGCAATATCTGCCATCTGGTTTTTATGTCCACTTGTGTCCCGTAGGACCCCTAGTACTTGATTCATGTTCCTTGACTATTCGCACTATCCACATCCGGGAGGCCTTATGGACCCCCCTGAGCTAGAGCTTGATTCATTTCTATTTCTTGGGGCCACAAACTAGTTTGGGGTTTTATTTACTATTCTGTACTCATGCCATGTTGCTGTTTTATTAAGATTATGCGGGGAGCACCTATACTGTTTTGGATGCGGAATGTTTTCGCGGTATCGACAAGCCCAGTCACATTTTCGGGTTCACAGTCGTTTACAGCCATTGACGCAAACCTTGGGTCTGTCTCGGAGTCGGTCAACTTCGTTGCGGGTAGCTTAATGGGGTGGCCCCCTGAAATATTTTATGAATCATGTAATCGCTTTGTCGTGAATGCCTCGTTGGGTTTTGAGTTGGTTTTTCCGAGGTTGATCGAGTGTGTGTTGCTATTTGTGCACCCCTGCAGGGTAAATCTTTCTGAAAGCCGTGTCCGCGGTTATGGACGACTTGGAGCACAGTTTCTCGATCATAGACAAGTATAACTAAAGTACCTCTCTTAATTTGACTAAATATCTGACTAGTAATTAGTGCAATACTCATGGAATGGTTAATAAAACTGCAAACGGATGGGTTGTTCGTCCGCTTTCTCGTTGGTAAGCGAGAAGGAGGATGGATCTGTTACTTTATACGGTTATAACTATTGTTTCTAATTAACGGACATCCGTCTATCATTGGTTAGGCGGATGGTTAGCGAGTATCTATAGACTTGTTAGTTACTATCTTTTGCTGCAATTGCGTCACCCGAGGTATATGTCCCCTTTAGAGGCATAAAGACTTGCTGAGTACCCCTAGGGTCTCACACGATAAATTGTTTGATTCAGATGAACAGGTGTATTCGCAAGATGGATACTGGGTGGAGGAGACAGACGATGTTGGCAACGATCACTCGGTGTAGAGATTCCGAGGATGGGGATCCGTGAGATCTGTGGGCGGGATGTGCTTATTTATGTGGCATCTTATGCCGATTTGCTTCTTGTCCGTTCTCGGATCTTGTTCCCCGCTTCCGCTTGATACTCTGTTGAATGATGTACGAGGAGCTATCCTACACTATTATCTCTATCTAGGATATTTGGATCTTGCCGTATGGTGTTGCAATATTTCTATTTCTTTTAGATGGTATGGCTCTGAGAACTGTTGTAAGGTAGCTTGCATACATACTCACTTGTGTATGCATTTGATCTCTTCACATGTTGCCTATGCCGCTCGCTCTTGTCCTGATGTTCTTGGAAGTGGTTAGGGCGGCCGACGGGCCTACACGTGAGTGGCCCTGGGCCTCCGCTGTAAAACCCTTAACCACTTTTGGTTCATCCAGGCTTGAACTTAGAGCGTAGGGTCCGAGGTTGTTACAATTGGTATCAGAGCCATCCTGCCCTTCGGGGTCTCAGCCAAATGGTCGTTGTTAGTCTAGCAAATATTTTGGTAGTTATGTATACTAGGGAAGAACAAAATGCGAGAGTACGACTGCTTCCCTTTTTCTTCTTACCCACCCACCCACCCTTTTCTGGTAAGAAAGTGTAACGTTTTCAATCCTCTTCTAAAAATTCAAACTAGGATTCACGTGTTCTGGGTTCTGTAGTACCATAGGTTGTGTGAGTGTGTGTGAGTGTGTATCTCCTTGTCTATCTGTTGCATCCAACCTTGTTGTCGCAATCTGCTTTTGGTTATCAACTGTTGGTACAGTCCATACTGACAGGCTTTTGTAAACCGACGTGATCTATCCGACTCCTTGTTAACCGGCGCTATCTTGTTAAGGGTGTTCTTACTTCCAGCATGCTTTCACAGAATGTGGAGTTGCTAATCTCTATCTGATAAGTGGTTTTGCGCATCTGTTGGTATTTTAATGTCGAATAATGCGGGAAATTTTTCTTTGATACATCTGTGTTTCCACACTCCTCTTCAGTCGTGTGTGAAACATTATCTATCTTCCTTTTATCAGCATGTTCATGCTAACTCGTTCTTTTGTCACCGGCTCATACTGGAGGTTTACTCCATCTTCAATTCTCTTGGGCTAATTACATAACATGTGTCGATCCGATGCTGGTGGTTGTAATTTGGTTCTCGGCATAGCTATATGACACTTATCATGAGTGGAATATGGAAAATGCTATCGACACTATCCTCCAAATGGTGGCGGTTATCTCCTGTGATTTTGAGTTACACCGTGATCATATCTATGCATATTCAAGTATCTTTGGCAATCCGGAGGTTTCCAAAGGCACTACGATGGATTTTCATCTTATTATCGTGCTTCATATCTTTGAACTCCATATCCGCAAAATTCTCTTTGATACGAGGGAATTTCATCTTTTCGTCTCTGATAGTTTTGCTTAAGGTATGAGATATCATCGTTTTTTTATCCAAGATCTCTTGATCTTTGTAACCGGTGATCCGATCAACAATGTGAACCAGGTGGCATTTCTTGTTCTCTTCCGAAGGACCAGATAATCTATTCTGCCAGTGCATCTCTTTCAACACGAACCCATGCTCTTAATGTTGATCTTTCAAAAGAGCATTGAGCTCAAAGAGTGTTTCGAGCATTTGTTCGGTTCTTTCGCCTCTTGAACTTGGTATTCTTGGAATATCTTGTTAATCCATGGTGGTATATGTTGATAATATGCTTGCCTATTCTATATCGATGGAAGAACATGGAAGATCATCTATGTTTTTTTCCTCAAACTTCGCGGACACTGCCTGTGTGCAAAGTTCTCAAAGTGTAAATTCTGACTTTTTGAAGTCACCTATCTCGGCCACGTCCTTCTGCTAAATACATCGCTTTAATTCTGGAATTAGCAAGCCCATTGTTAATTCCATCCTACATCTTCAACCAACCCGAAGTTTTTCCTTGTTGACAAGTTATCATCATCGTTCCGCTGAAGATTTTCCTCAAGACTGCTAAATCTCTCTCTATCATTTCAAGAAGAACATGGAGTTCTTTCACCTTGGTCTCGTCAAGTAATCTTTTGAGACCCTCTCGTTCTGTGGTCTATGCTCAATCCACCAGAGGCCATGAAGACTTTTCGGATCTTTTGTAATCTTTCTTTTCAAGCTGGTGCTATCCTCTCTCTACCTGTTGAATCTTGTAGTTGTTCTCTGTAATCTTCCTTCATATCTTTTCCGGTGGTTTGGATCTTCCGACACGATGACAACATCATCATCCTTATCTATCTTGGATCTGGCGAATCAATTGCATCTATCTTTGTTTTCATACGGAGTTCCATGAGTTTTATCAAGTTCTTCAGTCTGTTCGGCAGTAGGGTTGCATGGTTTTCCATTCATGTGCGGAGTAATGCTTTGGGTGCGGGATGGAGTAGCTACCATACCATTACTCTTATCATTCGCTCTTGTACATTGGATTGGCGGATTAATGCAATTTCACTCATTCCACGGAAGTTAGAAGTGGCCTTTATTCCTCGATACTTTTACTTTCGTCCTTGTATTTCCAGAGTGCTCCCTCGAAGAAAGTAATCAAGAATCTCTTGTTGGTGATCTCGTCTTTTTCAACATGGAGCAAAATCTTCAATTATCTAGTGGAAGCAGATGCATTTATCTTTTCGGTTACTCTTCATTCCACCGGTGCTCGACATCCTCAAACAAGATGGAAGGAAACTATATCAGTCTTCAACTTGACAAATCCCTTTCTCTTGGTAAAGCCAATTATGGTTGATGCCATTAGTCACAAATCTATTGCATTAGCCTCAAGGTTAAAGAAAGCAATAAGTATCTCTACAATAAACTCCAGATCCTCCATATTCTTTTCTTCTGGGGATTCTACCATAAACTAGCATTCCCCTTCTCTTGAAGTGATATCCGCGCACCTCAATTGCGTGATCCTTTGGTTCTTACCGGCGCAAGAAAGATCTAATCCGAGAACTCCTAACCCAAATCATTTCCATTAAACTCAACGAACTCTATTGTGTGAAGGCAATATTGTTCTCCAAACTTATTTTCCTAAATCTGAGGGAAGGTACAATGCTACTTTCATAGTAGTGCATAACTTCTCCAAAGTAGCTCTTTTTCTTCCGGCAAGACAAGATTTATCTGCTCTTGTATCTGTAAATCTTTAATCTTAATGGTATGTCGTTTCTTTCTCCCTGATACATCGTCCTTTCTATTTCTTTCACAAGTGGTTCTATTCTTTTAACATGTTTCTCGAGAAACCGGAGCTATGTTCATCCTATCCTTCTTGTCTTACGACAATCCTTCAATTCGTCTAACCATTTGTTTCTTGAAGCAAACGCGGACTCGCGACAAGTCTAGCAAGTGTTTGCAAGGTGTAGTGGTCGCACCATTCCGTTGTTCATCAACTTGGGAACGTGAGGGTCACCTTCCTTCCGAACACCCGCCTCTCCTTGTGTTGGTTTCTTTCTCCTAGGAATCTCGGGGCGAGGTTCTTGTTTAGTGGGGGAGAGTTGTAGCATCCAAATTGTCTAACAATTACAATGCTACTAGTCTAGTCTATATATATGTTACCTTCTTACATATAATTATTGCATCATAATTATATCATGCTCCTGTCATCATGCCACATTGCATTTGAGCATCATATAAAACCTTTTTAATTTGGTTCTTCTCACATATGCATGTATATTACTTGTATTTTCCTCTTGATGAATTGTAGTTGCTTCTTGATAAATTGCTTCATGTCCAAATTGATTTGGGGGCATCTCTTTTGTATTCATTCTATCTAATAACAAGCCATACCATCTTGTCATATGTTCTTTTCTAAACTCCACCACACATGCCATATGGGTTTCTTCATTTGTTTGGATTTAATTATACCCATGTGTTATTATGTGGATCATAGCCATCTTGTTTGGCCCAATGATCTTGCTCTATTTTTTTTATCATGCATGGATATATGGGTTTTATTTATATTTGATTGTATTTAATTCATGCCCATATATCATGTGTGGATCCATTCCAATATTGTCCACTTGATCTTGTCTATATTCTACCGCACCTTGTCATATGGACTTCATTTATTGGCTTTGTTCCAATATATGCTCATATTCCCTATGTGTGGATCTATCTATCATCATGTGACCATCTTTCTCCATATTCTATCTCTCTTTATTCTTGTGTTCGTATTCGCTCCCTATCCTATTCTTGTTTTCTTTTGGATCCTCTAATTTTTATTGATTTGCCTATTCTCTATTTTTTCGTCTGTCTTAATGTTATCTCTAGTTGGTATCCTCTAATTCTTTTTCACCTCTATTATTTTCCTATAATGGATCTACTCTATATCCGTACTAACTCGAACCATCTTTAACATGATCTTGCTAAAGGACGATGTCATCGTCATGCATACTTTGAAGCACGAAATTATTTATATTAAAAACCGTATTTATACGTACAGTTAATATGTACGAAGCCGCCTCCCTTTTCTCATTTTATAACAAAACAATCTAATAGTTTTTAGACTATTGTAAGGCTACAAAAGGTTTGTTTATTTTACTAATAATAAAAATAGGCCAAAAGCCGGTCAAAGTTTTAGCCCAAAACTAGTGTCATCTAGTCTACTTTAGACAATATAAATACTCGTCTTTGCCTTTTTTTTAAATTCTTTACAACTGTTTCAACTCATTCTTTAAAATTCTTTACATGAAAACAGTTTTGAATCATAAATAAATAAATAAACCTAAATCTAATCTGCCTTTTATCTCCTTTTGAAACGGTGTAGAAACAACTCAAAATTTTGGCTCCGGCTATCTCCTTTTGTTTTCTCTGAACTAACCCAACCGAACCTTGTTTTTTTCCCTTTCTTTCTTTGCCTGAACGTGGAGCTGACCTGGCTCTTGTTTAACTCCACGAGGCCTGAATCAAAGTGTACCGTTGTAGCGTTGTTGCAACCCAGCCCGCAGAGAGCCTTCTCTGTTTCTCTTCTTCGCGCGGCGAACACGCCCCGCGCGTGAGCCCTGCACGCTCACCTTCCCTATCTTTTCCTTCCTGGCCACACAAAAATAGCAGCGGAGCCTTGTTCTCATCCTTTCCCCAACCCCACTCCATCTTGCCTCAGATCGAGATTCAGCCACCTCCTTCCTCTCGTCGCCACCTAGCCAAAACCCTACCATGTTGTCGCCGTCCATCCCTCTTCACCACTGATCTACCACGTTGTCGGAGCGAAGAAGCCGGGAGGAGTATCACGAGGAGCTGCTGAAGCTGATCGGTACCTGGAGCGTACTGGAGGAGTTCTGGAGCCGCTGCAGATCGCTGACGCCGTCCCTGCGCACCGACGCTCGCCGTCGATGTCAACTTCATCTCACCGCCAACCCCATCGTTCCTTTCCCGACGACCTTGTCTGTGAGTTACTCGGTGAGCTGCTCGTCCTCCCTCTGCTCTCCTTCTGCTCGTTCGCTTCCTATCTTGGGCACGAAAGCCGTTGCACACCTCTTGTCCGTTGCCGCTCGCCATCTGCATCTGCTATCGCGCCTGAGTTTCCCGGCGACTTGTGAGCAAGTTCGCTTCCACCGCAGTGCCTCGTCTTCAATTTTCTTCACGCTGTCTTGTAGCTGGATGTGCCAGTTTTCCAACGCACTAGGCCTCACTCAAATCCGTTCCCGATCGAGCTCGCAATTGTCCTTGCAAGTTGGCCTGATATTGCCAAAAACAGTCGGTCAAAACTTCAGTTTCATCAGCCGGTATCCCGTCCTTGATCCATTTAAAATGTGATCACGATGACTTTATGCAACAAATCGAGTGTAATACCGCGGCAGCATCTGTGCGTTCTAGCTTTATATCAAAAGATCAAATCCTAGCGACCCTTCTTTCTCTATTTTTTGTTGTTGTTTGAACCTAGTGTTAACTGATGGCTGTTGTATGAACCCGGTGTGGACTGAATCCGGTAGCTGTTCTACATGTCTAACCCCGGGTTTTGACTGCAAATTGCCCGGAGCTCCTTGCCACGTCTAGACTTTTGTTAAAACTGTCTAGAATTGCTTAAAGTTTTTAAATATAAAATCTGTTTACTATTTGGATTAGTCTAAATATATAAACAAATAACCACTTGACCTCTTCATCTAAAAAGCAAATAAATTCATAACTTTAACTCCGTAAATCGGAATTTGATAAATAATATGTCTAAATCGATCAGCGCGACGAGCCCGTTCTGTTTATGCATTCCATGATATGAATTGAAGCTTGCATCATATAAATAGTGAATAATCAGAACTGTTTATGGTAATAAAAATTGACTAAAAACTTAATAAGATGATTTATTTTTGTCCCCACACCTCACCCTTGCCTTGCTATATTATTGCCATGTAAATTGTGCATCATTCATCATGGCATGCTTGTTTGCTTGTCGCATTTTATTCATATGTTTGTGCACTTTATTTATGTTGGCCTTATTTGTTTGGTTCCTCTCGGATAGACGCTGAGCAGGGAAATATCAGGAATCCTAGAGTACTACCCAGATCCATCTCTCGCTTCAACTGAGCTGCCAGGCAAGCACTACCACATGTTTGCATACATATAGTACCTATTGCTTCTATCTTATTCTTGCATCATGGAGTCGCGAATGCATTAAATTGAATCCCAAATACTGCATAGCCTTTAATTTTAAACCCCACCGAGCTTGTTCCTCCATCCCATGAGCCATTACTATAGGAGTTGTTTGAGCCATGCGAATCGTAGAACAGCATGTGTAGGGTATATGAGTGTTTGATGGATAACGAGGTACCTAAACAACTTAACCTGAGTAGTAATGGGATAACTAATGAAAGAGGCACCGGTGGGCAATATCTGTCATTTGGTTTTTATGTCCACTTGTGTCCCGTAGGATCCCGAGTACTTGATTCCTGTTCCTTCACTATTCGCTCTATCCATATCTGGGAGGCCTTATGGACCCCCCTAGCCAGAGCTTGATTCATTTCTATTTCTTGGGGTCACAAACTAGTTTGGGGTTTTATTTACTATCCTGTACTTATGCCATGTTATTGTTTTATTAAGATTGTCCGTGGAGCACCTGTACTGTTTTGGATGCGGAATGTTTTCGCGGTATCGACAAGCCCAGTCATATTTCCGGGTTCCCAGTCGTTTACAGCCATTGACGCAAACCTTGGGTCTGTCTGGGAGTCGGCCAACTTCGTTGCGGGTAGCTTAATGGGGTGGCCCCCTGAAATATTTTATGAATCCTGTAATCGCTTTGTCATGAATGCCTCGTTGGGTTTTGAGTTGGTTTTTTCGACGTTGATCGAGTGTGTGTTGCTATTTGTGCACCCCTGCAGGGTAAATCTTTCTGAAAGGCGTGTCCGCGGTTATGGACGACTTGGAGTACAGTTTCTCGATCATAGACAAGTATAACTAAAGTACCGCTCTTAATTTAAATATCTGACTAGTAATTAGTGCAATACTCATGGAATGGTTAATAAAACTGCCAACGGATGGGTTGTTCGTCCGCTTTCTCATTGGTAAGCGAGAAGGAGGACGGATCTGTTACTTTATACGGTTATAACTGTTGTTTCTAATTAACAGACATCCGTGTATCATTGGTTAGGCGGATGGTTAGCGAGTATCTATAGACTTGTTAGTTATTATCTTTTGCTGCAATTGCGTCACCCCAGGTGTATGTCCCCTTTAGAGGCATAAAGACTTGTTGAGTACCCCTAGGGTCTCACACGATAAATTGTTTGATTCAGATGAACAGGTGTATTCGTAAGATGGATACTGGGTGGAGGAGACGGATGATGTTGGCAACGATCACTCGGTGTAGAGATTTCGGGGATGGGGATCCGTGAGATCTGTGGGCGGGATGTGCTTATTTATGTGGCATCTTATGCTGATTTGCTTCTTGTCTGTTCTCGGATCTTGTTCCCCGCTTCCGCTTGATACTCTGTTGAATCATGTATGAGGAGCTATCCTACACTATTATCTCTATTTAGGATATTTGGATCTTGCCGTATGGCGTTGCAATATTTCTATTTCTTTTAGATGGTATGGCTCTGAGAACTGTTGTAAGGTAGCTTGCATACATACTCACTTGTGTATGTATTTGATCTCTTCGCATGTTGCCTACGCTGCTCGCTCTTGTCCCGATGTTCTTGGAAGTGGTTAGGACGGCCGACGGGCCTACACGTGAGTAGCCCTGGGCCTCCGCTGTAAAACCCTTAACCACTTTTGGTTCATCCAGGCTTGAACTTAGAGCGTAGGGTCCGAGGTTGTAACACATATCCAAGTTAGATGTACAATCAAATTATGCTAGCCCATGATCAGATCCACCATATTGTAACATGTCACTAGCAGTGCAATAATGTGGCTAGTAACTACAGAGCAAGCACACCACAGACCCCAGGGGACCCAAAAAACGATAACCTAACAAATATGAAACAAGGAAGCTCACATAGATGTGTACTTCAAACCTACAGCCAAATGTTGCAGGGAAAGCTACGGGTTTAAATTTCTCCATTCATGTCATTTAAGCAAACATAGATGTGTGCTTCAAACCTACAGGACAGCAAATGAATAGTTAAAAAGAAATGCTACTGGGCCAAGTAGCTTCCATCTTTTCCTTGATCATAAGAAGCCAATAATAAGTTACCATCACCTGAGTACTCTTGATTATCATTCTGCCAGTCATCATATAATCTTATCTCTCTAGAACCAGCATTTTCTTCAAAATAATTCAAGTGAGTAGTAGTTACTCAATCCCTGAAAAGTAGTTGTAGGAAAGAACATAAGTCAACATCGAGCACAAAGCTACCTACTATTTCAAACAAGCATAATATGTTCTCGACACACAAAGTAAGTTCTCGACACAACAGGGACAACGGGTTAGTTGATGTTGGCCAGCCAAG
Source organism: Avena eriantha (assembly GCA_910589775.1). Lineage (NCBI taxonomy): Eukaryota > Viridiplantae > Streptophyta > Magnoliopsida > Poales > Poaceae > Avena > Avena eriantha. The sequence goes on from OU342742.1 coordinate 274,690,082, forward strand.
AAAATATCATTTCTCACCAAAAAAGAGATCATGCAATGATATAAGAACCAAACACTAAAAAATTAAGCAGCACATGGAAGTAGATCTGATAAGGGCGTTAAGCAACCTAAAAGGCCCAAAAAAATTCCTACGTCACTGCAAGAAAGAAGTAAGAAAGGAGCACAAGCCCTCGCCCCGCATTGTATGGCTACGTTTTCTCCTACAAACCAAACAACCACAGTTACGACACTGCTATTTCAATTACGTTTTTGCATGTCCCTGGTTAGTCAAAAGTGTAAAGGTAGTGAGAGAAATATCCAACACATGTATGAAAACCTGATCAACTTGGTCATTCTAGTGCATATCTAAGCAAACCAGAGGAACAATAGTCCAATGACCCGACTCGGGGATTTGAGGAATTATACACATACCCATAGTCAGTAGTTCTCAATGGTTTCAGTGCTAACACAAAATACATCAGCAAGAAAGTTCATATAGGTGCACAGATACAGAAAATCTTCAATTAGACTGCTATAACTCTACCTTCTGGTGCAATAACTATACCTCATGGAGAACAATCTTGCATGTAATTGGAACATGAGCAGCCTCACATAGTACCCTCCCTCACAAGCAGTATTCTAGTTAACTAATTCCTCCAACACATACCGAGGGTGCTGGTTATGCAACCATAAAAATCCAGGATCAAATATGATATTCCCTCCGGTTCATATTACAATAGAATCAACTGATAAAATAGCAAACGGAGACTGTTTAGCGTGCACCCTAAAGGAAGAGAAAAGACAAACACAGTAGTTCTGCAGTTAGGAAGTTTTGAGCTTCATGCTTACTGCACACATTCACACAGTCCAGTGAGTTTAACGTGTACTAAAATAGGCATTTATATGGTCAAAGCTGAGTACAGGTATTCCTATTGATATTGAGTCATCGATGAAAGGCCAAACCTATATTTCGTTCTGTCAACTTGACATAGACATTCACAAGTAAGTGCAGATTCTTGGTTAATGCTCTATTGCAAGTGAATAACTAGTCTTTACTGTTTATCTTCATTTAAGTCAATTTCTTAACCTGCAGTTTATCATGACTAATAATGGTAAATTCTACACCGAAATGTCCAGCTGTTCATTTACATGAGAAATGTGAGAACAATAGTTATATTTCATCATCAATATAGAAGATTCCTACCTCTGTCATTCTCCATGTGTGGGTGAGTATGGCAGTTCTACATTCAAAGAAGTATTTCTTGACATGGATTTATCAATCTCCTCTAGCTGCATATGAAGTAAACACCGTAAGAAACTTGAGTTAACCATTGCAACAGAAAAAGGAAGTAAAGAAAGATAAGCCTACATGCTTACATAGCCAGGAAACTGTTCTTCATTCAGCTTGTTATCCAGCCATGAAAAGATTCAATAAAAGTACGACAAGGCCCTATGGCATCCTTTTTTATTATATAGTTCACCACAACATCATAGCACTCAGTCCCAAGCTCCCACCCCTACTAAATACCAGAAAAAGGATGTCAACTATGGGCTATCTGTTCTGCCTAATACAAGAATGACCCACGATAATGTTTTCAGAAATGGACAACTAAGCCATGTATGTTCCCAATCCAAGGAGAATCAGGTGGACAATACATTATCAAGCCACACATGTATGTTCCTAGTCCAACGAGTAGATGCAATCCAATTGTTGGAGGCATCACATGAATTACTAGTTGATGGAAGTTGTATAGGAATTACTAGTTCATGGTAATTGTTGGAGGCCACCGCAGCCCCTCCCGCTAGACCAGATGATAGCGATGGATAAGGAGAAGTACCTACCTGCGCCGCTCGTCGTTACATGCGCTGCTTGCCGTCACCTCTGCTGCTTACCGATAATGGGCGGAGCTCCTCCAACTGCTGCTCGGAGCCACCGTCGTGCCGCTTGCTAGCATCCAACGCCACCGCCTACAGTAGCAGCTCGTCGTCCCCAGCGTTGTCGTCGTTGTCGGATCAGGAGAGCAGTTGGTAGGATTAGGAGGATAGCCTCCTCATCGCAGCGGCGCAGTTGGAGGAGTAAGAGGCTGTCGAGCTCATCGTCCTCCACGTCTACCGGTAGGCTAGGGTTTGCACGACTGCCGAGATTTGGTGGGAGGCGACGCTAGGTTAGGGACGGGAGAGAGTTGTGGGGTTTGGTGTGTGTGTGTGGGGGGGGGGGGGGGTTGGATCGTGAGGGAGGACATGATGGGATATGGTGGGGGCTCTGGGCCTCTGGGGTCATGGGTTTGCCATGTCATCGATCCACGCCTTCTCTATCGTAGCCATCCAATCTGAGGATCTGTGTTCATCCGATCTTTGCAAGTGTCCTAAAAAAAACTCTCGACCAAGTCGAAAAAAACACCATTTACGAGTATATTTTGCACATGAAAAACCTTTTGACCATAATTTCAAACCTGCTAGCTGAATACCCGTGCGTTGCCACGGTCTTTCAAAATCATTTTTCATCATTCGTTACACTAAGGGCATCTCCACCGGGCCGACCCATCCGGCCGACCCAAACAGTCCATTTATGTCCATTTGGGTCGGTCCGCGGTGGCTTCTGGGTCGGTGTCTGGCTTGTCCGGCCGGCCACGCCCAGCTGTGCGACACATTTGTCCGCGCTTGACTAGCACCAATGCCGGTGTAAATTCTGCCAAGCAGGAGCATCCTGCCACTCGGCATGCCGACGTGGAAGGCCACGTCTAACTGGAAGCCTGGGTCCACCTCGTCGGGCGACAACGATGATGAGGGATAGCGTGGTGGTGCGCTGATTTGGCCGCGTCATCCGCGCCTCCCTCGACGTTCACGTCCGGCACGCCCTCCCCTCGATCCTTCGCCGCCGGCCATGGCTAGCTACATGTATTGGAGAACGCAAAGGAGAAGGAGGAGAGAATGGTGTGGTGTACGAGAAAATGGCCGCTGGCGGCCAGTGAAAAAGGCCAATTTAAAAAAATATTATACTGAATATGCATATAAATCAAAAAAGGAACTCAGTATGTATCTCATTTGTTTGTGTAGAACTTGGTTAGTCATCCGACATCATTGAGTCAAAGGCCACATCGGTTCATTTTTCTGGAACATTAATCTATCCGTGATCCATATAAATGAAATACATAGCGACATGTGTAAAAAGTATTGTGAACTCGTTGCTCAAAGATTCGTAGTCATAGTTATGCCCGATATTGTGTCATTATAAATTCTTCTGATTAAGTCTCGATCCCATGAACTTGCACGGATGACGAAGAGCGCCTCGTTTGTCCGGCGTAAGAAGACATGTACACATTGTAGCAGTGAACTAATTATCTAACGGCTTAACCCTGAATGGCAGGAAGCCATCTGAGGCCACTGGCCGGGCGATGCCAGGGCGTACGGTCATGGTCTTGGGCCCTTGTCGGTTCTGCCGCTGCGTGTGGGCCAGGAGGGGTGCGTTTGCGTGTCTCTGCAGGACTGCAGCTGGCGTGGACAGGCAGTGGTCAAATATTATATTATTTCATAAATATAATGAGCAGACTCTTGTGTGCGTTAAAAAAATCATCTTATTCAAAAAAAAAGAAATCAAGCGGGCAGACGGCGCAAACTATTGCAATAATCTAATAGTCTAATTTAGATTTGTCTATGCATAATATTCTAATTTTGGATATTCACGAGAGACTATAGAAGACCTATTTCATAAGCAATAAAAAATGGTACGTAGTAGTTTGAAAGTATGTTGTGTGTGAAGTACCGATCTGTCTGATTAGTTAGTTTTGCCAGGATTCCGATCAACATGCACTACTAACAAAGCAATCACACGTGTCCAGCACGTATGTCCTGTTCGTTGCGGCTTCCACCATCGAGCAGGTCCTTCACCCTGCACGCCCATGTTAAGGAAGAACTTGATGTTTTCTGACGCAGCGCCGCATCTGTCCACACGGCACAATATGGCCTAGCCTAGCGTGCTCATGCGTCACTTGGTTGCCTGATTGATTAACCTCCATGAACACTAAATCAAGAAAATGAGCTGCACAAAAGTTTTATCTTCTTCCGCCTATATTCCAAATACGTAATACCTGACTCAATGCATGACAAAACAGTAGATACCTGACACTCCTTGTCCGACGCAATTGAACGAGAACAGCGCTAGATGTGCAAACGTGTCAGTACAGAATCTCTCGTTCGTAAATTAGATCGACTCTGCCCAGAACGCCATGTTTTCTAAAGCTGCCGGAGCGGCATGTGGCCGGTGAGCGACGTCGCACTGCCGCCCCAGAACGCCAAGTTTCTCGAAGCTTCCGGAGCGGCATGCGGCCGATGAGCGACGCCGCGTTGCCGCCCTAGAACCCCATGTACCTAGAGCTCCCGGAGCGGCATGTGGCCGGTCAGCGACGCTGCGCCGCGACGCCCCAGAATATTTCCTGCAGCTCTCAGAGCGGCATCCGACCGGTCAGAGACTCCGTGCTGCCGCCCTAGAATGCCATACTCGGGATATTGAGCTCCCGTGCCACGCCTAGAACGAAGCACATCAACCCCGTTGGCACCACACAGGTCACAGCAGGCACACCACGCAGTGTGAGCTCGTGGAGACGGACAACAACCTAGTCTGCCGCAGACGGGAGCTTGGCGGCGACCTTGGAGGGGCAGCGACTTGCCGGCCGCGGCCACCAGGGTCCAAGAGTCTAGGATGCCGCGGTGGATCCCATCTCTGCTTGAGCTTGTCCGGAGCCGAGATGCTTATCCCCTTCCTCTTTCTTGCGCTGGACCCAGATGGGGAATCAACCGCGGGTGGGCAGGGTTCTAAGGCAACGACCCTTTCGTTTCACCGTTAGGAGGAGGGCGACGACTATGGTGACCGGAGATCAAGGGGGTAGCGGGCTGGCGGTGGCATCCAACCATACAACCTAGGTGGCGGCGCTCTCACCAGAGAAAGGATGGGAGCACCAGAACCAGAGGATGAGAGCGTCGCGGGACTGCTGAGCCGTCTAGTTTACATAAGCGGTGGCAGGTCCTGTAATTTCACCGAAGCATCAGGGGTAGAACCGTCAAAAAGCGGCAGACGGAAAAATCTGAGGGTGACAAACGATGTGAATTTTTTAATAGTATAGATAGACAAAAAAAATTCAAAAACATTAAAAAATGTAAAATTTGCCTCTTTGATCTTTGCATGATATCCGGCGATTTATTTGATTTTTTATAAAAATTCGTGCCTACTTAGTCGGAATGGTCGTGAGTATACCTCGGTTTAAAAACGATTGCTCGGCCTGTTTGATCTAGGGAAGACAACCCGTATTCTAGCCTATGGAATTGTCCCGCACTATTATCACTTATAAAATTTACAAAAAATGGCAAAGAAACATGGTATGTATCTACGGACGATGGATTTGTCCGATTGTTGTTTTGATATCGTACTCGTCAAATTATTAGTCCAATTCACATAGTCAAGTGGTGCCTCATGTTAGACTAATGATTGCTTGACGTTGTGGTGGTAGTAACCCTACAAATTAGTTGATTACTGAATAATTTATGTAATAAGCTAACATCAGGCCTAAATAAACTAGTACACCCCTTTAATCGGATCTTGGGAAAAGGTATAATAAACAAAGAAATAATCTAGAGCGATATGCCACCTTAGAGAATGTTGTTGCAACACGGTGTTTTTTTTGCAACAGTAGGAGATTATTGCAATATGTTTTACGTATTACCATGAATGTCCAACTTGTCGCAATATGTAATGGCTATTGCAACAGAATGAAATTGATGCAAAAACATATACGTTATTATGATAGATATGTATTTTGTTGCAATACAAAGACATTTTTTTGCAACAATATTTGTATTACCGCAACATGGAAAAATTGCTACAATATCTTCTCGAATATTACCACATGGATTTATTTTGTTGCAATACCTACTGTATATTACAATAAAATGACTTCACACAACATAATGTAATTGTCGAAATATCACCACCATATTACAACGACGATGTAGTTTGTTGCAATATATGACCTCTATTGCAACAAAAAAGCGTACTTACCACGACAAAACTAAATTGTGGCAATATGTGGATGCTATTACCACCGACAGGAATTTTGTGGTAATATTGCATTATATTACAATGAAAGTTAGTTGTAGCAAAAAAAATGTTGCAATAGACTGGAATCCTTGTAGGCATTCATTGGGTGAAGCAATGACGGAAGCGGCTGACAGGCACCACCGGAGCTTGGAGACGAAACTTCTCGCTGCTGAGGTTAGCGTTTGCGCTAAGTACGAACAATGGCTTTGAGAGATGTCATGTCGCTATAGTTTTTGGTAACCATGCACATACCTCGTTAACTACTCTCGAATCTTCTGTGGGCAGTTCTGTTTCCGCACACGATCCTGGAACTGAACCGCCGTGGTAGTGGGGGCGGTTTCTTGCCACGTGGAGACGATGGAGATGAACCGGTGCACACGCTGCGAAATACATAGGGGACTAGGGCAATGGGTTTTTCCCCTTGGCCCAGTTTCCCTTCTTCTTCTTCTCCCCGCCACTACACTTCCGTGCATCGCCTCCCTTATCTTCTACTCACACCACGCCACCAAAAAAGTGTCGTCGGTGCCACCACGAATCACCGAGATGACGGGGCCTCGCTTTTTTTCCACAGCACCGCCAGGAGACTTGATGCGTGCTGACGCAACATGGGGGGTGTTGCGGCTCAGTGGTCACCGAGCAGCTCATCATGAAGTACCGACAGGGAAGATTCCTCTCGCCAGAGAGGTTGGTGAAGGCAAGGTTGGCGCTGGTGGGATAGCGGGTTCCGAACCTGATGGAGGGTGAACACGTCATCTTCCTCGCACATTTAGGTCGCGGATTTGGGCTGCCCATGAGTAATTTTCTCATTGAAATCTTTAGCTTCTTCAACCTTCGTATTCATCATATTGGTTCCAATGCTATGGTGCAACTGGCCTTCCACGTCGTGTGCTGCGAGTCCTATCTCGGCATGAAGCCGGATGTTGGGAATTTTCTAAAGTTCTTCTTCTTGAAGTCTCAAATGGTTCACAAGGATGGGAAGATGGTGGATGCCGGCTATGCCGTGATCTATCCTCGCCCATCCTCCCCCACACCCCGGCTCGACCTGCTCGACATTGTCAAGTTGTGGCAGCGAACGTATTTTTACGTGAGCAATTGTAACACCCCTAGTTTCATTAATGGTAATTAGGTTTGATGTAAATTGCATGAGCATCATGTATTTTTGATAAAGAAGATGAATGCAAAATGAAAGGAAGCAAAAACCCTAAACCCTAGTTTTCCTCTCTCTCTCTCTCTTGTACTCTATTTAAATGGTTTAGAATATTTTGAAAACTACCAAAATTGTGGAGCCCAATTGGATTACAAGGGCCTCACAATATTTCAAGTATTTAAAAAACCTTGTGGCATTTTGAAATGTCTAAAAATAGAAAATAATTTGAAACTACAAATTGAAAAGAGAAAACAAAAATAGTAAGATGTTTTTAGAAATAAAAAACAGAGCTAGAGCTCAGTCCAAGCCGGCCCATCTCCTCCTCTCCCTCTCTCCGCCACTCAACGTGCAACAGCGGGATTTCCCGAGACCCAAGCGCATCCCACACACAGACCAATCAGCCCAGTACCCCTTCGACGTGCCTCACCTTTCTTTTTCCTTGGATAGAAGGACGAGTGAAACACTTGCTTGTCCCGCTGCCATTTGTCGATCTCCTACGCACTGCGATGACTGCCGCCGCACCTGGAGCTGAATATAAGAACACCTACGAAATCCTCTCTCGCCTCATCCCCTTTTTCCTCTCCCTCTTGCTCTCTAGAGCTCGTCCATACAGAGTGATGACCCACAAGTATAGGGGATCGCAACGGTCTTCGAGGGAAGTAAAACCCAATTTATTGATTCGTCACAAGGGGATCCAAAGAATATTTATAAGCCTTAACAACTAAGTTGTCAATTCAGCTGCACCTGAAAATAATCTTGCTCGTACTAGTTTATCAGTAGCAACAGTTTTGTAGTAGCAATAGCAAAGTGATAACAGTAGTAAAAGTAAAGACAATAGTAACAATTGTAGTAAAGAGTAGGATTAAAGCGCGGTAGGCATAGGGATGGATGGACGGGTGTTGCATGGATAAGACAATTCATGCAACAATCAAGACATAGGACATTTGCAGATAAATAAGATAAAGTATCCAAATACTAAATAATCATAGGCATGTGTTCCATATATAGTCATACGTGCTTGCAATGAGAACTTACACAACATCTTTTGTCCTGCCAGCCCGTTGTAGCGGGGCCGCTAGGTAATCTACTGGCAATTAAGGTGCTCCTTTTAATAGAGCACCGGAGCAAAACATTAACACTCCATGAACACACGTGATCCTCACATCATAACCATCCCCTCCAGTTATCCCGGTTTCTGTCACTTCGGGGCCTTTGGTTCCGGACAATAATATGTGTATACAACTTGCAGGTAAGATCATAAACAATAATATCATCATGAATCAATAAAATGTTCGGTTCTGAAATCATGGCACTCGGGCCCTAGTGACAAGCATTAATCATAACAAGTTGCAACAATGTCAAAAAGCACTAACAATAGGTACTAGGCACCATTCCCTAATAATCTTATGCAATTACACGAACGATCTCATCCAATCTCTACCATCCCCATAGCCTACTTCAAGGGATTACTTACTCATGGATGGGGGAATCATGGATGGTTGATGGAGAAGCGATGGTGATGATGATGGCGATGATCTCCTCCAATTCCCCGTCCCGGTAGGGTGCCAGAACGGAGTTTCTGGCTCCGAATCACGGCTTCTGGTTGTGGCGGCGTAGCGGAACTCTATCTGGAAAAACGTCCAACCCCCGTCTGTTTTAGGTCAGAGGGCTTATATAGACGAAAGGAGAGGTTGAGGCGGAGTCCGAGGCGGCCCGACCACCCCCTAGCGCGGGCTGGCCTGGCCTGCGCGGCCAGGTGGTGTGGGCCCCTCGTGGCCCTTCTTCATATCATCTTCTGGCTCCCTGAGTCTTCTGGTAAAATAAGAGTTTTGCGATATTTTCCGGGATTTTTCTTGGAAGTTGATTTTCTGCACAAAAACGAGACACCAAAGCAATTCTGCTGAAAACGGCGTTAGTCCGCATTAGTTGTATCCAAATCACACAAATTAGGGAAGAAACAATAACAAAAGTGTTCGGGAAAGTAGATACGATTTGCACGTATCAACTCCCCCCAATCTTAGCGTATTGCTTGTCCTCAAGCAATTTAGTTGAAAACTGAGTGCGATAAAAGAAACTTTTACGAACACATTTGCTTCATAAGATGTATATATTCCTAGCATATGATCAAATACTTAGGCAATTCATAATAAAGAGTATGCAAATAAGTTTACCCAGTAGTCATGCAAGCTACGAAGAGATTCTAACCCATTAATAATAAGCAACATGACACGTAAGCGTAGGAAGGATTGTAGTTCTCATAAGAAGATATGATAAAGTGGTATCTCGCTTGTCTTTCTTTGGAGCAAAACATAAATGCCAAGGCACCTCTGAAGTTTAAGTGAAGACTAAAAATAAAAATATCAAAGATACAAGTGTCAAAGTTATGTCATAATTAACCGTGTTTTGGGACAAGCACATTAAACTAAGAATGACAGCTATGCTCTCGGGAAGGTGCTCAAAGAATAAATGGTGACTCAACATAAAAGTGAAAGAAAAGATTTGAAAAGTTTGAAAGGCTTCGAAATGTTGAAAGTATGGTACTCATTAGCTTTGAGCTCTCATTACCCCTATCATAAGCATCGTTAGGTGATTAAGGTTAAAGTGAACAAATATGAGGATATGCTTGATAAGTTATAAGCTAGAAATCTCATGCCCTTTCTTACGAGACCGTTCCTCATGCTACTCAACTTTAGTCACAAGTAAGTTCTTGTCATTGTAAGTACATGTGTATCATAGAGAACCGCCAACGGGGTACCCCTTGCCCGATGATACAGAAGCTTCCCCCTATCAAAATGACAAGGCAAGCAGACAATGATCATCTCAACGATATTTTTGTATGCTATTTGCATAGGGTTTTCCCTTTTTCTCTTTTTTTAGGATGCTTCATAGATTGCTCACTATGGTTATGCTGCACCTTTCCACCATGATTAGGCATGGCTTAGACTAGCCGCCTAGGCATTTCTCTAACACATATACGAACTCCATGAGCCTTACAAGATCCCCTTTCATTTCACACAGCCGGGATCCATAAGCAAAAGAACATGATATCAACTAAATAAAGTGCAATGTTGAAAGCGTTCCCCATGATAACATGGTTCTACTAATTCTCAACTTACAAAACGCAAGCATATACGCAACATAGATGGGCACAATGGTTCAAGTTTATTAATTGCAAGAAAGTAAAGTGTGCCATCAAGTTCGTGAGAGCTTTAATCACTAATTTTCACATGATAAGCAAACATTTTTAATGGAAGAAAACAAAGCAATAATAAATATGCAGGGAATAGCAATAATGCTAATAGGTAGATATGGTGGACTCTTTTTGACAACTTTGGTTTTAGGGAGTTGGATGCATGAGTAAAGCTTATACTCGGCACAAGTGAAGGCTAGCAATAGAAAAGGAGCGACAATTGAGAGAGAGCAATAACTATCATAATCATGCTTGCGACAAAACAAAATTAATAGTGGCATAAAAGTGACACAATAACTCTAAGGCAGGATAAATCATCGAGGCTTAACTGACTTTTTGTTTAGTCATATGCATACGTGAGCATATGCCAAGTCAATTCAAATAGAACGTTTAGAGGAGGACACCACAATGTCATACCAAGTTATGAATAGAACAATATGATCAAACATTTATATGACATGTTACAAACTATAATGGATTGGAACTGATCATAAGAAGGCAAGGACTACTAAGTATCCATTAAATAACATACACTTACATAAACAGACTAAGCATGCTCACAGTGATGAGTATATGTACAAAAATGAAAACAAATAGAGTTCATACTAGCCTCTTACCACACCTCGAGTTATCATAAATCATCATTACATTTCACTTGTGTGACTTGAATAATAAGATAAAACCAATCTCTACGGAGTCACTGAGGATTGCTGAGCCCTGCAACGAACTTTACAAAACCAGAGAAGAACACCAAATATTTTTGGGTTTTCAATTTTTTAAAGACAAGAACCGAAGGGAAGAGCAAGAAAAGTGAAATCTTTTTTGGGTTTTTCGAATAATCAAAACAAATCTAAAAAGGATGAAGCAAACCAAGGCTAAAAGATAAATAAGCAAACAAAGAGAAACAATGAAAATATTTTTGGTCTTTTTGTATTTTGGAAAGCAGAAATAAAACAAGAGCAAAAACTAAAAATGAAGCGAAACATGAATATGCAAAGTACCGACTGAACATGATATGTAGATGAGTGTGATGTCGGTATACCTCCCCCCAAGCTTAGGCTTTTGGCTTAAGTGGAGATCAATCCCAACGTGGGTAGGAAGTCCAAGCCGACGGGTCATCGTAAGAATGGTCATGATCAGGCCCTTGTGAAAAAGAAGAAGAAGCTTCCCAATTATAGGCAGGCTGCTGGTATGAAGACTCCCCCTCGTTGGACGGCTAGACCAAACTGTCCTCAACCTCCCTTCTAGCCTTCTGCTCTTGCTGGGAAAGCTCCTCCAAATGTGCGTCGAGCTCTTCCTCCGGAAGTGACCATCCTACCTTAGTATCAAGGTTAAACAAGACAAGCACTGGCAAAAGAACCACTCGCTCGGACTTACGTCTTCTCCAACCAGACTTGAGTAAATTTATTTCATAAGATAAATCACTCAAGTTAGCCCAAGAAGAAAAGAATTTATGTTGTATCATGGAATTAAGATCAAGCCTCTCTATGGGAAACTATAAATCTGAATGATGAGGCGCTACACCATGCAAAGCTAATAAACAAGAGGCGATGAGGCCTCCACAAATTCCACCTTTCTCGTGGTTAGCAGCAAGACGGAAAGCTATCAAAGCACCCAAATTATAAGTCCTATCTTGTTTCAAGGCAGCTGAGATAAAGGCTAGATCATATGAGGACAATTTACTAGCTGTTTTCCTAACGAGAACACACTTGGCAATAAAGTAGGCAAAGTATCGAATAGATGGAAGATGAATATTACGAATTTTACCACTCTCCTTTGAGAAGTTGTTCCCTTGGAAAATCTCCGCATACAAGTCCATGAGTGGTGTAGGCCGCTCTCCAATCCTTTCACACGAACCCCACTTCGGAACTTTAATAGCTGCTCAAAAATCTTCAAGAGAGAGGTTGACAGCTATATTGTAGATTTTGTAATGAAACATGGGGTTAGGCAGGGACCAACTAAATCGAAAATCCTGCACCACAGACATGGTTCGTTTCACATATTGGTAAGGTTCATCTCCCACAAAATGCTCCAATCCTGCATTAGAAATTAGAGTATTGAAATCTTGAGAAATCCCTGCGACCTTCATGAATTCGGGGCATGGATAAATAGAAGGAAAAACTTCCTCCTCACGGTGAACTTTCATAACCTCGGGCACCCTTAATTCGTGTTGGTTGAGTTGGTGTTCATTCATCTTCTTTTCTGAAATTTTAGACAACCATCACAAACAATAATTGCAAAGTGATTACATAACGAGAGGATCTATTTATAGGGACATGCAAGAAGGATAAACATGCATCAAAACAATTTCTCTAAGCATAGAACTAGTATGCAAGATCACATAACCTGTCACCTACAGTAGCAAAATACTCAAGATATAAACCACTAATCACAAATCTACTTGGACAAGCGGAGGAGTCACATACCGAAGAACAAATCCTCCAAATCTCAGTAGCAAAGATGGGCTGAGCAAGGAGATCGAAAATCACGAGCAAGAACAGAAGGAACACGGGTTTGAGAAATGAACTGATATTTTCTCGGGAGAGGGAAGGTAGTGGCAGGAAGGAGAATAACTGGAGGGCCAGGGGTGGCCCACACCATGGCCAGGCGGGCCCCTGGTGTGGCCACGCCACCAGGTGGTGTGCCTGCCTGGTGGGCCCCCTCGGTCACTCTAGGTCCTTCTCTGCCCCTTTTTGATGTAAAAATTTAATATGAATTTTCTAGAATTTTTCGAGAAACTTTATTTTTTAGCAATTTTTAGGTATTGATGGATGATTTTCCATTAGCAAGACAATATTGGAATGATGCAATAACAAAACAAATCCTAAAATTCAGAAGTTCTAAGACACTCTAATATGCAAGCACCTAACAATAGAAAAGTATACTAAGTGAAAGCAAAAATAAAGGATAATCATGGTGAAAACATTGTTTTGTTCATTAAAATCCATTTGTTAACAAGGTTGATCAGGTCTTGTTACCAAAACAATTTTATATGAAACAAAACTTTGCATTTCACTAAATGATTATGTTACCTCAACCCATATAGCAATAGTCCCAATCATAATAGTTTCATATTTTTCTCGTGGTATCGGTCAATATATTTCTCCAACTTGGACGCCCTCAATATTTTCAATTGAATTTAAGCCATAAGTCCTATTAATCTACTTAGGGAGATAGACAGTATGCTCCTTGTCATTAACATTAAAAGTTACCTTTCCTTGATTATAATTAATGGCAGCACCTGCAGTATTAAGAAAAGGTCTCCCAAGAATAATAGACATATTATCATCTTAAGGCATTTCAAGCACAACAAAGTCAGTTAATATCAAGCAATTATGAGCCACTTGAATAGGAACATCCTCACATATACCAACAGGAACAGTAGTAGATTTATCAGCCATTTGCAAAGATCTATCAGTTGGTATTAATTTTTCCAATTGAAGTCTCTTGTAGAGAGAAAAAGGCATAACACTAACTCCTGCTCCCAAATCACACAAAGCAGTTCTAACATAACTATTTTTAATAGAACATGGAATAGTTGGAATCCCTGGGTCTCCAAGTTCCTTTATAACCTTACCATTAAAGGAATAACTAGCAAGCAAAGTACAAATTCCCTCATTAGGGATCTTCCTTTTATTAGAGACAATATCCTTCATATACTTTGAATAAGGAGGTAATTTAATAGCATCAGTTAAAGTAATTTGCAAAAATAAAGGTTTCATCCACTCACAAAACTTGTTATAGTGTTCTTCTTCCTTTGACTTGTGTTTCTTATCAGGAAAAGGCATTGGTTTTTGGACCCAATGCTCCCTTTCACTACCATGTTTTTAGCAACAAAATGTTCATTAGTGTATTTAGTATTCTTAGTGTGCCTTTCAGGTTCTTCTTGAACTTCCTCTTTATCAGGAGCATCATTTTTCTCATTACCACTGTCAGTTTCAGTGTCAGAGACAGATATACTATTAGGATCTTTAGCAGGTTTAGAAGACTCTACTCAAGTTTTATGTTTCTTTTGTTTCTCTTAGGAGAAGTACCACTATTTTCAATTTGTTGAGAATCCTGCTCAATTCTTTTAGGATTCCCCTCGGGATATAGAGGATCCTGAGTGGCAGCACCACTTCTAGTTCTAATTTCATAAGGATGTTTTTCTTTAGAAGCATTAACTAGCAAATCTTTTTATACTTTAATAAGCCGATCAATTTGAGTTTGAACCATTTGGAAATGTTTAACAAGCATTTTAACATCATTGGAGGTTCTTTCCACAATATCCCTCAACTCAATAATAGCTCTAGAGTTTTCCATTAAATGATTCTACACTCTCTTATTAAATTTATCTTGCTTAACAACAAAGATATCAAATTCTTCTAAGCATTGATTAGGAGGTTTAGAATAAGGCATATCACCTTCATCAAAATGTTGGAGAGAGTGTAATTCAATAGTGGATGAGTGGGAGATTGGCTTACATAACTCTTCTATAGGAGGTAGATTGTGGGGCCCCGGATTAATCCTCCGAGAATCCCTGTAATGCATACACCATGATCCTATGATCAGTTTGTCGTGGCACATAACCAACAAGTATCAAAGTAAACACCCATTAATTAAACGATTACATATCATACCTTATTTTCCATTATGGCTACGTTGATCAACATCAGCGGAACTTCATTAAGCGTAGAGCCTGATCCATGCCTTAACCTACAGGCAACTGACTAGGAGAACGTCCTAGCTCGCATAGTCATCAACATCACCTTCTTCTTGTTATCTGACCAAGTTAATAGCCATGGACAATGCCAGTGAGTACTTTGAATGTACTTGCAAACCACCTTAAGATAATAACAATAAGATAATATGCAATATAGTTGTGGTAGTAGGAGGGCTCCAAGAGAGGTTCTTTTCTAAAATAGTCTCTCTTGTAGGTATAGCATCTACAAATCTTTGTTGAAAGCTTTTGTAAAACATCTTGGAAACCTTTTTAGAGAAGTTTTGGAAAACACTAGGATCGAGTTACCCATTTATTCCATGCTTCCGGTCATCCCATGACCAAACTCCTTACCTTCATTTCTGACCATCCCATGGTCAAAACATCTCCAAAGCCATTGTTTTTCTGAAATCCTTTTTGAAAACAAAACCATCACCGCTCTACAACAACCTTCCCAACCGTCCATGACCATGGACACGGCTACTCGAATAGATTTACACTCTGCAGAGGTTGTACACTTTACCCACACCATCCGGGTACCCTACCCTGATCTACACCAATCGTGTGTCGATTAACCGATCAAGACTCTCTGGATGCCCACTCCAATATAAGTGCCTACCCTATGAGTGTTGTTCCCCTCAACACCAGGACGCCCTATATAGTTCCCAAGCTAACAGGAGCGCCTTTTCCACTTCCCAAGTGTGTGCTTTCAATGAGGGGCTCATAGTAACGTGTGGAGGCCCATAGACCCTTTGTTCCTTATCCAGGTCGATGTTTTACATGGACCCAGCCAGATAAGGCCCACCCTCCGAGGATTGTTATATCCCCCTGTAGTAGTTGCGAGGCCGCTTATACCAGAATAGACAAACATCAAATCCAGCCCTGTCCCATTCCAGAGTAATGTGGTTGCATGGGTTAATTGTTCTAGCAAAAGTGCAAAGAACCGGCTGCGTTTTTGTAAACCTTTTTCCTCTAGCTTCCTTCAGCATTTTGTAAAACAAACCCCTTTTTCTTTCTCAACATCTCTTGGGAGGTATAACCTCACCAAGGTTTTGCCATAAAACATTTTTGTAAAACTTTTTCCGGGGTCCTCCCATCCTATAGTTTTGCTTTGGCTAAAACAGGATCTCCAAAGGGTTATGGTGGTATGCACCATCTATTCTACTAGGGGCCAGTAGGTGTCATCGAGGGGGTTGTACTTAATAGTACAAAAGTGTAATAGTTCGGAGGAGCCAAACCACTACCATATATACATCAATATATGGTAAAGCAGTGCAGTTTTCATAAACAGTAGATAAAACATGCATAAGTAAAATAGTAGGACAATGCTTGTGAGGAAGAAGGTGACTTGCCTGTAATCAGCAATCTGGCAATATATGTCCCTGGACTTCTTCTTAGAATACCATAATAATAACCATTTTCGTCTGATCTCCTAGATAATCGCAACTATCATCGTCAGGGAGCACACATGCAAACAAGCAAGAGCACAATCAACACCAGGCATACAAGCATCTTTGCAATACAGCAAACAAACATACAACAAATCTATAAATTCAGTAGGTTTTTATAGATTAAGGTCATAGCATTCGGAAATACTTTAATTGCCTTTGTGATTTATTGTCTAGAAACTACTTAAGAGAGGGGTTTTGGATCAAGGCTAGGTTCTGGATGATATCATTGTATACAAATGATTCCATCAGGTAGGTATTGATAAAATGAAACCAACAAAAGTGGTTTCTCTATTTTATCCATTACCTTTGATTTTCTATGAATTTTCTAGTGTTAAAAGCTCTAGTTTAAGGAAATAATTCACAGAAAAAGGTCTGTGGTCCCAAAAATTATTTCCTTGGGTGGCTGTTTAGGTTTTGGTGTACTTATTCACTGACAGTTGGAATCATGTCAAAATAATTACCAGAATGCCCTCGACAATTTCCTAAAGTCAGTTCTATAGATGTTTTCTCTTTTTCACCAGATTAATTTTACAGAAGCTTTTGATATGTTTCCAAAGACACATGATGGGTAATTTAATTATCTTTCTTCAGGAATTAGAATCACCCAATTTGTAGTTGTGAAACTCTTGTAGTGTTTTTTCTACTGAAACAACCATGGACAGGGATAGTTAAATCACCATAATTCAACATAGGCTCCAAAAATAGTGATCTCCTAGGTTTCAGTATCTATTTACATACCTCACCAAAAAGAGTTGGAATTAGGTCAATACATGTTTTGGTTTGACCTAGGGAATTTCTTAAAGTCTGAACGGGATGTTTTTGTTATTTTTGATACAGATAAACTACAGCTCAAATTGACAAGGTACCAAGTCCAGGTGATGTGTACTGAAGGTACCTTCCATTAAGAAGTGAGTTTACCCAAATTGTATCTGTAAAACTCCTGGTAGGATTTAATGGTTGAAAAAGGCACATGTTAAGAGATAAATTCCCAGGAACAATACTTGTAATATTTTGGTGGGATTTTGTCACTGCATCTTTGAGAAAACAAGTATGTGCAAGAACAAAAATTTATCTGGGCATCTAGGGTAATTTTTCAATTTCATTTTGATTTAAATTGAATGGCTAAAATCAGATCTAGCTAGGAAATCCTAAAAGAAAGAGAAAACTGCCTCACGGGCTGGATTCCGAAAGAAAATGGGCCGGCAGACGGGGATTCGGCCCATCCGGTCTGCACCGGGCGCGAGAAGCGACGGCTTCGAACCCGATAGGTGGGGCCCCGGGGTCAGTGGGAGCGAGCGGCCGAACAGGTATCAGCAGATCTAGGCCGTTAGACTAAAGAGAATCGGACGGTGCCGAGGCTTCTTCAACCTTCGACGTTGGACTGACTCGCCGGAACTCTTGGTGGGGAAAAAATGGGTCGGGGTGCTCACCAGAGTGTGGGAGAGGCGTCGGGGATGCGTTGGGACGATGCAGTGGTCGGATACGACCTCGACGAGAGGCAGAAGGGGCCCTTTTGGTGCAAATTCATGGAGTCCGATGTCGGGCAGAGGGCGGCGGCTCCGAGCTCGTCCAAGGCAGTGCTAGGGAGGAACCTAGAAGAAAAGAGGGGCCATGTCAGATGCGAGGGAAGGATGTGGTCACGGCAGGGTGACATGCAGAGAGGGAGGGGCAGAGGAGAGAGCGCCATGCTCGATTTTTGGGGGAGACCGAGATGCCTTCTGTTGTTCATCTTGGATGAGGCAGAGCAAGGGAGTGGATGAGGGGCTCGGGGAAGGTAGGTGTGAGGGGTAGGAGGTAAATGAGAGGCAAAGGCGTGCTGGGGGTGGCCTCTTGCCTTTAAACCGAAGGGAGAGGGTCTATGGTGGACAATGTCCATGGGAAGCTTGGAGGGAGGGAGGTGGCCATCCATTGGGCGATAGGGGCGGTAGAGAGGTCGTGGGTGTGCTCTAGGGTCGTGCATAGGGCAGATGGGGCAGTGGGGCTACTGCTGCCTTAATTCTAGGCTTTTGCTTTAAATGCCATGTCTCTCTCCTTCTAAACACAAGGGAACAAAGGTGTGGTGGGGTGCTACAGTAACACACGGCCAGAGAGGAGTTGGGGGTGATGGTGGTTTCTGTGGAGAAGTATTGGAGAGGTTTGGTGAGGGTTTGAAGGGATTTAAAAGATAATTTGAATGATTTCAAATGTTGGCCAAACTTTGGATCATGAAGCACGTTTCAAAACTTGATCTTGGTAGGTTGAGGTAATGATGCTGGTAGGTAGGTGAGGTCAAGATACACCTCCAGGAATTTATTGAGATTTTTCTGATGATTTTTAGTGCATTTTTATCAATTATTCAAAAAGTGCATAAGTGGTTTATAGAAGATCATTTGATAATTTTACATTGTACAAGTGTGGTTTTTGGTGTAAAATGGTGCTACATACCAAAACACACCTTGGAGGATTTTCCTAGAATTTATTGAGATGGAAAAGTATTTTTGAGCTCTTATTACTTGTTTCTGCCATTTAAGAAAATGGACAAAAAGAAATAATGAAGATCTTCAAAAATATTTTTGAAGTTGGAGTATAGGGTATGATATGCAGGCATCAAAAGTGACCTGATTTGGAGAAGTGTTTTGGCAAAAACCAACTTTCATTTATGGAAGGAGTTTTGGAGGTTTTGCCCATTAAATGAATTAAATAGTTTTTGAGCCATAGTAATTATGGATAATATTTTATAAATCTTTATAACCAAGTTATATGATGTCCACATGCTATATATAGCATTTCCAGCCTTGGGTGTTGAGAATCCAACTTGATTTTTGGTGAGGAACAAGAATTAAAGGATCTAGGGTGATGTTATTTTCATACCATAAAAACACGGTTGTGTCTTGGAGCTCAAGGCTCCCCTTGGTTCAAGGGCCATATGGATAGATATACCAAGTTATCTAGATCACCATGGTACAGAAGTTTGGGCTGGATCATGCTTGAGCTCTCCACGGATTGATCCCAAACTTTGAATAAAATAAGCCTGCCAAAGCAGATTATCAAATGGTCTTCAAAACCATGTGGGTTTTTGAAGCACAAGGGTCCATGTGGAACAAGTGAAGTAAGTATTGCTAGACCTTTATGTGTATAACACAATCATGCAAGGAGTTGGTGAAAATAAGATAACATGTAGGTGTGAGATTCTTCCAAAGTAGGCATGTTGATAAGATTTGCAGGAATTATTATTTTCTTGCCTGCAAAACTATCAAGAACAAGGGGGTTAGAGGATGGTCTAACCAAGGGCAAGAGTTATCCTTGATAGTCCTTATGATGGTCTACTAGATGGTTCAAGTGCATCACCAAAAAGGAACAAGTGTTGAGAAAGAGAGGCACTCAAAGAAATGATGTTGAAGTAGTTTCTAGACTTTGTCAAAATTTGGCAGATTTAGGGTTTTTGACTAGAATATGAGTGGGGATGTTTTTGAGGGTTTTCAAGGTATCAAAGCATCATCAAGTGGTTGATGTTTAAGTGTAGATTAGGTAGAATAGATCCATGCTTGATATTGGTCTTCATTGACTTGGAAACTTCTAGAATGGATCACTTCAGAATTGATCTGGTTAAGGGTTTTAGATGATCACCTAGTGGCTAGAGATCATATATATCTTGTACTCTTGCTTAGGGTTTGGGGACTTTAAAGTTTTTTGATCCTAGAGGATGAGATCCTAGAGTAGCTCATACTACTTCCAAGCAATCAAGTCAAACAGCAGATCAAGGCAACTCATCTTACAAACAAATCAACTACTACTAGGGTTACCACAAGCTTAGCTTGAGGTAAGGATGGGAAATTTTAAAAGGTTGGAGTTTGAATAAGGTAAGAGTCCTTAGTATGCCTACCAATAGTAGAATTCAAAGGTTTTATACAAGGTTTTGGAAATCCTAGAGGTAAGAGTAGTTGAAGGTCTGTCTTGAAAACATAAGGAGATTATAGTATATATCTCTCCATAGTTTTGTCAATGAAGGCTACTGAAATAGTTTGGTTTGCAAAGGCATCTTGGTTAAGGTTTTTGAAATGCCAGAACATTTGAGAATATGAAACATAAGCCAAGATAGTTTTTGTTAAATAGCTTTTGTCAACTGATGTTGAGGTAAGGAGTATATCATAAGCTATACAATCACAAGCATAAGCACAGACAACAACAAGCAAGCACTGCACTGCACAATTAAATAATAAAAAGTTTTTTCCCCTGATTTTTGCATTCTGAACAACTAATTAGGGTTGCTGAAATTGGGATATTACAGACCTTTCCCCCTTAAAAGAATCTCGTCCCGAGATTCGGGATAGTAGGGTTAGGGGATTTTGTGTTAGATTTAGTGCCATGTGTTTCTTGCGTACTAACTTGTCGACTTTGTGTTTGAACAAGGTTGCTACGACGGTGAGGTTGCACTTCAATCGTCTTGGATGCAGGAGTGTTGAGCGAGATTCAATCGGGATTGTGAGGGGTAATCTTCCTTCTGTAAGGATTTACAGCGTCTCTCTTAAGGGATTATCGTATCCTAGTTTACGTCTTTGGGTCTAACTGCTGGATTGCTTCTGGCAGAGGGTTATTCTATTTTGTGGGAAAGACGCAGTCTTTCCCCCTTAGGGTTAAACTAGGGTGGCTCGGAGTTAACGCAGTCCTTCCTTCTTGGAGTTGTCAGATGATGTTAGGTGGATATCACAATCTTCTGCCCGGAGTTGAAACCTTCCGATGACGTCCGCAAACTAGGTGTTATGAGGCTTATATACTACTTTTATTCATACTTAGCCGATCGGAGTAGTTGAATTAGCGGACCGTCTAAACTGTTTAGAACTAACGGGGTTAGCGAATCTGCGGTCCCTTAGGATGGTCTTCAGCTGAAGTAGCCAAGGGCTTCATAGAATCTTTAGTTAGTTTCTCCTCTGATGACTCCCGAGTTGCGGTTTGGCGAAAAGGCGTCGGATCTGGAGATCTTTTCTGGTAGACAGTCTTCGGGATTTGAGTAGGAAAGACGCAGTCTTTCCACCTTAGCGCTTCACTAGGGTCCTTCGAGAGTGGTGCAGATCTTCCGTCTTGAAGGGCTGGCATGATGTTGTAGATGTTTGTATCTCCTTGGGTCTTGGGTTGAGATCTTCGAGAGACGTTCTATTGCATGAACCAGGTTGGGGTGGTTCCCTAAGGAAGTCTTAGTAGTTAACTCTGGGTAGGTTAGTGTTTAACGACACTTATTGTTAGCCTTCAGTTAGGTTAGAGGCATCCATCTTTAGAGAGGTTATCCCGACTCGAACTATTGACATTGCTTCCGCTCGATGGCGAAGTAGACTCGGTGTCTGGATGCATCCTTGTCTTCAGGATTTTGGAGTATCCTAGCCTTCTAGTGAGGAACTTCCTGTTGATTTGGGTGGGGTCGACTAAAATAGTTAGTCTCCTGAGGTGGTCGGAACCTCTAATATACCGAAGGTTAGTAGATTCAGGTCTTCACTTCTTGCCTTTGTTAGCCAGTATGGTGGCTTCTTGTGGATGATGCGGATCCTTTGATGGTAGACTTCCAGTGTCAAGGGAATTCTTGCTATGGTTGGCAGATGAATGTTGGCGCGCAGTATTATTGACGAGTCTTGAGAAGCGAGTTTGATGAGGTATGCCATCCTGCCGGGGAGTAGTCTTCGAGTGATTCTTAATTGACAAGGTCGGACTTCTGGTTCTAGCGATGCTTTGCCTCTCATAAACTCCCGATGTTAGTCTGGGTTTTCTAGCGGCAACAACTAGGGGTTCCCTAGTTACTAGGTGTGTTATAGCTCCTCGAGTCACATGTTATGGAGGTCAAAACACATCAGAACACACATACGAGGCGAACAGAGCGAGGGGATTGCAAATTCTTTGGCAGATAGCACACATAAAGCAACACATGATGCACTTAGGCAAGCAAACATGGCCTACTATAGGGACCAAGGAGTTAACTACTCACGATGTAGGGGAATCCTATCTTAGGACTATTAATCCTAGACATCATCGCTCTTAGGGTTCGAGTCACTATCTTGCATATGAAGCCTTTACCGGGTCATTGGACGCTTCTCGATAGTGTAATATTTGATTTCTTCTGATTAGGAGGATTTCGATGTTAGGGCGATCTTGTAGTCTCCTTGTGTTTGCTGGTAGTTGCTTCTCTTCATCTCGTCCTCAACGTCTTTACCTAGTTCTAGGTCCTAGTTATTTGAAATCCATAGGTTTGAAATTTTGACGAGGGATAGAGGAAACCATGTTTCAAAACCCTTTAAACTAGAATGAGATAAGAAGTAGAATCTTTCGAAATGTTTTGAGGAATTAGTTTTCAAAAGTCGGTGTTTCCAAAATAGTTTTCCTGTCTAACAACCATGCTAACTAAGGTTCTCCTACAGTTAGGATGGCTCTGATACCAAGTCTGTGGGCCCCCCGGATTAATCCTCCAAGAATCCTTGTTATGCATACACCACGATCCCATGATCAGTTTGTCATGGCACACATAACCGACAAGTATCAAAGTAAACACACATTAATTAAACGATTACATAACATACCTTATTGCCATTATGGCTACATTGATCAACATCAGTGGAACTTCATTAAGCGTAGAGCCTGATCCATGCCTTAACCTACAGGCAAATGACTAGGAGAACGTCCTAGCTCGCATAGTCGTCAATGTCACCTTCTTCTTGTTATCTAACCAAGTTAATAGCCAGGGACAATGCCAGTGAGTACTTTGAATGTACTCGCAAACCACCTTAAGATAATAACAATAAGAGAATATGCAATATAGTTGTGGTAGTAGGAGGGCTCCAAGAGAGGTTCTTTTCTAAAATGGTCTCTCTTGTAGATATAGCATCTACAAATCTTTGTTGAAAGCTTTTGTAAAACATCTTGGAAACCTTTTTGGAAAAGTTTTGTAAAACACTAGGATTGAGTTACCCATTTATTCCCTGCTTCCCGTCATCTCATGACCAAACTCCTTTCCTTCATTTTCGACCATCCCATGGTCAAAACATCTCCAAAGCCATTGTTTTTCTGAAATCCTTTTTGAAAACAAAACCATCACCGCTCTAAAACAACCTTCCCAACCGTCCATGACCGCGGACACAGCTATTCAAATACATTTACACTCTGCAGAGGTTGTGCACTTTACCCACACCATCTGGGTACCCTACCCTGATCTACACCGACCATGGGTCGAGTAACCGATCAAGACTCTCCGGATGCCCACTCCAATATAAGTGCATAACCTATGAGTGTTGTTCCCCTCAACACCGGACGCCCTATATAGTTCCCAATCCAACCGGAGCGCTTTTTCCACTTCCCAAGTGTGCGCTTTCAATGAGGGGCTCATAGTAACGTGTGGAGGCCCGTAGACCCTTTGTTCCTTATCCCGGTAGTTATATCCCCCTGTAGTAGTTGCGAGGCAGCTTATACCAGAATAGACAAACATCAAATCTAGCCCTGTCCCATTCCAGAGTAATGTGGTTACACGGGTTAATTGTTCTAGCAAAAATGTAAAGAACCGGGTGCATTTTCGTAAACCTTTTTCCTCGAGCTTCCTTCAGCATTTTGTAAAACAAACCCTTTTTTCTTTCTCAACATCTCTTGGGAGGTCTAACCTCACCAAGGTTTTGCCATAAAACATTTTTGTAAAACTTTTTCCGGGGTCCTTGATACATTGCAAATGTATCTATAATTTTTGATGTTCCATGCTTGGTTTTATCTACTTTCTTATGTTTTGTTCCAACTTTGGAGTACTTTTCATACACTTTCTTGGACTAACCTATTAACAAGATGCCATAGTGCCAGTTGCCTGTTTTCTGCTGTTTTTGGTTCCAGGAAGTCAGAAAATGAATATTCTCGGAATTGGACGGGACAAAAGCCAAAGTTCCTATTTTACCGGAAGACTCACGGAGCCAGAATACGAGACGGAGGAGGGCCAGGGCCTGGCCACACCCTCCCAGGCGCGAGCTAGCCCTACCCGTGCCACCAGGTGGTGTGGGCCCCCTGGCACTCCACCGACCTTGCCTCTTCGCCTATAAGAAGCCTCCTGATGCATAAACCCTAGATCGTCAAGCCTCCAGCCATGAAAAGTTCTGCAGCGCTGCCGCCACCGAAGGGGAGATTCGGGGGACAGAAAGTCTCTGTTCTGGCACCCTGTCGGGACGGGGAAGTGCCCCCGGAGCCATCTCCATCACCATTGCTGATTCCCATGATGAGGAGGGAGTAGATCTCTCTCGAGGCTAAGGGTTCTACCGGTAGCTATGTGTTCATCTCTCTCTATCCATGATCATATTATGATCATGATCTTTGTAATCAAGTAGATCTACCTTGCTACTCAAGTGCTTTAATAGATCTATGCTCTCCCCATGTGTGTGAAAGTGACAGCGTGCACACCATGGTGGCACTTAGGCTAGAGATTACAAATACTTGTTATGAGTTATATTTGGAGTTGGATGTCTTTATGAAATTGTGGTGTTTGTTGGACTCATCTAGTACTCAAGGTGACAGTGTGGGGTTTTCTAGATGGGGAAGGCTTACTTTGAGGAGTGCTGTTATAGCCCTACCATCGATTAGAGTGTCCAACCGGAGAGTAGTTAAGAGTAGTATCATGAAGAGAATATATTTATATGAGAGAGTGTTCACTAGTAAAAGTATGGTCCCTAGGCCTTGTTTCTTAGCATTGATACATCGTTTGCTACTAGATCTGTTACATGTTTGCTTGCTTCCATCTTTATTTCAGTTTGCATTTAGTCTTTTCCACGCCATCAAGCTATCTTCTATCACCGTTACCACTTATAATTATCCATACCACTTGTATTTCACTATCTCTTCGCCGAACTAGTGCACCTATACACCTGACAAGTGTATTGGGTGTGTTGGGGACACATGAGACTTCTTGTATATTGATTGCATGATTGCTTGAGAGATACCTTTGACCACTTCCTCCCTGAGTTCGATAAACCTTGCGTGATCCACATAAGGGAAAACTTGCTGCTGTTCTACAAACCTCTGCACTTGGAGGCCCAACAACTATCTACAAGAATAGAAGTGTGTAGACATTAGTCCTCCCATCCTATAGTTTCGCTTCGGCTAAAACAGGGTCTCCAAAGGGTTATGGTGTTATGCACCATCTATTACACTAGGGGCCAGTAGGTGTCATCAATGGGGTTGTACTTAATAGTACAAACGTGTAATAGTTCGGAGGAGCCAACCACTACCATATATACATCAACATATAGTAAAGTAGTGCAGTTTTCATAAATAGTAGATAAAACATGCATAAGTAAAACAGTAGGACAATGCTTATGAGCAAGAAGGTGGCTTGCCTATAATCAGCAATCTGGCAATATATGTACATGGACTTCTTCTTAGAATACCATAATAATAACCACAATAACCATCTTCTTCTGATCTCCGAGATAATCGCAACTATCGTCGTCAGGGAGCACACATGCAAACAAGCAAGAGCACAATCAACACAAGGCATACAAACATCTTTGCAATACATCAAACAAACAAACAACAAATCATTAAATTTAGTAGGTTTTGATAGATTAAGGTCATAGCATTCGGAAATACTTTAATTGCCTTTGTGGATTTGCCTTTGTGATTTATTGCCTAGAAACTACTTAAGAGAGGGGTTTTGGATCAAGGCTAGGTTCTTGATGATATCATTGTATACAAATGATTCCATCAGATAGGTATTGATAAAATGAAACCAACAAAAGTGGTTTCACTATTTTATCCATTACCTTTTATTTTCTATGAATTTTCTAGTGTTAAAAGCTCTAGTTTTAGGAAATAATTCACAAAAAAAGTTATGTGGTCCCAAAACTTATTTTCTTGGGTGGTTGTGTAGTGTTGGTGTAATTATTCACTGAGAGTTGGAATCACATCAGAATAATTACCAGAATGCCCTAAGGAATTTCCCAAATTCAGTTCTGTAGCTATTTTCTCTTTTTCACCAGATTAATTCTACATAAGCTTTTGATATGCTTCCAAAGACACATGATGGGTATTTTAATTATCTTTCTGTAGGAATTGGAATCACCCAATTTGGAGTTGTGAAACTCCTATAGTGATTTTTTCTACTGAAACAACCCTAGATAGGGATAGTTAAATCACCATAATTTAATAGAGGTTCCAAAAATAGTGATCTCCCAGGTTTTAGTATCTATTTACATACCTCACCAAAAAGAGTTGGAATTATATCAATACCTGTTTTTGTTTGACCTGGGGAATTTCTTAAAGTATGAACTAGGCTGTTTTTGTTATTTTTGATACAGATAAACTACAGCTCAAATTGACAAGGTACCAAGTCCACGTGATGTGTACTAAAGGTACCTTCCATTAGGAAGTGAGTTTACCCAAATTGTATCCGTAAAACTCCTGGTAGGATTTAATGGTTGAAAAAGGCACATGTTAAGAGATAAATTCCCAAGAACAATACTTGTAATATTTTGTTGGGATTTTGTCACTGCATGTTTGAGAAAACAAGTATGTGCAAGTAAAAAAATCATCTAGGCAGCTGGGGTCATTTTTCAATTTCTTTTCAATTTTAAAGTGAGTGGCTAAAATCAGATCTGGCAAGGAAATCCTAAAAGAAAGAGAAAACTGCCTCACAGGCTAGATTCCAAAAGAAAAAGGGCCGACAGAGGGGGATTCAGCCCATCCGAGCTGCACCGGGCGCGGGAACCGATGGCTTTTAACCTGACAGGTGGGGCCCCAGGGTTAATGGGACCGAGCGACCGAATGGGTATAAGCAGATCTGGGTCGTTGGACTAAAGAGAATCGGACGATGTCGAGGCTTATTCAACCTTCGACGTTGGACCGACTTGCTGGAACCCTAGGCAGGGAAACAATGGGTCGGGGTGCTCACCAGAGTGCGGGAGAGGCGTTGGGGATGCGCTGGGACGACGCGATGGTCGGATCCGACCTCGGCGAGGGAAGGAAGGGGCCCTTTTGGTGTAGATCCATGGAATCCGATGTCGGGTAGATGGTGGCGGCTCCGAGCTCGTCCACGGTGGCGCCAGGGAGGAACCTAGAAGAAAAGAGGGGCCATGTCAGATGCGGGGGAAGGAGGAGGTCACAGCAGGTTGACATGCAGAGAGGGGGCAGAGGAGAGAGCACCATGCTCGATTTTTGGGGAGGCCGAGCTACCTTATCTTGTTCATCCTGGATGAGGCAGAGCAAGGGAGTGGATGAGGGGCTCGGGGAAGGTAGGTGTGAGGGGTAGGAGGCAAATGAGAGGCAGAGGAGTGCTAGGGGTGGCCTCTTGCCTTTAAACCAAAGGGAGAGGGTCTATGGTGGACAATGTCCATGGGAAGCTTTCAGGGAGGGAGGTGGCCATCCATTGGGCGATAGGGGCGGTAGAGAGGTGGTGGGTGTGCTCTGGGTGTGTAGAGGGGGTAGTGGGGCTACTGCTGCCTTAATTCTAGGCTTTTGCTTTAAATGCTATTTCTCTCTCGTTCTAAACACAAGGGAACAAAGGTGTGGTGGGGGTGCTATTGTAACGCATGACCATAGGCGAGTTGGGGGTGATGGTGGTTTTTGTGGAGAAGTATTGGAGAGGTTTGGTGAGGGTTTGAAGGGATTTAAAAGATAATTTGAATGATTTCAAATGTTGGCCAAACTTTGGATCATGAAGCACGTTTCAAAACTTGATCTTGGTAGGTTGAGGTAATGATGCTGGTAGGTAGGTGAGGTCAAGATACACCTCCAGGAATTTATTGAGATTTTTCAAATGATTTTTAGTGCATTTTTTATCAATTATTCAAAAAGTGCAGAAGTGGTTTATAGAAGCTCATTTGATAATTTTCCAGTGGACAAGTGTGGTTTTTGGTGTAAGATGGTGCTACATACCAAAACACACCTTGGAGAATTTTCCTGGAATTTATTGAGATGGAAAAGTATTTTTGAGCTATCATTACTTGTTTCTGCCATTTAAGAAAATGGACAAAAAGAAATATTGAAGATCTTCAAAAATATTTATTTTTGAAGTTGGAGGATAGGGTATGATATGCAGGCATCAAAAGTGACCTGATTTGGAGAAGTGTTTTGGCAAAAACCAACTTTCATTTATGGAACGTTTTGCCCATTAAATGAATTAAATAGTTTTTGAGCCATAATAATTATGGATAATATTTTATAGATCTTTATAACCGAGTTAGATGATGTCCACATGCTGTATATAGCATTTCCAACCTTGGGTGTTGAGAATACAACTTGATTTTTGGTGAGGAACAAGAATTAAAGGATCTAGGGTGATGTTATTTTCGTACCATCAAAACACGGTTGTATCTTGGAGCTCAAGGATCCCCTTGGTTCAAGGGACATATGGATAGATAGACCAAGTTATCTAGATCACCATGGTACCGAATTTTGTCCTTGATCATGCTTGAGCTCTCCAAGGATTGATTCCAAACTTTGAATAAAATAAGCCTGCCAAAGCAGATTATCAAATGGTCTTCAAAACCATGTGGGTTTTTGAAGCACAAGGATCCATGTGGAACAAGTGAAGTAGGTATTGTTATACCTTTATGATTAGAACACAATAATGCAAGGAGTTTGTGAAAAGAAGATAACATGTAGGTGTGAGCTTCTTCCAAAGTAGGCATGCTGATAAGATTTACAGGAATTATTATTTTCTTGCCTGCAAAACTATCAAGAACAAGGGGGTTAGAGGATGGTCTAACCAAGGGCAAGAGTTGTCCTTGGTAGTACTTCTGATTTTCTACAATATGGTTCAAGTGCATCACCAAAAAGGCACAAGGGTTGAGAAAGACAGGCACTCAAAGAAGTGATGTTGAAGTAGTTTCCAGACTTAGTCAAAATTTGGCAGATTTAGGGTTTTTGACTAGAATATGAGTGGGGATGTTTTTGAGGGTTTGCAAGGTATGAAATCATCATCAAGTGGATGATGTTGAGGTGTATATTTGGTAGAATAGATCCATGCTTGACATTGGTCTTCATTGACTTGGAAACTTATAGAATGGATCACTTCAGAATTGATCTGGTTAAGGGTTTTAGATGATCACCTAGTGGCTAGAGATCAGATCCATCTTGTATTCTTGCTTAGGGTTTGGGGATTTTAAAGTTTCTTGATCCTAGAGGATGATCTCCTAGAGTAGCTCATACTACTTCTAAGTAATCAAGTCAAACAACAGATCAAGGCAACTCATCTTACAAACAAATCAACTACTACTAGGGTTACCATCAAGCTTAGCTTGAGGTAAGGATGGGTAATTTTGAAAGGTTGGAGTTTGAATAAGGTAAGATTCCTTGGTATCCCTACCAAGAGTAGAATTCAAAGGTTTTATACAAGGTTTTGGAAATCCTAGAGGTAAGAGTAGCTCAAGGTCTGTCTTGAAAACATAAGGAGATTATAGTACATATCTCTAAATAGTTTTGTCAATGGAGGCTACTGAATTAGTTTGGTTTGCAAAGGCATCTTGGTTAAGGTTTTTGAAATTCCAGAACATTTGAGAATATGAAACATAAGTGTCGTGGTGGTGGCATGGCATATGCCATGGATAGGCTGAAGATGGGGCCAATGAGTTCTAGGGGAATCCAGGGAGGGAGAGCATGGTGATTCCACGCACGAAAGTTCTTGTATTCTCTCTATCCATGTTGTTTACAAGTGCTCTTGAGGAACTTAGCAAGAAGGATTCAATGTCTCTTACCCCCCACTAACTAGACCTAGAGTTCTACCTTAGACAGAGAGTGATTCCTCTATTTGTCGTCCCTCTCTATGGAGGCCCTGGTGCTCCTTATATAGGGGAGCCCGGGTTACAATTCTAGGGCACAGGTGGCAGCATATTCTACGAATATGCTCCTTTCCTAAAGCAGATGCTTCTTTATTCTTCTTTAACGGCTCGTCCGGGCTTTGGACGTAACCCGCAGCATCATCCTTGTCTTTTGGCGTCATGGGCTACTTCATCTGGCTTTGCCCACATCACCTTAGTCGCCACCGACCCGCTGGTCCTCTCCTTTGCTTTACTTTGCACATGTTTCCGCTAATAAAGCCACCTTTTGACCAGTGGGGGATTCCTTCTCTTTGAAGCTAAGATAGTCCGGATAGCATATAGCTAATCCGGCTTACCCATTTACCTGCAAAACAGATAGGCATGGCTGGCATAAATCTTATGTCGGCTGGACCATTGTCAAGGAAATGACCCATGGGCCAGGCCATACCGTGATTCGGCCTGCCTTGAGGTGACCTGGTCAGCACTTTGCTTTGACCCTGCTGTACCCCGGCTAACTCGGCCTTTATACTCCGACGTTGCCCTACCCGGGGGTATCCCCCCAACATTAGTCTGTGAAGCCGGTGCGGTCTTAGCAACTTTTAGTTGTTAAGACCACAGCAGGTTCCCATGTCCGGATCTTTGGCTCCTTTGGCCAAGTTACCTCGTTGCCCGGAGTTTCTTTTCTTGCGACCTTTTTGCTCTTTCCGAGTCATTCCTCATTGGCTAGGTCTCTCGCTTGCTTATCCAGGTTGTTTTTCCTTCTCTTGTACGCTTCTCCATATCCTACGTGGATGGTAATCATCACTTGCCTCATTTTAAGGGCCATGCGCATTTACCGTGTCGGTTACTGTTGCTGCATCGGGCATAACTGTTGTCAACGTCCCATCACTGCAGCGCCTCGTTAACCATAACGCCATGTCTCGTCATGGGATCATTTGCTCCCGTGGCCCCTCTTGTGGCCTTGTTCTGATTGATTGCACGCCACCCGCAAAGGATCCCACGACGTGCGTGTGGCACAATTAAGTAGAGGGTGCGATGCACTCCTAGGGGAAGTTCCCCCATTCGCGCCACGCTCTATTGCTCTCTCTTTCACTGCGACTCCGCCGCCGCCAGTTTTCTTCTCCACGAGCGCTGCTGCGACCGTGCTCCGGCAGTGTTTCACACTTGCGCCACCGTTCCCAGTGCTAATCTCCACCATGGGGCCTTGCGCTTCCCGTTTCCCTTCTTCCGGCTACCATTATTCCGATTACCCTCTCGAAAGCTTCGATCTCACCATGACTGAGGCAGCGGCTTTGATGGTGGCGCAGCAGGAAGAAGGGATGGAGGGCCGCGAGCGCAGATGCTAGGACGGCTCCACCGTCCGCGAGGAGGACCTGGCTTGGCTCCACGCCTCCCGTCGCATCTCCGCCGGCGTCGCCTGCCATCTCCCCGCTGGTGAGATTACTCCCGCCCCCAAATCTGGGGAATACGTGGTTTTCTTGTCGCATTTCCAACGCGGCTTCGGCCTCCCCACCTCTGATTTCTTCTTCAATTTCATCTCCACCTACAAACTGCAACCGCATCATCTTCCTGCAAATTCTATCACCTCTCTGTCCTCCTTTGCTTCCGACATCGAGGGGTACATTGGCCTTGCCAACCAAAGAACTTTGGATCAAGTTCTTTGGTCTGCGGAGGAACGTGGTTCCGGATAAGAAGGCTGTCCCGGAGGACAAGCACCTGACCCAATGCGGTGTTGCCTCCATCTCTCCACATAAACAGTCCGTGTTCCCCCGGGTCACTGGGCTAGAATCTTGTAAGGGCTAGGCCCGGACTTTCTTCCACATCCGGAACACCACCAAGGAGGACCAGATCCGGGTTCTCCCATTCAGGCTCGGCCCTCCAGATGTCTCGCTTTGGGAGAGCATTCCCAAACGCGCCACGGCTCTAGCGAATCAAGTGGCACACCGGATCACGGAGCTGCTTAAGGAGCACCTCCGGGGGAAGGATATTATGATTACATTCATCCGCGGCCGGGTCTCCCCCCTCCAGAAGCGAGCCCACAAGATCTGCTATCTTAGCGGTCCTCTTGACCCTCACCAGACCTCCTCCTTTGAGCTGGATAACTCGGCCCACCGGGTTAAGTCCATATTTAACGTGGAGAAGGAGTTCTCCGAGGCCTAGGAGTGGGGACTTGAGCCCTTCACCCGTACCAACCCCCCTCCAAAGGTAAGTTACCCTTTTCCATTTTCCGAATCTTCAACATATGTCGGTTTCCTTTTGTAACTTGGCCTCTATTCTTTCAGAAATTTCTCCCGCAACCATTGGAGGATGGCGAGGTACCGGCGAGTAAGTGGTTGGAGGACCGTCCTGAGGGAGACGAGTTGGAGACTGATCCGAAGGCCTTCTTGCCTGCCCCAAACATTGTCAAACGCAGCATTGGTAAGGCCTCTTCTCTAAGGGACTAGCCAGACGATGATGATTCGGACATCGAAGTCCTTGAGGTACTTGATCCGGTTCTTATCTCTTATTTGCACCTGCCTTATGTTGAATGTTTAGCTAACCCGGACGCTCAGGTCCATGAGGTTCCTCTACTTGCCACCGGTGGTTCGGCCCAGGCCCCTTCCCAGAAGCGCGCAGCTACCCCGGCTGCAGCTTCGGAGGCGACGCCGCCCAAGAAGAGGCAAAAGAAATCCGGGGTTAAACCCTCGGCCAAGCCTGCCGCTAAGAGCATAGTCCGGAGGGCACCCAAACCTCGGGCTCCTCCTATCGTTGACGAGTAAGTGTTTTTAGCATTGCTACCTCGGATTTTTCCATTGCTTGCCTTTGTCTCTGGTTCTCTCTTTTTGACTTGATGTCCTTCCTTTTTTCCAGAGCTCTTGTGGATATCTCCTAGAGCGTTTCCGGCATAGCCTCCGCACTCCGGAGCAGTCCCTCTCCCCCCGCAACGATGATCATCGTTCGCTTAGCCCTATTCAAGAGGGTTCTGCGGTCATGCCCGACCAGAGCTCACCTCGCCAAGAGGAGGGAAACATCGGCGCAGGGGGTAGTGGGTCGGATCTGGATATGGCGATGTCGGATCTCTCCATCTCTTCAGCCTTTGTGCCTAATGTTGAGGCGCCAGTTTCATCGGCGCCGCCCCCAGTACCAGCAACAACACCAACAATAGCACCAGCAGTAGCAACATCAGCACCAGCACTAGCAACACCAGCAACAAAAACACCAGCACCAGCAACAGCAGCAACAGCAACAACAGCCGCAGCAAGAGCCTCCAAGCCTCCTAAGGGGAAAGCTCCTTCGCCCCCCCCACCGGGTCTGCCCCTTCAATTACTGACTTCTTTCAACATGCTCCTCAACCCTCATCCGGCAAAGCTAGAAAGAACTCCGGGTCAGCTTCTTCCGGGCCAGCTTCCGGGTCAGAGGGAAGCAAGCAGCTGGTTCTGCACACCAGCCCCGATGTGGCTCAATCCGCCAGGCGTGGGGCCCATGGGAAGGGGTTAGTGACGAGTCATTCTTCGAGCGGCGAGAGTTACAGTCACTACTCCTTGAGTACGTGAAAAACTGGAACAATGCCAAATTCGTCGACCCCCAAGACGATCTCCCAGAAAAGTTTGGCCCAGCCGAGTTCAGCGCGTAGATGAACTCCGCTACCAAGGCTATCTCCCTGGCTGGCCGGATGATGGAGGTAATCCTTTTTCTCTGCTGTTGGTGTTTTTCATAACTTATCATTTGTAGATATATCCCCTAGTCCCCGAGCCTCCGAGGGAATAACTTGTTGTTCGGTCAGATGCTCCTCGGTTTTTGTTCATAATGTCATTAACTTGCAATAAATTTTGGGTCAGGTCTAGTTCCCTTAGCCCGGATCATGTAGTCTTCAAATATCCACACACCTAGAGACGGGTTAAGTTCCACTTGGCCCGGATCTTCTAGACTTCGAATATCCACACACCTAGAGCCAGGTTAAGTTCCACTTGGCCCGGATCTTGTAGACTTCGAATATCCACACACCTAGACCGGGTTAAGTTCCACTTGGCCCGGATCTTGTAGACTTCGAATATCCACACACCTAGAGCCGGGTTAAGTTCCACTTGGCCCGGATCTTGTAGACTTCGAATATCCACACACCTAGAGCCGGCTTAAGTTCCACTTGGCTCGGATCTTGTAGACTTCGAATTATTTCAACTTTGCCTCTGAATTTTTGTCCCTTTCCTGTTTCAGATTACCACTAACCGCCGAACCGCTGAGTTCCAGCGCCTGCTGGACTCCTACAAAGACATACGCGGGCGTTATGGTAAACTCCTGGAGGAGTACCAGAAGAGGGGTTAGTTTCCATTCCTTTTCCTTCCCTGTTCATTTGAACTTCTTAGGACTTATGTGAATGTCATGTCCGAATTACGCAACTGAGGTTGAGGCTAAGAATAAAATTATGAGGAAGAACCTTGCGGAGATCAAAGTTAAACTCATCCCCTTTACATAATCATCGTTCCCTCCGTGCTTTATCCGGTGGACACTCATATTTTGGGTCCTCTGGATCATGTTGCAGTTGCTCTTGACAACAGTGTCCCCAAGCCTGAACTGATGACCCACTGCCTCGAACAAGCAGGGAAGTACGAAGCTGAGCTGAAGAAGAAAGACACGGAGATAGCTCGGCTCCAGCAGCAGGACTCGGAGATTACTCGGCTGAATGCCGAAATCCAGAGGCTTAAGAAATCTCATCAGTCCATGTTGGAGAAGGCCGATCAGGAGTTTGGCGAAGAGAAGGAGCGTTTAATCACGCAAATCTCTAAGGACAAGAGCCTACTAGAGGAAGCCGACGTCAAACTTACGTCGGCAACCACCGAGTACAAAAAACTCTGGGTCCACAACGCAAATGTTGATTCCGAGTTTCATCGACTCCTCTTCCAAATTGTGCGTAAGTTCTCCGCTCTTGCTTGATCTGTTACTATTCGGATTTGGTCCATCTGCTCATTGTTTCTCCTCTCATCCTTAGGCAAATTTCCCGAGAGTGATATGTTTGCCGCCTCTGCCGTATGCCAATCCCGTGAGCAGCGTGGAATTTTTGTTGGACCGGATGACGAACCAATCCCTTACACCACAGAAGATCTCCTGGCGAGTCTTACCGCTCGTCTTGAGGTGGTAAAGAATTTTGGCACGGATATTGTCCCAGCTGCAACACGGATGTTTGGATGCCTCTGGCCTAGTGAGACCATTCCCAAGAAAACCTCGCCCTTCATAGCCAAACTAATGGAATGTGACACGCAACTGCACTTGTGGCACGAATCTGCGGCACGGGCTGGAGCCGACATCGCTATGAAGTTTACGCTTTCATGGTATGATGGGATTAACTTGGCATTGCTCAGGCATATGCGCACCGGGTCAAAGTGGTGCGAGGATCCGGAGTGGATCGCGCGCCGCCAGGCCTGTGCGAAC
Organism: Avena eriantha; assembly: GCA_910589775.1. Classification (NCBI taxonomy): domain Eukaryota; kingdom Viridiplantae; phylum Streptophyta; class Magnoliopsida; order Poales; family Poaceae; genus Avena; species Avena eriantha. The sequence goes on from OU342742.1 coordinate 274,725,783, forward strand.
AATCTCATCCAGTACTCCTTCTGCCATGCCTGGAATGAGGGGCCGAGCTTCCTTGATGTTGCTGATGACGAGATTGTCTCTAGAGCTGAAGAGGAAGGGAGCGAGAGCGAGGGCTCTGAGCTAGGCGATGAGGCCGAAGACCCAGAGGACATAGAAGTTGACCCGGAGGACGAAGCCGAAGCTAGCGCTCCTCCCGCACACTCCGGAGTACCTCCCTCCTCAACAGATGATTCTTCTGCTGCTCCTGCCCCTTGAAAAACACTCATCATATTTATCAGATCCCCGGAATGCCGGGCGCAGATGTACTTAAATACCTTGGTTTGTTTGTGCTACAATTTTATGTTTCGAACTAAGTTTTTATTGCCGGATTATCGTGGGCGAAGTCCCGGAGTTTCATTTTCTTGTTCCTCCAATTTTTGACTCGGCTCGCGTCTACCTTGATTCGGTTTTTTGACTTACGAGTCCGAGGTTCAAAAAATTGATTTAACAATACTTGAAACCTTGAGATTAGCTCAAAATGACTCGGCATATTAGTGAAGAAAATAACCTAAGGGTTAGCCGAAAAACCAATGTCGGCCCGCTTAAGTTCTTTCCCTTAGTCGTTTTTCATGTGCTTTGCCATTCCAAACTTGTTCTCTTGCTTGCCATGAAGCCAATTCTTGTAGGACAGCATCAAAGTCGAAGATTTAGGTTTTTGGTGCTAACACATTACTAATCTGACTAAGACATAAGCAACTTAACCCAACCGACACAAAAAATACGAAAACAAAAAACCAGTGCTATAGCAGTCCCTGAGTCTCTGCTCGGGGTGGCAAAGTTTTTATTGATAAGCTCACTGCCGCAATACATACCGACATACGAGTAGTTCGGATACATTCACCTCTTAGGTGTAGAAAGGACGCAACAGTGCTACATTCCATGGTCTTTTGGATTCCTCTCCGGACCTGTCCGCCTTGTTCTTGTGCTGGGGTTGTGCATCAATAAGATAGTAGGAATCATTGTGCAAAGCTTTGCTCACAATGAAGGGCCCTTCCCATGGGGGGGATAACTTATGCATGCCAGCGGTGCACTGTATTAACCTTAGCACCAAATCACCTTCCCGAAAAACTCAGGGGTTTACTTTCCGGCTATGATAGCGTCGGAGATTTTGCTGATATATGGCGGATCTGGATAATGCCAGTTCTCTCGCTTCTTCCAGCAGATCAACATCATTTTTCTGGGCTTTGTGCACTTCGACTTCTGTGTATTGGGTGACCCAAGGCGAATCATGCTCTATGTCGGCTGGTAATATAGCTTCTGCCGCATATACCAGAAAGAACGGCATATAGCCTGTTGATCGATTCGGAGTTGTTCTTAAACTCCATAGTACCGCTGGTAGCTCTTCTATCCAGCACCCTGCTGATCTTTGCAGCGGCTCTATAAGCCGAGGTTTTATCCCGGACAGTACCAGTCTGTTGGATCTCTCCACTTGTCCGTTCGATGCGGGGTGGGCCACTGAAGCGACATCTAACCAGATCTTCTTTTCCTGGCAGAATCTCGCAAATGCTCCTTCAGCGAAATTCGTCCCATTATCAGTTATGATGCTATGGGGATAGCCGTACCTTAAGATTATATCCTTGAGGAATCTTACTGCTGTTGCCCCATCACATTTTCGAATCGGTTTTACTTCAATCCACTTGGTGAACTTGTCAACCATGACCAGAATATGGGTCATCCCTCCTTTGGTTGGCTTAAATGGTCCTACCATGTCTAGGCACCATACAACAAATGGCCACGCAATAGGGATAGTTTTTAGCTTCGACATTGGCAGGTGAGTTTTCATGGCGTATTTTTGACAACCATTGCATTTTCTCACCAAGTCCTCTACTTGCTCCAAAGCATTGGGCCAATAAAACCCATGCCGGAAAGCCTTTGCCACTAAGGCCCTTGAGGAGGCATGGTGGCCACATTCCCCTTGGTGAATATCCCGGAGTATGTCAAGTCCTTCCTCCGGATCAACACACCATTGTAGTACTGCTGTCACACTCCTTTTGTATAATTCGGTGTTGATTATGGTATAGGCCTTTGCCCTTCTCTGAATTTTCCTTGAACTTATTTCATCATCTGGCAGGATTCCCTCTTTCAGGAAATCAAAAATTGGCATGGCCTAAGATGGTATAGGTTGGACGGGAAATGGTTCCTCATCCACTTCCATCGCATCCACCGACATAACTCCCGCCGGATCAAGCTGCACAGTCCCTGGGTTTGCTGAAGCAGTCCCCGAGTTTGCTGAGGTGCTTCCCCATTCTATCTCCATCGGTGCAGCTCCTGATCCGGGGAGTGCCGGGATGTAAATGGAATCTGATTCGGGCGATGGTGTGATTGATGGTTTTCTCAGGTGCTCCAAGGCAACATTTGGCGGGATTGGTTGCCGGGATGAGCCTAGCTTGGATAGTGTATCTGGCGCCTTGTTTTCAATCCGAGGTATGTGATGGAACTCACATTCCTCGAAGAACCCGCTTATTTTTTGAACATGGAACCTATATAGGGCCATGTTAGCATCCATGGCATCCCCAGTTTCCAAACACTTGCCGCACCACCAAATCCGAGTCTCCAAAGCATTGTATCCGACGTATCCCTACTTCCTTTGCCACTTTGAGACCGTGTACCAGTGCTTCGTATTCCAGCACATTATTCGAGGCACTGAAATGGATTTGAAGGACATACTTCAGTTGATCCTTCTTGGGCGAGGTAAGCACTACTCCAGCGCCTAATCCATCTTTCAGTTTTGATCCGTCGAAGTGCATTTGCCAATAATTGGAGTCCGGCAGCGGTGGCTCATATTGCATTTTAGCCCAGTCCACAAAGAAATCCACCACAGCTTGTGACTTGATCGCATCTCTTCTGTCGAACTGTGGCGCGTATGGAGCTAATTCGATAGCCCACTTTGCTATTCTGCCGCTTGCGTCCTTGTTACTCATGATCTCTGAAATAGGCGCCTCACATATCACCTTGATGGGGTGTTCCTCGAAATAGTGCTTGAGCTTCTTGGCCGACATATATACGCCGTACACCATCTTCTGATAATGAGAATAGTTCTGTTTTGATGCTGCACTTAGATAATACATCGGCCTTTGCACCGACTTTCCTTCCTCTTCGCGCTCCACTGTGATCACTGCACTTACGACTCGGTTGGTCGTGGCTACGTAAAGCAACATTGGTTCCTTAGGTAGTGGTGCAGCTAGGATTGGCGCGGTAGATAGCATCTTTTTCAATTCTCGAAATGCAAGATCCTCCTATGATGTCCATGTGAACTTATCTCCCTTTTTCATTAGTTGATAGAGGGGCAATGCCTTCTCTCCCAGCCGACATATGAACCGACTTAACAATGCCAGGCAACCAGTGAGCTTCTAGACATCGTTGAGACACTTTGGCAACTCCATTCTTTCTATGGCCCGGATTTTCGTTGGGTTAGCTTCAATGCCGCGGCTAGATACCAAGAAAACGAGTAACTTTTCGGCTGGGACGCCGAAGGTGCATTTCTCCGGGTTCAGTTTCATTCGGAACCTCCTTAAGTTCGCGAATGTCTGCTGGATATCCTCAAGGAGCGTATTGCTTTCCTTGGTTTTTATCACCACATCATCCACATACACCTGCACTTGCACCAAGACAGTTTTTGTTAAATAGCTTTTGTCAACTGATGTTGAGGTAAGGAGTATATCGTAAGCTATACAATCAGAAGCATAAGCACAGACAACAACAAGCAAGCACTGCACAATTAAATAAGAAAAAGGTTTTCCCCTCTGATTTTTGCATTCTGAACAACTAATTAGGGTTGCTAAAATTGGGATGTTACATAGATTCTTCACATCTTCAGATTTAATACCCTTCTCCTTGAGACATTTCTTAGCTTCCTTCATCACTTCATCATTTAGTTCAATAACTCCCCTCTTCTTTGGTGTTGGTGTTGGCTCAGGCATAGTGGACTCAGGTGTAGTTGACTCAGGTGTAGATGACTCAGGTGAAGTCTAGTCATCATAATTCTTGCTTATTTTAGCCATTAATTCCTTAGCTTCTTTGAGAGTTCTCTTCCTGAAAACACAGTCAGCACAACTATCCAGGTATGTCCTAGATTCATCAGTTAGGTAATGGACATCTAGGCTGTGCGTGAATTAGAGTACAAAACCTTGCCCATGATTCAGGCAATATCTCCTTTTCTCCCTGTTTAAAATCAAAAAGTTTCTGCAAAATGGCATGCCGAGCACTAGGAGGGAAATATTTCTAAAAGAAAGTACTAATCAAGCAATCAGGGCTATCAATAGATCCAGGAGGTAAATTATTAAACCAAGCTTTAGCTTCTCCTTTCAGTGAAAAAGGGAAAAAATTAGCAACAAAGTAGGTGTGCATCTTAATATCATCAGAAAATAGGACACTCATGGTAGAAAGCTCAGTCATATGTGCTACTGCACTTTCACTCTTAGTCCCACAAAAAGGTTCTTTGTCAACAATGGTTATGTAAGATAAATCTAGAGAGAAATCATAATCCTTATCTTTAATGTTTATGGGAGATGTAGCAAACTTATCATTAGGAGATAATTTGGGTTTTATAGTATGTCTCTCAAGAAGACTCTTAATAGCACTTCTACCATGAGTGTTTTGGCATTCTTTAATAAATTCATCAGTCATTTCTATATAACCGTCTTCAATATCATAGCTTTCTCTAAACTCAGGTGAACTGATAGGTGTAGTAGTTTCTTCATTAGGAGTTTCAGTATTTCCAGCTATACATATAGCAATCATAACATCTAGGGAAGGACCTAATGAACCACTCTTATCAAGCACAGTAGAAGCAGCATCATAAGTATCAGAAGTTTCAGATTCTGCAGAAGTAGTAGTATGTGTAGCATGTGTATGTGGTGGTGGTGTAAGGAGCTTACTCATCACAGATGGTGAATCAAGAGCAACAGAGGTGTTCAGAACTGTACCTCTCCTGGTAGTGGATGGTAATATAGGAACCTTTCCATCACGAGTTTTCCCCATGATGAATGTATAGCAGCGAACAATAATGATTCCAAGTGAACTTGATAAATAGAGCTATGCTCCCCAGCAACAGTGCTAGAAAATAGTCTTGATGACCCACAAGTATAGGGGATCACAACAGTGTCCGAGGGAAGGAAAACCCAATTTATTGATTCGACACAAGGGGAGCCAAAGAATATTTATAAGTCTTAACAACTGAGTTGTCCATTCATCTGCACCTAGAAACAATCTTGCTCGCAGTAGTTTATCAGTAGCAACAGTTTTGTAGTAGCAATAACAAAGTGATAGCAGTAGTAAAAGTAAAGACAGTAGTAACAATTGCAGTAAACAGTAGGATTAAAGCGTTATAGGCATAGGAATGGATGGATGGGTGTTGCATGGATACAATTCATGTAACAATCAAGACATAGGGCATTTGCAGATAAATAAGATAAAGCATCCAAGTACTAAATAATCATAGGCATGTGTTCCATATATAGTCATACGTGCTCGCAATGAGAACTTGCACAACATCTTTTGTCCTGCTAGCACGTTGTAGTGGGGCCTCTAGGGAATCTACTGGCAATTAAGGTGCTCCTTTTAATAGAGCACTAGAGAAAAGCATTAAAACTCCATTAACACATGTGATCCTCACATCATAACCATCCCCTCCGGTTATCCCGATTTGTGTCACTTCGGGGCCTTTGGTTCCGAAGAATAATATGTGTATACAACTTGCAGGTAAGATCATAAACAATAATATCATCATGAATCAATAACATGTTCAAATTTGAAATCATGGCACTCAGGCCCTAGTGACAAGCATTAAGCATAACAAGTTGCAACAATGTCAAAAAGCACTTACAATAGATACTAGGCACCATGCCCTAACAATCTTATGCAATTACTTGAACGATCTCATCCAATCCCTACAATCCCCATAGCCTACTACAGGGGATTACTCACTCATGGATGGGGGAATCATGGATGGTTGATGGAGAAGCGATGGTGATGATGATGGCGATGATCTCCTCCAATTCCTCGTCCCAGCTGGGTGCCAGGACGGAGTTTCTGGTTCCGAATCCTGGCTTCTGGTGGTGGCAACACAGTGGAACTCTATTTGAAAAAATGTCCAACCCCCGTCTATTTTAGGTCAGAGGGCTTATATAGGGGAAAGGAGAGGTCGAGGCGAAGTCTGAGGCGGCCACACCACCCCTGGGGCGGCCTGGCCTGGCCCACGCGGCCAGGTGGTGTGCGGCCCTCGTGGCCCTTCTTCGTCTCATCTTCTGGCTCCGTGAGTCTTCTGGTAAAATAGGAGTTTTGTGATATTTTCCGGGATTTTTCCTGAAAGTTGATTTTCTGCTCAAAAACAAGACACCAAAGCAATTCTGCTGAAAACAGCGTTAGTCCACATTAGTTGTATCCAAATCACAAAATAAAAGAAACAATAGCAAAAATGTTCGGGAAAGTAGATACGTTTTGGATGTATCACAGAGCTCCGAAACCCTTGCCCCGGCCGCCACGTAGCGCCACCGTCTTCGGCCTCCCTAGGTCTATCTGAGAGCATCACCAGAGCCACCTCGTCCAACTCATTCGTTTGCCCCTATCAGAGTAAGTTGGCGCGGTCCGAATCATCCCAATCGGAACCTCCTTCTCCATCACCGGCCATCGCCACCGTCATCGATTCTGACCTTGCATGACCTCGTCGACCGCCCCATCATGTTCATAGTGAGCTATTGGTTCTCCGGAACCTACCCTCGGTCTTCCTCTTGCTCTGTAGCCTGTTCACGCCGTGCTCTGCCGCTAGCCATCACAGTAGTCCGCTGTAGATGCCCCTCCAGTGAACACAAAGCAGCGACACCACCAGCTTTGCATTTGCCTCGCCATGCTGGTTCGACTGGGCCAAGTTGTGCAGCCTCGCGAGCCCTCCTCTTACGTTGCCTGATGCGTCAGCCGGCAAGCTGATGTGCACCGACGTGGCGCTTGCATCAGCAACGCGCAAGATTTGCCACGCTGGCATCTCATGTGGTCCAGGCCCCACCAATCAGCCATTGCGTCTAGTCTCTGTCGGTGTGTATAAAGGTTTAAAGGCATACGATGACGTCAGCCTGATGCAGTATTTGGTTTAATATTTCCAAAAATTGATTAAACATTGTACAATCAATAACTTTTAATTTATAAGTCAGAAGAATAAGTATAATATATCAAAATTTTCAGAAAAATGAGATCTATCTCTTAGCATCAAAATCATACATTGTTAAACAACTTTAATTTAAAAAATTATTATAAGAACAAAATGAACCCCCGTAGGTGATTCTGTGGTTTCCCTGTTTTAGGGTTTAGACCTCTTGGACCTTGTTTAAAATGGTCAAGCATGTCATAGGGTTTCATCTCAATGGTATTTAACTTTTCATATCATCATCCCTTCCTGAACATTTCACCGATTGCATGTTATGATTGTTTCCCTTTCTTTCTGGTGTTTGGTTCTTCTTGGTACAATATGATATCGAGATTGAGATCGAAGACCGAGATCAACACCATCAAAGATCGACGAACAATACTTAACCAACTATAATCAAGTCAAGCACAAGGCTTCCAACGATCTGCTTTTTGTTTATCAACTGGCAAATACAAGAAAATCTCCACCACTATACAATCCTATGACTTTGAAAGCATTTCAATTCTTGCCATTATGCATACGATTCTACTATGGTCTTTTATCGATAGATAGAGTAACCTATCTGTTGCATTAATGCCTTTGAGCTTATATTACCTATTCCACTGCTCCTAGCATAACTATATTTGGCTTGTGTGCACCGCTAGAGCTTACATATGTGTCTTGCTTAGTCATGCTTAGCTGTTAATGCCGGTTCATCTAAATGATGTATCCGATGTAATGAATCTAGTACGATAGGAGTACGAGATGTACTGAGAAGGTGAGATCAGTGGAGAGGTTAAACATGCCATGGTGGGATGTGGTTTTTGTAGTCCCACGCTCACCACCCCTAGGACCTAGGAGTTCTTTCCCTTGGAATCAATACAAGCGTACAACCACACGGGGCTTGGGAACCCCTCGACTAACTAAATTTCCTAGTAGATTCCATGAGTCACATAGTTTGGGCTTCCTATTTGGCATACGCATTGATTTTTTTGAAAGATGAGGAGAAGGAGGTGCAGAATAACAGGTAGGGAAGCATGGACCGGGTTGCTTGGGGTTGATAGCTCCCCTAGTAAACCAACCTCGGCTCACATCTCTAGGGACCAGCTTCGGGATTTGACCTGTTACGGTGGAACCATCGTTAGGGTGTGACTCATGGTCTCGGCGAAATCAAGGTAGAGGTCATGGTCAACCACCCTCTATTAGCACACCAAGGAGTGTGTCAAGTGGCACTAAGAGTTGGTTGGTAGATGTGGGTAAGTTGTACACCCTTGAAGGGTTAATTTTTTTCAAAAAGCCATGTACGCGGTTATGGATGACTTTGGAATGGGCGTGATATCATAGAGAACATTAACCTAATCGTAAAACTTATATAGCAGAGTAAGTGTTCCCCTGAAGACAAGTTTGGTATGTATCGACACCGACGAGTAGCTTGAGGTTCCCGGCCGGAAGCCTAGAATCTATGGGTTGGGACGTCACCATTATGCTCCAGGCCTCTTAGGCCATCTGTTAAGTTTTCTATACTTAATAGCATAATTTTCCTTCCATCGTTTGATGTTTTGTGGTTAGTGACCTCTGATTGTAATATTTTGCTTCTCTACTCAGTTATGAGCTTGTTGTAATAATTTTTGTGTCGCATGGTCACTTTGTGTTACCGATTTTCCCATTGGATATCCTTGAGCTCTAGGTTAAGCTTATGTCAGGCTAAGTTCTAGGATTTGTTTAACCCTGATCCCGGAGGTGTCATAGCAATGCCACGCGGATGGACTACATCCGGCTGCTGGCCTTCCAGAACGTCATCTCCCCCGGGATAGGTGGGAGGTTAAGGGTCGGGGGAGAAGGCGGATATCGAGAAGTTGGCACTACGGGTGAAGATGCTAGTCTAGGAGCGTCGTCTCACTGCACGGTACATCTTGCTGTCTTGGATGCCGCATCGGGTGCTCCCCATCCAAAAGAGATCACACAATATGTGCTTTATTTCTAGGCCGATGGATCCCACCCGGATCTCCCGGCTGGACACGCCGTATGAGGCCCTCCGGGATTGGCTTGTGATTATCTCAAAGGAGGATCTTGAGGACCCTTGGTCTTACTCCGACTGACCGTTTTACTAGGCCAACTGTCCTCCCGAGTAAGCTTGCTTTACTCCATGATGGATTTCTTTCTCATGTTTGTTGGCTTTGATGTTGCTTGATCTATCTAGATAGATTTTCACTCGTGCAGCTTGCTGAGGATAGGATGGACCCAGATGCGCCCACGATGTTCGAGCCAGATCACCAGCCACTTAAGTATCCTCCCACGGAGCCAGAGTTGTTCCCCACTCGGGATGATGGCCACATGATAGACCCACACGGTAAGGTTCATGATTATGAGGATCGGCAGAGCCGGTTGATGGTGAACAACCGGGCCTTGATCGGGGTGAAGCTGATGCAGCTCGGTATGGTGATGATGGCCCTCGCTCACCTAGGGTTGTGCCTAAGCCAAAGCGGTAGCGATTAGTGGTGAACACTGCTCAGGTGGAGGCGGGCGCGAAGAAACAACACCGACAGAGGAAGAGGGAGGACATGCCCGTGGTTCCTAGGTGAGTTTTCTTTCACAGAGCTTGTCTTGTTGTTGTTTGTGGCTGTTGCTAACCTTATCTTTCCCTGCAGCAAACCACTTTCACTGGATGACATAGGTCCAAGGGCTTATGCCACCGGCTAGCCGACTCCGGCCCTTCAAGGCTCTACTGCCATTCTGGTTTCCTGTCTGTCCTCATTAGCTACAAGATGTGCAACCACTTCTTTGCACGAGCTGGTGGGAAATGTCAATCCGGCTAGGAGCCCTGCCTGACCGGATGCGGCCGCTTTGGCCGCAGCTCAGAGCGAGGAGGGGGTGATCAGAGACTCAACTACAATGCTTGTCGAGGCGGCTGACAGTGGGATCATTCCACTGGCTGGGCTTGATGCTGGGGTTGTAGGAGCGCCCTTTGTTGCTAAGCCAAAGTCGGATGTCATGATCACCGGGTACAATCCTGTTGTGTCGAAGCTGCCCCAGGAGGCGTCTAGCTCAGGACTCGTCGCGCTTGCCAAGATATCAAGCAATGTGCCCCTTTCCCTTGACCAGGCAAGGAGCTTGATAGAGATTCTTGAGTTGGGGCTCAGCGAGGCCCGACGGATGTGTTCTTTGTTAGGAATGATGCCCTAGAGTCTCACATTCCGCCTTATATTTGTAACCTAGTATCCGACTAAGAGCTAGTTGTATGTGTCACTTCAATTGTTGTAGGTGTGGAACCACATACTTGTATCTAGATCTAGCCAAATTTTCCTTAGTCATTTGAGGCTGGGTGGGAAACCCACTGCCGAGACTAATTTTTAAGGCGGAAGATGACAATGTTTCACATGTCATGAGCATGGAGATGTTACCCGCCTTGCATTGGCTAGTCAGAAGAGGTATGATAGTTGGACCGATCCAAAGGTTAGTAGGACGTGAGCACACCGTCATACGCTCCGACTAACACAATGGAATCCTTAGACCTGAGGGGATCGCACAATCAGAGTTGTGGAAAAGCCGGCTTTGACCCGATCTAGCGCTCACCGTAACTGGGGGTCATAAGGGTTGTCTTGGGCCGACTTCGAAGCAAGCTGCGTGACATGGATCAGCCAAGATGGAATTTCCCCCTCCATCTTGGAGAGATATTCCCCAGGCCCTCTCGTGTGATATGATTCAAAAGAATGGCCATGCGCTACTCGATCAAGTGTTGATCGAAATAGTCTGACTTAGTGAAGCCAGAGGGAATCAGTTATCACTGCAACGAGAAGAGAGTAAGCCAGCACTAGGATGAAGGAATCTACCCTGTGATTTATCACCAATATCGTGAGGCAAAGGGACTCAGATAGATCATCAAATTTAGGGCACTTGCGTAAACCAGGAGTCGGCAAGTCTTGCTAGAGGCTGCTACTAATTATCAGCTCTAGTCGGAAAGTCACTGAGCTACTACTTTGACTAAAAAATTACTGAGTTGTTTCTGGCTTACCGTAAGCCTGTGGGATCGCACAGTTAAGAGAGCGAGACTAGGCGGATGTTGATCCGACTATCACAAGCCGCCATGTCGGACTTGTTTGGACAGGGACACATGTTAATGGGTTTGACCCACTTTGACTAGGGTTAGGGACTAGGACCGAGGGACAAAAGTGTTGTGTGCCCTCACCTACTCGCCTATATAAAGGAAGGTGGCTAGCGGTGGACATATCAATCGAATCCAGTCCAGTGCTGCTTCATAGGGTTTCGCTAGACTTGGCAATTCGACCTTCCTATCTCGTGGAGGCAAGATAGAGACTAGCATATCACTTTCTTCTGTTCCACCTTGTACGTGTGTAAGACAGCTGAGGCACCACATCTATACTGCTCGTCGGTGGCGTTAGACGGCAAATTCGACTACGGAAGGAGGAAGAGCAAGCCGATGACGAGGTGGTCCTAGGATCGAGAAGTTCACCAAAGCCGGACGAGATGAGGGGAACGTACGACACCACTATGATGCGTGATGACTTCAAGTGCATAAATCAATTGTAGCTAGTTTCAAAATAAGAGTATTGATCCCACAGAGAGCTATTGGTAAAGGTCTTTATGCCCCTCGTTACTATTCACTAGAGAGTACTTGTAAGTTATCTCTAATTCCATGTAATGGTGTATAAAGAGTGTGTTTGAATAAGTGCTAAAGTAAACAAGAACAAAGTAAATTGCTGAAGTGAACGAGAAGATGCGAGTGTGGATGTGGTGGTGACAATATGGTTAAGGAGTTCTCAGGGAGTGTAGGATATGCCACTAGCATGGGGCAATTACTCATAATTAGTATAACCTATTTCTTATGTCATGACATGTGTGGAGAGAGTTCCATAATAAGATATTCATTGCAAGGCTTCTAGGAAGTCACTTTGTTGAGCCAAGGAATGAGGTCATCTCTAAATAAATACCGCGATCATGTGGCTCGTCTGTGATAACTTCTTCGGATTTGCGTGAACTAGCGGACCGATCACTAAGTGGTTAGTACCTCCAGCATGAGCGAACCTTTGCAAAACAGGTTAGGAATGGGCGCCACTATCCCAGCCCGGATCCAGCCAGATTATATTGATCATGTCCCCTTCCCAACAGTTGTACCTTGTCTTGGGGCTATTCTGCCCTTTCCCGGTAGTCAACCACCAACGAACGTAGGCTAGGACCTGCATGTAATGTTACAGCCTTGCCAATACTTCCTTTTACCCCCTATTCCTTCATTTTAGGTTTTCATGGCCGATTCAATAACATAGTTCGCACACCTCTTTTCAATTCTCTAGAGATAGTTGTCATTTATCTCTTTTGCCTCCTATTTGGTTGGAAGTTTCCTGCTCCAGTTGGGAAAGCAAGGGCCCTAGTTTCGTTATTGAGTCTCGTTATGGTCGAATATGAATGAATCCTGGAATGGAATAAAAACCTGAGTCAAATGCTTCGTCAATAACATGCTCCACCTGAACACTTGATTTCTGCTCACTCTCAACATCTCCATTCTTCAGATGCGTAGGCAAGCTAGAGCTATTAGTACCTACGAATCGGTGAATCCATAATAGGTGCTCAATCATGCAATTCAAAGAAATGGTTTACTTTTCAAGTCAAATAAGAAGAATTTATCACACATGGTTTCCGAGCTAGTGCGGGTTGGATTGCTCGTGTGTCCACGGGACAAATCCCATTTGAAATGGATGGTGTGAGTTTGTCAAATGCTCGACAAGCCGCTAGATTAGCGGCGCATAAACCATGTTCGTCAACCAAGTTTGTTCAGTGGTCGTAACGTAATTGGTTAGTGGGAAAAAACCGGGCCGGGACTCAAAAGAATTTGGCGAAGTGTTTGTTCCTGAACGAGGGAAGTGGAAAGACAAAGAGGGATAGGGACGTTCTTCCCGTTGGTAAATCTGATTCTTGCAAATCAACATCAGACTTAGAAGCTTCATGGGGTCTGGTCTCGCCATTTGGCAATTTAAGCCAAACAAAATACAGTACAGAGGTTATAACCAATACACAAGCAGGCGTGAACCTGTCAGAAATTAGAATGGAGAAGTAGACACAGAAGAGGAGGTGTTGGGACAGTATCGATAGCCGCCTTTTCACTTATTGCTAGGAGTGATTGTGAGAGAATACATAACATAGGTGAAAGCCCCGAATAAATCAATGAATGAAGCTCATGCCACGAATTCTTGAATCTAAGAGCGGGTGGTTCAGTTGGGCACTCTCGAAACCTCTGTTATGACTTATTTTGTTCACCTTTTGGTTGGTTTTAGACTGGTCTCCTAGAGAAGTAGGCGAGGGTAGAAAGCATTTTGATTACTCCAGTTGAAGGAGGCTGTGGTCCAATTTGTCTGAGAGCACTCACCCATACAGACCATCGTAATTAAGGGTGTCCCTGTGGATATCGTAATTATCTTAGTGAATCTCTCTTTATTCCTACTTTGACCATGTAGGTTATAAGCCAGTGCATCTAGTCACAAATAACTCTGGGCATACTTCCAAACACGTCCAAAGGATTTCACCCTTTTCTTTAGATCTGAAGGAAAATGATATGTGTCCGACTACACATACCATCTAAAGAGAGAGATCAAACACACATAATCGATCAATAGATCATGGACAAAAGTAATAGATTATCTTTATTTCATCTCAGATAATGCTAGGGTTTCTCCATATCCCCAAGAACAAAGAAACTACTGAGTTATATAGGCAATCAACATCATGGCAATAATATGGATGGGATATGAGAGTACAATTGAGTACAAGTGAAGATCAACACTAGGGTTTGGATTACAACCAAGTAGACGAAGGGGATCAGTGTTGGAGACGTTGATGATGATGATGGTGATCTAGATCGGTGTTAAGGCCTTCAAGATCCAAGTCCTTTTGTCTTCTTGAGAAATGGTGATGGTGGAGATCTTGTGGAGGCGGTGGCTATGGAGTTTGGAAGGCGGAAGGGCTCCATTGTGGACGTATATGGAGAGGGATCCTTCTCCTTGGCTCCTTGCCTCTTTATATAGGCCTAGGAGAGCCTCCAATAGCCCCCAATACGTTCCTTATGACCTAAGAAAGGTCTAGGATCAAACATGGAAGGATTTTGTAAAGAAACGCATCGAGAATAGTTTTTTCCGTGCTTCCAGACCCGTGGTATGGGCGGACGGTACGACCGTACCCGCCCGTACCAGTGGTCGTTAAACCTTTAGTATGCTTTTATATTTCGGCCGCTATTTCTTCATACAAACTTCGATTTGTTCTTTGGCTCGTTGGAATCGTATGGACGAGGGATACAACACCACGGCCTTGAATCTTCATTTGGATTTTATGAAAAAAATCCACTTTTCCACCTCTCAAATGGCTAAGTCTGGTGCCTGTAGCTCCTCCATATTGCATCTTCTTAGTTTCTTTTGCCTTGATTTACCCATAATCCAGCACAACACTTACACACAAGTAAAAGACAAGAAAAAGTAATAAAATCCTAATAAAACTACTAGTTGTGCAAAGTCCATGTGAAAATGAATGAGAACTAGTAATCATACATAATAGACATAGTTGTAGCTAGACATAGCATGTAATGAGTGACAATATGAATAATTTATATACTTAAATATGCTTTAATTTTGGACTCATCAACTTCCCCAAGCTAGACTCTTGCTTGTCCCCGAGAAAGATGGTGGCTTATGGACAAGTTTGTCATGTTCATGAGGCACGAGTCAATACCATAAATGAGGCTAAAATTGAAACAAAAGTACAATATATGTAGCATCCCAATTGCCTAACATTGGAATGCTACATAATAAATAAAGATCAATGCTACTAAATACTTGTTATTATTGCATCATCATTATATCATGCTCATGTCATCATGCCACATTGCATTTGAGCATCATATTAAAATTGTTGCATTGTTGTTGTGTTGCATTGCATTTCGTGTCATGTACCATCTTGTTGTTGCATCTTGTTTGTGCTATCATCATATGGTTGTTTTCCTATATCTCTATCCCCTTTTTGTTTGCCAACTTGGGTTTCTTCTTGTTAAATGAAGGGGCCACTAGTTTTAAAATTCCACCTCATATTTTGTTTCACATATATTATTTTATTCTTGTAAAATGCCCAAATGGTTTGTGGGCATCTCCTTTCTAATCATCTATTCCTTCCTTGACTCTATTTACTTGGATACAAAATCCTCTATTTAAATCCCAGGAAAATTTCAAACAGTTCAAAAGTTTTTGGTTTGAGAAACAAATCGGTAAGCTAAAAAGAAATGCTAAGAGAGGGAGAGAGAGCTTACCTGGCCATTTTCCTACAGCAGCCCAGCTGCCACGGCAGTAGCCCAGCAGCACCCCACAGCAACCGCAGCTTCCTCTTCGCACGATAGGTTGCCCTAGTCCTTCTTCTTCCTGGACCATACCCCTACAACGGAATGCCTCTGTTCATGTTCTTCTTATTCTGTTGGCCTCTCTCTACAGCAGAAAACAGAGGCAGGTGGTCGTCTCCCACTGTCAGCCTCGTCACCAACCGAACCATGTCCCCTTCTTATCCTCGTCTCCTAGATCCCCTACTCTGGAACCCTAGCTTCCTCCCCTCCCATGCCGCCATTCTCTCCCTCCCTGTACCTCTGCTCCCATCTATCTTCCTCCTGCCCAAGAGCAGTAGAGAGGAGAGCGTCACAGTGCCGTCTCCATGATCATATTCTAGAGCCGATGAGTGCGGGAGGCCGGTCTACATAGTCAACCGCGTCAAGCTGCAGGGCGGGAGGAGCTGGTCGCACCTGTACGTCGTCCCCTTCATCGTCTCAAACGAACCCGAGAGCGTTGTCGTCTTTGCCCTCACCTTGCAGCTATCTCCAACCACCCCCAAGCTAGCCGAGGCCACCTGTGGCCTCGTGGTAAGCCCCCTCTCCATTCCACTCCTTCCAACATCCTCCTCGCTGCCTAGTAGCTCACCACCGTCGCCAGAAATTCCTCACTGCCGCACGCGAATGTGAACAGCAGCAACATCAGTAGTGATAGTTCATCAGTCTAACCTAGTTTATTCGCCTCTGAACCCGGTCGGTTTTCGGAGAATCTAGACCTCCTTCGACAAGATCTCCAACATGAAAGATGTTCTCGGTACATCCTTCTTCCTTTAGGAGAAAACCACACATCAATATTAGCCCTAAATCACACGCAATCCTCTCCTGAAGTTCGTTGTTCGTCACAGCAAATCTGCTGTTTTAGTTCATCAGTTAAATCGACTGAATCCCCTCTAATCTTAGCAAGATTCTGAGCATTGCAGTCCGCATTTGTCGAAACTCGGAACACGAAAGTAGTAGCCCTAGGTACCCTCTTCATCTTTGTTGTTTGTGGCTTTGCGAAATTCCCAGTAGTTTGTTCGACATCGTCTCCCGAAGACGGGGTCAACTAGCTGATCGTCGTGAATAGTTTTTCAGTCTCGTCTGTTATAGCAGCAACCTCCGGAACCTTTAACTCATAGGCCCCTATACTTGTTAAAATCCTCAACCCGGGGCCCTCTCTTTGCCACGTGCCACCCACCCGCTGGACAGCGTGCGTGTGGACCCGCAAGAGCTCCTGTCCCCACCTGTCTATGAGAATGGGTAGGTTTCCCCGAGTAAGAAAAGTCCCAGCATGATTTTTCTAATTATATCTTAGCGCAATTTTCCGTCCGCTTTTTTTGGACAAGTTTGCCCCTGATATTTCGGAGGTATTACAATCCTTGCCACCGCCAAGTAAATATACGGTCCTGTAAAACTGTCTCGACCTGATCTTGCACGGTCAAAGAGGAGGCGGGCCTGGTGTCGCGGAGGAGGTCGAACGGGCGGTGGCTCACGTACCGGAGGAGGGAGGCGGTGCTTCGCTGGGGAATGTGAGCGACGGTAGGAACTTGTGCACTCGAGCGGCATGGACTTCCTGCCGGTAGCACACTGACTCCAGCCCCACCTCTTTTCCTCCCCTTTCCCCCTTCTTCCTCGAAGTTGTCCACCTCGCAGGCGCGAAGGACCATCTCGCGACCAAGTGCTACTCAGATGGCTGACGAAGAGGAGCAAGGCGACGGATCTGCAGCCACCCACCCTGGAGCACCGACGTACGATGGAGTAGGCGCCGTCGGGCCATGCTTCTCGTCCGTTTCCTACACGTACCAGCTGCGACGCCAAAGCTTTGCCCAAAGCGGCCACGCAGATCCGTCCTCCTCCTTAACCACCGGCGCCAATCCCATCTCGCCTGTGAAGCCCCATCCCATCTCCGAGGAACAAATTAGCCAGAGTTGGGGATGCACAAGGAAGACCACGCCGGGCCATGGAATTAGAGGGCAATGGTCCTTCAAGCCGGAGAAATTGGTGGTCACAGATCTGACGAATTGAGTGGCGTTCAGCTCTGTGTGTGTCATGGAGGATATGAGGCCCGACTGCACGCACACGGCGTCGGTACCAACTCGACGAGTTAGATCCCCCGCGATAGTGTTGTACGCCACGAGTGCTCCTCCCCACCTCACCCACCCCAATGTGTTCTTGCTGCTCGTAGTGCCAGTGTTGTGCCATTACAGTTAGAACATGTGGATCTATTTTAGATGAGCTCCATGTCTCTGCTCTTTGTTTGATACACAACGTTAGCGAGAGTTTCTGCAACTTTTCTTAGGTCATTGATGGCTCTTCTTGGTCAATTTTTCATCTGTAGTTTACTACTACTTCTAAGTTATTTTGTGCTAATTAATTATGTTGCCAGTGCCAATTACGATTAGCACAGTAGCCATAACGAAAATCTGGAGATTGTTTTTAACTACTGCTATCAAACCTCTCTTCGCTTAGTTAGTCTGATCTCTGCATTATTCTTCCATATAGAAGGCTAGGATACTGCTAGACTCTGAGCATTATGCTATTAGCTGAACCTTATAGATTTTTGTGCATAGAAATGGTTACTTAAAATCAAATTTAATCAAAACTACACAACTTGGTGTTGCATAAGGGAATATTATATGAAATCTAAGATCTCTTGAATACGTTGAGTGGCTTAGTTCTTTTCAGAGTGGAGTTCACGAAAGCAATAACACAAATTTCCGTTCATTTTTTGGGATGATTTTCCTCCTTAACTTCGGGGTTTTTACATGCGCTACCACCGCCTAACTAAAACCGGACAGTTCGGTTCATCGTGTGTTCATCCGTCTCCCGGAAACTGCCGACACGCCTCCCATCCTCATCCTCCTCTCCCCGCCGCTACCCAGGGGAAGCCGTACGTGATATCCCTTCCTTGGTCTACCGACGTCGGAGAGGTTAAGGCGTGCTTCTCCCCTTCCTTGTTCCGCTGCCACTGAGGGAAAACATAGCCTCTCCGCAGCTCCATCGATTGGTTGAGGAAGTACGTTGGGGTCCTCAAGGTCTGGGGCTGGAGCCATGGACCGTCGTTCGGGCACTGGCTATCGGAAGCTCGTTCGGGCATTGGTTGTCGCTGAATGATACGGGATCCGCAACTCCCCCCCCCTCCCGGCCCCGTTCCTGAGAACCACGAAGTTTCGCAACGTAGTACATTCTCAACCCACATCGCCATGGTCTGAGAGTACTGTGGCACCGTCCACGATGGCGAGAGAACTCCTAGAATTGGTCAGCGGTGCTTCAGCGGCTGTGTCGGGCATCATACCCCCATGGCTCATGGTGATGTTCATGATCTCAGCCTCCATCTGCATCGTTTCACTCATGGTGTTCCTCAGCGGCCGCAGCTCGCACAACGACGACGTCACCCCGAAGAAGAAGCCCGCTGCAACCAAGGCCACAAAGGCGAGCATGCCGGCGAGTTCAGCGTAGCAGAGGGCGATGTTGAGAGAGAAGCATGTGGGAGGACGAGGGAAGGGAGTCAGGGACGGAGATCGATGGTAGGAGCTCGGGTTGGGGAAGGAGATGGTGGCATCGGGGAAACGAAGGAAAGAGAGAGTTTGAGGGAACAAACCCAATTGGAAAACAAGAGCCAACGGCGGGGGCTAAGTGCAAAAGGAGAAGGGAATAACCATGGTGGGCTCTAGGGTTTGCACCACATAATATAATTTTTGTGACACATAATTCATTGTAACCCAATTTTGTGGTCAAACTTTTTTAACTCTGTGTTAGCCTAATAAACCGGAACCGAGGGATTAAATTTTCTTTCTTTTAGCTGCAGGATCATATCTTCAGACCTTGAAGCATCACCAAAACGACAGCGTCACGAAGCCCAGTCTGTCACCAAGTTCCGGGAGAGATTTCCCTGGCGACCTGACCTCTCCTGCTCTGCTAGACCAGCGGTCGCAGGGGTGCCATCTGGAGCTGCAACGACAACGGGCGTCCTTCGCCAAGCAGCGCTCGACATCGCCTACTGAGATATTGAAACCGTCTGATTCGAGGCACTGTCTTGCTTTCCCCTTTTGGACAGTTCGAGGTGTAGATAGTAGTGTTGGTTAATTTTAGTTTGTTCATTTCTTTCTCTTGCGCTTGCTAGATGCATTCTCGTGTCTGAGTGAGTAATCTAGAACTGACGGATTCTCTCCTCCTTATGCATGGTTACAACGCTAGCTAGATGCATTCACGTGCATGTGTGCTGCTGGTCGAGGGAGGAGAGTTTGAGAGTGAAACCGCGCGATTCATCTGCATTCACGTGCATGTGTGCTGCTGGTCGAGGGAGGAGAGTTTGAGAGTGAAACTGCACGATTCATCTGCTTGGTTGTATTCTGGCTGATGGCAGAGTTTCCGTGATTTATCTGCTTGGTTGTATTCTGGCTGATGGTAGAGAGTTTTGGTGATTTATCTGCTTGGTTGTGTCTGCTGCACGAGAGAGATTGAGAGAATTTTCCGACTGTGTGCTGTTAGCAGTGTGGTTTAGAGGAGATTAGAGCTTTATTTTTTGGCTAATTGAACCTAGATTTTCAAACTATATTTGGATAAAACCTACTCTAGAGTTGTTTCCAACTGTGTCCTATGTGCTGTTGAGGGTCAGTATGGTTTAGAGGAGATTGGAACTTTATATTTTGGATAATTGAACCGAGATTTTTAGACTGGCTTTTCGATTTCATTTGAAATTGATAAAATTCGATTAAAATTCAATGTAGGTTGGTTTCAATTTTTTCCACATGTTGCAAGAGACCACCTCTTAAAAAACAACCCATAGCAACCCACGGACAATTTGCTAGTCTACTAAAATTTTCGTTACCGTAAGTTGGTTGCATATAATTTTCCGCCCGAAATTTTTGGGACGGTTTTGCCCCTGTAAGTTAGGAGGTATTACACCAATTGTCACCGTCTAAAAAACGTTTCGCTGTTCTCTCCTCTCTCTCCATCTGTCTCGCCGCTCTCCACCTTCGGCGCGCCACCGTCCAATGCGATCGCCTTGGCATCCGCACCCAAGAACTCGCACCCGAGGCACCCGTCCATCCCGCACACCACGCAGACCTCCTCGCGCGCCGCCACCGCCGCCGGGAAGATTTCCGGTGTCGGTGTAGTGTAGCCGGAGATGACGTGCAGCAGCGCGGCAACCATGGCGCTGTGCTCCTGCTCGGGGGAGATCACTCTGCCAGCGAATGGTGGCGGCGGCGCTGGCTCGGCGATGGATCCTCAAAGTGGCCGTCGAAACTGATCATGTACTCCTGGTTCGCCCCCATTGTCTCGGAGATGCTGAAGGTCATGTGTCTGTTCTTGCTTCCTTTGCTGCTAGCTGTGTGTTGTGTGTCTGTCAGGTGTTGCTTGAAGTGAGCGGGAACATGTGAGTCGGGGAAGAGTTTATATACGAGGTCGACGTCGCAGGGCACGCGACGCAAACGGACAGAGCGCATCGTCGTTTTGCCCCTGTAAGTTAGGAGGTATTACACCAATTCCCGCATTTGCATCTTCTACCATTGCCCAACAAAGACCTACCTACAGACCGTGTCTCGTTCTTTCTGTTAATCTGGATGCAGCTAATATACTAGCTTTGGTTGCAGAGTGAGAAGAGGAAATAAGGAATGGGGAAGAGACATACCACGTGTTCTGGTCAAATGACATTCGTTACATTTACCCAATCAGTTACCACAAAGTTTTCTTATGAGTAAACAAAGAAGCAACTCATCTTGAAAATTACTTATTAGCAAAAAATGTCATTAGTTATGTTGTTTGACATTTTTTTACAACATTTTTGTAGGTGTCATATTGAGCTAAACATGATAAAGTGATAGAAGTCGAATTGTTTTGGAGAAACCGCTGCAAATTTCTATGTGCTTGGGACCCACTTCGAATTTGAGCATGGGTGAGCTAATTTCTTTACTCCCCGCTCTAAATTAGTGCTAGATATGTCTGAATCTCGGCAAACATGAGAACATTAATTTGGATCGGAGGGATCGAAGGGATCGGAGAGAGTATTTTTATATCTAATATTATAGAAACGAGGAAGCATTTAGTAGAGTAGGAAACAAGTACCCTCATGTTTCAAAAACAATATCTTTATCCCCCATTATCTTTACAACTGGATCTACAAATACTTTGCATATTTATTGGGTCAACTCCCGTACTATATCTATCTATACTATAAAAAGTCGTGAGGTAGGTTGGTCATAATACGTTTGCATTCACCGAAAATACGTTTTTCTTACGCGATTGCCGTCTTCCTTTGTTTGTATCCTATACGTCCCTAAGTGGCCGAGTTGATCTCCTGCTGCAAGTTGAACTGGGGCCCCGACCGTTTATTCCGGGTCGTGGCTAGGTCAATCTCCTGCTTTTCCCTATCCCTTCTTTGCGCCTCCTCGATCCCTTCTTCAGTCGGCCGGACGACAATGTGTCCCAGCAGAGCCATCAGATTCAGCCATGCAGGTGCATCAGGACTCCTCTGACAGCACCGGCAAACAGCCTCACCCATGTTTTGGGTCGGACGACCCTAGAGGCAAGCAGCGCCGCAAGCTTCGTGGTGTTCTTAAAAACCGGAGGGGAGTATGTGGAAGGTATGGATCAATACATGGAGGAAGCAGATGCGGGGTCACGACCTGTGCAACGGCCCCTCCCCCATAATTCTGTCATTATTGCAGAAAACTCCACACGGACGCTGGCGAGGTCGTGCTCTGCGCAGCGATGTCGATGAATCCGGCGGAAGCTAGCCTGCCTTCAAGAGGAGTGATAGGACTGAAGCAAAGCTACTCAAAGAGACCATTGCCATTGCCATTGCAAGTTTCTTCTGGAAACAGAAATCCCTACAACTGTTAGCAGGAGCATGCCGGAGAAAACCAGCTCGGTATGCCGCACTGCCACAGGTACGACGATGCTTCTCCTACCGTCTGAGAATTTTAGTGACTCTTTCCCGGCCTCTAATGGCATTGTCGCCCTGTGCCGGCTTCACCTGCGTGGTTGCGTCGACAACCGCAATGTCCGTCTGTCCAGTACGACAAACCTGATGAGCGATCGAGGACCATCGTTGCGGCGGCTATGGGTCCTTGAGGTTTTATTTCCCATTAATCACAGAGTTAAGGAAGAGGAAAGAGAGCCTTCTAATTAGACTGGATGGTACATATTAGAGCTACAACACGTATGCAGTAGGAAGCACAACATGTATCCGATGGCAGACTCCTAGACGGCCTCAGCGGCTTAGCCAGCTTGGACGCCCAGCGCAACACAATTCACAAACGCCCTCGGGGGCGAGGCTCCTAACACGACTCTGACCTCCTCGGCAAGGACACGGACAGAAGCGATGCTGCAACGGATAGGGGCAGCAGGTCACTTCGACGACATCATCGTGGACGTGCAGAGCTCGGAGACGGGCTCGTGATGGAGGGTCCTGCAGGAGGTCGTGGGTCGAGGACGAGACGGAGACGGGCGGCGACATGGACGGTGGCGGGCCATGCCATTCTTGGCATCAATGGCGTCGGTGTGGAGAGCAAAGGCGAGCGACGCGGTCGGGGACTAAAATGAGGACGGCGGCCGGGCGCGGAGATGGAGCCGAGCTATTGGCGGTGCTGGAGGCTGCGGGGAGAAGAGCCCATGGCACTCGGGAGCAGTGGGGGAGGCGACTGGTGCTGGGAGGGAGGCGCGAGCGCGCTCCGGAAGGGGGACCTTGTCTTGAGTGGATGACTATGAGGAAGAGGATGGGAGGGCATTTCCACCGAGCACAAAAATGGGCGTGGGCGGGGGGAGGGGAACCAAGCAAAGAGATATCAAGCAGGAATATGCCAGAGTTCTACGCTGGTGGAAGGTGAAGGATGGGAGGAAATGAAGATGGAATTGATTTTCGTTGAGAAAATTCTCTCAGCGTTGGTAGGACAAGCAAGACGGGTCAACAGGGTTACCTTCGCATGGGTGGAAACAGTCGTTGACTAAGAAATATTAGCCGTAGCAGCGCACGGGCTCTTGTCAAAAAAGGTGTGCAAAAGCCTAGCCTCAGCAATGGCTAAGTACTGGTGGAGTAGCTCGCTAGACAGAAACTCCATGCACTAGGTTTCATGGAGTAATCTGACCGCTCCAAAAGTAAAGGGTGGAATGGGTTTTTGAGATTTACATCTGTTTAACTTGGCGCTATTGGGGAAGCATGGCTGGAGATTTATGACAAACACAACATCCCTATGCGCCAGAGTTCTAAAAGGGAGATATTTTCCCAACTGTGGTTTCATGGAAGCTACTGTCCCTAAATCAGCCTCAGCGACTTAGCGAGCTATTGTGGCGGGTCGTAAGGCGCTGCAATTGGGACTGGTCAAGAGGGTGGGCGATGGTTCCACTATCTCCATCTGGACAGATAAATGGATTCCGGAGTCAATATCCATGTCTCCTATGCTGAAACTTGTAGATACTGAATTGGTAAAACCAAGTGAATTGGTAACGGTCAATCAGCTTATTGATGCTGAGAATTGGACATGGCGGTGTGACCTTGTCAGGTCTGCGTTTGTCGCACCCGATGCAAAGGCTATTTTGAATATTCCTCTTCGGCATGGTGGCGGCGATGATTTTTTTTGCATGGAATCATGAAGTCGGCGTACCGGACTCTAATGAATCTAAAAGAGCGTGCTGCTCTTGAGGAAGGGACGGTGACAGGTACCTCAACGACTGAACAACAGATGTGGTCATCACTTTGGAAACTGAAAGTTGTGCCAAAAGTGCGAGTGTTTTGGTGGCGAGTCCTCCGCAGAATCTTGCCAGATGAATGCACCCTGTAACATCGACACATTAAGGCAATTAGCAGATGCAATGTTTGCTTGGCGGATGATGAGGACTTGATGCATGCCTTGATCAAATGTTCTCACGCCAGGAGTTTTTGGGATGAGGCCGCGTCTTGTCTCGACCTACGGTTGCCGCAGCTCCATCCACACACTTGGGCGAAGGATATCCTTTGTGACCCAATATTCTTGGATCAGGACCGAGCGAAGATCATCACTGTCATGTGGTCAATCTGGCATTCTCGGAATAAATGGAAACATGAAGAAAAACTTATCGATCCTGTCTCTTCGGTGAAAGCTACTAGGGAGGCGCTTGCTCTCCTAGAGTTTCCGCGACAACAATCAGTTCTGCCTGGTCATGGGTGGCGACCGCCTGATGATGGCTGTGTTAAGATCAACACGGATGGATCGATCAATACTGCGGAGAGATACGACGGTGCAGGAGGCGTCGCAAGATCATCTTGTCAGCTTCTTGGAGCTTGGTGCAAGCCCTTACTCGGGATCACGGACCCATTGATCGCTGAGGGTAGGGCTATTCGTGAGGGTGTCATCTTTGCCAAGCTCCGCGGTTTCACACATGTGATATGGAGACGGACTGCCTAGAGATGGTGAATCTCTGGAACAATCGCCGCAATTCTCTTTCGGTTGTGGCTCCTGTTCTTCTAGATATTGGAGAGCTAGCTAGTTCTTTTACTGTTTTCTCTATTCAACATGTAATAAGATAAGCCAATTATCCGGCTCACCTATGTGCAAAACATGCTAGCACATTAGGCGTTTCGGAGAGTTGGATGACTGAAACTCTTAGCTTCCTGTTGAGCAGCCTTCTAGCGGACTGCTTTCGTCTAATAAAGCATTCTGAACTTAAAAAAATAATTTACGTATGTTCGTCCACCAGATTTTCCGTCTGCCGTGTTTTGACGGTTCTACCCCTGACACTTCGAAGATACTACAAGCCTTGCCACCATCTCCCTCCTCGCATCGCCTCCACCGATTGGAACGGCGCCGCCGACCAGGACCTGCCCAAGCACTTCCCAGCAAGCTCGTCGTACCATGCCTCCCCAGTTCCACCACATGCCGCCGCCTACCTCTACCACAACCGGCTGTTCTTGGGGCCATCCGCTCTATTTCCTTCGTACAGCAACCACGCAAATGCGTGAGGCCCAGATCTACCGTCCGCAGCCCACCGTCCCCCACAATCTATAACATGCGGAGGAGGTCCGCGTACATGCGAGATTAGTGGGTCGCGGAGGAGGGAGTCCAGCGGTTGACAGAGTGACAGTGGAGTCGTGCGAGGGGTATATCGGGCTAGAGGGGTCACGCGAGAGGAGTCCAGCAAGCTTGGGGAGCCTCGTGAGGAGGGAGTCCAGCAAGCTCCGAGGAACAAGCGGTACTCCTCCAACCTCCTCTGCCCAGCTCGATTTCTCATGGGTCTGGTGCTCCATATTTCCGGGGACGACCAACGCGGCTGTGTAGCGCCCCTCCACCAGGTTTGATTCCACCCGACATTAGTCTTGTGTATGCCGGCCGATGGAAGTTGTCATGGCCCTGCTCCTCTTCAGGTACAGAGCTGTAGTGGCCTCCTACTCCAAGAAAAATAACAGTGTAAATCGATCTTTTTTCATGTGCTTCCGCTCAATCGAACGGGAAAACAGTTTTAAGAGAGGAAGAATCACAACTGAATTCATGCTTTTCTGATATTGGTGCTCTAATGTAGTAGCAAACTGATGGCACGTGCATATCGAGAAGTTTCCTTTTGTCTTGTCCGCCACAGTGAGAAAATCACAGCACCACATCTCCTTGTCGTCAAATACAGTTCAAAGGTGTGGCAACCTCAGTATCAACACGGACGTCTATCAGACTACAGGGATCTTGAAGTTGCAATATTCCTGTTAAATTGAGTACCCTCGGTTATACAGTTATCTTTAACTGAATCTCATATGTCAGTGTAGTGTGCCACCGATATAGGGAAATATATAAGCATCTTCAGCAATCCACACCATTATATAAACTTTGTAAGGTTAATTTAATTTTTGGAGCTTATGTTTTATATAGGGAACTAGGACTAGATACTCCTATTTTAACTTGTGTTTTCAACTGAAATCATATGCCTATGTGAACTTCCATAATCTTAAAAATATGGGTTCATAAGCCAAATGCAACAAGTTATCACCATATATTTATCCCCATACGGCCATCATGTTTTTAATATTGTATTATTTTGTTGCAGCAACGCGCGGGCAGTTCTCAAACTTATTGTTATATATCTCCAAGAAGAAGAGGCATGCAAAGGCAAGATATATTTGTTAGAACGGGCCTCCTAGATGCTCTGTTTAGAGATGACACGGTGGTTTGATGATTTGGTGACTTCCCTAAAAAAAAAAAAAGAACGGGCCTCCTAGCTGACCGAAATTCTGCTTTAAAATGTCTTGGTGCACACTTGCAGTGGCCTTCCAGACAGATTCCATTGCAGAGTATATTTTCATATGTACTCTCTACACATGATTTTGATTTATGCAAAGTAATTTTTAAAACATCGCGTTCTACGTATGTAAATTTGCATGTATTCTATATTTATACGTACGATTGTACAATGATAAATATGACCCATAGCAACGCATGGACACTCAGCTAGTATTATTTATTATTATCTACTAATTTACGTTGTCGTAAGCAGGGTAAATTTTCCGTCTGCCGCAAAAAGACGGTTTTACCTGTAACCTTTCGGTGATATTACAGTCCCTGCCACCGCCAAAGTGAAACCCACATGTTCGGTGCAAAGAAAAAAAATGGATCGATTCCGGCATTGGACCATGGCCGCAGCACGTGCAGCCACGCCCCCACACATCTCCGGCGAACCCATCCACTGCCGGCCTCGCCGCCTAGCCCGTCCTCATCCCAGATCAAGGCGGGGAAGCCTAGGATGTGGAAGATCTCCGGAGCCGGTTCTGCATGGACTGCCGCCGACAATTCGGTCTCCGGCCTCGGATTGCAACGCCACCGTGCCGCCGGTTCCGTTCGCGATTGGAGCACTGCCGCCGACGATTCGGTCTCCGGCCGCCGGCACAGCCCCGACATCAGGTAGCCTCCACCTCCTGTTCTTCGCGACCACCACCGATCGTCCCCAGGCCCAGGCCCTTCCCCCTCTCTCCGGTGACCCCTCCCCCTCGCCTCGTCTTACAGGTCGGCTTCTTTCGCCGGCGGGAGAAGCGGGGGAGGGCGACCCGTGTCGGTGGCGGGTGAGTGGACCTGCGTCGGCGGTGGGGAACGGAGACCTTCGTAGGCGGGTGGGAGCCGGATGTGCAGCGTAGAAGTGTGGCGCTAGAGAGGCGTTGGGCGTGGGCCTGGCTTTTCCATCGGTGTCATGGCATCCGCGGCCGGCTTCGCAGGGTGCACCGCCTTCTGGTAACCTCCGCTTCCGTGGCGTAATGCTCCTATTGGTTTTGTCGGGAACAAGATGGATGATTCACGATTTGCCTTTCTTCTTCAGACGCTCCGCTTCCCTATATTCCCCTCTCTTGATTGTGCTACTTCTGTCAAAAGAGTGGGATGCCTATCGGTGGACTTTTGCCTGTCTATTTTTCATCTGATTAGAACTGAAACTATAGTGCGTTTATTTTTCATCTGATTAGAACTAAAATTATAGTGCATCGGTCAATTCAAACACTAGAGAGCGCTGCATTGACCATTCGGCTCTTGGCCAGCGATGCAACACAATGTTCAAAAGGAATTAATTTGCCTGAACATGATACCAAGCGGTGCATAGTCCATAGCTTGCTTCGGTGTCCTGCAATCGGATGCAAATATATTGGCAGCTAAAGGATAACTACTTTTTTCTAATTAAACGTCCACTGCTGATGGCCGACGCGCTCCAGCGGCTTGATCCGCCCATGACTCCACCCTGCTATCCGCTGGGTACTCGATAGTCATGTTGATCCCAGGCTAGAGCATTGCATTCCTTGCGCCACAGATGTCAAGACCACCTAACTGCCCTCCGTTTGAGTCAATTGTGAGTAGCCTTCTCTGAATTTTTCTTCTGTCTGTGAAATTTTGTCAAGTTCCCATCCTCGTCAGATTTTATAGCATAGAAGAATGAAGGGTTATCATGCTGCATCTTTTGTAGGTACTCCAGAGTAGCACCTACATCACCATAGTGAGGAACTTTACGCTTGTACCTTTTTCAACCTCTAGCTTTCAGATAGTTTGAAGTGACATGGTCTTTGATAATATTTTGGTTGCTGACAGAATCATCCGGTGATTTATCAACCAGCTTGACTGTGTAATCTTGATAGCTTCCACTTTAGTTGAGACAAATTTCTGATTTTAGGTTCAGTATGTATTTTGACATCAACTTCTGAGTCATAGCACCCCGAATACTCATCTATATTAGGCTCCTATTTATTCGCTGGGAAAAGATAACCTGAACCTTGTCATAATCAGGCTGTCAAATAGCACCCGTTCAAGACTATTTGTGTGCACAGCATACTTGACGTGTAACATTACATGTATTGGAATTTTGCCTTCTGTATGTCTTGCTTCAACTAATTGTTTCTTCAACATCACAAATTTTCGTTACAGCATCTCACACATTTGTACTGCTTAAGTTCAGACACAAATCATGGTTCAGTTTTATCTTAGGTCAGGAATCTAAGAAAATAACATTTGTAAAGATTAGTTCATAAGCTGACTACATATGTGCTACTCCTAACGATTGTGGGCCTTATGTATAATATATGCTAGTGTTTTGGATAACATTCATCACTATACGTTTGTCTTTGCAGACTTTTTGTCAGCTTCACTGTTTTTATAATGGCAAAGCACTTGGCTTCAATATTTGGTACGGGGAAAGATAGGGTCAACTGCCCATCTCCATCACCAGCCACATCCAGCCCGCGCGGCCACCCAGAGCTCTTTCTACCGCGACTGCACCGAGCAGGAGGAAAGTGCCGAAGCACCTCCTGGTTGACAGTGAACTCGACCGTGCGCTATGGACGGTCACGGGTCAAGGTATCTCAAGCGTGTACACTTCGTGTTGTCTGGTTCTTCATGAGAAAAGGCCAATCCTCTATGCTTAGTCCCAGTTGATTCCATGTATGATATGATAACGTTAACTTCCCTATGTTCTGAAAATTGTAGGTGTCAGACGGTTTGGGTATGGGTATTCGTAAGACCGTATGGGTAACTCTAAGAGCCGCTCTGGTGGGTCGAGATGGTCAACAATAAGCCTCCGTGATCCTCTTGAAGTTGATTTTGCTCCTCGTAATCATATGAGAACTGGACTGAAATGTTTCAACAAAATAGCAACTTTTCGGTGCTTGTTGGGGAGGCGACCAATTATAGTCAAGTACCATAGCTGAAATTTCTTTTCGTGTGTGTAAAATTTTGAATTCAATTGGTTAGGCCCGTTCTGATAAGTGCATGTGTGTGATTCTATCATAAATTTTAGGGACAAAGCTGTTCTAGCCCATTTCATGCTGAATGAGAGACGTGCTGGGGTGTGGTCTCTGTATTGCTGAGTTGACAGTCATCATCATCCATGGTCCTGAGTAGAAAACCCTAAACTCGGTGGAGCATATGAGGCTTTTGACAATTTTATATTGAAGATGCTTCAGAAAGAAGATGAGCAGGGGTAAGAGTCATTCTGCTACGGACATTTGCTATCGTAGTTCCTGCTTTATGTATGATTATATCAGGAGAATCCAAATGAATAGACATCACATGGCCATATTTTTCGAATTTATGACTATTGGTTCATTCTTGTGTTCATATAATTTTTTAATTTTTTTATTATCCCGTAGCAACGCAAGGTCATTCTGCTAGTACTAATAAAAATTCCATAAAATAAAATTATATCAAATAATTCATATCATTTAAATTGTTTTCAATTTGGACAAACTTATTAAATGAATTGTGAATCTTTTTCAAATACGAATTCTAACATATTTTCAAATTTGATCAGATTTGACCCTGCCTAGTCAAACCACTTTGACCCAATTGAAAATGTTTTGCATTTAAATAATAATTTTAAATTTATATTTCCGAATAACACAAATGATATATGTTTTCCGATCAGAAAAATATCAGGAATATAAATATGCTATTTAAATATATTCTAGGCATTTAAATTTTTCGAATTAATAAGTACCGTTAAATACCATAGTCTTAATAAATGCATAACTTTATTTCTATAACTTTGAATTCGACAAATGATATGTATAAAATGATCAGCGCGACGAGCCCATTCTAACTATGTATTCCATGTTATGAATTAAAGCATGCATCATATAAATATATAGTATACAAGTAAAACATGCCTAAATAATTGATTAGAGTGCTTTAATATTGTTCTCACAGCTCATCCATGCCATGCTATGTTATACCATGCAATTGTTCATCATTCCATCATGGAATACCTTGTTTGCTTATTGCATAAACTCGTATGATTGTACACTTTATTTATCATGGCCCTTTGTGTGTTTGTCTTTTATTTCGTACAGACGTCGAGCAAGGGAACTATCAGGAGAACCAAGAGTACTACCTGAATCCCGGTTACCCTACTGCTGATCCGACAGGCAAGTAATTCTCCATGCTTGCATCACATATAGAACCTATGCGTCTATCTTATTCTTGCACCATTGTGTCATGATTGCATTGAATTGAATCCCATGTATTGCATAGCCTTTACCATTAAACCCCACTGAAGCTTGTACCCTTAATCCTATGAGCCATTACTACAGGAGTTGTTTGAGCCATGTGAGTCATAGAATTGCATGTGTAGGGTTTGTGCGAGTCTTTGGATAACGAGGTATCTAAACAACTTAAACTGAGTAGTAATGGGATAACTAAAGAAAGAGGCACCGGGGGACAATAGCTGTTATTTGTTTCTTCCACGCTCACTTGTGTCCCGTAGGACCTGAGTACTTGATTCATGTTTCTTGACTATCGCACTATCCGCATGTGGGACTATGAATCCCCTTAGCCTGAGCTTGATGCACATTTTATTTCTTAGGGCCACAAATAGTTTGGGTCTTTCTTACTATCATGTACTTATGCCATGCTTTACTTCTTTATTTACTATTTTGCATGGAGCGTCTGTACTGTTTTGGAATGCAAAGTGTTTTCGTGGCATCGACAAGCCCAGTCACACTTTTGGGTTCCCTGTCGTTTACAGCCATTGACGCAAACCCTGGGTCCGTCTCGGAGCCAGCTAACTTCATTGCCGGTGGCTTAGTGGGGTGGCCTCCTAAAATCTATGAATCCTGTGAATGCTTTGTCATGAGGCCTCATTGCTTTTTATTTGGTTCTTCCCGAGGTTGATCGTGCACATGTTGCTATTAGTGAAAGCCCTGTCTGTGGTTATGGACGAATTTGAGCAAGTTTCTTGATCATAGATAACTATAACTAAAGTACCATGTTTAATATGACTAAAACATGACTAGTAAATAGTGCAACACTCATGGAATGGTTAATAAAAATGCCAACGGATGGAATGTGCTTCCGCCTTCTCATTCGGTAAGTGAGAAGGAGGGCGAGCGATGTTTATTTCTGATACTTATATAATTGTTGTTTCTAATTCACGAGCGCCCGTCCATATCTGGTTGGGCAGATGTTGCAGCGTGTCTCTATAGAACTATTTAGCTAATTATCTTTCGCTGCAATTACGTCACCACCAGGTTGTTACCTTTGGATGCATTAAGACTTGCTGAGTACCCCTAGGTCTCACACCAATTATTGATTAGGTTGTTAGGTACATCCATATGGCGGCTACTACGTTGATGAGGTCAATGAAGAAGGCAACAACCATCTTGCGTAGAGATTCCGGGGATGGAGATCTCTGATATCTGTGGGCAGGAAAGTGCTTATTTCTATGGAATCTTATGCCGATTTGCTTCTTAATCCATACTCGGAGCTTGTCTTCCGCTTCTGCTTGATACTATGTTGATTGATGTATGAGGATATAACCTAAACTATTATATTTATCTAGGATATTTGGATCTTGCCGTATGGCATTGTAATAGTTCCTTTCTTTATAGATCGATTTTCTCCGATGTACTCTTATATTTCGCTGACATACATACTCATTTGTGTATGTTTTGTTCGCATACCTGTCGACTACGCCGCTCACACCTTATATGATGTTCTTGAAAAGTGGGTAGGGTGGTTGGCCGGTATCATGCCCTGCTCCGCTTCTACGGGCCTACACGTGGGTGGCCTTTGGCCCTCCGCGGTAGCACCTTTCTTTAGCAAAAGAAAAGCCGGTTGTATTAATTAAGATGACCAAACGTTCTCGAGGACACAGGAGAATATCGTCAAGTGTTTTCGCTTCATATAGTTGATTAATCTTCTTTAGTTTGCTAAGTGTTCCGTGGGTGAACCTGTGCTAATGTACCGACCTTCCAAGGACTAATACATACTTGTGATTATACCCCTTGCAAGCATCCGCAAGTACAAGAAAGTAATTAAGATAGAAACCTAACCACAACTTTAAATTCTAAGATCCTGACATCGCTTGTGCAAAGGTTTCCTAACGGGGGTTCAGGTTTCTGTCACTCGGGAAACCCCTACGATTAGTAGCCAAATACACAATGCATTCCCCTAGGCCCATATAGGTGAAGTGTCATGTAGTCGACATTCACATGACACCAGTAGAAGAATAACACCACAACTTAATTAACAAACCATTGAATGTTTCTCAACACAATTCCACCACTAACAACATGACGTCTCCCATGTCCAAGAACTAAACAAACTACTCACAAGTCATCATATGGATCAAGATCAGAGGTGAAATAATGATAGGTAACAATCTGAACATAACAATAATTCAATGGTTCACTCAATAGCATCAACTATAAGGAGTAATCAACACCAGGAAAGTTTCCTCTAAGAACTATGCAAGATTCAACCCAATTGTTACAACGGTATGGAGTGGTGTTGATGGTGCTGGTGGATATGATGATGATGATCCCGATGAAGTCCAACTTGATGGTGGTGTTGATGGCGACGATCTCCCCTCTCCGGGAAGGAATTCCCCTAGCCGAATCTGTTTACCGGAGAGATCTTTTTCTCTCTGTAGTTTTCCGCCCTGTAGAGGCCGTGGAATCTTTCTATGGTCGCTCCCTAGGTATTAGGGTTTCGTGGGGAAATATACGCCAAAGGGGAGAGCCAAGAGTGGGCCAGGGTGGCCACACCACCTGGTGGCACGACCAGGGGTGGCCCGCGCCAGTGGGTGGTGTGGGCCCCCTGTGGCCCATCTCCACTCCCCCTTCTGACATCCTTCGTCTTCTGGAAAAATAGATTTTTTCATGTATTTTCCCGAATTTTCTGATCTTCGCGAATTTCGCCTCCAAACAGCCCCTTCTCCATCAGAATCCTGACTGCAGCGGACCATGCTCCAAAAGTCATCAACCATGCAAATCACGGATGAAATAACATAAGTATCATCTCTTAATATGAAATATATCAATGAATAATAGTAAACTATGATATAGAATAGTGATGCAAAATGGACGTATCAACTCCCCCAAGCTTAGACTTCGCTTGTCCCTAAGTGAAAACTGAGCTCAGTAAACATGACCTCAGGTTTATGGAGTGAAGTGTCAATAAAAGAATACGGACAAGAAGCATCACATTCATCAATACATAAATCATAATAGAAGACAACTCACTATTATATAACTTAACTTACAATAGGTAAAGGAAACACAATAAAGATACATAAAGTAAATCATAATTGGTACTGGCAAACTTAGCTCTTGGTCAAAGAATAGTTTAACAATTTGCAGGAGTTCAAACATAATGGTTTTTCAATGACAACTTTCAAAGTAATAAACACTAAGATAAGAGCAATGTGCAAAACAAGGAACATAAGAAACATGATTGAATAAATCAACATATGAATGAAACACAACAACTCGAAATACTTGCTGAGATAGAAGGGAATAGGTTTACTGACTCAACTAAAAAGTAAAAGAAAGGCCCTTCACAGAGGGAAGCAGGGATTTCAAGTTGCATAAAGAGCTTCCAAAAATTATGGTACTTATTAGCTTTCAGCTCTCATTGCCCCTATCATAAGCATCTTTAGGTGATTAAGGTTAAAGTGATCAAATATGAGGATATGCTTGACAAGTTGTAAGTTGAAAATCTCATGTCCCTTGAATACGAGGGCCTCTCCTCATGTTACTCAAGTTTAGTTACCGATAAATTCTTGTCATAGTAAGTACATGTGTATCATAGAGAACCGCCAATAGGGTACCTCTTGCCCGATGATACGGAAGTATCCCCATATCAAAATGACAAGGCAAGCAGACAATAAGCATCTCAACAATCTTCTTATTTACCATGGGAAAATGGTGCTTTTTTCTCTCTTTCCTCTTTTCTCATCTCATTTTTTTTCTTGTTTTCCTCTATCTCTTTTTTATAAGAAGAATGCTTCATCGATTGCTTGTTATGGTTACGCTGCATGTTTCCACCATGATTAGGCATGGATTAGACCAGCAGCCCAGACATTTCTCAAACACACATATATAACTCCATGGACTTACAAGCTCCCCTTTCATTTCACACCAACGACATCCATAAACAAAAGAGCATGATATCAACTAAATAAAGTGCAATGTTGAAAGCATTCTCCATGACAACATGGTTATGCTAATTTACAACTTACAAAGCGCAAGCATATACGCAACATAGATGGGCACAATGGTTCAAGTTTATTAAGTGCAAGAAAAGTGAAGTGTGCCATCAAGTTTGTGAGAGCTTTAATCACTAACATAACAAGTTTAATTCAGAAGGTAGATAAAAACATGAATTTACTTGGAATAGCAATAATGCTAATAGTAGGTATGGTGGACACAAATGTCATAGGTTTTGGTTTAAGGATTGGATGCACGAGAAGCATTCCCTCTCAGTATAGGTTTTTGGCTAGCAAGGCTAGGTAGCAAGTATAAGAGTTGAGGAAACAAACAAACATACATGTGATAAAACAAACATGCAATCTTCCTTGGAAGCATAAAAGATTTTAACTAGAGAATACTAAGCTTATGAGCCAATCAAGAAAGAAAGATGATGAAATTATATTTCTAGAAAGTACTTTTATCCTTTTTCATTCAATTCTCAAAGTAGTGTTGCTACTAACCAGGCCAGGTTTGCCAAAACCAACTAAATTTACTTCATGATACCAAAGTGATACCAATACTAACAACAATATCAATCACATAATAGAAATTTAAAACTAATATAAGATATGCTAAAGAGTAAATGATAGAACTTCTCATTAATATTCCATAATGGCAAATCACACCAAAGGATACATAGATATCTAACTAGAGGAGAGACACTTCCATAATGCAAACCATCCTACACAATAATTTCTCTATTCATGATATGACTCTACTAAAAAAGGTAAAAAGATAGAACATAATGATGTGATACCGCGACACTCCCCCAAGCTTGGAACAAACCAAGGGGATGCCAAAATCTGATGACGAATTACTCCTTCGGTGGTGGTTGTGTTCTCTCGATGAGCTTATCGATCAATTTCCTCAAGTCTTCAATCTTGAAGGTGAGAGTACGAATCAACTCTAAGTTTTGCTCAATGCGGTTCATGATCATGTTGAGTTGTGAATCCCAGCTCGTAGGATTCTTTCCCCACTCTTCCTCCTTGAAGTCTTCTTTTCATGCATGGTTAGAACGAGGCATATCCCAATTGGAGGGTAGTTTCTCCTTGGGCATATTTTGGAATTGATGCTCATGGATAAGGGTATGGAAGGGATTCTTGGTGCGTGGAGAAGGTGATCGTGGAGCCAAAAAGTGACGCGGAGGCTTCCCTCCAGTTGACATCCATACAGTCCTTTTGATCCTGGCAGGGTTTGCCACCACTCCAATTCTTGTAATGGTAGTGCTGGTGTGCAGATGCTGGATTTTCTTTGCGTCCTCTTCATCTTTACTCTCGATCTCCTTCTCCTGCCCAGGGTCTTGGGGATCCTCCTCCACAAGGTCCTTTCCCTTATTCTGGGCGGAGACCATTGTGCTTCTAAACTTTAAGAATAGTTCCTGGCAGAAATAGATCGAAACGAAAACACGACAAGAACACGATATACAAACCTCGGGGGGATCCGGGGGATTATATATTACAAAGTTTTACAACAAAAGGAAGGTATTGGGAGAAAACGGGTCAGAGACGGGCTCTGGGGTGGTCACACCACCTGGTGGCGCGGCCAGGGGGTGGTGTGAGCCACCCTAGCTCCGTTTCCATCCCTCTTTCGCTTCGTTGCTTTCCTTGTTGGATAAAAACTGCAAAACTATAACTGGACATATTTTTCACGGAACTTTTCTTACCAGAACTATTACCTATTCGAAAACAGACTCTGCAGGTCTTTGAAATTGGTCTTTGATAATTTTTTCCGGAGTTACCATTTGAATAGCATCAATGTCCTCATTGTAAGAATCTCCAGAAATGTAGTGCTTGAGTCTCTGACCATTCACCACTTGTGTAGTATTATCTTTTAAAGAAGAATTTTTTATTGCACCTGAACGATACACTTCTTCAATAACAAAAGGTCCTTCCCATTTCGAGAGTAGTTTACCTGCAAAAAATCTGAGACGAGACCTATACAATAGAACTTTCTCACCAACATGGAACTCTCTCTTAAGAATCCTCCTGTCATGCCATCTTTTAACTGTTTCTTTAAAGAGTCTAGAATTTTCATATGTTTCACTCCTCCATTCATCTAACTAACTTAGGTCAAATAATCTTTTCTCACCAGCAACTTTAAAGTCTCTATTAAGTTCTTTCACTTCCCAATAAGCTTTGTGCTCTAATTCTAAAGGCAGGTGGCAAGCTTTCCCATAAACCATTTTGTAAGGAAACATTCCCATAGGATTTTTATAAGCAGTTCTATAAGCCCATAAAGCATCATTCAACTTTTTAGCCCAATTTTTTCTAGATCTATTAACAGTCTTTTGCAAGATGGATTTAATTTCTCTATTTGATAGCTCTACTTGCCCACAAGTTTGGGGATGATAAGCTAAAGCAATTCTGTGATTAACATCATATTTAGCAAGGGTCTTTCTAAAGCCGCCATGAATGAAATGAGAACCTCCATCAGTCATAACATACCTAGGCACCCAAACCTAGGAAAGATAATATCCTTGATCATTTTTAAAGAGGTCTCACCATCAGCACTCTTTGTAGGTATGGCTTCTACCCACTTACTAACATAATCAATGACAACTAGAATATGAGTATAACCTTTTGAGGGAGGAAAAGGGCCCATAAAGTCAAATCCCCAACAATCAAAGGGTTTAATAACAAGAGAGTAATTCATAGGCATCTCATTGCGTCTAGAAATATTACCAACTCGTTGACACTCATCACATGATAAGACAAATTTTCTTGCATCTTTAAAAAGGGTAGGCCAGTAAAAACCTGATTGTAGCACCTTTTGTGTGGTTCTATCCCCCGCATGATGTCCTCCATAGGCACTACCATGACATTTCCGCAATATCTCCTTTTGTTCATATTCTAGAACACATATTCGCATAATACCATCTACTCCTTCTTTATATAAATGTGGGTTATACCTAATGCTTCAAATCGTAAAAGAACTTCCTTCTTTGCTGAGCTGTAAAAGTTGGAGGCAAATACTTGGAGACAATAAAGTTAGCATAATCAGCATACCAAGGCTCCCTCGCGAGCTTACCCCTACTGCAGCCAACTGTTCATTTGGGAAACTATCATTAACATGCATAGGATCAAAAGAGATGTTTTCCAATCGAGATAAATCATCAGCAACATGATTTTCAGCACCTTTCCTATCTACAATATGTAGATGAAACTCTTGTAAAAGCAACACCCATCTAATAAGCCTAGGCTTAGCATCTTTCTTCGTCATAAGGTATTTAATAGCAGCATGATCAGTATGAATGGTAACTTTTCAATCAACAATATAAGGTCTAAACTTATCACAAGCAAAAACAACAACTAAGAATTCTTTTTCAGTAGTAGCATAATTCTTTTGAGCAGCGTCAAGAGTCTTACTAGCATAATGGATAACATTTAACTTTTTATCTATTCGTTGCCCACGGACCGCACCTACAGCAAAATCACTAGCGTCACACATGATTTCAAAGGGTAAGTTCCAATCAGGTGGCTGGACAATGGGAGCAGTAGTTAAAGCCTTCTTTAGAGTTTCAAAAGCTTCCTTACAATCATCGTCAAAAACAAAAGTTACATCTTTTTGAAGAATAATAGTGGGGGTTTTTGATATCTTAGAGAAATCTTTAATAAACCTTCTATAGAAACCAACATGATCAAGGATACTACGAATACCTTTGACGTCTCTTAGACAGGGCATTTTTTCAATTGCTTCAACTTTAGCTCTATCAACTTCAATGCCTCTCTCGGAAATTTTATGTCCAAGGACAATCCCTTCATTGACCATGAAGTGACATTTCTCCCAATTAAGATCAAGATTAGTTTCTTCACATCTCTACAAAACTTTATCAAGGTTGTACAGACAATCATCAAAAGAAGTTCCATAGATGGAAAAATCGTCCATGAATACTTCCACAATTTCCTCACAAAAACCATGAAAGATAGCAGACATGCATCTTTGAAAATTAGCAGGAGCATTACACAAACCAAAAGGCATATGCCTAAGCGTAGGTTCCATAAGGGAAGGTAAAAGTAGTTTTTTATTGATCTTGTTGTTTAACAGCAATTTGAGAAAACCCAGAGTATCTGTCAAGAAAACAAAAATGGGTCTTTTTAGACAACCTTTCTAACATTTGATCAATAAAAGGCAGTGGGTAATGATCTTTCTTAGTAACTTTGTTAACCTTTCTAAAACCAATGCACATCCTATAACCTACTACTATTCTTTGGGGAATAAGCTCATCATTATCATTAGGCACAACAGTAATTCCCCCTTTCTTAGGGACACAATGAACAGGACTAACCCATTCACTATCAGCAATAGGATAAATAATACCAGCATAAAGGAGTTTTAATACCTTGTTTCTTACCACTTCCTTCATCTTAGGATTTAAACGACGTTGATGTTCTACCACTGGTTTTGCATCGGGTTGTATATTGATAGCGTGCTGACATATAGTAGGAGAAATCCCCTTTAAATCATCAAGGGTATAGCCCATTGCTCCTCGGTGTTTCTTCAATACTTCCAATAACCTTTCTTCTTCCTTCCCTGAAAGTTTAGAACTAATAATAATAACAGGATATATTTTCTTATCATCAATGTAAGCATATTTAAGATCGTTAGGTAATGGTTTTAGATCAAAAATCGGATCGTTTTTAGGTGGCAATGTGGTACCCAAATCTTCCACATGCAAGTTATGCTTAAGCATCTTAGGTTGACGACGGAGAATCTCGTCAATCTCATTTCTTTCTTCCATGAATATTTCACTTTCGTGGTCTTCCATAAATTGCTGCAAAGCATTGTTAGGAGCAAGAGAAATATAAGCAAGTTGTTCGACTTGAAAATCCTCATTAGGGGTTTCTTTTCACAAGGAACTCTAGTAAATTTTGAAAAATTAAACTCATAAGATCCCCCATCAAATTTAGTTAAAATTTTCTCCCTTTCACAGTCTATAATGGCTCCACACATGTTCAAGAAAGGTCTACCAAAAATAATAGGATAGGTTTTACTAGCAGCTGAACCAAGTACTAGAAAATCAGCAGGATATTTAATCTTACCACAAAGAACTTCTACATCTCTTACAATACCAATTGGAGAGATGGTCTCTCTATTAGCAAGGTGAATAACCTCATCAATCTCTTCTAGTTTGCAAGGACTAATTTCATGCATAATTTCTTTATAAAGCTCGTAAGGAATAACACTTCAACTGGCACCAATATCACATAAACCATAATAGCAATGATCACCAATTCTAACAGAAAGCACAGGGACACTAGCTTTTCTAGTTCTATTAGGATGTGAGACAATATTAGAGGCGTCCTCACAAAAGACAATGTGTCCATCTTCTATACTTTTAGTGACAAGGTCTTTCACAATTGCTACTGTAGGTTCAATGTTTATTTGTTCATCAGGTTTTACAATTCTCTTTGTACTTTTATTAATTACACAAGTTATCATAGGATGCTCCTTTACCTTATTCGGGAAAGGTATTTTCTCGATATAAGGTTCAGGTAAGATGTGATCAATAGTGCAAAATTCAGTACTTCTAGCAGGAACACAATCAACAATATCTTTATATGGCGCATGATACTTGTTCCATTCCTTTTTTGGAATTTCAATATATGAGGCAAAAGCCTTAAAACAATTTGCAATAACTTGAGAGTCAA
Organism: Avena eriantha; assembly: GCA_910589775.1. Taxonomy (NCBI): domain Eukaryota; kingdom Viridiplantae; phylum Streptophyta; class Magnoliopsida; order Poales; family Poaceae; genus Avena; species Avena eriantha. The sequence goes on from OU342742.1 coordinate 274,766,390, forward strand.
GACCATAATCATTACTAATATTTTGAAAGTCATCAGTTCCCATAAAAGATTCAATGCATTCATAATTATAATTTATACCTGACTTTCTTCCTTTATTATTCTCCCATGCTTCGGCATTGTCTTGAATAAGGTCTAGAAGATCCCATTTAGCTCCTTCTTCCATGCGTGTAAATGATCCAGCGCAAGAAGCATCCAGTAGATCCTTATCATGAAGAGAAAGCCTTGCATAAAAGTTATTGATAGGACATTTGAGCATTAATAACTTCAATCTCCCCCAAGCTTGAGCTGTACTCTCTCCATCAAGAGGCCAAAAGTTGTATATTTGATTCCGATCTTTATGAATCTCACTAGGAGGATAAAATTTTGAATAAAATAGAGGCACTATTTCCTCCCATTCAAGAGATTGACCATTTTTCAGTAGCTTATACCATTCCTCATCTCTTCCTTTCAGTGATAATGAGAATAAATTCTTATTGACATGACCAGTTGTAATACCTACACACTTGAATAACCCGCATAATTCGTGTATAAAGAGCAAATGATCACCAGGATGGACATGTCCATCCCCAACATAGTAGTTATCCATAAAACGATCAATAATTCTTGTAGGTATTTTAAAAGTATCATTCTCAGCAAGTGGTGGTTCATCTACTACCTTAGCAGTGGTAGTAGCATTACGAAATAAGAAACTCAGTGAATTATCCATATTGAAAATAAAGTAACTATTAGAAGTGAACAATACTCACAGTAGAAGTTTCCTTTACCAGTTCCACTCTCCAATAGCGCTTCACTCCTCGGTAACATCACCAGAAAATAGTCTTGATGACCCATAAGTATAGGGGGTGTATCGCAGTATTTTTGATAAGTAAGAGTGTCGAACCAAACAAGGAGAAGAAGGTGTTGACGAGTGGCTTGGCGCAGGAATTCTCTGTAAATAATTAGCAAACGGACTTTTAGGGGTTTTTGATAATGCAGATAAATAAAGTACGAGTGAATGAAAGACAATAATAATAAATGCAGCAAGTGGCCCAATCCTTTCTTTAGCAAAGGACAAGCCGGTTGTGTTACTTAAGATAACCAAACGTTCTCGAGGACACAAGGGAATATCGTCAAGTGCTTTCGCTTCATATAGTTGATTAATCTTCTTTAGTTTGCTAAGTGTTGTGTGGGTGAACCTGTGCTAATGTACCGACCTTCCTAGGACTAATACATACTTGTGATTATACCCCTTGCAAGCATCCGCAAGTATAAGAAAGTAATTAAGATAGAAACCTAACCATGGCTTTAAACTCTAAGATCCTGACATCCCTTGTGCAAAGGTTTCCTAACGGGGGTTCAGGTTTCTGTCACTCTGACAACCCCTACGATTAGTATCCAAATACACAATGCATTCCCCTAGGCCCATATAGGTGAAGTGTCATGTAGTCGATGTTCACATGACACCACTAGAAGAATAACACCACAACTTAATTATCAAACCATTGAATCTTTCTCAACACAATTCCAATACTAATAACATGACTTCTCCCATGTCCTTAAGAACTAAACAAACTACTCAAAAGACATCATATGGATCAAGATCAGAGGTGAAATAATGATAGGTAACAATCTGAACATAACAATAATTCAATGGTTCACTCAATAGCATCAACTACAAGGAGTAATCAACACCGGGAAAGTTTACCCTAAGAACTATGGAAGATTCAACCCAATTGTTACAGCGGTATGGAGTGGTGATGATGGTGCAGGTGGAGATGATGATGATGATCCCGATGAAGTCCAGCTTGATGGTGGTGTTGATGGCGACGATCTCCCCTCTCCGGGAAGGAATTCCCCCGGCAGAATATGTGTGCCGGAGAGATCTTTCTCTCCCTGTAGTTTTCCGCCCCGTAGAGGCGGCGAAATCTTTCTATGGTTGCTCCCTAGGTATTAGGGTTTCATGGGTATAATATACACCAAAGGGGAGAGCCAGGAGTAGGCCAGGGTGGCCACACCACCTGGTGGCGTGGCCAGGGGTGGCCCGCGCCTGGGGGTGGTGTGGGCCCCATGTGGCCCATCTCCACTCCCCCTTCTGGCATCCTTCGTCTTCTGGAAAAATAGAATTTTCCATGTATTTTCTCGGATTTTCTGATCTTCGCGAATTTCGCCTCCAAACAACCCCTTTTCCATCAGAATCCTGACTACAGCGGTCCATGCTCCAAAAATCATCAACTAGGAAAAAACAGATAAAATAACATAAGTATCATCTCTTAATATGAAATATATCAATGGATAACAGTAAATTAGATATAGAATAGTGATGCAAAATGGACGTATCAATCCTTATTTTCCCTACAAGCTCAAAATAAGAAAGGACATATTCATACAAGCCAACACAAGCTCAGGTATGTCAATCCATAAAGCATAAATTAAAACTTCAATGCTCCATGTTGAAACTGAATTTAGCTTTGAAAGCAAACTTGTGATCCTCTTATTGCGCCTTTTATGTTTTGTATCTCCTCACTTTTGTAAAGTAAGGGATTTTGAAATTAAGAGTGAGAGATCATGTGATAAGAATCTTAGCATTATGAAGACTCATTAGAACACTCATATCAATAGATAAAGACTATCAAACACTACTATTCCATTCATTGTCTTTCAAGAAAATTCATAAAGTAGTAATGAGACCATGCCAAGGACTTGCTATGTGGATCTGCATTTTTTCTTCTCCTTTCAAGGATAATTCTCAACAAGGATCATTGAGTGATTCTTTTAAACAATGGTTTGCATAACCTTCGAGAGCACCAATACTTTTGCCTATCACGATGACAAGTGCACCCATGTCGTCAACTCATAGCCGAAAATAGGGGTTGTACCATTGATCGTTCGTAGGCCAGCAGAGTTGTTGGCAACCAAAGGTGTGCATCAAGAACATAGAACTTTTTGAATAGTATCACAGTCTGGTCGACAAGGTTAGTTTTGGCATGAATCACAAATATAGCAAGACTTCATCTTGATCAAACAACTCCTTTCCAGTGTGCTATCAAGTCTCTATCAATAAATCTATGGGGTTGAGTATCTATAAGTCTAGACTCTTAAAAATTAAACATCACTCGAGAAATTATTTAGAGGCTTAATCAATGTACATTTATTCATTTTAAGTGTAGAAATCATGGCAATGCATTCTAGAGGATCACAAGGTTCTTCTCAAGCTGGATAAAGATTTTAACATAGTGAATCAAAGATCTAACTCAACTCTTATGAATCCTAACAAAAGCAAGTGCATCCATTATATAAACATGAACACAACTTACATAAGCAAGAATTCGAAAATAGTGGGATACATGATTGCACAAAGAGTTCCATCGAACAAGAACATTGCACAGGACTCTACACATGCAGAAGTAACTTCCCCAAGATAGAACGTTTGCATGAACCAAACTTGAATAAATTACCTTAAGAAATTATAAAATACAGTTATAAAAAGAGAGTGTGAGAAGTGGTTACTTCCCCAAGCTTGAACAAAGCAAGGGCGACACGCTTTACTATTGAGGTACGAATAACCTCAATTTTGATGGACATGGATCTTTGGTTCAACAAATACTTCCTTGTTGAAGCATTGAGTTGAAACAACCAGGTGGCTTATGCAAGTTTTTGCACGGTTGTCACAAACCATGCACGTCATCACACAAGGTTTAAATCCCTATGAAAATAACAAACGATTCGGTGTACGAACGAAGCTTGTTCACCTAACCGCGAGAAATAAAATAAAAGAAACATGAAACACTACAGAGAATTATAGGCTAGGGAGTTTCAAAGTTAGATAAAATAAAATGAAGTACAATGGAGTAAATGGAACATGTAGAGCGTAACCCACTGACCTGATATTGTCAAAATAAAAATATTGGAGGGGTTATAACCTTTTTGTACTCGTCCTTGCCCTTATTTTGCGATGCTGCTCCTTAGTACATGCGTGTGGTATGAATGGACTCCGCCCGTACTGCACCTCGTCTTCTCCCCTTTGTTTTTTATATGGTTCCATCGAAATTGGTATGACCGGGTGGTACGGGAGGGATGTCTTTCTGTAACACCCTTGAATTGGCCCTATGCAGATTTCAACAATGCCCGCCAAACCCGCATAGAAACGATTCGATGATGCCCACCAGGCACTTGCGTGCGGGTGGAAAACGAAGTAATATTATTACACAATAGTTCACGATAGAACCCACAAGAACATATATATACAACAACGACTCAACAAGTCAAGAATACAGATATAAAATACAAAGATCCAAATCACCTTGAAAATGATACAACATCCGAGTACGGGTAAGATGCAAATTGGACTAAGTGTCCTGAAGAATAACGAATGGCATCCATAACCCTTCCTAGGCCAAACCGGAATGGTAACCCTGCTAAAGTCATCGATCTCATACTTGTCAATTCAAAGGGGTGCCGACAAAGGGCAAAGGAAAAAGGAAGCGGTCACTACTGAGGCTAGTACATGGCAAGTCTTAGAATTCGGCAGCTCTCGCCTACATAGGTATGGTGGACTGAAGCGGAAGCGAAGCATGCACTAAACAACCTATAGAGACTCGATACAACTGTCAGCTATAAGAGAGGGATAAGAAGGACCTATTCATAGCCAACCTGATACTAACACAAAACATATGCATCCTGGTATTTCCCCCTCGAGACCAAACGAGGAAGTCCTTCCGAGGAAACTCACATAGTTGGCAGTTTTATTTATTCATTCCATGGTGGATATCCAACTTACTAGTCATATCAGACCCAATTCAAATTATAACAATAATTCTTTAGTTATAGTTGTCTATGATCGAAAAACTATGCTCCAAGTCATCCATAATAGCGGACACAGCTTTTCGAAAAGATTTAACCCCGCATGCGTGCACCAAAGATCCACACACACTTCCACCCTCGTTTGCCAGATCAGGTAGGTGCAAGATCATGAAACATACACCCATCAGTATGTCGGTGGGGCTTTGTATATGATGTTTCCTATACCCAAAGCAAGTACATGGGGGTCACCCCACTAAGGTACCCGCAAGGAAGTCAGCTAGCTCTGAGACGGATCTAGGGTTTGTGTCGACAACTGTAAACGATTGGGAACCCTAAAGTGTGACTAGGCTTGTCGATACCGTGAAATTGTAGCACAGGGTTCCTAAACAGTACAGTAGTAAATGCTCTCCATGAGAAATAGTAGTAAATAAAGCAGTAAAGCATGGCATAAGTACATGATAGTAATAACGTCCCAAACTAGTTTGTGTACCCCAATACACTACTTTGAAATCAGATAGAAAGCCGATAGGGGTGCCCACACACCCCACATGTGGTTAGCGCGCTTGACCTCGGAACATGTGTCAATAACTCATGTCCAAACTTGACACAAGTAGGCAGGATAATAGCCAGATCTCATCTATTGCCGGCCGCTGCCTCTTTATTTATTATATCTACTACCAACATTAATTGTGATAAGTGTAACCATGATTATCTCCACTATTAATCATGTGCCAACCCCCAACAACGGTGGAACTCAACAATGTGAAGCAACACCTGATGAAAGGGCATGTATGCCCCATGTGTGGTTTTGGTAATTAATGACAATCCCTATGGACTAATGTGCAAATTGAGTTTCACTTGTAGGTTTGTCCATTGGTATCGCTTGGACCATGTGTTGGTTTCAAGGATGAAAAAGAAGAAGCATTGTCTAAGGGCTTTGTGCCTATTGAAATCAAGTAGAAGAAGAAGATCAAGTATGTCTTGAAGAAGAAGATGGAGTTCCTCCTGGCTATCTTCAAGACATCATCAAGAATTGAAGTGCAAGCTCAAGATGCGTCCTCTCTAGAAAATCTCATGCTTGAAGCTTGCCATCCTCGGCAATCATGGAATGATGAAGACAAGTTCGAAGAAGAGGCTTCCCCATGGAGTATGGGGGAGCATGTCTCAAGACTTCATCAAGCATGTGCAAGCAAGTGCAATCAAGAAAGGTGTTCCATCTTGAAGGTGAAAAGATCGTCTACATCAAGCTCAAGTTGGATGCTCAAGGCAAAGGTATGATCTTGATAGGGTTTCTATTTTACTGGTCTCTTGTAGTGTTGGGAGACCGGGTTTAGGATAGATAGCCGTACTATCAAGAGGGGCTCTCGAGTGGATGACTTGTTCGTATCTTTCGGAGAGAGCTCAAATCTTTGCATACATAACATCATCTTTCTTGGTTGTTGTTTGGTTCTTATCCATGTGAGGATCTAGAGCTTTTGGTTATTCATAACAAGCTCTAGTTCATCAAAAATGGATTTCCCTTGCATATCTTATTGCGTTTTTGATCTTGCGGGTTTTCTGGCTCCACACCTTGGGAGGTATCTCACATATATCCCTTGCATATCTTTTTTTTGGATTCTACACGTCGTTATCTTTCCAACAAAATTGGTTTCATCTCGTTTAGAGTTCGGATGCAAAAGTTCTGGCATTTCTGGTTCTGAAGTTTCTCTGACTGGAAGTACCGGCCAGACGCCGGAAGTACCGCTCGGGCAGAAATGCCGCCGGTAGTACCGGTGTTAATACCGGCCCAACTTCTGGTGAACCCACTTTTGGTTCAGTATGCTCTCTGCCTGGTCTGCGCTATTTGACGGAACTTCGGTCGGAATCTTGGGCGGTAGTACCGGCCCAGGCGGTAGTACCGGCCGACCTCGTTTTTGTGTTCGTTTGCACCGTGTTTTTGGACCGTTGGCTGAGTGCCACCGGTAGTATCGGCCACCCACCGGTACTACCGGCCGTGCGCGAAACTGTGTGTAACAGGCAAATCGGGGAGCCCTTTAAAAGGAGCTCCCCTCCCCCCTTCGGGGCCAACTTGCTTTTTCTTGGTTTTTGGCTTTCTCTGTCCTCCATTGTTGACCTTGAAGAGCTTGGCCTCTCCCCTTCTCCCTCCTATGATTCTTGCATCTTTTTGAGGGATTTGAGAGAGGAGATCTAGATCTACAAGCCCCACCAAGCAAAATCCCTTCTTTGTGAAGGAATCCTTGGGATCTAGATCTTGGAGAGTTTTGTGTTCTCCTCTTGTGTTCTTCCTCCCTTATTCCCCCAATAGCTTTTGTAGCTTTGGTGGAATTTGAGAGTGAAGGACTTGCCTCTTGCATTTGGTGCATAAGTTTGAGTTCTCCTCGGAGATACGGTGAGTTCAATCCCTTGGGATTGTTTCTCTTGGGTTCTTGGAACCCTAGATGGTTGTGTGGTTGGATTGTTGACCTTTTGTGGTCTTGTAGCCTTTTGTGGCCTTGTTGCCTTTTGTGGCTTTGTAGCCTTTGTGGCCTTGTTGCCTTTTGTGGCTTTGTAGCCTTTGTGGCATTGTTCTTGGGGCTCCAATTGAGTTGTGGAGGTTCCCCAAGCTTGTTGGCCTTTTGTGGCATTGTGGAGCCTTTGTGGCGTTTCTTGGGAGCCCTCCAATTGAGTTGTGGAGATTGCCCCAAGCCTTGTACGGGTTCGGTGACCGCCCTCAAGTGTCCCATAGTGGAACGTGCGTAGGCCTTTGTGGTGAGCTCACGGGAGAATAGGGTGAGCCTTTTGTGGCATCGGTGAGTTGCCTGGCTTCGCATCCTTGGTGAGGCCTTGTGTGGCGTTGGGTGAGCATCGAGCCACCACACCTCGAGGTGAGCCATTTGTGGCGTTCGAAGTACATTGCGCCCCCGCACCTCTCCAACGGAGACGTAGCTTCTTTGGAAGTGAACTTCGGGAAACAAATCATCGTCTCCGTGTACATCGGTTATCTCTCAACCGAGCCCTTTACCTATGCAATTTACATTGTGATAGCCTTCGTGCTTGAAGTATTATATCTTGCTATCTCCTTGTTGCTTGTCTTGCTTAGCATAGGTTGTTGGTGCACTTAGTGAAACTATTGGATATAGGTTTTGGTTTGATAAATTAAACGTTAAGTTTTATTCCGCATTTATTTGAGCCTAGACCGTAATAATTTTAAAACACCTATTCACCCCCCTCTAGGCGACGTCCATTCCCCTTTCACCTGAGAAAGCAACTATGACTCGGAAGGCCAACTATCTACTAAACAACAGGTAATAGGAAGTGTCCAAGGCAATATAGGTTGCAAGGGATTTCAATGGTACGGAAAAATAAATCATTGACAACAAGGATAGCAATAGAACAATATGAGGAAGGAAAGACTATAATTGCAAAACATGTGGAAAGGGAGAGAATGCTCGCCTAGGAAACATAGCCGAAGATACATCCGAAGAACGGGGAGAAGCTCACATCAACTCAACATCCTAATCAGGCCCGTATCCGGCGCATGTTCAGAACGTTCGACGGAACAGGGCCTCCAAAATTAGAGGGCCTCCAGTTTTCATGCTTAACGTTACCTAGTATTGCTAATGACAGACTTAATTGGATCCAATAAATACGTTGGCCATTTCTACCGCTTAAGAAATTGCCCCATAATTAACTCCACGACCAGGCACTCACGCACGCCTCCCTTTCTCTCCTCCCCATCTATCTCTTCTCATTTTCTTTCTCACGAGCCAGGCCCCTGGTACGAGGCGACGAGCGCAGTTCTTCAGGCTCCAATCGAAATAGGCGAATTTAATCCTATATCTATTTTCCAGTAATAGATCTATTGCTGCGATGAATAGAATCAAGGTCCGTTGCAATCTCAACCTCAATTTAGCCTCTATTTATTTGGCATTTTATTATGATTTCCTCAATCCAGTGCTCTGCTTATTTCGATCCCCTTGCTTTTTTTGCTGCCCCTGCGATTTGGGTGTATCCATTCGAGTTGGAGGCCCGGACAGAGTGCTTGGTTGCCGATTCATCAAGAGGAGGACTAGTGCTTGGTTGCCGATACATCTAGAGGAGGGCTGGAGGCGCAACCGCACAAGCAGAACTACATCGACACGCGCTGCCAAAATTAGTCAAAGGTTGTTTCATCCTATTTTATTTTCAAGTTCTATTTTTCATACATGATATTTGCCTCCTAGTTCCGTATTTTGTAATGTCTTCTAGAATTAGGAAACACCCTTCGGGATATGAAAAACGTAAGCAAAAACAAAATATTGAAGAACTTACTCAATCTCAAAGGGGTGCTCTTGATAAAATTTTAGCGAAACAATCAAATGTTCCTTCTAAAAATCAGAGTGCAGATGTTAGTACGGATGAGATCCATGGAGATAGTACCAATGTTGAATATCACGTTAGGGACATGGATGTAGATTCTAATGCTTATGGCGATGACATATATGCTAATGGAGATGACATAGATATTGTTCCCGAGGAGAGTAATAGTCATGCCGATGACATAGATGCTAATACTAATGTTTCTTTGCAAACTGATATATTTGATGCGAGAAATTGGGGTGCCCTTGATCCTAAAAAATTGATGTTTTGGTAGAGAAGGGTCCTAAGAGAGATTTATCTATCCAAAAGGGTCCTAAAGATAAATTAGGTAGAAGATTGTCTGCAAAGTTATACACTAGAGTTTTGCCAAATGGAGAGGAGTGTGATAGAGATTAGCTTGTTTATTATGAAGAGCTCGACAAAATTTTCTGTTATTGTTGCAAAATATTCGGGAAGGGGCGAGGAAAATGTCAGTTGGCTAATGAGGGTTTTAGTGATTGGATACATCTTACCATTAGACTTAAAGAACACGAAGTTGGAGCAGAACATATCCAAAATATGGCCACTTGGTATGATTTGCGCCTCAGGTTGCAAAAGAATGAAACTATTGATAACGTAGCTCGACAACAACTTGAGAAAGAAAAGGACCATTGGTGAAAAGTTTTGCTTAGAATTCTTTTGATTGTTAAATTTCTTGCAAAACATAATCTTGCATTTCGTGGTACTAATTCCAAATTGTATGAAGATAGCAATGGCAACCTTTTAGGATTGGTTGAAATGTTGTCTGAATTTGATCCGGTTATTCAAGAGCATGTTCGACGCATAAAAAATGATGAAAATCAAACTCACTACCTTGGTCATGGCATCCAAAACGAGTTAATACAATTGCTTGCTACTGCGATTAAGTCAGAAATTATTAAAAAAATAAAAGAAGCAAAATATTTCTCGGTCATACTTGATTGTACCACTGACGCAAGCCACCAAGAGCAGATGTCTTTTATTATTAGATATGTTGATGTATCTTCTAATTCTGTTTGCGTTGTTGAATCTTTTTTAGGATTTTTGAATGTAAATGATACCACTGGAAAAGGACTTTTTGATGTTTTGCAAAATGAACTAAAGCAACTTGATCTAGACATAGATAATATGAGAGGGCAGAGCTATGATAATGGGTCAAACATGAAAGGTAAGAATCAAGGTGTCCAAAAGAGGCTTCTAGATATAAATCCTAGAGCATTTTTACAGCATGCGGAGCTCATAGCCTTAATTTAATTCTCTGTGATATGGCTAAGTCTTGTGGTAAGGCTAAGGACTTTTTTGGAATTATACAACGTATCTACACAATATTTGCTAAATCAACTAAGAGATGGCAGATTTTGAAATATAATATAGAAGGCTTAACTTCCAAGTCTACGTCATCTACTCATTGGGAGAGTCGCATAGATAGTGTCAAAGCTATGAGGTTTCAGATTTGTGATATACGAGAGGCTCTACTCCAAGTAGCACAGATGATATAACCAGTAGTGAAGCTAAATCTTTAGCAAGTAATGATCTTGGTGAATTTGAGTTTATAGTAGCCGTAATAATTTGGTATGAAATATTGGCCGCGGTGAACTTGGTTAGCAAGAGCTTACAGTCAAAAGATATGATTATTGATGTTGCTGTTGAAAAAGTGCAGGGGCTGATTACATTTTTCAAAGGTTATAGAGAAACTGGTTTTACAAGTGCCGTGGAAATAGCAAAAAAAATTGCACTTGAACTTGATATAGATGCAACATTTCGAAAAAACGTGAAATTAAGAGAATTTTTTTGATGAGAACCATGATGATGTGCTAATTGCTTCACGGTCTGCATATGATTCGTTTAGGATAAATTATTTTTTACAAGTTGTTGATCAAGCTATTGCTTCACTTACTACAAGGTTTGAACAGTCTAAATCATATAGCAAAATATTTGGTTTCTTGTTTACTTCTTAGGCACTACATTTGTTGGATGATAAAAACTTGAGGTCTTCTTGCTATTGCCTTGAGACTACACTTAAAAAGGGTAACAAATCTAACATTGATGGCAACAAATCTGACATTGATGGTAATGAGCTATATGTAGAGTTAGAGTTACTCCAAATTTTAATTCCAAAGGAAAATTTGGAACCTATTGATATTTTGTGAAGCGAATGGATTGTTTTCCTAATGCAACCATTGCATATAGAGTTTTGCTGACTATTCCAGTAACCGTGAGAGAAGCTTTTCTAACTTGCGCTTGACAATGACACAAGAAAGACTTAGTGGATTGAAAACGATATTTTGGAGAAAGTTTCTTATGAAGAACTAATTGAAGATTTTATCTCAAGAAGTGCAAGAAGGATGTCATGTTTTAGCTAAAGTTTTTCTCTCAAGGAGTACTGGAGTAGTTTTTCACTCTGAGTTCATTTCCCGATAAGATGTAATTCTTCCAAAAAATTATACCATCAACTTGATAATAATATAATATAAAACCTTGTTTTTTGTAATTGCCAATGTTTATGTCGAGGGCCCAAATTTTTGTTTCGCACCGGGCCTCCGTTTTCTCAAGTACGGCTCTGATCCTAATCCATGAATAAGCAAAGCACTAAAACAAACACCAGATGCACTATTTAATTCTACGACATAATATCGGGCATGTTCATAATATGATGCATGTCATGGCAAATATGCGATGCAACTAAGCAATATTAAGCCGAACTGTGATCCCGACAATTAATTATAAGGTTCAAGTTATTTACCCCGCAATTTAGATGTCGAATTAATAAGGAAAATCATGACATCAGTTCACTACAAAAATTTAACTAGAGTCGGCACAAGACAAGATTATCCCGCATATAGTCTCCATATTTAATTATTAGGTGAATCGACTAAATACCCACAACCACGTGATATGAATGCAATCATGAACAATTTAATATGCAACAAGATATATGTCATATATTATAAAAAATAGGGGTCTCGGATAGGGGTCACACATTGGGGACTTGTCGAACTTGGGTTCGGAGGTATTCGGTTTGACGAGATCGATCTTCAGGGTCGAGGGCTTCGGGTCTGTGAAGAAGATCATGTCGTTTGGTGTCCTTCGGTTCCATGTCGGTGTGCTTGTCATCTGTGATGGAGAACTCGGTGTTCCATGACAAGGTTCTTGCCTAGGATCTCGGTGTTGACACCTTGGACTTAGATAGCATAACACCAAAACATCAATACTTCACATGGTAGAACACCACCACATAGTCTTCAACTGCCGGCCAGAGAACACGGGGCGGTCGGGTTGATGCAGGTCTCTTGTGTCGCTCTAGGAGGTCATGGGAGAGGTCAAGGAAGGGCCGGGAGCATGCAACCCTTGACGACGAGAGGCAGCAGGACCCTCTGCGGGAGGGGGCCGAGTGTGGGCACTGACACCCGCATCTGGCGGCAGCCTGATACGTTGCTATCGTATCTATAATTTTTGATGTTGCATGCTTGGTTTTTATCTACTTTCTTATGTTTTGTTCCAACTTTGGACTATTTTTATACAATTTCTTGGACTAACCTATTAACAAGATGCCACAGTGCCAACTGCCTGTTTTCTGCTATTTTTGGTTCTAGGAAAGTCAGAAAATGAATATTCTCGGAATTGGACGGGACAAAAGTCAATATTTTACCGAGGGGGACACAGAGCCAGAATACGAGACGGAGAGGGGCCATGGGGCCGCCACACCATCTAGCCAGGTGGCCAGGCTGTCCCGCTCTAGGGGGTGGTGTGGCCACCTAGGGCACCCCCTCCGCCTCCCCTTACGACTATAAGATGCCTCCAATACAGAAACCCTAAGTACCCGATCAAAATTCCACGAAAGAGTTTGTAGCCATTGTCATCTCCATCCCTAGATCGAGAGGGATCTGAAGCTCTTCCCGGCACCCTGCCGGAGAGGGGAATTCACCCTGGAAGCCTTTTTCATCACCATGCAAGCCTCCGGTGTGATGCGTGAGTAGTTCATCCTTGAACTACGGGTCCATGTAGTATCTAGATGGTTGGTTCTTCTCCTTTGTACTATCATGTTTAGATCTTGTGAGCTCCGTTCATGATCAAGATCATCTATTTGTAATCCTACATGTTGTGTTTGCGGGGATCCGATGGATATTGAGATGCTATTTCAGATTGATTATTGATTCTATCATGTGTTTGTTATTTGTGATCTTGCATGTTTTCCGTTGTTAGTAGCTATCAAGCCCAAGTATATGCTAGCAACTCCAAGAGTTAGTATTTATGCTTGATAATGGGTTCATGCCTCTAGTAATCTGGGGAAGTGACAGAAATCTCTAAGGTACTAGATGTGCTATTGCTACTAGGGAGAAAACAGCAATCATTTGTTCATAGAACAATCATATTGTTTACTTTACACGCAATGTGTAATGCAATTATCTGTTGCTTGCAACTTAATACTGGAGGGGGTTCAGATGATAACCTGAAGGTGGATTATTAGTCATAGATGTAGTTGGATTACATTCTATGTATAATGTTGTAATTCCCAATCAAATCTCAAAGGAGTCAAGATGATTAGTATATGCATGTATGCTTCCTCGATGTTTGTTAATTGCCCCACTGTAATTTGTTCACTCAACATGTTATCTATCTTAAGGAGAACCACCACTAGTAAACTATGGACCCCGGTCCTTTCTTTTACCATCAATCTACAACTATTTACTATTTTCTGTTTACTTTCTGCAAGCTTTTACTTTCTTCCACACAATATGTTTAATCCTTTGTTTTTAGCGAAACCGGTAAGATTGACAACCTCACTGTAAGTTGGGGGCAAAGTTCTGTGGTTGTGTTGTGCAGGATCCCAAGTTGGAAACAACACCTTGGAGGTGTTTCCTTGCTCCTACTGGTTCGATAAACTTGGTTTCATAACTAAGGGAAAACTTACTGCTGTGCTCATCATACCTTCCTCTTGGGGTTCCCCAACGAGCTCGTTATTACACGAGTCAGTAAGTACTTTTTCTAGAGCCATTGCCGAGGAGTCAAGGACATCTTCACAAGGGGTCTCCGTCATAACCAATCTCTTTAATTTGTTGTTGTTGTTTTGCTTAGTTTATTTTTTTGCTTAGTTTTCTTGTTTCTTTATCAAAAACACAAAAAAATAGTTGTACTAGTTTGCTTTCTTTAACAAAAACACAAAAATTTTATTATTAGTTCCTATTTTAAAAGTTGTCATCATGTCTAGCATTGCTCCAATCACTATGTCACCTGAGGAAATGATTTTCACTTTCAAACAAGGAATTGAAGAGAGTTTCAAAAAAGCTTGGTCTAGAATCTCTGATCTACATGAAAAAATGGAACCTAAAATGACTCGAAGCTTGTTTCTTAGAAGTTTTTATCTTGGAACTGCTCTTTGCTATAGATATGCTTTGGATGCTGTAGTGGGAGGATATTTCCTCCAATGCAATGAGGATGATGCTGTTCATGCTATAAAAAGTTGGTCTTTACTTACAACTTGCCTACCTAATCTAATTCTTCCTTTATAAATATATTTGCTAGATTAAACACTCTTGAGACCCGCACTACTAGTTTGAAGGATTGCTATTACATTCTTAGAGAGCATCATGATTATGTTCCAATAAATTCTGAACCCTCAAAATGGCTTCCTACAGTAAAGATTGTTATAAATAATGAAACTTTTCATGCTCGCTGTGATATCATGTCTGAATTATGTCTTATGCCTAAAGATATATATGAATCTTTGAATCTTTGGGGACTTTCTGAAGGACGAGAAGAAATATTTCTTGCTAATAATGCCAAAATTATATCAATTGGAATAGCGGAAGGAGTGTTTACAAAGATCCTAGGGAAAATGGTTTCTACTGATTATCTTGTTATTGAATGTGTAGGAAAAGGACAAATTACACTTGGAAGATCCCTATTAAAACTCCTTGGAGCAATAATAGATGTGGAAAAGGGCACCATGCACTTTTCTTCTCCACCAAACAATCATATTTCCCCAAGGTTAAGAATAAAAGTAAGAGAGGTAAGGGCAAGAAATTTGGTTCTAATGCTTCTTCATTGGAGAACACTTGATTCTTTTTCTTGCTTCTTATACCTAACTTAAAGGCGTTAAAGAAAAGTACTTATTGGGAGATAACCCAAAAGTTTTAGATGAGTCTTGGAAGTTATTACTTCTGTAATAACTGCTCCTTATCCTTTTTATTTGCTTTTTGTCCCAAGAGTAACCTCCAATGAGAGAGAAGTAATGCTTGGGGAAATTGCTGTCCCGAAACAGATTTTTGTTCTTCACTGTAAAAATACGTGTCAAATCTCGGTACGTCTGTTTGAGGCATGAATTTTTATGCTTCTGCCTCAGACTGTTATCTAACTTTCGTTAGTTCAACACTTTTCGATTTGAGCAACAGAAGGTGTTCGAAAAAAATGGTTTTTACCGGCTGGTCTGTTTTGACAAATTTCTGCCATTATTTGCATTTGCTTCTTGTTGATTCCTTTTTGAGTTTTTTTGGGGAATTGAGCTTTTTGAGGGAAGTGCTACAGTAGCTTGTGTTTTAATGGAAGTTTTATTTGTGTTGAAACTTAACCCAAAGACTTATTATCTTGAGTGCCCTAATGTTGCTAATAAAGATTGTGTGGAGTTTTGTATGAAGGAAAAATTTCAGGTGTATGGAAGGAATGATGTAATGAGATGAAGAATGGACGAAATTGCAAGCTTGGGGATGCCACGCATGTCACCCCAAGAAATATCCAAGAAGTACAAGCGTCAAAGCTTGGGGATGCCCAAGGCATCCCCTTCTTCATCAATAAAAATCCCAGATTTCTTCCAAACACTTCATTTTTATTGTTTCATGCACAGTTGTGTTGTTCTTGGAGCGTCTTTTTTTCGTTTGTTTTTCGTTTGCTTGGTTTCCTTAGTTTGCTTGAATAAATTGGTTGGACCCCCTCTTTCATAAATTAGTTTTCAAATAAGTTTGGTTTGGATTGGAAAAGAGTAGGAAAGTTCATGCTTAAGTGGTAAAAAGAGTTTGTTTTTGACTGTGACCTATGCTTTGTCATGCCATGCTTGGTATTGTTTTGGCTTTATGCTTAGTGATTATTGCTGTGGAATGACTTGTTATAAATAATGGAGATTGCTTAATGTGCCTTGGAAGAATCATGCGTTGTTTTAGCATATTAAAGCATAGTATTGTGGTATTCTCCTTTGATGCTTTATTCGGGTTGACTTGGCGCATGCTCACACCATGTTATGACTATCCCAAGTCACTATAGCCTTGATGATCCTTTAGTTTTCGACTTGTAATATCACTTTATGCTTTAATCAATGATGTTTTGTCGCTTTGCATGATTATGGCCATTATTGGTATCTTAGTTGGTCACTCCCAGTCTTTTGCTAGCCTCCATAACCAAGTATGAGTCCTGATAACCCACAAGTATAGGGGATCGTGTGTAGCCTTTTCGATAAGTAAGAGTGTCGAACCCAACGAGGAGCTAAAGGTAGGATAAATATTTTCTAAAGTTCTATCAACCTCTGATACAACTCTACGCACACTAAACGTTTGCATTATCTAGGAAATAAAACTAGAGCAACAATACGAGTAATAGAGATAGCTTTGCATGATAATAAATAACAAGCAAGTAAAGCTAGTTACTGCAGCAATAAAATACACTAAACTAACAGAACCATGAGTGTGGAATAGTGGTGGTAATTGTGGTGGCTTTGTCCAAATTTAAATAGCAAATAAATCATGTTCATTGTCTTCGATGCAGTTTTCTATGTGGGAGAGGCTAAATATGCATGCACTTCACTACTTGAATTACATGTACTATATGATTGGATTGTTAGTAAACATCCGTAAGTACTAATCAATGCATTAAGGTTTCCCCAACCATAGCCTTAAGTTTAATGATCCTCTTACTCCCATACATGCAACGTTCCGGTTCGCGTCCTCAGGTCTCTGTCACTCCGGCAGAACTCCCCCTTCCTTTTACACATACTAAAAACCCTATGATGTTTAATCCATGCACGCACAAATATAATGGACACCAAAGGACTGTACCATATCAACATACAACTCTAATGAACCAAAGACGTTCAACCATTCAATCTAAGAACAAAGAAACTACGCAAACATGACATAGATCATAAGATTATAACTTATAGCATCAAACACCATGTTTACATAGGACGGTACAGAGGTGTGTGGAAGGATGAACCACTGCATACTAGGAGGATTAGGTGATGGAGATGGCGGTGAAGATGGTGAAAAGGGAGGTGGCGGCGCCGGCAGCGACGCGGGGGACTCCTTCCCCGCCGCCGGTATCATGGGGGAGCACCGCCCCTTCGCCCCCTTCCTTCATGGCTTCTTGGAAGACCTCCCCCATGGATATGGGATCTATGGGGGAGGCAAAAACGTGGTTTTTGTGGCTGCAAATTCGGAGGTGGAGATGCTCTGGGTGAATTAGGTTTCCTCTCTTTATATAGCTTCTCGGATTCACGTCACCCCATCTTGGGCTGTAGTAAACCAGGCTTAAAAGGCCCGTCTGGACTAGGAATCAGCTAAATGTTATGTCTCAAACGTTTGTCGTGAAATTTCCAACAACTTTGTAGTTGGAAAGTTTTCCGTTTGACACCGTCTTCGACCCAAAACGTGACCATTTTCAAAAAGAGTTCGGAGACAGATTTCTAGAAAAATCCCCATTTGACCCTAACAAGGTTTCTACTTGTATTCTTGGTAATTCCTACACATCAAAGTGTAAAACACGAATATTGTGCACTTTTGCAACTATTAGTAGGTTAGTCCAAATAAATCATAAACTTTATACAAAAAGGAGTGTCAAAAGCATAGTATTAGCATAAAACCATCAAAAAATATAGATACGTTATGGACGTATCAACATCCCCAAGCTTAGTTCCTGCTCGTCCTCGAGTAGGTAAAAGATCAAAACAATGACATGCAGACAACACAATCTTGATCATCATTATTGTAAAAGCATTGATAGCTGGGATTAAGGTACTCTAAACATGAATCATGAAAGATAGAGTTCTAACAATAAGACATAGCAACTATGTTGTAACATGAAAAGGCACAAACAAAAGATTCATGAATAACAATGCTTTACAAGACGTTAGTTTGTTTCACATAAAGAAGGCATAATGAGAATGGTATTTATTTTGTCCCTCATAGAGTAGCAAAACATAAATGCATAGGACACCTTCAAATTTCATAAGGGTGACTAGATACAAATAGTTTAAGAACAAGCAATATCAAAATTATGCATCAATCAACAAGTCTTGGGACAATGCACATTAAACTAAGAATGGCCACTATGCTCTATTAATAGATGCATAAAAATAGAAGATGGAGAGTCAACATAAAAGTAAAAGAAAGTCCTTCTTAGAAGGAAGCAGGGATTCAAGTCTCATAAAGAGCTTCCAAAAATTATGGTACTTATTAGCTTTCATCTCTCATTGCCCCTATCATAAGCATATTTAGGTGATTAAGGTTAAAGTGACACAACTAAGAGGATATGCTTGACAAGTTATAAGTTGAAATCTCATGCCCCTTACTTACGAGTACCGAACCTCATGCTAATCAACTTCAGTCACAAGTAAGCTCTTGTCATTGTAAGTACATATGTATCATAGAGAACCGCCAATGGGGTACCCCTAGCACATGATACATGAGCTATCCCATAATCAAATGACAAGGCAAACATACAATGAGCATCTCAGCGATCTTTTTATTTGCTATTTGCGTAGGTTTTTATTGAGGATGCTTCATAGAGTGCTCATTATGGTTATGCTACAAGTTTCCACCATGATTAGGCATGGCTTAGGCTAGCGGCCTAGGCGTTTCTCTAACACACATAAAAACTCCATTATCTTACAAGTTCCCCTTTTATTTCACATTGTCGGGATCCATAAAGCAAAAGAATCATGATATCAACGGAATATAAGTGCAATGTGGAAAGCGTTACCCATGATACATGGTTATGCTAACTTCAACTTATAAAGCGCAAGCATATACGCAACAAAGATGGACACAATGGTTCAAGTTTATTAAGTGCAAGAAAATAAAGTGTGTCATCAAGTTCGTGAGAGCTTTAATCACTAATTTTCACATAACAAGTTTAATTCGGAAGGTAGATAAAAGCATGAATATACTTGGAATAGCAAATGCTAATAGGTAGGTATGGTGGACTCTTTGGGATAACTTTGTTTTATTTGGATTTGGATGCATGAGTGGAACTCATACTTGGTTATGGAGGCTAGCAAAAGACTAGGAGCGACCAACTAAAAGAGCAATAATGACCATAATCATGCAAAGCAACAAAACATCATTAATTAAAGCATAAAATGATATTACACGTCAAAAACTAAAGGATCATAAAGGCTATGGTGACTTGGGATAGTGATAACATGGTGTGAGCATGCGCCAAGTCAACCCAAATAAAGCATCAAAGGAGTATACCACAATACTATGCTTTAATATGCTAAAACAACGCATGATTCTTTCAAGGCATATTAAGCAATCTCAATTGTTTATAACATGTCATGCTACAGCAAAAATCACTAAGCATAAAGCCAAAACAATATCAAGCATGACATGACAAAGCATAGGCCACCGTCAAAAACGAGCTCCTTTTACCACTTAAGCATGAACTTTTCCTACTCTTTTCCAATCCAAACCACACTTATTTGAAAACTAATGTATGAAAGAGGGGGTCCAACCAATTTATTCAAGCAAACTAAGAAAACCAAGAAAACAAAAACGAAAACGAAGACGCTTCAAGAACAAAACAACTGTGCATGAAACAATAAAAATGAAGTGTTTGGAAGAAACCTGAAATTTTTATTGATGAAGAAGGGGATGCCTTGGGCATCCCCAAGCTTTGACGCTTGTACTTCTTGGATATTTCTTGGGGTGACACACGTGGCATCCTCAAGCTTGAGCTTTAGTCCATTCTTCATCTTATTACATCACTCTTTCCATACACCTGAAATGTTTTCCTTCATACAAAACTTCACACAATCTTTATTAGCAACATTAGTGCACTCGAGATAATAAGTTTTTGGGTTCAGTTCCAACACCCATAAAACTTCCATCAAAACACAATCTACTGTAGAACTTCCCTCAAAAAGCTCAATTCTTCAAAAAGAACCCAAAAAGGAATCAACAAGAAGCAAATGCAAATAATGGCAGAAATCTGTCAAAACAGACCAGCAGGTAAAGAGCAATTTTTTCGAAGAACTTCTGTTGCGCAAATCGAAAAGTGTTGAACTAATGAAAGTTATATAACAACATGGGGCAGAATCAAAAAAATTCATAGCTCAAGCTGACGTACAAAAATTTACACGAATTTTTACAGCGAAGCACAAAAATCTGTTTCGAGACAGCAACTTTTCCAAGCATTACTGCTCTCTCATTAGAGGTTACTCTTGGCACAAAAAGCAAATAAAAAGGATAAGGAGTGGTTATTACAGAGGTAATAACTTCCAAGACTCATCTAAAACTTTTGGGTTATCTCCCAATAAGTACTTTCCTTTAACGCCTTTAAGTTAGGCATAGGAGCAAGATTCAAACATTTCGAATAAATAAGCATTAAGATCAATACCAGAAATATCTTTATTTTTCAAGGCTTCATGCATTCCTACAAGTTTTTAACTGAAAAGCTTCCATTGAAGATTTTTATTGGTTTCATAGGCATGAACACAAGTGTTCAAGGTCGACCCCCACTTAACCATTACTCATCTTTCCAATCACTTTTCTTTTTGAAAACGTTTTTAGGTAACAAGTACAACTATTTTTTTGTAATTCGCATTCCCTATCCATACTAAGATACAGAACAACTTAAAACTGAAAGTAAAACCTACTTAGAGATAAAGCAAACACATGCACACAAGAGTATTCACCCACACGCTATTGCTCCCCGGCAACGGCGCCAGAAAAGGTCTTGATAACCCAGAAGTATAGGGGATCGTGTGTAGCCTTTTCGATAAGTAAGAGTGTCGAACCCAACGAGGAGCTAAAGTTAGGATAAATATTCTCTCAAGTTCTATCAACCACTGATACAACTCTACGCACACTAAACGTTTTCATTATCTAGGAAATAAAACTAGAGCAACAATACGAGTAATAGAGATAACTTTGCATGATAATAAATAACAAGAAAGTAAAGCTAGTTGCTGCAGCAATAAAATACACTAAACTAACAGAATCATGAGTGTAGAATAGTGGTGGTAATTGTGGTGGCTTTTTCCAAGTTTAAATAGCGAATAAATCAGGTTCATTGTCTTCGATGCAGTTTTCTATGTGGGAGAGGATAAATATACATGCGCTTCACTACTTGGAATTATATGTACTATATAATTGGATTATTAGCAAACATCCATGACTACTAATCAATGCATTAAGGTTTCCCCAACCATAGCCTTAAGTTTAATGGTCCTCTTACTCCCATACGTGCAACATTCCGGTTCGTGTCCTCAGGTTTCTGTCACTCTGGCAGAACTCCCCCTTCCTTTTACACATACTAAAAACCCTATGATGTTTAATCCATGCACGCACAAATATAATGGACACCAAAGGACTGTACCATATCAACATACAACTCTAATGAACCAAAGACGTTCAACCATTCAATCTAAGAACGAAGAAACTACGCAAACATGACATAGATCATAAGATTATAACTTATAGCATCAAACACCATGTTTACATAGGACGGTACAGAGGTGTGTGGGAGGATGAACCACTGCATACTAGGAGGATTAGGTGATGGAGATGGCGGTGAATATGGTGAAAAGGAAGGTGGCGGCGCCGGCGGCGGCGCGGGGGACTCCTTCCCCGCCGCCGGTATCATGGGGGAGCACCGCCCCTTCGCCCCCTTCCTTCATGGCTTCTTGGGAGACCTCCCCCATAGAGATGGGATCTATGGGGGAGGCAAAAACATGGTTTTTGTGGCTACAAATTCGTAGGTGGAGATGCCCTGGGCGAATTAGGTTTCCTCTCTTTATATAGCTTCTTGGATTCACGTCACCCCATCTTGGGCTACAGTAAACCGGGCCAAAAAGGCCCGTCCGGACTCGGAATCAGATACATGTTATGTACAAAACGTTTGTCGTGAAATTTCGAACCCCTTTGTAGTTGAAGAGTTTTCCGTTTGATGCCGTCTTCGACCCGAAACATGACCATCTTCAAAAAGAGTTCTGAGACAGATTTTTGGAAAAATCCCAATTTGACTCCAACAAGGTTTCCACTTGTATTCTTGGTAATTCCTACACATCAAAGTGTAAACCAAGAATATTTTGCACTTTTGCAACTATTAGTAGGTTAGTCCAAATAAATTATAAACTTTATACAAAAAGTAGTGTCAAAAGCATATTATTAGCATAAAACCATAAAAAATTATAGATACGTTATGGACTTATCAAGTCCCACTCATGCATCCTACTCCATTAAACCAAAATATTCCAAAGAGTTCACCATACATACCTATTAGCATTTGCTATTCCAAGTATATTCATGTTTTCATGTACCTTCCGAATTAAACTTGTTATGTGAAAATTAGTGATTAAAGCTCTCACGAACTTGATGGCACACTTTACTTTTCTTGCACATAATAAACTTGAACCATTGTTTCCATCTTTGTTGCGTATATGCTCGCGCTTTATAAGTTGAAATTAGCAGAACCATGTATCATGGGGAACGCTTTCAACATTGCACTTGTACATTGTATCTTGTTGATATCATGATTCTTTTGCTTATGGATCCCGGCGGTGTGAAATAAAAGTGGAACTTGTAAGATCAGAGAGTTTGTATGTGTGTTAGAGAAACGCCTGGGATGCTAGCCTAAGCCATGCCTAATCATGGTGGAAACTTGCAGCATAACCATAGTGAGCACTCTATGAAGCATCCTCAATAAAACCTATGCAAATAGCAAATAAATAGATCGATGAGATGCTCATTGTCTACCTGCCTTGTCATTTTGATTATGGGATAGCTCTTGTATCATGTGCAAGGGGTACCCCATTGGCGGTTTTCGATGATAAATATGTACTTACAATGACAAGAGCTTACTTCTGAGTAAAGTTGAGTAGCATGAGGCTCAATCTTCGTAAGTAAGGGACATGCGATTTCGGCTTATAACTTGTCAACCATATCCTCTTAGTTGTGTCACTTTAACCTTAATCACCTAAAGATGCTTATGATAGGGGCAATGAGAGCTGAAAGCTAATAAGTACCATAATTTTTGGAAGCTCTTTATGAGACTTGAATCCCTGCTTCCTTCTATGAAGGCCTTTCTTTTACTTTTATGTTGAGTCTCCATCTTCTATCTTTATGCACATATTGGGAGAGCATAGTGGCCATTCTTAGTATAATGTGCATTGTCCCAAGACTTGTTGATTGATGCATAACTTTGATATTACTTGTTCTTAAACTATTTGTATCTAGTCACCCTTATGAACTTTGAAGGTGTCCTATGAATTTATGTTTTGCTACTCTATGAGGGACAAGCTGAATGCCACTATGCTATGTTTTCTTTATGTGAAACAAACAAACATCTTGCAAAGCACTGTTATTAATGAATCTTTTGTTTGTACCTTTTTATGTTGCAACATAGTTGCTATGTCTTATTGTTAGAACTTTATCTTTCATGCTATGTTGAAGTACTATGATCCTATCTTTCAATGTTTTACGAATACTTTAATCAAGTTTATGATGGTGCATGTGTACCTACCTCGGTGAATTACGCTCTTAGTTACATGCCTGGATGAACGAAAGTGGTTAAAATAGTACGGTGGGGCCCAGGGCCACTCACGGTAGACCTTTCGGCCGTCCTAACCACTTTCAGACAACGGGACAAGAACGAGCGGCGTAATCGGCAGACAAAGGGATCAACTACATACACAAATGAGTATGTATGCAAGCCACATACAACAGTCCTCAGAGCCATTCCATCTAAAAGAAATAGAAATATTGCAACGCCATACGGCAAGATCCAAATGTCCTAGATAGATATAATAATTTAGGATAGCTCCTCATACATCACACATCAGAGTATCAGGCGGAAGCGGAAAACAAGATCCGAGTACGGATAAGAAGCAAATCGGCATAAGATGCCCCATAAATAAACACATCCCGCCCACAGATCTCACGGATCCCCGTTCTCGGAATCTCTACACCGAATGATCGTTGCCAACATCATCTGTCTCTTCCACCCAGTATCCATCTTGCGGGTACACCTGTTCATCTGAATCAAACAATTTATCGTGTGAGACCCTAGGGGTACTCAGCAAGTGTTTATGCCGCTAAAGGGGACACAACCTGGGGTGACGCAATTGCAGCAAAGGATAATACCTAACAATTCTACAGATACTCGCTAACCATCCGCCCAACCAACGATAGACGGAAGTCCGTGAATTAAGAACAACAGTTATAACAGTATAATTAACAGATCCATCCTCCTCCTCGCTTACCTACGAGGAAGCAGACGAACAACCCCCATCATCCGTTGGCAGTTTTATTAACCATTCCATGAGTATTGCACTATTTACTAGTCAAGTACTTAGTCGAATTAAAAGCGGTACTTTAGTTATACTTGTCTATGATCGAGAAACTGTGCTCCAAGTCGTCCATAACCGCGAACACGGCTTTCAGAAAGATTTACCCTGCAGGGGTGCACGAATAGCAACACACACTCGATCAACCTCGGAAAAACCAAATCAAAACCCAACGAGGCATTCACGACAAAGCAATCATAGGATTCAGAAATATTTCAGGGGGCCACCCCATTAAGCTACCCGCAACGAAGTTGGCCGGCTCCGAGACGGACCCAAGGTTTGTGTCAATGGCTGTAAACTACGGGGAACCCGAAAGTGTGACTAGGCTAGTCGATACCGCGAAAACATTCCACGATCCAAAACAGTACAGGTGCTCCACGCACAATCTTAATAAAGCAGTAACATGGCATAAGTACAGGATAGTAATAAAGCCCCAAACTACTTTGTGGCCCCAAGAAATAAGAAGGAATCAAGCTCTGGCTCAGGGGGGGGGGGTCCATAAGGCCTCCCAGATGTGGATAGTGCGAATAAACAAGGAACATGAATCAAGTACTCGGGGTCCTACGGGACACAAGTGAGCATGAAAAACCAAATAGCAGATATTGCTCACCGGTGCCTCTTTCATTAGTTATCCCATTACTACTCCGGTTAAGTTGTTTAGGTACCTCGTTATTCATCAGACACTCATATACCCTACACATGCTTTTCTACGACTCGCATGGCTCAAATAACTCCTGTAGTAATGGCTCATGGGATGGAGGAACAAGCTTCAGTGGGGTTTAAAAATAAAGGCTATGCAATACTTGGGATTCAATTTAATGCAATCGCGACTCAATGATGCAAGAATAAGATAGAGGCAATAGGTACTGTATGTATGCAAGCATGTGGTAGTGCTTGCCTGGCAACTCAGTTGAAGCGAAAGATGGATCTGGGTAGTACTCCTGTGATTCCTGGTAATTCTCCTGCTGGGCGTCTATTCGAAGAAGAACCAAACAAACAAGGGCCAACATAAATAAAGTGCACAAGCATATGAATTAAAATGCGACAAGCAAACAAGCATGCCATGATGAATGATGCACAATTTACATGGCATTAAAGTAGCATGGCAAGGGTGAGGTGTGGTGCAAGAATTAAAGCAATTTATTATTTATTTATTCCAATTTTTATTGCCATAAACAGTTCAGATTTGTAAGAATGACATGATGCATGCTTCAATTCAGAACAAGTACTGCATAGATAGAACGGGCTCGTCGCGCTGATCGATTTAGACATATTATTTGTTCAATTTGGAGTTGTAGAATTAAAATTATGAATTTATTAAAAAAGGGCATTTTATTGTAATTTTAATCATCTCGAAATTTTAAAGTGTTCAAACATTATTTTGAATGGCATATTTGAATTCCCCACATTTTCCTGATTTCAAAACATATATTACTTGTATTATTTGGATTTATATTTGAAAAGTTATTTAAATCTGAATTGAATTTGAATTCAAATCAATTTTTGAAAAGGTTTAATTAAAACAGGCACAGGAAATACTTTTGTCACTCAGCCCATCCCAGCCATAGCCACTGACGTGTGGGGCCAAACGGACTGGGGCCACGCACGCAGAAAATCCTTTTTCTACCGCGGCTCTGGCTAGCCCACGCGGCTGTCAAGCGGGCCCAGCGACTACGGCCCACATGCCAGGGGTGGGGACTGCCGCGACTGACAGGTGGGGGCTAGTGCTGGAGCGCGGGTTAGTGGCACAAAGATGCGGGGGCGTTTTTGCAAAAAGGAGAAGGAGGCTGACAGGTGGGACCTCGAGGAGCGCGGGCTCCAAGAGTCAAAAGGTGGGGGGGGGGGTAAGCGCAAAGTGTCATCGCGTGCACTGTGGATCTTCCTCTCTTCTCTGAAGAAACTGACGGGGAACGGCGCGCGGCGCGGGGCGGGGAATCGAACCCGGGTCGCGGGCGCGCGTGCTGTGGGTGGTAGCCAGTGCGGCTGGCTCGGGGGGTTGTTAGGAGGGAGGGTTGGGGCCTAGCTAAGGCTCTGTGCGGCGCGGGGAGGTTGCAGACGTCGGCGACCTCTGGCGCACGGAGGACGTTCGGCAAAACGAGCGGCGAGGACGCAGGCGCTCCCCGGCGTTAGGGTTTCGGACGGCGAGGCGCAGGATCCGGCGGTGCTGGGGCTTTTCGTCCACGTCGACGTGTACGGGGAGCAGCATGGCGGTCTTCTCGGTCGCCCAGGACAACTCCACGATGTGCCGGCCGGCTAGAACGAGGGGAAGCAGGGGTAGACGGCGGCGTCTGGCGGCCGGAGCTGGCCTCGGTGAGGAAGAAGGGGAAGGCGAGGCAGGCTTTGGAGTGGATCTGGGAGCTGCCAGGAGGCGTGGGGGATGAGGAGAACGCGAGGGGGAGAGAGGGGTAGCGTGTGGGAGTCAGGGTTGGGGAAAGTGGCTTCGGCCTTTACCCTTTTCTTCTCGAGCACGTGGGCGAGCTGGGGCTTGTCCTGGGGCTGGGCAGCGGCAGAGGGGAGGCTGCAGGTGGGGACGGTGTGGAGTAGCTGCAGGGTGGGGCTAGCACGCGGTAGAGAGAAGAGAGAGAGGAGAGGGGGTAGCTCGGGCTAGGTAGATGGTAGCCTCGGGTTAGGGTTTTGTTTAGGTTAGAGAGAGGGGTAGGGTTAGCTGAGGTGTGGGCCAGGGAGAGAGAGGGGGTCAGGTGGCCCTCATGGTAGAGAGAGAGAGGTTAATGTTAGGGTTTAGTAGAATTAGGTTAGGAGAAGAATAGAGAGAGGAGCTAGGTTTAGATTTTATTAGGTATTTAGATTTTAAAATTTATTTATGAGACCATACCAAGAGGAACATGGAGCTTGATCTAGCTTGAGCTAAAATGGAAGAGAAACAAGAAAGAAAGAGGGAGAAAAGAGATATGTGGAAAGAGTCTCATATGATCATGCATGGAGAAAATAAAATAAAAGAAAGAGATGTGGGTGAGGATATGGGAATGGTGGAATGGAAGGAGATGGTTCACAAAGAAATAACCACTAAAGTCAAAGGCAAAACCCATGGGATAAAAGGTGGTGGTACTTTTGCATGGCCCATGCAAAAATAATAATGCCATGATTTATTTTGTGAAAACAATAATAATATGATGGCATTATTCTTATGCATTTCCCAGAAGTGGAATAAAAGCCAAGCAAAAGATAAGTAGGATTAGATCCACCCCACCACATGAGCTAGGATAAAATCAAAAGAAAAAGAATTGCAAGCTCATGGACTAGTAGGATGGTGGAATTATAAAGTGGCGAAGAGAAAAGATAATGGAGGTGAATAAAAGATATGCCCCCAACCCAACTTGGGCATTTAGACAATATATCAATAACCAAATACAATATCAAGAGGCAAATACAATTAATAATGCATGTGAGAGAAGAACCAAAAGAACCAGGGTTTTATATGATGCTCAAATGCAAGGTGGCATGATGACATGAGCATGATATAATTATGATGCAACAATTGTATATAGGAAGTAGCCAATATCTTACTAGACCAAGTAGCATTACAATTGTTAGACAATTGGGATGCTACAACATGTCACCTCAAAAATTATTCTTTTTTCTTATCACTTACCTACTCGAGGACGAGCAGGAGTTAAGCTTGGGGATGTTGATACGTTGCTAACGTATCTGTAATATTTAATGTTCCATGCTTGGTTTTTATCTACTTTCTTATGTTTTGTTCCAACCTTAGAGTATTTTTATACACTTTCTTGGACTAACCTATCAACAAGATGCCACAGTGCCAGCTGCCTGTTTTCTGCTGTTTTTGGTTCCAGGAAAGTCAGAAAATGAATATTCTCAGAATTGTACGGGAAAAAAGCCAAAGTCAGTATTTTACCGAGAGGGACACAAAGCCAAAATACGAGACGGAGAGGGGCCAGAGGGCTGCCACACCACCTGGCTACGCGGCCAGGCCTAGCCCACGCCAGGGGGGTGTGGTAGCCTAGGGCACCCCCTCGGCCTCCCCTTCCGTCTATAAGATGCCTCCGATACAGAAACCCTAAGTACACAATCAAAATTCCACGAGAGAGTCTGTAGGCGCTGTCATCTACATCCCTAGATCGGGAGGAATTTGAAGCTCTTCCCGGCACCCTGCCGGAGAGGGGAATTCACCCTGGAGGCCTTCTTCATCACCATGCAAGCCTCCGGTGTGATGCGTGAGTAGTTCATCCTTGAACTATGGGTCCATGTAGTAGCTAGATGGTTGGTTCTTCTCCTTTGTGAAATCATGTTTAGATCTTGTGAGCTCCGTTCATGATCAAGATCATCTATTTGTAATCCTACATGTTGTGTTTGCGGGGATTCGATGGATATTGAGATGCTATTTCAGATTGATTATTGATTCTATCATGTGTTTGTTATTGTGATCTTGCATGCTTTCTGTTTTTAGTAGCTATCTTCGCCAAGTAGATGCTAGCAACTCCAAGAGCTAGTATTTATGCTCGATAGTGGGTTCATGCCTCTAGTAATCTGGGGAAGTGATAGAAATCTCTAAGGTACTAGATGTGCTGTTGCTACTAGGGAGAAAACATCAATCCTTTATTCATAGAACAATCATATTGTTTACTTTACACACAATGCGTAATGCAATTATCTGTTGCTTGTAACTTAATACCGGAGGGGGTTCGGATGATAACCTGAAGGTGGATTATTAGTAATAGATGCAGTTGGATTACGGTCTATGTATAATGTTGTAATGCCTAATCAAATCTCAAAGGAATCAAGATGATTAGTATATGCATGTATGCTTTCTCGATGTTTGTCAATTGCCCCACTGTAATTTGTTCACCCAACATGTTATCTATCTTAAGGAGAACCACCACTAGTGAACTATGGACCCCGGTCCTTTCTTATACATTCAATCTACAACTGTTTACTGTTTTCTATGTACTTTCTGCAAGCTTTTACTTTCTTCCACACAATACGTTTAATCCTTTGTTTTCAGCAAAACCGGTGCGATTGACAACCTCACTGTAAGTTGGGGGCAAAGTTTTGTGGTTGTGTTGTGCATGATTCCAAGTTGGAAACAACACCTTGGAGGTGTTTCCTTGCTCCTACTGGTTCGATAACCTTGGTTTCATAAATGAGGGAAAACCTACTACTGTGCTCATCATACCTTCCTCTTGGGGTTCCCCAACGAGCTCGTTATTACATGATTCAGCACAGCCGAAGCTTTTACAGGGGCCAAAAATAGCGGTGTACGCGGGGACAGAGAGAAGAGAGCAACCATCGGGAGAGGGGATCGGGGATGGCAAATCGTGGGGCAGACCAAGGCGGGTGACACAGTTGCTAGCCGGGTCAGGGATGGGAGGAGGTGGGAGTTCTTGGCGGCGGCACTGGCGAGCTTTGCAGAAGAAGTCGATCTCAAGGCGGGGCACCGCCGAAAGGTCGATGCAGCGGCCCTGGTGCTCTAGGGCTGAGCTCAAAGAGGGGAAGCCCTAGCAATGGCCGGGAAGTCCCAGAGAGGGACGTGGCGAGGCCGGCGGTGGTGAGTGCGGTGACCCAGCATACCACTGCAGGATGTAGTACATTATAGTCATTGACATAATACCAATGAACACCATTCACCAGTATTACATCCCTCAAAATGGCACAACAGAAACATCGCGGGTCCACAACATGAATTTGTATTACATATATCATATTATAGAAGATCCAAAGAACTTCCTTGATATGACGAGGATTATAATTTACAAAATAGAACCAGAAATAGCAACTCAAGTGGATTCTAATAATACTACTACTATATGACTATGGCTTGCAATTGCTATTATAGCAATGCTGTACAGAAGTAGGTACCGGTTTCTAAGATTATTTACATTCTACGCTTTAGCTTGAGTTTTATGACTTCAGATGTAGACGTTGACTCTGTTGATCTCCGTTGGAAGTCTTTAGTCCTTCAAGTAGTTCACCTCCTAAGTTCGCCATTGAGTGCTCCCGAATATAGCAAGGGTTAAGAAGGTATGGTTGAGTACGAGCATACTCAGCAAGTTCACTAAAAAGGAGTGTTTGATGCACTAACTACAACCACAAACCAAAAGGTCGTAGGTTATGCAGATTTCGTAAACATTTCTTGAAAGGTTGCTTTTATTCTGAAAATCTATGTCCTTCAGTCTTCACAGGTTGACTAGAACTTTCGTGGAGTTCCTTTCCAGCAGCGTTCGTAGCTCCTTCCCGAAATAGGGAGTAACATGCCACAGTTCTTACACTCTACAAAGATGCGCTACTTTACCCATGAGAGACCTTAAGCTTTGTTGCACGGCCGAGAGTATGTCCCTGTTCAAACTTCCTTGGTTTGAGGCCAACCTAAGATCCAAGCCAATCTTTACCCTTCTCCACAATCCCGCATGAAGACACGACCCCCCCGGACATGCCCCACCTCTGTTAAGCCCCTTTTTGGACCAGCTATAACTCTGGTAGGCACCTGAAGATTCTATGATATGGTTTTGCCCTTGGTAAGCTCCCTAAAGGTCCGACTGTACCCTAGGCAGCCGCTCACAGATAGTCTAGACACCAAAATCGCAGGGAGCTAAGGGGTCCCATCCCATGCTGAGCCTCGAAAGGTACTCCAGCCCACGATATGGTCATCCGTCCATGCGAAAGGAAGAATATCCAACTGACTTCCCCAGAGCCATTGTAGATCTCATGGTTAACATGTGATATACGTCACTAGAATCACTGGAGACATTGGTTGTTAAGTCATAGATGATATATTCCCGTACAATGTGGTTTCCATTGTCGGTCTTAAATAGATTAACTGATAACCCTAAACCAGTAACCATTAGTTCACATTTAATTATGAAAATAGTGTTTTCTTACCTTTTTCAAATGCAGGTGTTGACACAACAGTTGGCAAATACTTGAAAGAAAATAATCAAAGGACATGAGCAAGTGTAAACTTGCCTTGATATAACAAAGTATTATAGTCGAATGCCTCGAATTGACCCTGGACCTTGGGTTCTACAAAATACCATCATTGCCCAGTAAGGACAATGTTTAAAGAAGCAATATGCTGTTATGCATAAGTCATGAGATGCATGTTGTAAAATCCCAAGTAATTCCCCAACATTACAATTGAGTTGTTATGACTTAAAAGAAATAGAATAGTGTTTCTTTTGAAGTGGCAAAAAGAATAACTTTTGAAGAAATTACTTATTATATCCAGTTAAGTAATGTGTGGTGTTCTTAGATTACAATTGATGGCTATTTGGATCACTACATCGATCTTTATGTTAGTGTGCTTTTGGTTGACTAAATCACAGACCACATTTAACTATAAAAGATAACTTGGTTTAGAATGTGGTATTTTTATATCATGGTCGGGGTTAAGAACTTCTTCGATAAAATCAAAGACAAATCTGTATAGGTATCGGGTATAACTTTATGAATCTAAGCTCAGCAAATTGATGCTAAGGAGATTATAGAGTTAAAGATAATTAGGAGATATAGTGATCTCATTGTAGGGTTTATTTAACTCATTTTAAACTTTAAGGTCATCTTTCATAAGGCTTGAGGTAATAGATCATTCACCACCAATATAAGTGAATGATTCTAAAGGTTAATTTGAAGTTAGTGGTTATAATTGATTTAAGACTCTAAAGGAGTATTGATAATGTACAGTTATATTTCATTAGAGATCCAAGTTATGGTTTTGGAATTAGTATTTAGATATAAAGGGCTTAAGGTTTCATATAGAATTGTGATTATTTCTTACTTGAGAAATGCTTTTCAAAAATTTACAAAAAATAGCTATTTTATAAAATAAATAAGGATTTATTACTTTAAAATCTTAAACACCTTTGGAATAATATATTTAGTATTTTTCTAGTAAAATATAATTATTCAAGTTCTTAAAAATTGTTTTTATTTATTTTTAGGAAGTGTTCTTATTTTTATAAAAAACCACAAAGGAATAAATGTTCTTAGATATTAGTTTCAAGTTTTGTTTGTAAAAAAAATCTAACTAATATTTTTATAAAATAGTGGATTTATTTTTGGATGTAAAGATGATTTTTTTCTTTTTTTGAAATTCTCCTTACTTTATTAACTTTCAATTAGAGTTTTAGTGTCCTTAATATTTATTTGTATTTTATTTAACTTAAACAAGTAAGGTTATATTTTTCTTAGGTAGATATGTTTTTTGGTCTTTTTGATATATTATATATATTTTTAGGACTTTTCTATATTTTTCTAGAGCTTAGTTAACTCCAGGGGTATATATGTAATTAGATATTTTTAATAATTCCTCTTTCAAAACATGGGCCTAGCCCACTGGACTGGCTCGGCTCGACCTGACCCACTTGGGCTGGTCAAACCCCACTTGGGTCATATTGGGCTGGCACCTGGCCCAGTACCCCCCACTCTCTTCCTCCTCTCTCCTCTCTCTTGTGACACTCTCCTCCTTGAGATGGCCCGATGCCGCCGCCGTCATTGTGCTCGATTCCGACTGGTCCAGGCCGCCTCGACCACCACCACAGTGCTATACGACGTGGATGACGATGACGTGCCTCTATGTCCAACTCGATCTGCCTCCCGTGCCCTCTATTGGCCGCACCGACCCCACCTTGATGGCTAGGGTTTGGGCTTCGCCGCGTTTCTAATGCTCTGGTGCTCCCCCATCGTTGCTCTGGGGTCTGCGGTGCTGCCTTCCTCCTATGGCCGCCACTGTCACGGCTTGGCGCGGGTTGCAACACCCCCTTTGGGGTGCTCCCCGTGCCACCGTGCACCTCATCATCGCCGGCCTCCTCCTATGCTTCCTCTTCAATATATGTGCGAGGTCCTCGAGTAAGTTCACCTCTCTTACCCCTCTAGTTCTTTGCTTCTCTCTATTCCATGCCATGCGATTGCTACCCTTCATTCCCTATTAGGGTACATCCCTAATTTCTAGGGTTCATCCCCTATAGTGATAATGAGTAGAACCTCTTGGTTTAGTTTTCTATGCAATCTCCTTATTGATGACCTACTGATGATATGTTGCCATACTTTGTTGCTCATGCTCCTGGTACTATGTTCACTGTCAAACAACAGTTCTAGGGTTGCCTAGTTGGGTTTAATGTTAAGGCAATGGTTATGGCCTTTTATTGGTATGCTCCTACTGGCTTTGAGCTAGGATGCTTCACTGCTGAAGTTATGTTGCTGGTTATCTATTCTAATACTGGTCTGTGAAGAACCTTTGTGATCAATAGCTTTACTCAGGATTCAATCATGATGTTGTGTAGATCCATGGTTAATAATGCTTAGTTTATTTTCTATGATGAATATGGAGATGATTTATAAAGAAATGATTCATGTTTGTTTATAGGAAAATGGTTTGGCTTTCAGGTGTATTTGCTTGCAGATAAACTAGTGGATGGTTTAGTTAGAGTAAATGGCGGCTTCTGCTAATATGGTTCTTCTATTGTGAGGCCTCCTTGGAGTGTACACAATAGCCTGCTCCCATTTAGTATGGTCTACTGTCATTAGGCTAGCTGTGTTGCCATTGGTAACACCTGATGCTTTAATAAAGTGGCAACTGACTACTAGCGTGGTGCAATCAGTGATGTGTTTGATCAAGAACTATCTGTCAACCTTGACAGAGAACTTGAATGAAATATGATTCCTAGTAATTTTAATCTAGGGAAGTGATTTAGATTACCTGGTGTATCTGAGATTTGCTTTCTTGATCTATTGGCTACTTCCTGTATACAATACTTATGGCTTAGTGATCAACAGTGTTGACCCTTGCTGTCCTTTCTAAATAAAGTGAATATGTATGATTCCTAAATCTTTTAGGAAGATGATTATCTGTGCTTGAGATGGTATACTTGAGATGTTGTGCTTGACTTTTGTACTCAAGCAAAAATGAGTCTGCTAGGTACAGAGGTGCTACCCTCTGGGGATGTGCCATGTAACCTAGCAGTTGTGATTTATATTGATCTAGTTAAAACTAGATCATACGGTTAGTGATGCTGGTCTGAGACCCTTCTATGCAAGAACATAGGTTCTAAGCTTGCTGTTTATTTACAAAATCCGATGATGAGTTGTTCACCTCACTTGGGTGATTTTCTGAGAAGATTCATATGAACAACACATGCTTTGATAATTTAAGATGATTTGATCATGTGATGGTTTTATGTGTACTCACCACACAACTTGATTTTTGGGTGATGATGTTGTGGTACTAGTTGATCTTGCTGGCTTGGTCTTGTTGGCTTGATCTTGTTAACTTGTTCTTGCTGGCTTGATCTTGCTCTGCACCTCCTGGTGCTGCTCTTGCTCCTCCTAGCTCCTGTGATCTTGTACTCGATCTTGCTATCCACCTGCACCACCCCCTCCTTATGTTACTGATGACCCACAAGTATAGGGGGTGTATCGCAGTATTTTTGATAAGTAAGAGTGTCGAACCCAACGAGGAGCAGAAGGTGCTGGCTAGTGGTATGGATCAGGAATTCTCTGCAAATACTTAGCAAACGGATTTTTAGGGGTTTTCGATAAAGCAAGTAAACAAAGTACGAGTAAATAAAAGACAGTAGGAATAAATGTAGCAAGTGGCCTAATCCTTTATGCAGCAAAGGACAAGCCGGTTGTATTTCTATAGATGACCAAACGTTCTCGAGGACACATGGGAAGACTGTCAAGTGCTTTCGCTTCATATAGTCGATTAATCTTCTTTAGCTTGCTAAGTGTTGTGTGGGTGAACCTGTGCTAATGTACCGTCCCATCTAAGACTAATACATACTTGTGATTAAACCCCTTGCAAACATCCGTAAGTACAAGAAAGTAATTAAGGTAAAACCTAACCACAGCTTTAAACTCTAAGACCCTTACGTCCCTTGTGCAATGGTTTCCTAACGGGGGTTCAGGTTTCTGTCACTCCGGCAACCCCTACGATTAGTAGCCAAATACACAATGCATTCCCCTAGGCCCATATAGGTGAAGTGTCATGTATCGACGTACACATGACACCACTAGAAGAAGTACACCACAACTTAAATAACAATCTATTGAATCTTTCTCAACGCAACTCCACTACTAACAACAAGACTTCTCCCATGTCCTCAATAACAAAACGAACTACTCACAAGAAATCATATGGATCATGATCAGAGATGGAATAATGATGTATAACAATATGAACATAAACAATAATTCAATGGTTCACTCAATAGCTTCAACTACAAAGAGTAATCAACACCAGGAAAGTTTCCCCTATGAACTATGCAAGATTCAACTCAATTGTTACAGCAATATGGAGATGGTGATGAGGGTGCTGATGGTGATGATGGTGGTGATGATGATGATGATGATGATGATGATCCCGATGAAGTCCAGCTTGATGGTGGTGTTGATGGCGACGATCTCCCCTCTCCGGGAAGGAATTCCCCCGGCAGAAATCTGTCTGCCGGAGAGATCTTTCTCTCTCGATGTTTTCCGCCTCAGAGAGGCGGCGGAATCTTTCTATGGTCGCTCCCCGAGTCTTAGGGTTTCGTAGGGATGATATACGCTAGAGGGGAGAGGCTGGAGTGGGCCAGGGCGGCCACACCACCTCCAGGCGTGGCCTAGGCCTGCCCACGCCATGGGGTGGTGTGGGCCCCCTGTGGCCCACCTCCACTCCATCTTCTGGCATCCTTAGTCTTCTGAAAAATAGGATTTTCCGTATATTTTCCCGGATTTTCTGATCTTCGCGAATTTTGCCTCCAAACATCACCTTTTCCATCAGAATCCTGACTGCAGCGGTCCATGCTCCAAAAGTCATCAACCATGCAAAAATAGATGAAATAACATAAGTATCACCTCTAAATACGAAATATATCAATGAATAATAGTGAATTACGACATATAATAGTGATGCAAAATGGACGTATCAACTCCCCCAAGATTAGACTTCGCTTGTCCCCAAGCGAAACCGAGCTCAATAAACATCACCTTAGGTTTATGGAGTGAAGAGTCGATAAAAGAATACGGACAAGAAGCATCACATTCATCAAATACATAGATCATAATAGAAGACAACTCACTATTATATAACTCAACTTGTAATGAGTAAAGGAAACACAATAAAGATACATAAAGTGAATCAAAATTTGTAATGGCAAACTTAGCTCTTGGTAGAAGAATAGTTGATAATTTGCTGGAGTTCACAAATAGCTGGTTTTTCAATGAAAGCTTTCAAAGTAGTAAACATAAAGATAAGAGCAATGTGCAAAACAAGGAACATAAGAAACATGAATGCATAAATCATCATATGAATGAATGAAACACATCAACTCAAAGTACTTGCTGAGATAGAAGGGAATAGGTTTACTGACTCAACTACAAAGCAAAAGAAAGGCCCTTCGCAAAGGGAAGCATGGATTGCAAGTCTCATAAAGAGCTCCCAAAAATCATGATACTTACTAGCTTTCAGCTCTCATTGCCCCTATCATAGGCATCTTTAGGTGATTAAGGTGAAAGTGAGGTCCAATCTGACTTATATGCTTGACAGACTATAAACTGAAAATCCCAAGTCCCTTGAGTACGAGGGCCACTCCTCATGCTACTCAACTTTAGTTACCGGTAAGTTCTTGTCATTGTAAGTATGTGCGTATCATTGAGAACCGCCAACGGGGTATCCCTTGCCCGATGATACGGAAGAATCCCCATATCAAAATGACAAGGCAAGCAGACAATGAGTATCTCAACAATCTTCTTATTTAGCATGGGAAAATGGTGCTTTTTCTCTCTTTCCTCTTTTCATAGTATCTCTTTTTTTTCTTTTCTTTTTCTCAATAGCTATCTCTCTCTTTTTTCTATAAGAAGAATGCTTCATAGATATCATTATGGTTATGCTGCAGGTTTCCACCATGTCAGCATGGATTAGACCAGCGGCCCAGGCGTTTCTCTAACACACATACATAACTTCATGGACTTACAAGCTCCCCTTTTATTTCACACCGATGACATCCGCAAACAAAAGAGCAAGGTATCAGCTGGGTATATATTTACAAGTGTTGAAAGCGTTCCCCGTGACAGCACGGTTCTGCTAATCCCCAGCCTATAATTTGCAAGCATATAACATTTCATGGACAGTTCACAATGGTTCAGGTTTATTAAATGCAAGAAAGTAAAGTGTGCCACCAAGTTCGTGAGAGCTTTAATCACTAATTTTCACATAACCAGTTTAATTTGGGAGGTAGATAAAACAGGAATTTACTTGGAATAACAACAATGCTACTAGGTAGGTATGGTGGACACAAATGGCAAAGGTTTTGGTTTAAAGGAGTGGATGCAGGAGAAGAATTCCCTCTCAGTACAGGTTTTTGGCTAGCAAGGATGGGTAGCAAGTACAAGAGTTGAAGGAAACAACCCAACATACAAATGATAAAAACAAACATGCAATCTTCCTTGGAAGCACAAAAGATCTTTAACTAGAGAATACTAGACTTATGAGAAAATCAAGAAAGAAAGATGATGAAATTATTTTTCTTTAGAGTACTTCTATCTTTTTCTTTTCAACTCTCAAAAAGGTGTTGCTACTGACTGAGCCAGGTTTTCCAAAACCAACTAAATTAACTCAATGATCCCAAAGTGATACCAATACTAACAACAAGATCAATCATATAACCATGAATTGAAAACTAATATAAGCTATGCAAAAGAGTGAATGAAATAACTTCTCATTAATATTCCATAACGGAGACTCACACCAAGGGATACAAATCTAACGAGAGAGGGGACACTTCCATAATGCAAACCATACTACATAATAACTCCTCTATTCATGATATGACTCTACTAATAAGGTAAAAAGATAGGAGATAGTGATATGATACCACGACACTCCCCCAATCTTGGAACAAACCAAGGGGATGCCAAACCTGATGACGAATTACTCCTTTGGCGGTGGTGGTATCTTCTCGTCTTTGCCCATCTTCCAGGGTAAAGGCTTCCCATCAACAAAGGACATCGTGGTTTCCAACATCCTGAAACTTACAGCAACACTTATGCGTTTAAATATAGCCTCATACTCACAGTTTTGATTTTGAACGTCATAGAACTGTGCTTGCAGTTCGTTGGTTGTTTGGCGGAGTGAGAGGACTTCCTCTTTGAGTTCAGCAGTCTCCTTTTGGTGCTCGGTGATGAGTTCTGCGAAAATCTTATGGATGATATCCACTTCGCGCTCCGCCATCTTCCTGTACCTAAAGACTTCTTGCTTCGGTGCTTCCATCCTATCCTCCAGACTTCCTTCACCTTTAGGGCCTTGAACCTCTTTAATCCGGACCTCCCCACCTTCGAGCAACAACTCCTTGGGATAAATCTTCAATTCTCTCATGTATGGGTTGACGATATCTTCTAAGGAATCTCCCTTGGATGATCCAGAGGAAGACATTGTGGCTCCAAATCTAGGATTCTACCTGGCAGAAACAGATCGAAAACACGATATACGAACCTCGGGAGATCCGGGGGTTATATATTACGAAGTTTCATATCAAAAGGAAGGTACTGGGAGAAAACGAGTCGGAGGCGGAGTCCTGGGTGGCCTCACCACCTGGTGGCGCGGCCAAGGGTGGGCCCGCGCCATGGGGTGGTGTGGGCCACCCCGGCTCCAGTTCCGTCCCTTTTTCGCTTCGAAACTTTCCTTAATGACTAAAAACTGAAAAAATATAGTTGTATTGTATTTTCGCGGAACTTTTCTTACCAATACTGTTACCTAGATGAAAACAGACTCTGCAGGTCTCTGAATTTGGTCCTCAATGAATTTCTCTGGAGTTATAACTTGAAAGGCATCAGCATCTTCATTGTAAGAATCTCCAGCAATATAGTGTTTGCGTCGTTGTCCATTCACTACTTGTGTAGTATTATCTTTTAGAGAAGAAATTTTTATTGCTCCTGAACGGTATACTTCTTCAATGATGAAAGGTCCTTCCCATTTTGATAGTAGCTTACCTGCAATGAATCTGAGACGAGACCTATACAATAGAACTTTCTCACCAACATGAAATTCTCTCTTAAGTATTCGCTTGTCATGCCATCTTTTAACTTTTTCCTTAAAGAGCCTAGCATTCTCATAGGCTTCACTCCTCCATTCATCTAAAGAACTTAAGTCAAATAATCTTTTCTCACCAGCGAGCTTACAATCTCTATTTAGTTCTTCCACTGCCCAGTAAGCTTTGTGTTCTAATTCTAAGGGTAGGTGGCAAGCTTTCCCATAAACCATTTTATAAGGAGACATTCCCATAGGATTTTTTTAAGAAGTTCTATAAGCCCATAAAGCATCATTCAACTTCTTAGCCCAGTTTTTTCTAGACCTATTAACAGTCTTTTGCAAGATAGATTTAATTTCTCTATTTGATAACTCTACTTGCCTGCTAGTTTGGGGGTGATAAGCTGAAGCAATTCTATGATTAACATCATATTTAGCAAGGGTCTTCCTAAAACCACCATGAATGAAATGAGAACCCCCATCAGTCATGAGATACCTAGGTACCCCAAACCTAGGAAAGTTAACATCCTTAAGCATTTTTAGAGAAGTCTCCCCGTCAGCACTCTTTGTAGGAATGGCTTCTACCCACTTTGTAACATAATCAACAGAATATGAGTGTAAACTTTCGAAGGAGGGAAAGGACCCATAAAGCCGAATCCCCAAAAATCAAAAGGTTCAATAACTAGAGAGTAGTTCATAGGCATTTCATTACGTCTAGAAATATTACCAACACGCTGACATTCATCACAAGATAAAACAAATTTTCTTGCATCTTTAAAAAGGGTAGGCCCGTAGAAACCTGATTGTAGTACCTTTTGTGCAGTTCTATCTCCTGCATGATGTCCTCCATAGGCACTACCATGACATTTATGAAATATCTCCTTTTGTTCATATTCTGGAACACATCTTTGCATAATACCATCCACTCCTTCTTTGTATAAGTGTGGGTCATCCCAAAAATAATGCCTCAAATCATAGAAGAACTTTCTTCTTTGCTGAGCTGTAAAAGTTGGAGGCAAATACTTGGAGACAATAAAGTTAGCATAATCAGCATACCAAGGGCTTCCTCGCGAGCTCACCTCTACTGCAGCTAACTGTTCATTTGGGAAACTATCATTAACAAGCATAGGGTCAAAAGAGATGTTTTCCAAACGAGATAAATTATCAGCTACAGGGTTTTCAGCACCCTTCCTATCTACTATATGTAGATCAAACTCTTGTAAAGAAGTACCCATCTAATAAGCCTAGGCTTAATGTCCTTCTTCGTCATAAGATATTTAATAGCAGCATGATCAGTATGAATGGTCACTTTTGTGTCCACAATATAGGGCCGAAACTTATCACACGCAAAAACAACAGCTAGAAATTCCTTTTCAGTAGTGGCATAATTCCTT
The DNA here is from genome assembly GCA_910589775.1 of Avena eriantha. Taxonomy (NCBI): domain Eukaryota; kingdom Viridiplantae; phylum Streptophyta; class Magnoliopsida; order Poales; family Poaceae; genus Avena; species Avena eriantha. Next base: position 274,807,449 of record OU342742.1, read on the forward strand.
TGAGCAGCGTCTAAAAGTCTTACTAGCATAATGGATAACATTTAACTTTTTATCAATACGTTGCCCAAGGACAGCCCCTACAGCAAAATCACTAGCATCACACATTATTTCAAAGGGTAAACTCCAATCAGGTGGTTGAACAATAGGGTCTGTAGATAAAGCCTTCTTAAGAGTTTCAAAAGCTTCCCTACAATCATCATCAAAAACAAAAGGTACATCTTTTTGAAGAAGATTAGTGAGAGGTTTTGATATCCTAGAGAAGTCTTTAATAAACCTCCTATAAAAACCAGCATGACCAAGGATACTACGAATACCTTTGATGTCTCTTGGACATGGCATCTTCTCAATTGCCTCAACCTTAGCTCTATCAACTTCTTTCAGAAACTTTATGCCCAAGAACAATCCCTTCATTAACCATGAAGTGGAATTTCTCCCAATTAAGAACAAGATTAGTTTCTTCACATCTCTACAAAACTTTATCAAGGTTGTGCAGACAATTATCAAAAGAAGTTCCATAGACAGAAAAGTCATCCATGAACACTTCTACGATTTCCTCACAAAAACCATGAAAGATAGCAGACATGCACCTTTGGAAAGTAGCAGGAGCATTACATAAACCAAAAGGCATACATCTATAAGCATAAGTTCCATAAGGGTGATGACCCACAAGTATAGGGGGTGTATCGCAGTATTTTCGATAAGTAAGAGTCTCGAACCCAACGAGGAGCAGAAGGTGCTGGCTAGTGGTATGGATCGGGAATTCTCTGCAAATACTTAGCAAACAGATTTTTAGGGTTTTCGATAAAGCAAGTAAACAAAGTACGAGTAAATAAAAGACAGTAAGAATGAATGCAGCAAGTGGCCCAATCCTTTATGCAGCAAAGGACAAGCCGGTTGTATTTCTATAGATGACCAAACGTTCTCGAGGACACATGGGAAGACTGTCAAGTGCTTTCGCTTCATATAGTCGATTAATCTTCTCTAGCTTGCTAAGTGTTGTGTGGGTGAAACTGTGCTAATGTACCACCCCATCCAAGACTTAATACATACTTGTGATTAAACCCCCTTGCAAACATCCGTAAGTACAAGAAAGTAATTAAGGTAGAAACCTAACCACAGGTTTAAACTATAAGACCCTTACGTCCCTTGTGCAATGGTTTCCTAACGGGGGTTCAGGTTTCTGTCACTCCGGCAACCCCTACGATCAGTAGCCAAATACACAATGCATTCCCCTAGGCCCATATAGGTGAAGTGTCATGTAGTCGACGTTCACATGACACCACTAGAAGAAGTACACCACAACTTAAATAACAATCTATTGAATCTATCTCAACACAACTCCACTACTAACAACAAGACTTCTCCCATGACCTCAAGAGCAAAACGAACTACTCACAAGACATCATATGGATCATGATCAGAGATGAAATAATGATGAATAACAATATGAACATAAACAATAATTCAATGGTTCACTCAATAGCATCAACTACAAAGAGTAATCAACACCGGGAAAGTTTCCCCTATGAACTATAGCAAGATTCAAGCAATTGTTACGGCAATATGGAGATGGTGATGAGGGTGCTGATGGTGATGATGGTGGTGATGATGATGATGATCCCGATGAAGTCCAGCTTGATGGTGGTGTTGATGGCGACGATCTCCCCTCTCCGGGAAGGAATTCCCCCGGCAGAAATCTGTCTGCCGGAGAGATCTTTCTCTCTCGGTGTTTTCCGCCCCGCAGAGGCGGTGGAATCTTTCTGTGGTCGCTCCCCGAGTCTTAGGGTTTCGGGAGGTTGATATACGCCAGAGGGGAGAGGCTGGAGTGGGCCAGGGCGGCCACACCACTCCCTGGCGCGGCCTAGGCTTGCTCGCGCCATGGGGTGGTGTGGGCCCCCTGTGGCCCACCTCCACTCCATCTTCTGGCATCCTGAGTCTTCTGGAAAAATAGGATTTTCCGTATATTTTCCCGGATTTTCTGATCTTCGCGAATTTTGCCTCCAAACAGCACCTTTTCCATCAGAATCCTAACTGCAGCGATCCATGCTCCAAAAGTCATCAACCATGCAAAAACAGATGAAATAACATAAGTATCACCTCTCAATATGAAATATATCAATGAATAATAGTGAATTAAGACATAGAATAGTGATGCAAAATGGACGTATCAACCCCCCCAAGCTTAGACTTCGCTTGTCCCCAAGCGAAACTGAGCTCAATAAACATGACCCCAGGTTTATGAAGTGAAGAGTCGATAAAAGAATACGGACATGAAGCATCACATTCATCAAATACATGGATCATAATAGAAGACATCTCACTATTATAAAACTCAACTTGCAATGAGTAAAGGAAACACAATAAAGATACATAAAGTGAATCATAATTGGTAATGGCAAACTTTGCTCTTGGTCGAAGAATAGTTGATAATTTGCTGGAGTTCACAAATAGCTGGTTTTTCAATGATAGCTTTCAAAGTAGTAAACATCAAGATAAGAGAAATGTGCAAAACAAGGAACATAAGAAACATGAATGAATAAATCATCATATGAATGAATGAAACACATCAACTCAAAATACTTGCTGAGATAGAAGGGAATAGGTTTACTGACTCAACTACAAAGTGAAAGAAAGGCCCTTCGCAGAGGGAAGCAGGGATTGCAAGTCTCATAAAGAGCTCCCAAAAATTATGATACTTACTAGCTTTCAGCTCTCATTGCCCCTATCATAGGCATCTTTAGGTGGTTAAGGTTAAAGTGACACAACTAAGAGGATATGCTTGACATGTTATAAGTTGAAATCTCATGCCCCTTACTTTTGAGTACCAATCCTCATGCTACTCAACTTCAGTCACGAGCAAGCTCTTGTCATTGTAAATACGTGCGTATCATTGAGGACCGCCAACGGGGTACCCCTTGCACATGACATAGGAGCTATCCCATAATCAAAATGACAAGGCAAGCAGACAGTGATCATCTCAGCGATCTTTTTATTTGCTATTTGCATAGGTTTTTATTGAGGATGCTTCATAGAATGCTCACTATAGTTATGCTGCAAGTTTCCACCATGATTAGGCATGGCTTAGGCTAGCGGCCCAGGTGTTTCTCTAACACACATATAAACTCCATGATCTTACAAGTTCCACTTTTATTTCACACCACCGGGATCCATAAGCAAAATAACATGATATCAACTAGGTACAAGTACCAATGAAGTGTTGAAAGCGGTCCCCATGATACATGGTTCTGCTAACTTCAACTCATAAAGCGCAAGCATATACGCAACAAACAAGGACCCAATGGTTCAAGTTTATTAAATGTAGGAAGGTAAAGTGTGCCATCAAGTTCGTGAGAGCTTTAATCACTAATTTTCGCATAACAAGTTTAATTTAGGAGGTAGACAAAACAAGAATTTACTTGGAATAGCAATAATGCTACTAGGTAGGTATGGTGGAGACAAATGGCAAATGTTTTTGTTTGAGGGAGATGGATGCATGAGAAGAATTCCCTCTCAGTACTGGTTTTTGGCTAGCAAGGCTGGGTAGCAAGTATAAGAGTTGAAGGAAACAAACAAACATACAAATGATAAAGAGAAACATGCAATATTCCTTGGAAGCACAAAAGATCTTAACTAGAGAATACTAAACTTATGAGCAAATCAAGAAAGAAAGATGATGAAATTATTTTTCTATCGAGTACTTCTATCTTTTTATTTTCAACTCTCAAAAAGGGTGTTGCTACTGACCGAGCCAGGTTTGCCAAAACCAACTAAATTAACTCAATGATCCCAGAGTGCTACCAATACTAACAACAAGATCAATCATATAACCACGAATTGGAAACTAACATAAGCTATGCAAAAGAGTGAATGATAGAACTTCTCATTAGTATTCCATAACGAAAACTCACACCGAGGGATACAAATCTAACGAGAGAGGGGACACTTCCATAATGCAAACCATACTACATAATAACTCCTCTATTCATGATATGACTCTACTAATAAGGTAGAAAAATGGAAGATAGTGATATGATACCGCAGCACTCCCCCAAGCTTGGAACAAACCAAGGGGATGCCAAACCTGATGACAAATTACTCCTTTGGTGGTGGTGGTATCCTCTTGATGAGCTCCTTGATTAGTTTCCCAAAGTCCTCAATCTCGAAGGTGAGAGTACGAATCAACTATGAGTTGTGTTCAGTACGGCCCATAATCATTTCAGTTTGTGGAGCCCAGCTCTTGTGATTCTTCTTCCATTCTTCCTCCTCGAAGTCTTCTTTTCCTGCATGGCTAGAACGAGGCAAATCCCAATTGGAGGGTAATTTCTCCCTGGGCATATTCTGGTATTGATGCTCATGGATAAGAGTGTGGAAAGGATTCTTGGTGCGTGGAGGAAGTGACCAGGGATCTGAACGGTGATGAGGAGGATTCCCTCCAATGGCTGGATTTGCCACCACTCCGATGCTTGCAATGGTGGTGCCGGTGTGCGGATGTTGGCCTTGCTCCTCGTCACCTTTACTCTCGATCTCCTTCTCCTTCCCGGGGTCTTGGAGGTCTTCCTCCATAGGCTCCTTCCCTTTATCCTTGGCAGACACCATTGTGCTTCTAAACCTTCAAAGAGTATGTCCTAGCAAAAAAAGATCGAAACAAAAACACGATGAAAACACGATGTACGAACCTCGGAAGATCCGGGGGGTTATATATTACGAAGTTTCATATCAAAAAGAAGGTACTGGGAGAAAACGGGTCGGAGACGGAGTCCTGGGTGGCGTCACCACCTGGTGGCGCAGCCAGGGGTGGGCCCGCGCCATGGTGTGGTGTGGGCTACCCTAGCTCTGGTTCTGTCCGTTTTTCGCTTCGTAGCTTTCCTTATTGACTGAAAACTGCAAAAATATAGTTGGATTGTATTTTCGCGGAACTTTTCTTACCAGAATAGTTACCTATGGGAAACGGACTCTGCAGGTCTCTGAATTTGGTCCTCAATGAATTTCTCTGGAGTTATAACTTGAAAGGCATCACCATCTTCATTGTAAGAATCTCCAGCAATATAGTGTTTGAGTCGCTGTCCATTCACTACTTGTGTAGTATTATCTTTTAGAGAAGAAATTTTTATTGCTCCTGAACGGTATACTTCTTCAATGATGAAAGGTCCTTCCCATTTTGATAGTAGCTTACCTGTAAAAAATCTGAGACGAGACCTATACAATAGAACTTTCTCACCAACATGGAATTCTCTCTTAAGTATTCGCTTGTTATGCCATCTTTTAACTTTTTCTTTAAAGAGCCTAGCATTCTCATAGGCTTCACTTCTCCATTCATCTAAAGAACTTAAGTCAAAAATCCTTTTCTCACCAGCTAGCTTAGAATCTCTATTTAGTTCTTTCACTGCCCAGTAAGCTTTGTGTTCTAATTCTAAAGGTAAGTGGCAAGCTTTCCCATAAACCATTTTATAAGGAGACATTCCCATAGGATTCTTATAAGCAGTTCTATAAGCCCATAAAGCATCATTCAACTTCTTAGCCCAGTTTTTCCTAGACCTGTTAACAGTCTTTTGCAAGATAGATTTAATTTCTCTATTCGATAACTCTACTTGCCCGCTAGTTTGGGGGTGGTAAGATAAAGCAATTCTATGATTAACATCATACTTAGCAAGGGTCTTCCTAAAACCGCCATGAATGAAACGAGAACCCCCATCAGTCATGAGATACCTAGGCACTCCAAACCTAGGAAAGATAACATCCTTAAGCATTTTTAGAGAGGTTTCCCCGTCAGCACTTTTCGTAGGAATGGCTTCTACCCACTTAGTAACATAATCAACGGCAACAAGAATATGAGTGTAACCCTTCGAAGGAGGGAAATGACCCATAAAGTCGAATCCCTAACAATCAAAAGGTTCAATAACTAGAGAGTAGTTCATAGGCATTTCATTGCGTCTAGAAATATTACCAACACGTTGACATTCATCACAAGATAAAACAAATTTTCTTGCATCTTTAAAAAGGGTAGGCCAGTAGAAACCTGATTGTAATACCTTTTGTGCAGTTCTATCTCCCGCATGATGTCCTCCCTAGGCGCTCCCATGACATTTACGCAATATCTCTTTTTGTTCATACTCTGGAACACATCTTCGCATAATACCATCAACCCCTTCTTTGTAAAAGTGTGGGTCATCACAAAAATAATGCCTCAAATAATAAAAGAACTTTCTTCTTTGCTGAGTTGTAAAAGTTGGAGGCAAATACTTGGAGACAATAAAGTTAGCATAATCAGCATACCAAGGGCTTTCTCGCGAGTTCACCCCTACTGCGGCTAATTGTTCATTTGGAAAACTATCATTAACAGGCATAGGATCAAAGAGATGTTTTCCAAACCAGATAAATTATCAGCTACAGGATTTTCAGCACCCTTTTGATCTGCTATGTGTAGATCAAACTCTTGTAAAAGCAGTACCCATCGAATAAGCCTAGGCTTAGCATCCTTCTTTGTCATAAGATATTTAATAGCAGCATGATCAGTATGAATGGTTACTTTTGAGTCCACAACATAGGGCCTAAACTTATCACAAGCAAAAACAACAGCTAGAAATTCCTTTTCAGTAGTAGCATAATTCCTTTGAGCGGCGTCTAGAGTCTTACTAGCATAATGGATAACGTTTAGCTTTTTATCAATACGTTGTCCAAGGACAACACCTACAGCAAAATCACTAGCATCACACATTATTTCAAAGGGTAAACTCCAATCAGGTGGTTGAACAATAGGGGCTGTAGTTAAAGCCTTTTTAAGAGTTTCAAAAGCTTCCTTACAATTTCATCAAAAACGAAGGGTACATCTTTTTGAAGAAGATTAGTAAGGGGTTTTGATATCCTGGAAAAATCTTTAATAAACCTTCTATAGAAACCAGCATGACCAAGGATACTATGAATACCTTTTATGTCTCTTGGGCAAGGCATCTTCTCAATTTCCTCAACCTTAGCTCTATCAACTTCTATGCCTCTTTTAGAAACTTTATGCCCAAGAACAATCCCTTCATTAACCATGAAGTGGCATTTCTCCCAATTAAGAACAAGATTAGTTTCTTCACACCTCTACAAAAATTTATCAAGGTTGTACAGACAATTATCAAAAGAAGTTCTGTAGACAAAAAAGTCATCCATGAACACTTCTACAATTTCCTCACAAAAGCCATGCAAGATAGCAGACATGCACCTTTGGAAAGTAGAAGGAGCATTACATAAACCAAAAGGCATACATCTATACGCATAAGTTCCATAAGGGCAAGTAAAAGTAGTTTTTTCTTGATCTTGTTGTTTAACAGCAATTTGAGAGAAACCAAAATAACCATCAAGAAAACAAAAATGGGTCTTTTTAGACAACCTTTCCAACATTTGATCAATAAAAGGAAGCGGGTAGTGATATTTCTTAGTGACTTTCTTGACTTTCCTAAAATCGATGCACATCCTATAGCCTACCACTATTCTTTGAGGAATAAGTTCATCATTATCATTGGGGACAACGGTAATACCTCCCTTTTTAGGAACACAATGAACAGGACTAACCCATTCACTATCGGCAATAGGATAAATAATACCAGCATCAAGGAGTTTCAATACCTCATTCCTTACCACTTCCTTCATCTTAGGATTTAAACGTCGTTGGTGCTCCACTACTGGCTTCGCATCTGGTTCTATGTTGATAGAATGCTGACATATAGTAGGTGAAATCCCTTTCAAATCATCCAGAGTATAGCCCATAGCTCCTCGGTGTTTCTTCAAAACTTCCAATAATCTTTCTTCTTCCTCTCCTGAAAGTTTAGCGCAAATAATAACATGATATATCTTTTTGTCATCAATAAAAGCATATTTAAGATCATTAGGGAGAGGTTTTAGATCGAAAACCTGGTCCTTTTTAGGTGGCATCATGGTACCCAAGTCCTCTACAGGCAAGTCGTGCTTAAGCATCATAGGTTGATCACGGAGAATCATATCAATATCATTTCTTTCCTCCATGAAGATTTCACTTTCATGTTCTTCCATAAATTGCTGCAAAGCATTGTTAGGAGCAAGAGAAATAGAAGCAAGTTGTTCAACCCTAAAATCCTCATTATGGGTTTCCTCTTCGCAAGGTTCTTTAGGAAATTTCGAAAAATTAAACTCATAGGATTCCCCATCAAACTTAGTCAAGATTTTCTCCCTCTTGCAATCAATAATAGCCCCACAAGTACTCAAGAAAGGTCTACCAAAAATAATAGGATAAGTTTTACTAGCAGCTGAACCAAGTACTAAAAAATCAGCGGGGTATTTAATCTTACCGCAAAGAACTTCCACGTCTCGCACAATACCAATTGGAGAGATGGTCTCTCTATTAGCAAGGTGAATAACCACATCAATCTCTTCCAACTCGCAAGGACTGATCTCATGCATAATTTCTCTGTAAAGCTCATAAGGAATAGCACTGGAACTTGCACCAATATCACATAAACCATAATAGAAATGATCACCAATTCTAACAGAAAGCACAGGAACACTAGCCTTTTTAGTTCTATTGGAATGTGAAACAATATTAGAAGCATCTTCACAAAATACTATGTGCCCGTCTTCTACGCTTTTAGTGACAAGGTCTTTCACAATTGCTACCACAGGTTCAATGTTTATATTTTCATCAGGTTTTACAGTTCTTTTTCACTTTTGGTGATAACATTAGTTATCATAGGATGGTCCTTTACTTTTTCAGGAAAGGGAATCTTCTCGATATAAGGTTCAGGTAAGATGGGATCAATAATGCAATACTCAGCACTTCCAATAGGAGTATAGTCAGCAATATCTTTGTAAGGTGCATGGTATTTGTTCCATCCCCTTTTGGGAATTTTGATATAGGAAGCAAAAGCTCTAAAACAATTCGTAATAACTTGCAAATCAAGACCATAAAGATTACTAATATTTTGAAAGTCATCAGTTCCCATAAAAGATTCAATGCATTCATAATCATAATTTATACCTGATTTTCTACCTTTGTCATTCTCCCAAGCTTCAGCATTATCTTTAATACGGTCCAGAAGATCCCATTTAACTTCTTCTTCCATGCGAGTGAATGATCCAGCACAAGAAGCATCCAATAAATCTTTATCATGTAGAGGGAGCCTTGCATAAAATTTATTGATAATAATATTGTTGGGGAGCTCATGAATGGGACATTTGAGCATTAGTAACTTCAATCTCCCCCAAGCTTGAGCTGTACTCTCTCCATCAAGAGGCCAAAAGTTGTATATTTGATTCCGATCTTTATGAATCTCACTAGGAGGATAAAACTTTGAATAAAAGAGAGGCACTATTTCCTCCCATTCCAGAGCTTGACCATTCTTCAGCAACTTATACCATTCCTCAGCTCTTCCTTTCAGTGATAATGAGAATAACTTCTTCTTAACTTGATCTGTAGTAATACTTGCTGTTAGGGGGATGATCCCCAGGTACCCCAACCAGATAAGAAACAAGAAAGTTGGATCGCGTCCGGCTGACTAGATGCAGCCGGACAAGGCAGGACAGGTCGGCTACCACCCGGTAGCCGGATCAACAGGAGGCAGCCGGATACGGCGACGTAGCCGGACCCAATCAGTGAGACAGGACGACATGCGTATCAGTGCACGGTACGCCTTGTACGGTGACAAGACTGGCAACCACCCGGCCATACCGAAGACTTTGCGTGGATGACACAGGAACAGTGGCATGTGCTGACGACAGGCTCGCACGGCGTCCACTATGCCTACGATAGCCATACCGCTCGTACTCCGATAAGACATGCCATACTGGGTACTGTAGATGACTAGCTGGCTGGGACCCGCCTGTGGGGCCCGCCAGTCGGACTAGCCAGTGAGACCTTTGCCTCTCTGCCTATATAGGGAGAGGCAAGGCCTCAGTAGAAAGGGTGGGTCATACAACATTTAAGACAGTAGCTAGCGTATACAGCTCGAGGAGCACTTGTAGTTCGAGTATTCCACATAGTCAGATCCGGCAGGAGTAGGGGCTTTACCTCACCACGAGGGCCCCGAACCTGGGTAGTTCTTGCGTCCTGCTACGCTTGCTTGTATCCAATCCCGCCTGCGGACACCATCGATAGCTTCCCTGCTAGTGCCCACACCTCTATCTAACCTCCTCAGGTACTGCCGTTCCCAATACAATGACAGTTGGCGCCCACCGTGGGGCCGCATGGCTTCGACCGGAGTCACGTTCCGCACAGGACCCCGCACTTCAGCCGGTGAGCGCGTGGCCTCCGGGCTGGTGCTCACGCTTGGCAAGTTCGACTGCGTCATCGACAACGCCTCCTGCTTCGCCGGAACCTCCTTCCCGGCGAACGGCACCGTCCTGCTATTCGGCGATCTCCCCGTCTACGTCGCCACTGTCCCGGAGCGCTTCCCTAGGGAAATCGTCTTTGTCGCGGAGGTGCCGCGCTCAGGCGGCAGCGCCTCCGCCGCGTCCCGCAGCGTGGAGGTCATGATGGCCGGTTCCAGCTCCCATCCCCGCCAACCGCGGGAGCGAGGCACGGACGAGGTCAGAACTTCCGCTCCCCTGTAGCCGCGGAACCCGGTGGAGGATGCCATTGATCGGCTCCTGACGCCGGTTAACCTCGGGGATAACCCGGAGGAAGCGGAGGCCAACTTCAGCATGGAGACACAGATCCTCCTCTATGAGACCATGGAGCTGGCGGCCGCCCGCAAGCAGCTCGAGATCACCCAGCACGAGTACGACCGCGCGCACGGCCTTACTCCGGCTACCGCGGAGCCGAGCCGGCGCCAGGTACGGCGTCGGGGCGGCGAGCTCGGCGGTAGGATGGAAAAGGACGGGGAACCGGATCCAGCGCCTGCCGTCACACGGCGAGAAGACAAGGAAGATTCGAAGCACCTGGCTACGCTAGCTACTCCGAATATCAGGGGCTACACCCAGTGGGTGCGCTCGCGCGCCCCCACTGGAATGTTAGTTCCCCCGGCTGAAGGTGTTCAGCCAGCGAAAGCAACTGACTGAGATGAGTCTAGTTGGATAAAGATAGAAGAATTGGGAAAGAAGGAAGATTCGAAGCACCTGGCTATGCCAGCTACTGCGAATCTCGGGGGCTACACCCAGTGGGTGCGCTCGCGCGCCCCCACTGGAGGTGCAGTTGCCCCAGCTAAAGGTGTGTAGCCGGGCGAAGTAAGCCGGATAAAGTTAACCGGCGAAGTATTGAAAGAAAATTCGAAGCACACAAGTTGAAGGAAATCCAAGCAAGGTCAATATTAACAAACAGAAAGGAGGCGAAGCTCCCATGAGTTACCCGGCATCAGAGACAACCAGTACAGACAGACAAGTTTCACACACAACTAAAGCAAGACAAATACACCCGGCATCCCGGGGCGATAACTAGACGGCAGGACCCTTGCCGCGAGGTAGATCCTGGCCAGCAGAAGCTTCGGGCGGCGGAGGAGGCGCGGAGCTTGATCCGGTTCCAGCACTGGCGGGCGGCGGCATCGGGCCCTCCACGTCAGGAGTGCCAACGGACTCCGAGTCGGTGAGCACCTCGTCAGGATCCACGTAGGCGGCAATCTTGATGGCGGATCCGCGGAGCTCCGGGTGGGCTTGGCGGATGGTGGCGAGGTCGGCCCCGACACGGAAGCCACCGTCGATCTTCTCGACACGGGCATCCTTATACCAGGAGAGCATGAGGGCCAGAGCCATCTCCTCTCTAGCCCGCGCCGCCAAGTTCCGCAGCCGGTCCACCGCAGCCGGCACCTCCCCCACCTTCGCAGCCAGCTGCGCCATCGTCTCTGGAACCGGAGCCTCCAGCCACATGAAGGAGAAGACGTCCCGTGCCGCCTGACGGAGCTTGGCAGCTTCCTCGCCAACAAGGACGACGAGCTCCTAGGTCGTCGGCTGCGTTCCCGGCCAGTTCTCCTGCAGCCGGTTGTAGGCCACCAGGTCTAGGCCGGGGTAAAAGGCTGTCAGAAAAGACGAGTCAGATCCGGCTACCGGATCTGGAAAGAAAGGAAGACAGGAAAAAGAACTCACCTTTGGCAGTGTGGGCGACCTGCATCAGCTCCTCCACCAGCGCCTTCTCCTTGACCGCTAGCCATTTGATCTCCTTCTCTTGGTCCTTGTTCTCGGAGGCGATCGGCTCAGCCCGAGGGGGAGGCGAAGGCTGCGCCTCAGAAGAAGGAGGGGCATCGGTTGGCGCAGTCGGAACGCGGGGTGGCGACCCGGCCGGCGCTCGTGCCGGGCTCGCGGCTCCAAAGGAGACCAGTGTGCTAAAGAGAAAAAGGAGAAGGCAAAGGCAAAATAAGCCAAAGTCAGAAAAAGAAGAAAAAGGGCAAACAAACAGAAGGCAGCGGAAGAAAAAGGGGGAGGGGGAGAAGGAACGTACCCCGGCACAACCGGGGGCGGCCCCTTCTTCCAACCAAGACGGCTTGGCGGCAAGGCGCCGGACCGGCTCCTCCGTCGCAGGCCGGCGAGAGCCGGAACAACTGGAGCCGCTCCTGCCTGCCTCGCTGTCCGTCGCGGAGCACGTCGCCGGGCCCATGGTCGGCGCAGCCTCCTCCTCGTGCACCTTCGCGTGCGGGTCGGCTGCCGGCTCGTCATTCCGACTGGGGAAGGCATCGCCGTCCCCGTCCGATTCCTCACCAGACCGCCAAGCGCGCGGCTCGGGCAAGTCGGCCGTGAATTCCTCGACGGGAGCCTCGCCCTCCTCGCGGATGATGCAAGGGAACATCTGTCGAATACAAGAGATCAGCCAAACGAAAACAAGGAACAAGTACAAGAAACACCAAAAGAGCATCCGGTTAGAAGAGCTTACCCGGGGCACGCGGTTCTCCCGGGTATAAGGCGCCAGGCTGAACTTCCAGTTCTCGGGCAGTCGCTCCTTGGTGATCGTCCGCACCCACTCCTTCAGGTTGTGGTAGCGGGGATCATGGCGCGACAGCCGGGTCGGGTCCAGCCGGCGGGAGTAGTAGCACATCTTGTGTGCTCGCTGCTGCAACGGCATCATCAGCCGGGACATCCAGCTGAGAGTGACGTCCAGGCCGGTCAGCCGGCAGTGGACGAGTGAGCGCATGCGCTTCAGCAACTCATCCGTCTCCGCCTTGTCGCCGTGGAACTTCAAGTCCCAGTTCTGCCGGCTGGACTCGACGTCCTGGAAGGCCGGAAGATTGATCTGGTCGATGTTGGTGAGGTTCTTCACGTAAAAGTACGACTGCTGCCATAGTCGTACCGTATCGTGAAGAAGGAATTTGGGGTAGCCGGTCTGCGAGCGGGAGTATATGGAGGCGCCGCCGCAGACGACTAGTGCCCCTGCGTGAATTGCACCTGCGGCCGGACATGGAAGAGCCGGCAGAAGAGCCCGAGATCCGGCTGGATCCCGAGATAGCTCTCGCAGAACGCCACGAAGTGCGCTAACGTCCCGATTGCGTTGGCGCCGAGGTGGTGGAGGCGAAGATCGAAGAAGGCAAGGAACGTCAAGAGGAAGGGGTTCACCGGAAGGGCGAACCCGTGTGCCAGATGGGAGAGGAAGATGACGCGCTCCCCCTCCGCCGGGTGCGGCGACACCTCTCCCGCCGGCGCCAACCGCACCGCCACCTCCTCCTCCGACGGAAGAACGCGGGTGGTGCAGTACTTCGCGATCTGGTCTTTGGTGACGGAGGAGCCGCACTAGGCCCCGCGGTCGGTGGCCATTTCCGGCTGAGGGAGAGGAGCGACGACGGAAGATTGGCGGTGGCCCGTAGCGTCGACGACGGCGAGCGGGCGGCGTAGAGGGCAAGAGCGCAGAAGCAGGAGCACGCGAGGGAGAAGGAGACTGCAGCGGGGGAGCGAAGGAAAGGAACCACCTCCCCCGCGGCGTCCCTTTAAAGGACCGGAAGGGCAACTGTCGACGGGGCCACGTGGCGCGCATCCAGGCAACCCACACCCCAACCGCCGCCCAGGATCCGGTGTGCCCAAGCAGGAGGCGCAGAAGATCCCGGAGCAAGAACCGAAGCGCTGGACAGCGGTTTCCCGAGGCGACGTGCGACGGGACGTTACACTGCCCGCCGCAGAGCAATGATGGTGCGTGCGCGCTTGGCCAGCGGTAGCACTGACGTCACGGATAGCGCAACCGCCAAGCTCAGCCGGACACAAATTCAAAAACAAGAAGGAGCGCACGCACATTTCGCCTAAGGGCGGAATCCACACGCGCTCGGGGGCTAGTGTCAGGGGGATGATCCCTAGGTACCCCAACCGGATAAGAAACAAGACAGTTGGATTGCGTCCGGCTGACAAGATGCAGCCGGACAGGGCAGGACAGGTCGGCTACCACCCGGTAGCCGGATCAGCAGGAGGCAGCCGGATATGGCGACGTAGCTGGACCCAATCAGTGAGACAGGACGACGTGCGTATCAGTGCACGGTACGCCCTGTACGATGATAAGACTAGCAACCACCGGCCATACCGAAGACTTTGCGTGGATGACGCAGGAACAGTGGCCTGTGTTGACGACAGGCTCGCACGGCGTCCACTGTGCCTACGACGGCCATACCGCTCGTACTTCGATAAGACATGCCATACTGGGTACTGTAGATGACTAGCTGGCTGGGACCCGCCTGTGGGGCCCGCCAGTCGGACTAGCCAGTGAGACCTTTGCCTCTCTGCCTATATAGGGAGAGGCAAGGCCTCAGTAGAAAGGGTGGGTCATACAACATTTAAGACAGTAGCTAGCGTATACAGCTCGAGGAGCACTTGTAGTTCGAGTATTCCACATAGTCAGATCCGGCAGGAGTAGGGGCTTTACCTCACCACGAGGGCCCCGAACCTGGGTAGTTCTTGCGTCCTGCTACGCTTGCTTGTATCCAATCCCGCCTGCGGACACCATCGATAGCTTCCCTGCTAGTGCCCACACCTCTATCTAACCTCCTCAGGTACTGCCGTTCCCAATACAATGACAGTTGGCGCCCACCGTGGGGCCGCATGGCTTCGACCGGAGTCACGTTCCGCACAGGACCCCGCACTTCAGCCGGTGAGCGCGTGGCCTCCGGGCTGGTGCTCACGCTTGGCAAGTTCGACTGCGTCATCGACAACGCCTCCTGCTTCGCCGGAACCTCCTTCCCGGCGAACGGCACCGTCCTGCTATTCGGCGATCTCCCCGTCTACGTCGCCACTGTCCCGGAGCGCTTCCCTAGGGAAATCGTCTTTGTCGCGGAGGTGCCGCGCTCAGGCGGCAGCGCCTCCGCCGCGTCCCGCGGCGTGGAGGTCATGATGGCCGGTTCCAGCTCCCATCCCCGCCAACCGCGGGAGCGAGGCACGGACGAGGTCAGAACTTCCGCTCCCCTGTAGCCGCGGAACCCGGTGGAGGATGCCATTGATCGGCTCCTGACGCCGGTTAACCTCGGGGATAACCCGGAGGAAGCGGAGGCCAACTTCAGCATGGAGACACAGATCCTCCTCTATGAGACCATGGAGCTGGCGGCCGCCCGCAAGCAGCTCGAGATCACCCAGCACGAGTACGACCGCGCGCACGGCCTTACTCCGGCTACCGCGGAGCCGAGCCGGCGCCAGGTACGGCGTCGGGGCGGCGAGCTCGGCGGTAGGATGGAAAAGGACGGGGAACCGGATCCAGCGCCTGCCGTCACACGGCGAGAAGACAAGGAAGATTCGAAGCACCTGGCTACGCTAGCTACTCCGAATATCAGGGGCTACACCCAGTGGGTGCGCTCGCGCGCCCCCACTGGAATGTTAGTTCCCCCGGCTGAAGGTGTTCAGCCAGCGAAAGCAACTGACTGAGATGAGTCTAGTTGGATAAAGATAGAAGAATTGGGAAAGAAGGAAGATTCGAAGCACCTGGCTATGCCAGCTACTGCGAATCTCGGGGGCTACACCCAGTGGGTGCGCTCGCGCGCCCCCACTGGAGGTGCAGTTCCCCCAGCTAAAGGTGTGTAGCCGGGCGAAGTAAGCCGGATAAAGTTAACCGGCGAAGTATTGAAAGAAAATTCAAAGCACACAAGTTGAAGGAAATCCAAGCAAGGTCAATATTAACAAACAGAAAGGAGGCGAAGCTCCCATGAGTTACCCGGCATCAGAGACAACCAGTACAGACAGACAAGTTTCACACACAACTAAAGCAAGACAAATACACCCGGCATCCCGGGGCGATAACTAGACGGCAGGACCCTTGCCGCGAGGTAGATCCTGGCCAGCAGAAGCTTCGGGCGGCGGAGGAGGCGCGGAGCTTGATCCGGTTCCAGCACTGGCGGGCGGCGGCATCGGGCCCTCCACGTCAGGAGTGCCAACGGACTCCGAGTCGGTGAGCACCTCGTCAGGATCCACGTAGGCGGCAATCTTGATGGCGGATCCGCGGAGCTCCGGGTGGGCTTGGCGGATGGTGGCGAGGTCGGCCCCGACACGGAAGCCACCGTCGATCTTCTCGACACGGGCATCCTTATACCAGGAGAGCATGAGGGCCAGAGCCATCTCCTCTCTAGCCCGCGCCGCCAAGTTCCGCAGCCGGTCCACCGCAGCCGGCACCTCCCCCACCTTCGCAGCCAGCTGCGCCATCGTCTCTGGAACCGGAGCCTCCAGCCACATGAAGGAGAAGACGTCCCGTGCCGCCTGATGGAGCTTGGCAGCTTCCTCGCCAACAAGGACGACGAGCTCCTAGGTCGTCGGCTGCGTTCCCGGCCAGTTCTCCTGCAGCCGGTTGTAGGCCACCAGGTCTAGGCCGGGGTAAAAGGCTGTCAGAAAAGACGAGTCAGATCCGGCTACCGGATCTGGAAAGAAAGGAAGACAGGAAAAAGAACTCACCTTTGGCAGTGTGGGCGACCTGCATCAGCTCCTCCACCAGCGCCTTCTCCTTGACCGCTAGCCATTTGATCTCCTTCTCTTGGTCCTTGTTCTCGGAGGCGATCGGCTCAGCCCGAGGGGGAGGCGAAGGCTGCGCCTCAGAAGAAGGAGGGGCATCGGTTGGCGCAGTCGGAACGCGGGGTGGCGACCCGGCCGGCGCTCGTGCCGGGCTCGCGGCTCCAAAGGAGACCAGTGTGCTAAAGAGAAAAAGGAGAAGGCAAAGGCAAAATAAGCCAAAGTCAGAAAAAGAAGAAAAAGGGCAAACAAACAGAAGGCAGCGGAAGAAAAAGGGGGAGGGGGAGAAGGAACGTACCCCGGCACAACCGGGGGCGGCCCCTTCTTCCAACCAAGACGGCTTGGCGGCAAGGCGCCGGACCGGCTCCTCCGTCGCAGGCCGGCGAGAGCCGGAACAACTGGAGCCGCTCCTGCCTGCCTCGCTGTCCGTCGCGGAGCACGTCGCCGGGCCCATGGTCGGCGCAGCCTCCTCCTCGTGCACCTTCGCGTGCGGGTCGGCTGCCGGCTCGTCATTCCGACTGGGGAAGGCATCGCCGTCCCCGTCCGATTCCTCACCAGACCGCCAAGCGCGCGGCTCGGGCAAGTCGGCCGTGAATTCCTCGACGGGAGCCTCGCCCTCCTCGCGGATGATGCAAGGGAACATCTGTCGAATACAAGAGATCAGCCAAACGAAAACAAGGAACAAGTACAAGAAACACCAAAAGAGCATCCGGTTAGAAGAGCTTACCCGGGGCACGCGGTTCTCCCGGGTATAAGGCGCCAGGCTGAACTTCCAGTTCTCGGGCAGTCGCTCCTTGGTGATCGTCCGCACCCACTCCTTCAGGTTGTGGTAGCGGGGATCATGGCGCGACAGCCGGGTCGGGTCCAGCCGGCGGGAGTAGTAGCACATCTTGTGTGCTCGCTGCTGCAACGGCATCATCAGCCGGGACATCCAGCTGAGAGTGACGTCCAGGCCGGTCAGCCGGCAGTGGACGAGTGAGCGCATGCGCTTCAGCAACTCATCCGTCTCCGCCTTGTCGCTGTGGAACTTCAAGTCCCAGTTCTGCCGGCTGGACTCGACGTCCTGGAAGGCCGGAAGATTGATCTGGTCGATGTTGGTGAGGTTCTTCACGTAAAAGTACGACTGCTGCCATAGTCGTACCGTATCGTGAAGAAGGAATTTGGGGTAGCCGGTCTGCGAGCGGGAGTATATGGAGGCGCCGCCGCAGACGACTAGTGCCCCTGCGTGAATTGCACCTGCGGCCGGACATGGAAGAGCCGGCAGAAGAGCCCGAGATCCGGCTGGATCCCGAGATAGCTCTCGCAGAACGCCACGAAGTGCGCTAACGTCCCGATTGCGTTGGCGCCGAGGTGGTGGAGGCGAAGATCGAAGAAGGCAAGGAACGTCAAGAGGAAGGGGTTCACCGGAAGGGCGAACCCGTGTGCCAGATGGGAGAGGAAGATGACGCGCTCCCCCTCCGCCGGGTGCGGCGACACCTCTCCCGCCGGCGCCAACCGCACCGCCACCTCCTCCTCCGACGGAAGAACGCGGGTGGTGCAGTACTTCGCGATCTGGTCTTTGGTGACGGAGGAGCCGCACTAGGCCCCGCGGTCGGTGGCCATTTCCGGCTGAGGGAGAGGAGCGACGACGGAAGATTGGCGGTGGCCCGTAGCGTCGACGACGGCGAGCGGGCGGCGTAGAGGGCAAGAGCGTAGAAGCAGGAGCACGCGAGGGAGAAGGAGACTGCAGCGGGGGAGCGAAGGAAAGGAACCACCTCCCCCGCGGCGTCCCTTTAAAGGACCAGAAGGGCAACTGTCGACGGGGCCACGTGGCGCGCATCCAGGCAACCCACACCCCAACCGCCGCCCAGGATCCGGTGTGCCCAAGCAGGAGGCGCAGAAGATCCCGGAGCAAGAACCGAAGCGCTGGACAGCGGTTTCCCGAGGCGACGTGCGACGGGACGTTACACTGCCCGCCGCAGAGCAATGATGGTGCGTGCGCGCTTGGCCAGCGGTAGCACTGACGTCACGGGTAGCGCAACCGCCAAGCTCAGCCGGACACAAATTCAAAAACAAGAAGGAGCGCACGCACATTTCGCCTAAGGGCGGAATCCACACGCGCTCGGGGGCTAGTGTCAGGGGGATGATCCCTAGGTACCCCAACCGGATAAGAAACAAGACAGTTGGATTGCGTCCGGCTGACAAGATGCAGCCGGACAGGGCAGGACAGGTCGGCTACCACCCGGTAGCCGGATCAGCAGGAGGCAGCCGGATATGGCGACGTAGCTGGACCCAATCAGTGAGACAGGACGACGTGCGTATCAGTGCACGGTACGCCCTGTACGATGATAAGACTAGCAACCACCGGCCATACCGAAGACTTTGCGTGGATGACGCAGGAACAGTGGCCTGTGTTGACGACAGGCTCGCACGGCGTCCACTGTGCCTACGACGGCCATACCGCTCGTACTTCGATAAGACATGCCATACTGGGTACTGTAGATGACTAGCTGGCTGGGACCCGCCTGTGGGGCCCGCCAGTCGGACTAGCCAGTGAGACCTTTGCCTCTCTGCCTATATAAGGAGAGGCAAGGCCTTAGTAGAAAGGGTGGGTCATACAGCATTTAAGGCAGTAGCTAGCGTATACAACTCGAGGAGCACTTGTAGTTCGAGTATTCCACATAGTCAGATCCGGCAGGAGTAGGGGCTTTACCTCACCACGAGGGCCCCGAACCTGGGTACTTCTTGCGTCCCGCTATGCTCGCTTGTATCCAATCACGCATACGGACACCGTCGATAGCTTCCCTGCTAGTCA
Source organism: Avena eriantha (assembly GCA_910589775.1). Classification (NCBI taxonomy): domain Eukaryota; kingdom Viridiplantae; phylum Streptophyta; class Magnoliopsida; order Poales; family Poaceae; genus Avena; species Avena eriantha. The sequence goes on from OU342742.1 coordinate 274,827,076, forward strand.
CCACACCTCTATCTAACCTCCTAAGGTACCGCCGTTCCCAATACAACGACACTTGCACACTTGAACGACCCGCATAATTCGTGTATAAAGAGTAAATGATCACCGGGATGGACAGTTCCATCCCCAACATAGTAGTTATCCATAACACGACCAATAATTCTTGTAGGTATTTTGAAAACATCTTTCTCAGCAGGTGGTGGCTTATCTACTACCTTAGCAGTGGTAGTAGCATTACCAAATAATAAACTCAGCGAATTATCCATAACGAAAATAAAGCAACTAGCAGCAGTAAACAATACTCACACTAGAAGTTTCCTTTACCAGTTCCACTCTCTAATAGCGCTTCACTCCCCGGCAACGGCGCCAGAAAATAGTCTTGATGACCCACAAGTATAGGGGGTGTATCGCAGTATTTTCGATAAGTAAGAGTGTCGAACCCAACGAGGAGCAGAAGGTGCTGGCTAGTGGTATGGATCAGGAATTCTCTGCAAATACTTAGCAAACAGATTTTTAGGGGTTTTCAATAAAGCAAGTAAACAAAGTACGAGTAAATAAAAGACAGTAAGAATGAATGCAGCAAGTGGCCCAATCCTTTATGCAGCAAAGGACAAGCCGGTTGTATTTCTATAGATGACCAAACGTTCTCGAGGACACATGGGAAGACTGTCAAGTGCTTTCGCTTCATATAGTCGATTAATCTTCTCTAGCTTGCTAAGTGTTGTGTGGGTGAACCTGTGCTAATGTACCGCCCCATCCAAGACTTAATACATACTTGTGATTAAACCCCCTTGCAAACATCCGTAAGTACAAGAAAGTAATTAAGGTAGAAACCTAACCACAACTTTAAACTCTAAGACCCTTACATCCCTTGTGCAATGGTTTTCTAACGGGGGTTCAGGTTTCTGTCAGTCCGGCAATCCCTACGATTAGTAGCCAAATACACAATGCATTTGCCTAGGCCCATATAGGTGAAGTGTCATGTAGTCGACATTCACATGACACCACTAGGAGAAGTACACCACAACTTAAATAACAATCTATTGAATCTTTCTCAACACAACTCCACTACTAACAACAAGACTTCTCCCATGTCCTCAAGAACAAAACGAACTACTCACAAGACATCATATGGATCATGATCAGAGATGAAATAATGATGAATAACAATATGAACATAAACAATAATTCAATGGTTCACTCAATACCATCAACTACAAAGAGTAATCAACACCGCGAAAGTTTCCCCTATGAACTATAGCAAGATTCAACCAATTGTTACAGCAATATGGAAATGGTGATGAGGGTGCTGATGGTGATGATGGTGGTGATGATGATGATCCCGATGAAGTCCAGCTTGATGGTGGCATTGATGGCGACGATCTCCCCTCTCCGAGAAGGAATTCCCTCGGCAGAAATCTGTCTGCCGGAGAGATCTTTCTCTCTTGGTGTTTTCCGCCCCGCAGAGGTGGCGGAATCTTTCTGTGGTCGCTCCTCGAGTCTTAGGGTTTCGGGAGGTTGATATACGCCAGAGGGGAGAGGCTGGAGTGGGCCAGGGCGGCCACACCACTCCCTGGCGCGGCCTAGGCTTGCTCGCGCCATGGGGTGGTGTGGGCCCCCTCTGGCCCACCTCCACTACATCTTCTGGCATCCTGAGTCTTCTGGAAAAATAGTATTTTCCGTATATTTTCTCGGATTTTCTGATCTTCGCGAATTTTGCCTCCAAACAACACCTTTTCCATCAGAATCCTGACTACAGCGGTCCATGCTCCAAAAGTCATCAACCATGCAAAAATAGATGAAATAACATAAGTATCACCTCTCAATTCGTAATATATCAATGAATAATAGTGAATTAAGACATAGAATAGTGATGCAAAACCGATGTATCAAAGGGCAAGTAAAAGTAGTTTTTTCTTGATCTTGTTGTTTAACAGCAATTTGAGAGAAACCAGAATAACCATCAAGAAAACAAAAATGGGTCTTTTCAGACAACCTTTCCAACATTTGATCAATAAAAGGAAGCGGGTAGTGATCTTTCTTAGTAACTTTATTGACTTTCCTAAAATCGATGCACATCCTATAGCCTACCACTATTCTTTGAGGAATAAGCTCATCATTATCCTCAGGGACAACAATAATACCTCCCTTTTTAGGTACACAATGAACAGGACTAACCCATTCACTATCAGCAATAGGGTAAATAATACCGGCATCAAGGAGTTTCAATACCTCATTCCTTACCACTTCCTTCATCCTAGGATTTAAACGTCATTGGTGCTCCACTACCGGCTTCGCATATGGTTCTATGTTGATAGAGTGCTGACATATAGTAGGTGAAATCCCTTTTAAATCATCCAGAGTATAGCCCATAGCTCCTCGATGTTTCCTCAAAACTTCCAATAACCTTTCTTCTTCCTTCCCTGAAAGTTTAGCGCTAACAATAACATGATATATCTTTTTATCATCAATATAAGCATATTTAAGATCATCAGGGAGAGGTTTTAGATCGAAAACAGGATCCTTTTTAGGTGGCATCGTGGTACCGAAGTCTTCTACAGGCAAGTCGTGCTTAAGCATCATAGGTTGATCACGAAGAATCCTGTCAATCTCATTCCTTTCTTCCATGAAGATTTCACTTTCATGATCTTCCATAAACTGCTGCAAAGCATTGTTAGGAGCAAGAGAAATAGAAGCAATTTGTTCAACCCTAAAATCCTCATTATGGGTTTCCTCTTTGCAAGGTTCTTTAGCAAATTTCGAAAAATTAAACTCATAAGATTCCCCATCAAACTTAGTGAAGATTTTCTCCCTCTTGCAATCAATAATAGCTCCACAAGTACTGAAGAAAGGTCTACCAAAAATGATAGGGTAGGTTTTACTAGCAGCCGAACCAAGTACTAGAAAATCAGCAGGGTACTTAATCTTACCACAAAGAACTTCCACGTCTCGTACAATACCAATTTGAGAGATGGTCTCTCTATTAGCAAGGTGAATAAGCACATCAATCTCTTCCAACTCGCAAGGACTAATTTCATGCATAATTTCTCTGTAAAGCTCATAAGGAATAGCACTAGAACTTGCACCAATATCACATAAACCATAATAGCAATGATCACCAATTCTAACAGAAAGCACAGGAACACTAGCCTTTTTAGTTCTATTGGGATGTGAAACAATATTGGAAGCATCCTCACAAAAGACTATGTGCCCATCTTCTACGCTTTTAGTGACAAGGTCTTTCATAATTGCTACCACAGGTTCAATGTTTATTTGTTCATCAGGTTTTACAGTTATTTTTTCACTTTTGGTGATTACATTAGTTATCATAGGATGGTCCTTTACCTTTTCAGGGAAGGGAATCTTCTCGATATAAGGTTCGGGTAAGATGGGATCAATCATGCAATACTCAGCACTTCCAATAGGAGCATAGTTACCAATATCTTTGTAAGGCGCATGGTATTTGTTCCATCCCTTTTTTGGAATTTCGATATAGGAAGAAAAAGCTCTAAAGCAATTCCTAATAACTTGCAAATCAAGACCATAAATATTACTAATATTTTGAAAGTCATGAGTTCCCATAAAAGATTCAATGCATTCATAATCATAATTTATACCTGACTTTCTACCTTTGTCCTTCTCCCAAGCTTCAACATTATCTTGAATACGGTCTAGAAGGTCCCATTTAAATTCTTCTTCCATGCGAGTGAATGATCCGGCACAAGAAGCATCCAACAAATCCTTGTCACGTAGAGGGAGCCTTGCATAAAAGTTGTTGATAATAATATTGTTGGGGAGCTCATGAATGGGACATTTGAGCATTAGTAACTTCAATCTCCCCCAAGCTTGAGCTGTACTCTCTCCATCAAGAGGCCAAAAGTTGTATATTTGATTCCGATCTTTATGAATCTCACTAGGACGATAAAACTTTGAATAAAAGAGAGGCACTATTTCCTCCCATTCCAGAGCTTGACCATTCTTCAGCAGCTTATACCATTCATCAGCTCTTCCTTTTAGTGATAATGAGAATAACTTCTTCTTAACTTGATCTGTAGTAATACCTGCACACTTGAACAACCCGCATAATTCGTGTATAAAGAGTAAATGATCACCGGGATGGACAGTTCCATCCCCAACATAGTAGTTATCCATAACACGATCAATAATTCTTGTAGGTATTTTGAAAACTTCATTCTCAGCAGGTGGTGGCTTATCTACTACCTTAGCAGTGGTAGTAGATTACCAAATAAGAAACTCAGCGAATTATCCATAACGAAAATAAAGCAACTAGCAGAAGTAAACAATACTCACACTAGAAGTTTCCTTTACCAGTTCCACTCTCCAATAGCGCTTCACTCCCCAGTAACGGCGCCAGAAAATAGTCTTGATGACCCACAAGTATAGGGGGTGTATCGCAGTATTTTCGATAAGTAAGAGTGTCGAACCCAACGAGGAGCAGAAGGTGCTGGCTAGTGGTATGGATCAGGAATTCTCTACAAATACTTAGCAAACGGATTTTTAGGGGTTTTCGATAAAGCAAGTAAACAAAGTACGAGTAAATAAAAGACAGTAGGAATAAATGCAACAAGTGGCCCAATCCTTTATGCAGCAAAGGACAAGTCGGTTGTATTTCTATAGATGACCAAACGTTCTCGAGGACACATGGGAAGACTGTCAAGTGCTTTCGCTTCATATAGTCGATTAATCTTCTTTAGCTTGCTAAGTGTTGTGTGGGTGAACCTGTGCTAATGTACCTTCCCATCTAAGACTAATACATACTTGTGATTAAACCCCTTGCAAACATCTGTAAGTACAAGAAAGTAATTAAGGTAAAACCTAACCACAGCTTTAAACTCTAAGACCCTTACGTCCCTTGTGCAATGGTTTCCTAACGGGGGTTCGGGTTTCTGTCACTCCGGCAACCCCTACGATTAGTAGCCAAATACACAATGCATTCCCCTAGGCCCATATAGGTGAAGTGTCATGTAGTCGACGTTCACATGATACCACTAGAAGAAGTACACCACAACTTAAATAACAATATATTGAATCTTTCTTAACGCAACTCCACTACTAACAACAAGACTTCTCCCATGTCCTCAATAACAAAACGAACTACTCACAAGACATCATATGGATCATGATCAAAGATGGAATAATGATGTATAAAAATCTGAACATAAACAATAATTCAATGGTTCACTCAATAGCATCAACTACAAAGAGTAATCAACACCGGGAAAGTTTCCCCTATGAACTATGCAAGATTCAACTCAATTGTTGCATCAATATGGAGATGGTGATGAGGGTGCTGATGGTGATGATGGTGGTGGTGATGATGATGATGATCCTGATGAAGTCCAGCTTGATGGTGGTGCTGATGGCGACGATCTCCCCTCTCCGGGAAGGAATTCCCCCGGCAGAAATCTGTCTGCCGGAGAGATCTTTCTCTCTCGGTGTTTTCCGCCCCGCAGAGGCGGCGGAATCTTTCTGTGGTCACTCCTCGAGTCTTAGGGTTTCGTAGGGATGATATACGCCAGAGGGGAGAGGCTGGAGTGGGCCAAGGCGGCCACACCACCTCCAGGCGCGGCCTAGGCCTACCCGTCCCATGGGGTGGTGTGGGTCCCCTGTGGCCCACCTCCACTCCATCTTCTGGCATCCTTAGTCTTCTGGAAAAATAGGATTTTCCGTATATTTTCCCGGATTTTCTAATCTTCGCGAATTTTGCCTCGAAACAACACCTTTTCTATCAGAATCCTGACTGTAGCGGTCCATGCTCCAAAAGTCATCAACCATGCAAAAATAGATGAAATAACATAAGTATCACCTCTCAATACGAAATATATCAATGAATAATAGTGAATTAAGACATAGAATAGTGATGCAAAATGGACATATCAGTTACCACCTTGAGAATGGTTGGATAATTTGTTGTGTTTCTAGGCTGGTGAATTTTTTTCGGAATTTGGCAGACTCAATGTGTGCTCGGCTGTGTACTTGAGAAGATAGACTAAGCTCCTTGGTGGTTGTGCTACAGCAGGGTGTTCTCTTTTGAGTGGTTGTACTGCTGATGTTTAGACAACACATTACATGCAGTTAGGGGACTAAGCTGCCTTGTTGTTTGGCCTGGTTGTGGATCAGATCAAGTGAAACGGGTTTTCCCTGCTTGTCCTTTTACTAGTTATAGGCATGGTAAAACTTGCCCCTTTACTTTGCTAATGATGTTGTTCTGAGGCTTATTTGATATAAAAGAACAAATATTGCTCACTGGTGAAACTTGCCCCTTTTTAACTACAAAATGAAGTAATATGAATAGTGCACTTCACTGTTCACCACTGAGAGTAAAAATAACTATCTAACACTTTATTTATTTTTTAGTTATTTTTCTTATTTGTAGGGGCAAGATCTGGATGCTCAAGATGTAGTATAGGAATAGATAGGTTTGATCGATTTTTGTAATTTTCTATTTATCCTTTTTTGTAAAGAATCTTAGTAACACTATTCTTATTATTTAATAAAGTTTCATTTTATTGTAATTGGTTTTCTGTAATACTTTTATTTGATGGATTTATCTCCTTTTATATTATTGTAATGGAATTAAGGAAAGAAATAAGAATTCATTTCTTATTTAAATTACTTTGTTATCTTATCTCAAATTCTCATTATTGTTTCATATATCTATAATATAATCAAGCAATCCTACTAAATCATTTTTGAAAACAATTTAATAATACTAACTTTTAATTTTCAAATATTTTTCAAATGATTTAAATTTCAAATTTGAATTCAAATTGTTTCCCAAAAATTTATTAATTTCTAAAGGTCATGTTAAAACTTATAGCAATCCCTATATAAAGAGCCTTTCTTTTCCACTTTACTCGGGATCAGAGTTATTATTTAAAAACTACGATAATACCCATGGTAGGAATAACTATGGCAAACATGTGTTTCAAGATTGAGTTATTAAGTTTCTTTGCTTAAGTTATTGACTTAATTGATTATTCAAGAGTTCTTATAATGAATACACTGGTGTGATCTTTATAATATCCTTCATAACTGTGTGGTGGTTATCACTTGGTCCTGTTTGATCTACCCATAGATCAAATTATATTACCCAAAGATAAGGTTTTAGCAAAGGTTATATTGAAACTTATCACAATCATCTTGATGATCTACTTTAGTTCCACCAAGGTAAGAGAAGCTTCAATCACTTTGACAAGTTTTATTTTAAAGCCCGAAAATTAGCCATATTTTCTATGCATGAATACAATGCACACACCTTATCTCAGCTTATTTCTAAGCTCTAATGCTAGGATGTTATAGTGAGTAAGGACACACGATGGCGAGGAGGAGCTTTAGGGAGGCGGTCGACGGAGATGGAGACCACGGTGGTGACGAGGAGCTCAGGAGAAGGGGCAGAGGCTCCCGTGTGAGCTCGAGTAGCCGCGCTAGGAGAGGCTGCCATGAGCCAGGCCCGGGCGGCGAGCGGGGATGGGGGTGAGGTAGTGGTTGCTGGGGTGGCTTGAGGGGCTCGGGAAGAGCGGGGCGGCAGGGTCCCGATCAGGATAGGGTAGGCGACACGAGGCTAGGTGGGGTCGGGCTCGGGATCGAGATGGGTAGGGTGGGGATCATGACAGCAAGAGGCATGCGGGAGGGGTTGCGTCGGTGGTGTGTAGCAAGGTGGGGCTAGGTTGGTGAGGAGAGCGGTGTGGTCGACCGCGTCGTGTGCGACATGCGGGGATAGTGTGCTTGGTGCGTGTAGGGTAGCGTGTTGTGTGTGTGTTGCACGCTGTGGGCATTTCGTGCGTGTGTGTCCTGTGTTGCGGTTCAGGGTAGGTGCAGCTGCTGTAGGTGTGATGCGGTTGGTGGGTGGTGGCTGGTAGGTAGGTGGGTTAGGTGGTTTAGGTTTAGGGTTTAGAAAGGGTTGGGGTTAGGTTGGGCTGGGTTGTATGTGGTCTGGCCGGTTCGGCCTCTCGACTGCATCCTCAGGACAAAATGTTTTACTGTTTGTTTTATCTTTAAAATACTTTTGCAAATACTTTTTAAACAAATAAAAAATATGGATAAACTGGGGGTTTTGATTTTAAATAAAAGGTAGAAGAGTAATGTGGCAAAACAAATAGGGTTTTAGCAAATATGTTTTTAGGTAAAGATATGCATGATGCCATGATGATGCACAAAGTAGAAATAATAGGTGATTTTCTAGTAGTGGTTTTTTCGGGGTGCTACAATTCGACACCACTAACATGGGATCTCGTCCCCGAGAACTACCTCATGGTACAGGGGAGAAGGGTGATGAGCGTATTATTCTTGCTTTGTGTAGATCCTCGTGACACCACTAACAAATATTTCTTTCTCCATCTTGAAATAGTCGACACCACCAACAAGAGGTCGTTGCTCACATTCGTTGAGAGAGCACTCCAGAGAAACAAAGACGAAGTTGAAGGTCTCAAAAGGTAAGGCAACCTTTAACTTCCGTGAAAGGAGTAAAATTGCATTGATCCACCAATTTAATGTACAAGAGAGAATGATAAGAGTAGTGGTATGGTCATAACTCCATCCCACACTCAAATCATTACTCTGTACATGAATCGAAGAATTATGCAATTCCACTCTTGGAATTTGGACTGAAGACCTTGACAAGCGATGTTCGGAACTCTTCGGAAAACAAGAAAGTGATGTAGGCTCTTCATCAAATCTGACGTAGAGGATGTCGTCGCGTTGGAAAACACCGAAAGATACAGATAATTTTTTTTAGTGGACTTGGAACAAAGAAAGGTACAACAAATGAAGGATTTCTCAGATAGCACGAAGACCGGATGTAGAAACACCATTGCAAAAAGAAAGAATTGAAACCCTAAAGGTACGATGAAAACCCAACCACGAGAATTCCTAGACTCACTACTAGGAAATAGGCTATAGGCGCATGACAGTTAGTAGCAGTCCCCTTTTCCCCCACGCTACAGATATTATATGTAGCGTTCAAAAAAGTCCCATGCTACAGATAAGTATTATCTATATCATGGGCATTTGAGAAGAACGCTACAGGTGTGTGGGTCCCACAAGCACGTGTAGACCAAAAACATCTAAAGCATGGCCGAATAAGCGAATTCTACAGGTATGAAACTATCTATAGTGTGGACCTTTTGTAGAACGCTTCTGATATATCTAGTCCCACATATGCGTATAACATACATGATCTGTAGTGATTATTTGCGAACGCTGCAGATAGTTTGTTACTTGTAGTGTGGGACTTGTAGCGCACGCTACTAACCTCCATGAACCTATCACTTTAATTTCAGCTAGTAACACACTCCCCCTCTTCATTTCACTTTGCTTGTTTTGTCCACCATCCTCCCCCTCATCCCCCACTTCCCTCTCCCCCTCTTCATTAATTATACCTAGTGAGATCAACTTAAAAACATCTAGCTTAGATAAATTACTCTCCCACAAGCTACAACAATTAGATCTACTTGTTAAGTACCACAAGCTCCTAGATCTAGACCTAGGTAGTTATCACTCTCCTCCATACTCTCTTCTCTTTTCATTAATGATGCATTAATTGTAGCTCTTCAAATATGTTGGTGCCCATACCACACTCTCCATCGGTGCACTTGTATGTGTGGGCTGGTGAATATTTGGCGTGGCGGAGAGTCGTATGTTTGCATCCGGGAACCGACAAGATGCATAAAATTGTACTATGTTTTTTGATCCGGTGACTCAATTTGAAAATGTGTAGGTTGAGTTGCCTATGTTTTGCTGAAACATCGATTCACTTCCGTTTTGGCAAATTCCAGGCACTCCATATGTCCTATTTTTAGCAAAGGTCATGCTGAAATTTTCTATACCCTCACTTCGGGTCTAATAATCTAGCTTATACATTTGTAGGCAGTCATGGATGGAAGGATCGTGGATATATATTTGGCCTCAGCTATGGTCAACATGCAAAAAGAGAATCGCACGAACATAAAATGTCCTAGTCAGAAATGCAAACAAAGGTTCATGTTCAACCCCTTTTGGGCACTGTGAAGTCGCACCTACTCGGAAATAAGTTCATGGATGGCTTTTTTGTTGATGGGGTAGAAAATAAGGAAATGGAAAACAATAACGAGGATGGGAGAGAAAAAGTATTGAACATAGAGCCTGCCAAAGATGAAGAAGATGACGGGAATGACGAAGGCTCTTCCATAGATGAAGAGGAGGTTGAACATGGAGAAGACGAGGGCACGCAGATTCAAACGATGAATGTAGTCATGCATGATCCTCATGTTCAAGATCTGCTTCGCAAGAAGACGACTAACGCTAGAGATACTTGTAGAGAGGAGGCCAAGCTTTCTCAGCTACAGCTAGATGTGAAAACTCCATTGTATCCTGGATGCGATTCCTCAGAGACCCGTTTGATTTACACGTTGAATTTTCTCCGTATGAAGGCAATATACAAATGGAATGACGCATGCCTCGATGCACATTTGAAATATCTACAGAAAATACTTCCGAAGAACAACATGTCTCGTACAAGCATCAAGGAGGCCAAGAAGATCAGGTGCCCTCTCGATTTGTCGCATGTTAAATACCATGCAAGCATCAATGATTGCTTGATTTATCATAACAAGGATGCGAAGAAAACCAAAAGTCGAGTGTGCAAGGAACCTCGATACAAGCCCAAAAGGAAAGCTCCTCGGAAAGTTGTATGGTACTTTCCGCTCACTCCCCGTCTGCAGCGGTATTTCGCAGATCCTAAGGAGGCAAAGCTCATTCGCTAGCACGTACAGAGGAACAAGGATGAAAATGATCGTCTAGAGTAGAAAGAACCATGGTTGGGACACCATGCGGATGCTGCTCAGTGGAAGGCATTAGACGTTGAATACTCACTATTTAGGGACGATCATAGGAACCTTAGGTTGGACGTGAGTACCGATGGGCTCAATCCATTTGGCAACTAGAGCAGCACACATAGTACCTGGCCTGTGTTCATATGGACGTACAACCTCCCCCTAGGCTGTGCATGAAGAAAAAGTATGTGCACATGAGTATGCTAATTCATGGGAAGGTACAACTAGGGAACGATATTAATTTGTATCACATGCTATTGAAGGAGGAGCTATATACATTATGGGCTGAGCCGGGGTCGAAACTTGGGACGCTTATGCAAAAGAACCTTTTCAGATGAAAGGTACGTTGCTCATGACGGTTTACGACTATCTCAGTAACGGATATGTCGCACGCCAAGTGTGCCATGGACACAAGGCATATGTTCGGTGCATGGATAAGGAAAAACATGTCCAACTAAGCATGCCCGACAGATCTTCTAAAACTGTGTTCCAGGGAAGTCAGAGGTGGCTTCCGACGGATGATGTGTGGAGAAAGCGCAAGGACCTTTTCAATGGTCAGGTTGAGATTGATGAACCTCTGCACAAGAAGAGTGGCGCTAAAATTGATAAACTATTGAAAGAATAGAAAGTGTGCCCTAAGCTAGGAAAGAAGTGAAAGGCACCAAAGACGCTCAAGCAGACCTAGAAAGGGAGGTTGGTTTTTTGGGACTTGCCGTACTGGAAATTCCTTGACACGCCTAATTGCCTCGATGTCCTGCATATCACCAAAATGTGTGTGAGAGTTTGCTTGCCACACTGCTCGACATGCCCGAGAAGACAAAAGATGGGCAGAAAGCACGGGCAGACTTACAAGGGTTGAATATCAGAGAAGAGCTTCACCGAAGAAACCTAGATCAGGAACAGTCAGAGGCAGAAACGGAAGGCAAGGGCAAAAAGGAGGCAATGGAAGGAAAGGGAAAAAATAGGAAGAAGGAAACTATTTACTGCCCCCGTGCCTGCTTCACTATAAATGAGAAGGAAATGGCACAAATTTTCAAATCCATGATAGGAGTAAAATCAAGTTCCGGTTACTCGGGGAAGGCCAAGACATATCTAGACCTGAAAAAACAAAGGTTCAGCGGGATGAAATCTCATGATTATCTTGTGATGATGACACATATTCTTCTGGTTGCAATTAGAGGGATAATGGAACCATGGGTCCGTGAAACGCTTTTGGACTTTGTCATTTTTTCGATGTTATCTCTCGAAAGTCAATCAGCCTGAAGCAACTCTCAAGGCTAAATGAAGAGATCATTGTCATACTTTGTGAGATGGAGATATACTTTCCTCCCACATTCTTTGATGTCATGGTGCATCTCTTGATCCACGTTATGGATGATATAATCGATCTTGGGCCCACATTCCTCTATAGCATGATGCCATTAGAAAGGATGAATGGGATCATCAAAGGATACGTTCGTAACAGGGCCCACCCGGATGGAAGTATCGTGCATAGCTTTCTGATCGAAGACTACATCTCTATCCACACAAATTATCTAGCCGTCAAAAAGCCTATTGGGTTACCCGTCAACAAACACACTAGTAGAGTACATGGGCAAGGATACAACAATGGGTGGAGATAATTGCATGTGGACCATGAGTGTCGATGCCCTAACTTTCACAGAGCACACTTAGTAGTGCTACAACACCTAGATATCCTTGATCCTTGGGTTGTTGAGCACAAAATCATGATCGAGCAAAACTATCTCCAACAAGGACAAGTCGCGAGTAAAGAAGATATAGACAAAGGGAACAACTCCTCTATTGTCCGTTGGTTCAAAAAGCGAATTGAGTCTAATTCCCCGCCACAAACTACTAGTTAAGGAAGACTCATAATGTCCTTGGAATATGGCCCCGCGGTCAATCTCGTGACTTATCAAGCATACGATATCGACGGATACACGTTCTACATGGAGGACAAAGATAATAAGAGTGAGTACCAAAACTCAGGGGTGACGATGGAATCCTATTCTGGGGACGTTCAGGTTAGGTAATACAGAAGGATTGAAGACATATGTGAGCTTAACTACTCTGGAAAGTACATGGTGCAATGTTCCATTGTAGATGGGCTAGGAACATCGTGAAAGAAGACTGTTATTTCACTACCATGGTTATACCCGAAGCCAAATTCAAGCCTGACAGTGTGACCATGAATGCGATAAATGAGAGATGGGTAATGGAAAGTCACGTGGCTTAATGCTTCTACATAACCGATCCGTCGAAGCTAAGCCGTGTTGTCGTGAGGAGTGGAAAAAGGTGCATCGTATGAATGGACGGAGTTGCGCACGTGGATGACTACAACTAATAGAGTGACACGGAGATAGAAGATGATGATGATAAAGAAACATACGTTTAAAGAAGAAAATACTACGTTACCTAAGATAGGTCATCTGTTAGAGAGAAGAATGCACACTGTTGGCCTAAGTTATTCGCAAGCGAACAAAAAGGCAAGAAAGGCTATGTGAAACGACGCTGAGAAACGATGCATTTTTCTATTTTGTGTAAGCATGATCATTACAAGCATTTTATTTTGTGTAAGCTTTTTATTTATTTTTATATATGTAAAAAGTTTATTCATAATTAGTTTTTATTTTATTTCTATATATGTCAGCACTTTATTCTTAATTAGTTCTATAAAAAATGACTAACAACTAGAACTATAAAAAAGGGAAAGACTAAAAAACCCAGGTTGTCTATAGCGTGGGGGGCTTACTAGAGATAACATTATCTATAGTGTGGGGGGTGCCACACTACAGATAAATTGGGGATAACCCCCAGCAACGTGACGCCTACTCCCAGCTTCTCCCAAAATGCACGCTTCAATGCCTCCAATTGCCGCTGCTAGAGTCGCGCCGTGCCGCCACACGGCGCCCCACCACACACACCTCTCCCTGCCCCACGCCGCCCGAGCCACGCCTCTCCCCTCTCTGCTCGAATGTCTCCCCTCCCCGCGCTGCCCGAGCCACGCCTCGCCCCTCTCCGCCTGCGCTATGCCTCGCTGCTGAAACCGCGCCTTGCCACGCCTCACACACACGGTAATCCCTTCTTCTCCTAGCTAGTGTTAGTTTTTCCTTAAACCGCATGCTGCTTGTGTTGCTAGCTCCTTGGTAATGCTGATGTGATGATGCAATTTGGTGAATGTGGCGAATGTGGTGCATTTCGCGAATGAGGCGCATTTGGCGAATGTGTTGTATTTAGCAATCTGGCGAATGTGTCTCGTTTGCTAGTTGCTTCATATGTGTACTTGCATTTTGAGTTGCCTATGTTTTGCCGAAACATCGATTCACTTCCATTTAGCCAAATTCCGGGCACTCCATATGTCCTATTTTTAGGTCATGCCGAAATTTTCTATGAATTTTGGTATGACTTGCTAAAAATAGGATAAATGGAGTGCTCCAAAACTAGTACTAACTATTTTAAAATTTAGTGTTACATGTCGGCACCTTAGGGCTCCAATGACACTGGGTGTTCTCGGTTGTTGACTGAATAGGAGGTGGACAAGTACTGGGTGTAATTCAGGGCACCGGATCCTCCGACCACCCATAGCAACAAGGGAAGCGATGAAGTCAACGAGGCCAACTCAGAAGAAGAGGAGGAAGTTAGGACTAGTGATCATGAAACCACTGATGGCAACGAGACCACTAGTGGGGCCACAGAGCATACAAATGATAGCAAGGGAAAGAAGGTACAAAAGTAAAGGCGCCGAAACAAGCTCAGCACTATAAGAGCCATAGTTGATCGAGTGGACCAGACAAATGGTGAGCCTATAAGCTGAAAGAATGTGAAATAGAGCTACATCAATGACTGCGCATGCATCCTTCGGGAAACTGTAAATTGCAACAACATGGACATCAGATCCAACGGGACACTCGTCAACCTACTCCTTACGAAGTTGTACGCCATATTTGATTTCCCTAAGGAATATAAGAACTCCAGAATCAAGGAAAATAATGTGAACAACAAGGCCATCACCCAATTTGGCACGGCCTTGAGTTCTTGGAAAACAAGGTTGAGGTCTAGGGATGATAAAAAACGAACTTACGAGGAGATTAAGAAGGACTGGCCAATTATAGCAGAAGAAGACTAGGAAATGTTCAACAAGGACTACAATATTTCTGCAATCGTGGAATTACGAGAATGGGGGAAGAGAATGCAGGGCAGGAACGTTTTCCACCACAAACTCAGAAGCTGTGGTTTCATAGGGAAAGAGGCAATACGGGCCAAGGAGGATGAATAAATGTGGGAGAAGGGCATAAGAAACCCCTTTGACGAATTGCAAGACCCATTGGAACGTTAATTTGTCAAGGACCGATACACTAAGGACCATGAAACACAGGCTTTTGTCATGGAGCCGAAGGTCAAGGACCTCGAGAAAGAACTAGTAAGTAATTTACTAGCCAAGCTTAACTTCTTATCATGTCATTTACATCATAGTAGTCAGCTATATAAAATGGTCACCTCTTATGTAGGCTAACCAACATAAGCTAATGTAGTCCGATAGCTCCTCCCAAGGTTCATCGCATAGAGCCCCATGGGACAAGCCTTTGAACCGCGCCTTAAATGTTCTCCTGGAAAAGCTGGTGACTTGTAGGTCGGTACAAGGACGTGTTCACGGGGCCAGATACGGTGTCGGATGGGACCACTATTATAGTGAAGACACTGAGGTGTGAAAGAATAGAAGGGAACTTGAAAAGATTTCTATCAATGAGAAACTCCATGAACATGAGAAGAAGATAAAAAAGGTAGACGAAAGGGTCGCATCCTTGCTCAACACAATCATACCTTCTCTGTTTCAGTCTTACAAAGCTTGGATTGACGTCGGTGAACAAGGATATTTTGTTATGCCCCCAATCGTCCCTAGCGCGTCGAACCACAACCCTACTAATGATTCAGAGATACATGATAATTCCCGCGCCACCGTTGCTCGTAGCAGGCCCTCCTCCATCACTCACAACCCTGGAGCCTTATTGGTCACGCCATTGGATGAGATCAACACCCTCATGGTAATTAAGCGTCACTCAACAATATTTGTGTTCCTTATTTCCTTTGCATTACATAGTTAATGTTTGGATGTGTGACGCCATACATGTTTCCCATAGGCTAACCATACTCCCTGCACTCTCCTAGCCTATGTGGATGATGAGTTAATGGATGTTGCTAGGTGTCATGTCGTCAAACCACATGATCTCCTGATCCACACCAAGAATATGTCATCCGACGTATACCGGGTTTCCTTGGCGCGTGTGTTGATGGGTTTTGACACTATGGATCCTCTATATCAACCAGATGAATATAACCCGTACATGAACATTGGAGAATGCAAAGGTTGTCTAATGCAGTGGCCGAAAAGCCTTATTCGTTTGGGAGCGGGCAGCCAACAGAGCACACCATCATTATCTGCCAAGTCCATTCCACCAATACCATCATATGTCCTGCCCGCTCCAAGCGTTTTGATGGTTGATCATGTCGAGACTGGGGCAATAGAGCAGGAGGACGTCCACCAGGACAATCAGGAGGATGCCCCGCTATACGACAACTTATCTCCTCTTCATAATTATAGAGAAATCAGTGATCGTCACACTCCTATGGATGAGGACCTCTCACAGAAAGAACATTTAGTTCCACGATGGTTGTTTTCCTCCCAAGAAACACCCCCACTACCTGAGATGACCCAGCAACAACAAGCGAACGCGTGCCTGCAATGGATTTTGAGCCCGAACACATGCATAGCGGCGGCCATCGAGGCATTAAGAAACCCTACACTTGTGCCCACGCCCAAGAAGGTTAGGAAAATACCTAATAATAAGGAAAAGGCTGCTAACCAGACGACAAAGGAGCCGAGGCTTGTCGATAGGATGCCCTCAGATGACCGGATATATCATATCGCGAGCGAACTGATGCGCTCGAAAGAAAGCCTACAAGGCGTCACAGGGTTTCTTAGGCATCTTCAAGATCTTGTTTTGGTAAGAAAGCAGCGCATCATTGCATCAAAAGAGCCAACATACCCTCTTTTCACGGTTAAGGTGCCACAGGAGTTGGGCTTTGTGGAGACATATCCCACAGATAGGTTCTACATAAGGTTTGACAGAAACACTAGAAAAAGCACGCGCGTTCTAGAGGTCATCCCACAATCGCTGCTATCTATGCACGTGTCGTCTTGGGAGTTCTTCGCGCGCTGTTCCAGGCCTTTCCTGCGCGACACGTGGTGCTTGGAGAGAGGGGTTGCCGTCCTTTTTCCCTTTCTCTTTTAGATTCAAATGCGAAAAATCCGATATCTTTTAAACAAATTGGCCAAACCGAGATCCGTTTTCACGGTTGTACTAGTCGTGTCAAAATCTACAAAACTAGATCCCATGTTGATATGTTTTGATGAAGTTTGATTTTGCACTGCCTTTTGACCCTACATTGCACTGTCTTCGGTTGCGGTGCACGACACGATGTTCTGGCGGTGTACGGTCGATGCACTTCCTTTTTCTTCTGTATTGCACTGCCTTCGGTCGTGGTGTACGGAACGATGTCCTGACAGTGCACTATCGGTGCACTGCCTTTTTGTATTACATTGCACTGCCTTCAGGTGCAGTGCACCGTGAGGTATTCTGGCAGTGTACTCGTCCACTGCCTTTTTGTGTTGCGTTGTACTACCTTCGGCCGCAGTGCACGGGACGTTATCATGGAAGTGTACCGGTGCACTGCCTATTTGTACTGTGTTGCACTACTTCAGGCATAGTGCACGGCGAGATATCCTGGAAGTGTACTACGCACGGTCCAGGCAGTGTACCATCCATGCACCACCTTGTTGTTCTGTGTTGCACCGCCTTAGTTTGCAGTGCACTGCGCGGTGTCCAGGCAGTGTACTACGCATTGTCCAGGCAGTGCACATTCCATGCACTGCCTTATTGTTCTGTGTTGTAGTGCCTTAGTTCGTAGTGCACTGCGCGGTATCTTGGCAGTGTACTACGCACTGTCTAGACAGTGCACCGTCCATGCACTGCCTTGTTGTTCTGTGTTGCACTTCCTTAGTTCGCAGTGCACTGCGCGGTGTCCTAGTAGTGTACTGCCTCGCTGTACTGCCTTGCACTGCCTTCGGTCGTAGTGCACTGCATGGTGTCCAAGCAGTGCACCGTCGATGCACTGCCTTATTGTACTGTGTTGCACTGCCTAAGGTCGCAGTGCACCGCACAATATTCTTGGAGTGCACGGTGTACTGTGTTACGCTGCTTTCGGTCGACAGTAAACGAGTTGCACGGCTCGTGCACTGCCTTATTGCACTGCGTGGAACTGCCTTTCATCGTGTGCACTGCATGAGCAGCTAGCCACGTTTCGGGCTATCGTGTGGCCAGAAATACACGCGCTGCTGTGCGGCCGGAAATACACGCGCTGCCGAGCGACCGGAAATACGGACGGGTGAACTTCCACACGCCACGTGTCGAGTTGCCGTGCGGCCGGAAACGTGCGCGCTGTGGCCGAAACATGCGCTTCCTGAAGAGCGCGCTCCCGCTAGTCGTTCCCAAGGTTTAACGAGATTTCGACATGTATCACATGAAGTGGCTTGATCAATCCTTGGTTCGCCTATTTGCTCTCCATCTAGCATTTTAGACAAAAAGAGAGAAAATCACGAATATGGTGGTTGCAGACCCCTATTACATGACCGAGACCAACTTGCTTCAACATGAGGGCTAGGACCGTATGAGGGAGTACATTGAAGAAATCATGGTGGCCAATAAGGCGACAACTGTCGTTCTCGTTCCTTACTATTCTGGGTAAGTCGTCATTCGCGAGTATGACATGCTTTCCTGGATTTCCATTATTCTTTCGTAATTTCTCTCTTTGAAATGTTTTGTGCAGCGACCAATGCATCCTCATCATTTTGTATCCGGAACACTCACAAGCTATCTACTTTGACTCTTCAAGTCATATACACCCAAAGAACTACACTACAATAAAGAAGGTTCTGAATCAAGCTCTCGTCGGCTACCGCATGAGGGGAGGCTACATCAAAAAGGTTGTACGGCAGTCTAGCATGATAGGATTCAACCATAAAAAAGACTTCGGGTGCCTCAAGCAACTGCAAAATAGTACGAGGGATGGGTACTACATCATCCTTCACATGCAAGAGTTCAAGCAAGAGATTCAAAGACTCCAGCTACACGACGAAGCACTGAAATGGGGCAAAGACTTCTCAAATGCCTCTGATGATGTTCTAAGAAGGGAAACATATCGAATCTAGGAAATCCTTGCAACCATCCTCTACAAGGATGTCTACACAAACCACGGGGAGTTCTACATCGGCCCGGAAACTCGGGAAGAAGTAGTGCGCTTAAATAATCAAGGTGACATCAGGCCGTTCAACACATTGGGGGGCATTCAGCCATTACCGCCTAGGACGACAAGATCTCAGGTTGCTAAATTTCAGCCCACCTAGTACTACTTTGTTGGTTGTTTAAGTAGTGTGTTGACAAAATTTGTGACTTGTCCGAACTTTCATCCTAAACTTGTGACGCTATAGTTTCATACTGTGAACCTGTGATGTAAAAAAATATTACATGCTATCATTGAACTTGTGAGTTGTGATGCTCTAAATCATGCATCATGCTTTACTTAATTGTATCATTTTTATTGCGAGCATTTATTTCAATTCTTTTGCTTTTTGCTGCATTCTCTATCTATATAATATAACGGATCTACCTTGGTCAATAGATGCAGAGGTGTTATTTAGTGTATAGAGGGAGGGTTCCTGGAGTCTACACCTAGTGGTCGGATGCTCATGCGCAAGTGAACCATTTCCCCGGCAACATCCAACGATCGTTTCAGAGTGAGGCACTAGCGAGAGCTAGTTACTTGGAGATTCAGAGGAAGAAGAACAACAAGACGAAGAACTACATATTTGTCATGTTGTTGATGCTCATGATGATTGCATTTCTCTATGTCATCATTGTTTAGATTATGACTAGATGATTGCATGTTGTAGATGTTACTCGATTGAGATCGACTTGTATTACTTTCATTAGACTTCGTGTATTCAAGAACGATTATTATATGTAATGCGAAACTACTTTCTACTATGCTCTACTATGTATGTATTTGAATATCTGAGTTGTCAGGCCCTCGGATTAATGTTCCAAGAATCCTTGTTATGCATACCACCACGATCCCATGATCAGTATGTTGTGGCACATAACCGACAAGTATCAAAGTAAACAACCATTACCTAGGAGGATACATGACACACCTTAATTTTCATTATGGCTACATCAATCAACATCAGCGGAACTTCATCAAGCGTCGAGCCAGATCCATGCCTTAACCTACAGGTAGTTGACTAGGAGAACGTCCTAGCTCGCATAGTCGTCAACTTCACCTTCTTCTCGAAATCTGACCAAGTTAATAACCAGGGACAATGCCAGTGACTACTTTGAATGTACTCGCAAACCACCTAAAGATAATAACCGAAGAAAGGATATGAAGTATGGCTATGGTAGTAGGAGGGCTCCATGAGAGGTTATGTTCTAAAATAGTTTCTCATGTAGATATAGCATGTCTATATCTTTTTTGAAAACTTTTATAAACATTTTGGAAACCTTTTTGAAAAGTTTAGGAAACATTAGGATTGGGTCACCCATTTGTTTCTTCCTTCCGGTCATATCATGAACAAACTCCTTTCTTTCCTTCCCGACCATCTCATGGTCAAAACATTTCAAAAGCCTTTGCTTTTCCGAAATCCTTTTTGAAAACAAAACAACACTACTCTACAACAACCTTCCCAACCATCCATGACCATGGACACGGCTATTTGAATAGATTTACACTCTTTAGAGGTTGTACACTTTACCCACAATATTTGATACATCCACCGGGATCAACCCCGGATCATGATACGAAAGTATGCGGGTCTCGGACAATCAAACAAGACCTTCGAAATGCCCGCTCCAGTATAAGAGCCTACCCTATGAGCTATTCATAGTAAACGCGTGGCAGCCAACAGACCATTTGTTCCTTCTCCAAGGGTGATGAATTACATTACAGGGACCCCTATCAGAGAAGGACCACCCTCCTGAGATCGAAATCTCATGTAGTAGTTGTGAGAAAACTTATACCAGAGCAGACAAACTTCCAGTCCAGTCCCTTCCCATATAGGATAGAATGTGGTTACACAGGTTAATTGTTCTAGCAAACTGCAAAGAACCAGGTGCATTTTCAATAACATTTTCCTCCGCTTTCCTTTGTAAAACAAAATCCTTTTTATTTTCTCAAGATTCTCTTGGTAGTTCAAACCTCACCAAGGTTTTACCATAAAACACATTGTAAAAACTTTTCTTGGGGTCTTCCCATCCTATGATTTTTCTTCGGCTAAAACAGGGTCTCCAAAGGGGTATGGTCTTATTCCCATCTACCATACTAGGGAAAAGTAGGTGAAATAAAGGGAGTGGTACTTAGTAGTACCAATGTGTAATGGTTTGGAGGAGCCAAGCCATTACCAAGACATAGATCGTCATATAATAAAACAATGCAGTTTTCATAAAAAGTAGGTAAAACATGCATAAGTAAAACAGTGGGACTAGGCTTATGAGCAAGAAGGTTGCTTCCCTGAGATCAACAATATGGCAATATGTGTCCCTGAACTTGTTCTTAGAATAACATAATAATCAATCATAACCATCATCTTCAGGTCTTCGACATAATCGCAACTATCGTCATCAAGGGGAATACATGTAAACAAGCAATTGCTACAATTAACACAAGTCATACAAGCATCAATACAATACAACGTATCATTCAATTTAGTAGGTTTTGATAGATTGAGTTTGTTGCAAATGGAAATATTATAATTGCCTTTGTGGAATTTCCTTTATGATTTAGTTGTCAAATACCACCTAATGAAGGGATTTTGACTAAGTCTTGGGTTTGGGTGATATCAATGTACACAAATGATATCAACCGAAAGGTATTGAAAAAACAAGGCCACAAAAATTGGTTTTATGATTTTATCAAGTTCCTTTAATTAGTTAGAATTATTTTAGTGGAAATAACCCCAGTTTAGGTGAATAAATCACCAGAAAATATCTGCAGCTCAAATAAATTTGTGCTCAATGGTATTGTATATCCTTGAGTTTGTGATTTTTGAGAGTTTGAATCACTTCAAAATAATTACCAGAATGTCCTTGGGAAAATGCCCAAGTCATCTCTGATGGCAATTTGTCTTTTTCACTAGATTTAATCTACATAAGCTTCTAATATGAAACAAAAGGCTTTAGGTAGGTACTTGCAATACATTTCTGTAGAAATTGGATTTATTATTTAAGGAGTGGTAGATCTACAGAGGTTATTTATTTTGTGGAATAACCCTACACAGAGGATTTTAATTCACAAAAACTAACTAGAGGATTAATAAATCATGATCTCCTAGGTTTAAGGTGCTGCATATCTACCTAGGGAATTTCTCAAAGTTATATAGTTGTTGATTATGTTATTTTTATTTCTCTAGATCCAGAGCTCTAATTGACTCGAGGCCAAGTTTAGGTGCTAGGTATTACAAATACCTTCCAAATATAGTTGGATTTATTTCATTGGGCTAAGAGAAACTCTCTAAGTAAATTTTTGGTTGAAAGATAACAATATTTGGGGGATAAATTTTTAGACAATACTAATAAATATTTTTGACTTGGGGATGAGTTTGCATGTTAGAGGAAACACTAGAGTACCTAAAATTAGGTTTGGCAAGTTTTGTTCATTTTCCATTTTTATATCCATTTGAACCAAAAGGGAAAACTGTTGCTGTGAAACAAAAAGGTAAAAGAAAAAGGATGCTAGGCATTTGGGCTAGATCTGCATGGCTATGGGTCGCACCGCTGCAGGCCGGCCCAACTGGCGGCGAGAACACGCACGGGAGGGCGGTTTAAATTCTACTCGTAGGTCCCAACCGTCAATGGGCGAGGGGGCGCGAAGGGGTATGGGGAGAGATGGCCCGTTGGATTAAAGATGATCTGACGGTCGGCCGTTGTCATCTCAGATGAAATGATACTAGCGGTGGTGAAACCCTAGGGTGGTCAAGGAGAGGATGGGGAGCTCACCTAAGGGCTTCTCCGTCCATGAGGAGGGGAAGAGCGGACGCGGGACTCCTCCGAGAGTCCAACAAGAGGCAGGAAGGTGGTGGTTAGACGTCTGGACATCCTTGCTCGAAAATGCCCATGAGTGAGCTTGTCGGAGCTCGACAGCGGCAACTGCAGAGGTGGCCCTAGGCAAAATGAAGACTATGGTTAGGTAGCTCGTGCTCGGGCGAGTTCGGGAAGGTGACATGCAGATGAGGAAGAGTGGTGAAGGGAGCACCTAAAGAAGATCTTGATGAAGGATCAAAAGCTTTCTTTCTCCTTTCTTGGCTGGGCTAAGGCAGAGGAGGAAATAATTTTGTGGCCCGAAAGTTGAGGCGCCAAGGCAAAGCGGTACCCAAGTTGCTTGTAATCAGCCGCGTTGCCCACTGTTGGTGTGCCAAATACTCAGAGGGTATTTTCAGCATGAATTCATCTTAACGTCTGAATACAAAATATCAGGTTAACGCCCATCAAGTTGGGCCCCCTATTAGTTTTCGCCGTTATGTTGCTGTTGCCGTGGAGGCGTTGTTTCTTCCACGTACTCCCTTCGTCCCAAGGCTTAAGGACTATAGTTTTCTTGAAAAGTCAAGGCGCTTGCCACCTTGTTGCACTGGCGCCTATATCCATTCCTCGTTACGCCGTCTTCTTCTTCCCCAGAGCAAAGATCTATCGTCGCGGCCATGGCACGAAGCTGGGACGCCATTTCCATCGGTGGTTCCGGGACATGGACGGAATGACTCAGCCCCTCTCTCCTCCCTAACCTGAATCCCATTGTCTTCTCCTCTTCTTGTTCTACCACTGGGATTTTCATTAACGGAATCGCCATCCCACTTTGCAGGATTGCAAGGCTAGAGGATTTCTCTAAAAAATAGGCTAGGAAATGGGTATGCGCAAATAAATTGACCGGTAGGATTTGACACGTGAAAACTAATGACGCAGAGCACATGAGCTAAGGTGACGCAGTGGATAGGACAACACGACCAATAGTGTGTATTCACGTGACAACACAAGGCGCATATATCCTCGTTATTACTACTATTTTTAATCTTCTTTTACTCAGAAGCTGGAACGGCCACCACCACGTGTCTCTCCATTGGACTTCCATTCCCGTTGTTAACCACTATCTTAGAAACGCATTGACGGTTCCAATGTTCCCCTATCTCACAGAAACCACTCTTCTTCTTCATCCTCCTCTATCTTCTGCTTCGCCCGCCGTGTTCTTTCTGTCTTCTCCTTGACGCCAAGGAAGGTCACACTCTAGAGACAATATTCATTGCCTATGGCAATAAGAAGATAAACTCTGTCTACACCAATGAGGATGAGATTGTGGTGTGAGTCTTGAGGATGTACGAGGATTAGCTTGAGGAAGACTAGGACAAGTTCGTGGGATTAGACCTCGAGTACACCCCGGAGGACCCATATTTCGAGAATGAACTCGCCATCGTTCAACTGGCCATGAGCAAACACGTCCTCGTCTACCACATCTCCTGGTTTGTAGATCTGCTCTCTGTAGTTAACTGATTTTTAGGGTTTTCTCCTCTAATTTTTTATCCATTAGCTCATCTTGCAACTACTGAATTTTATTAGGACCAAATAAATTATGACAAGCCAATGTTGAGAGTCTTGATCTTCATTTACGAAAAAAATAAAATTATATTCAGATGATGATCTTGCATTGACAAAACATTTGTAGTTACAAATTTTGGTCATGCATTTATGATGACAAACTACATACTTTCAGGACAGACAAGAAGTGTCCGGTGTTGCACCAATTCCTTGTAGAAAAAGGAATTGTTTTCTGCAATGTCGACAATGGAACTGATTTTTTTTAATTTCTTCAAGAGGGAATTACAATTCCTGCACACAAGTGGCTCGATATTCAGAGTCTTGTCAAGATCATAGGGGGCTCGAGGAAGGATGAAATGGCTACACTCGCACCCAGAATCCTCGATAAGTCGTACGACATAATGTAGGCAGATTTCCTTATGGATATGCATGATTTCTAGGAGGAGAGGCCGTTGTATGAGATAAACCTGAAGTATGCAGCCAAAGGTTCTTATGTGACCTACCGGCTCTATGTTAAGATCCATTTCTTTCTATGTTTCCTTGTGTTTTGCCCTAGTTGCAAGAGAAGAGACGCGCTTAGGAGAGCCCTTTGTACCAAATGTAGTATAGCTAAGCGTGACACTGTATATGCAAAGAAAATAGCTGCAGTTGAAGCAACAAACAGAGAGGCAGCATCTTCTAGCAGCAACAACTAGGCCTGTGATGCACCGCTCATTGTGCTGTAGGATGCTGAAGATAGGGAAGCCAAGGTAGATTCCATGTGGGAAGAACTTGCATTTCGTAAGCTGTGGGTGGCCAATAAGGTAAGCGACAGGTGGTCTCCTAGGAACGATGTCAAGCGCCGAAAGTGGTCTGATGAGAAGTTAATTAAATTTTACTTCTTTGTGTTATGTTTCTGTATGTGTCTAGTAGCTTGTCAAGATGGATATTGCCTCAAGTGGTTTGAAGACAAATGAATTAAATTTTACTTCTTTGTGTTATGTTTCTGTAATGTGTCTGGTAGCTGATACGTCCAAAACGTATCTACTTTCCCGAACACTTTTGCTGTTGTTTCTCCTCTAAACATGTGTGATTTGGATACAACTAACACGGACTGACGCTGTTTTCAGCAGAATTGCCTTGGTGTCTAGTTTTTGTGCAGAAAATCAACTATCAGGAAAAATCCCGGAAAATATGCCAAAAATCCTATTTCACCAGAAGACTCACGGTGCCAGAATATGAGACAGAGTGGGGCTGGGGCCTGGCCACACCCCCTCGGTCTCCCTCTTCGCCTATAAGATGCCTTCTGACCTAAAAACTCAGGGGGGTTTGACATTTTTCCAGAAGGAGTTCCGCTCCGTCGCCACCACCAGATTCCACGAAACAGCACCAGAAACTCTGTTCTGGCACCCTGCCGGGACGGGGAATTGGAGGAGATCATCGCCATCATCGTCA
The DNA here is from genome assembly GCA_910589775.1 of Avena eriantha. NCBI lineage: Eukaryota > Viridiplantae > Streptophyta > Magnoliopsida > Poales > Poaceae > Avena > Avena eriantha. Next base: position 274,853,030 of record OU342742.1, read on the forward strand.
CCATCGCTTCTCCATCGACCATCCATGTTTCCCCATCTATGAGTGAGTAATCCCCCACTTTAGGCTATAGGGATGGTAGGGATTGGATGAGATCATTCATGTAATGGCATCAAATTGTTAGGGCATGGTGCCTAGTATCTATTATTAGTGCTTTTTGACTTTGTTGCAACTTGTTATGCTTAATGATTGTCACTAGGGCCCGAGTGCCATGATTTCAGATCTGAACATGTTATCGATTCATTATGATAGTATTGTTTATGGTCTTACCTGCAAGTTGTATACACATGTTGTTGTCCGGAACCAATGGCCCCGAAGTGACAACAATCGGGATAACCGGAGGGAATGGCTTTGATGTGAGGATCACATGTGTTCACGGAGTGTTAATGCTTTGCTCCGGTGCTCTATTAAAAGGAGCACCTTAATTGCCAGTAGTTCCCTTGAGGCCCCGTTGCAAACAGGCTAGCAGGACAAAAGATGTTGTGCAAGTTCTCATTACGAGCACGTATGACTATATATGGAACACATGCCTATGATTATCTAGTATTGGATGCTTTATCTTATTTATCTGCAATTGCCCTATGTTCTGATTGCTATGTGAATCGTCTTGTCCATGCAACGCCCTTCCATCCATCCTTATGCCTACCGCGCTTTGATCCTACTGTTTACTACTATTGTTACTACTGTCTTTACTTTACTACTGCTGTTTCTTTACAATTCCTACTACAAAACTGTTGCTACTGATAAACTACTGTGAGCAAGATTGTTTCCAGGTGCAGCTAATTGACAACTCAGTTGTTAAGGCTTATAATTATTCTTTGGCTCCCCTTGTGTCGAATCAATAAATTGGGTTTCACTTCCCTCGAAAATACTGCGATACACCCCCTATACTTGTGGGTCATCAAGACTATTTTTTGGCACCGTTGATGGGGAGCATAGCTTTATTTATCAAGTTCACTTGGATTCATTATTGTTCGCTGCCATCCATACATCATGGGTAAGTCTCGTGATGGCAAGGTTCCTATTTTACCATCCACTACAAGAAGAGGTACGGTTTTGAACACCTCTGTTGCTCTTGATTCACCATCTGTTATGAGTAAGCTCGTTACACCACCACATACACATGCTCCACACATTGCTACTACTGCTGAATCTGAAACTTTTGATACTTATGATGCTGCTTCTACTATGCTTGATAAGAGTGGTTCATTAGGTCCTTTCCTAGATGCTACGATTGCTAGAACTATAGCTGGAAATACTGAAACTCCTAATGAAGACACTACCACACGTGTTAGTTCACCTGAGTCTAGTGAGGGTTATGACATTGAAGATGGTTATGTTGAGATGACCGATGAATTTATTAAATAATGTAAAAACACCCATGATAGGAGCGCTGCTAAGAGTCTCCTTGAGAGGCGTACTATTAGACCCAAATTGTCTCCCATTACTAAGTTTGCTGCTTCTCCCATAAACATTAAAGATAAAGATTATGATTTCTCTCTTGATCTATCTTACATAGCTATTGTTGAGAAACAACCCTTTTGTGGGACTAAGAATGAAAGTGTGGTAGCACATATAACTGAGCTTTCTACCATGAGTGGCCTGTTTTCTGATGATATTAAGATGCATACTTATTTTGTTGCTAAGATTTTTCCCTTTTCGTTGAAAGGAGAAGCTAAAACTTGGTTTAGTAATTTACCTCCTGGATCTATTGATAGCCCTGATTTCTTGATTAGTACTTTCCTGTAAAAATATTTTCCTCCTAGTGCTAGATATGCTATTTTGTAGGAACTTTTTGATTTTAAACAGGGAGAAAAAGGGATATTGCCTGAATAATGGGCAAGGTTTTGTGCTTTGATTCATGCACAGGCTGGAAGTCCATTACCTAAGAATGAGCTTCTTGATATATTTTATAATGGACTAACTGAAGAATCTAGGACATACCTAGATAGTTGTGCTTATTGTGTTTTTAGGAATAGGACTCCCAAAGAAGCTGAGGAATTAATGGCTAAAATAAGCAAGAGTTATGAAGATTGGAATCCTCCTGAACCAGCTACACCTAAAGTAATTATACCCGAACCAGCTATACCGGCGCCTATACCATTATCTAAGAAGAGGGGAGTTATTGAATTAAATGATGAAGTGATGAAGGAAGCTAAGAAATGTCTTAAGGAGAAGGGAATTAAAGCTGCAGATGTCAAGAATTTACCTCCTATAGATGAATTATGTAAGCCAATACCCCATTCATCCACTATTGAGGTACACTCTCTCCAACACTTTGATGAAGGTGATATCCCTTACTCTAAACCTCCTGATAAATGCTTAGAAGAATTCAATATTTTCATTGTCAAACAAGATAATTTTAATAAAAGGGTGCAAAATCATCTAATGGAAAACACTAGAGCTATTGTTGAGTTAAAAGATGTTGTGGAAAGAACCTGTAATGATGTTAAAATAATTGTTAAACAATTTCAAATGGTTCGAACTCAAATAGATCAACTTAATAAAGTGTAAAAATACTTGCTAGTTAAGGTTGCCAAAGAAAATCATGCTTGTGAAATTAGAACTAGAAGTGGTGCTGCTACCTAGGATCCTCTATATCCTGAGGGGCATCCCAAAAGAATTGAGCAGGATTCTCAACAAGCTAAAAATAGTGGTTCTACTCATAAGAAAAGGAAAAAGAAACATAAAACTATTATAGAACCCTCTAAACCTGCTAAAGATCCTAATATTATATCTATCTCTAATGTTGAAACTGAAAGTGGTAATGAATAAAATGATGTTCCTGATAAAGAAAAAGTTGAAGAAGAACCTGAAAAGCACAGTAAGAATAAATATGCTAAAGAAGATTTTATTGCTAAGAAACATGGTAGTGAAAGAGAGCCTTGGGTCCAAAAACCTATGCCTTTCCCTGATAAGAAACACAAGTCAAAGGAAGATGAACACTATAATAAGTTTTGTGAGTGGATGAAACCTTTATTCCTGCAAATTCCTTTGCCTCATGCTATTAAATTGCCTCCTTACTCAAAGTATATGAAGGATATTGTCTCGAATAAAAGGAAGATCCCTAATGAAGAAATTTCTACTTTACTTGCTAATTATTCCTTTAATGGTAAGGTTCCTAAGAAACTAGCAGACCCAGGGATTCCAACTATCCCTTGCTCTATTAAGAAAAGTTATGTTAGAACTGCTTTGTGTGATTTGGGAGCTGGAGTTAGTTTTATGCCTTTCTCTCTATAAGAGACTTCAACTGGAAAAATTGATACCAACTGATATATCTTTGCAAATGAATGACAAATCTACCACTATTCCTGTTGGTATATGTGAGGATGTACCTGTTCAAGTGGCTCATAATTGCTTGATATTAACTGACTTTGGTGTGCTTGAAATGCCTGAAGATGATAATATGTCCATTATTCTTGGGAGACCTTTTCTTAATACTGCAAGAGCTGTTATTAATTGTAATCAAGGAAAGGTGACCTTCAATGCCAATGACAAAGAGCATACTCTCTATTTCTCCAAGAAGATTGATAGGACTTATGGTCTAAATTCAATTGAACATGTTGAGGGCATTCAAGTTGGAGAAATATATTGTCCCATATGAACAGAAAAATTTGAAACTATTATGATTGTGACCATTGCTATCAAAATTGAGGTAACATAATCATTAGTGGAATACAAAGCTTTGTCTCATATGAAATTGTTTTGGTAACAAGACCTGATCAACCTTGTTAACAAAAGGATTTCATTGAACAAAACAATGTTTTCACCATCATTATCTCTGCTTACTTTTATTCTATCCATTTTAGTTTTTGCTTTCGTTTAGTTCTCTTTTATGTTGTTAGTTGCTTGCGTATTAGAGTGTCTTAGAACTTCTGTAGTTCTAGCCTTGTTTTGTCATTGCATCATTCCATAAAATATTTTTCTGTCAGAAAATCATTCATTTATACCTGAAAATTGCCCAAAAATAAAGTGTCTCGAAAATTCATATTAAAATTTTACGTGAAAAAAGGGGCAGAGGAGTGCCTGGAAGGTACCAGGGGGGCCCACCAGGAAGGGACACCACATGGTGGCGCGGCCAGCCCTGAGGCGCGCCTGCCTATGGTGTGGGCCACCCCTGGCCCTCCACTCACTCTCTCACTTGCCACTTTCTTCTCTCTACCGAGCAAACACCAGTCCATTGCTCAAAATCATGTTCTTGCTGTGCTTACCCTCGATTTTTCGATCTCCTTGCTTATACCATCTTTGCTGGTGAAATTTGGAGCATTTGTTCTCCAAATATCAAACATGAACAACCATACCTTTGGATAAATATTTGAGAGGGATGCACCTAGGAGGTCAAGGATCTCAAGATTAGCCTCTCAGTTTAGGCCATCATACAACGAAGATCTCATTGCACCTCGTATTGGTAATGAAGGAGATGATGGGGATGCTCATGCTCACCTATCTACTTTTCCTTGTTGTACTTTCTTACAAGCTACAGGGATTCTTGATTATTTCTTGCTACTGATTCAGAGGGTTGGTTTGAACTCATACATGCAAGATGAGAGTGAGCAATACGCTATGCTCACCAAGACTTTTGTTGAGAGCTTCGTGTTTACTAACATGCCCTATCAGTCAACTTTCTCTTTCAGAATTTATAATCTACCCTTTACCATGTCATTGGAAAGATTTTGCAGTATTGTAGGTGTAAGCATGACAGGGATCGTGAAGAAGATTCAAGGGCGACCCGCTGATTTGTTGGAGCTCTACCGAGGGGTGACCAATGATGATGACCACGTAGCTCAGCGTGGAAAGATAAGAAACATCCAACTCCAACTCCCTGCTCTTAGATACTTTGCATATTATCTCGCTACTAGCGTTCCTGCTAGGGAGAATACGAGTAATATCTCCAACTATCATTTGGCCTTCCTTTCTGTCGCGCTAAACAATGATACTCGGTACAACCTTGGCTCGCTTATTACTCGCTGCCTAGCGGCTAGGGGGCCTATCTATGGGGTCATCATTGCTTCATGTATGGTCAATGCATTAGAACTTTTAGTAGACCCCAATGATATTATATTGGCGCCACAAAGGCTTGACCTTGCTGCTATGAAAACACATCACTTTGTCACTTCTGATTAGGATTTGGACAGTCTACTATAGGATGCTGTTTACTGACGGTGATGAGAGGGAGATCCCTTTGCCGCAATCTACTTTGTTTAGTGTTCACAATAGACCGTGGTCGCGCTCGAAGGAGGAGGTGGACGAGCAGCTCCGCTTGCTGGGGTTCCACGGGCAGCACCGGGAGGATGTGCCCTCCTACGATTACTCCATGCACTACGGAGGGACGTACTCGAGCTCGCACCAGGACGAGGGTACCTCCTCGTCATACCATGGAGACACTTCATCCTGGCCAACTTGGGATTGATACCCACTTAGGCCAAAAGCCTAAGCTTGGGGGAGGAACACCGACATCGCACTCATCTCCATATCATTTGGCGTTGGTACTTTGTATATTCATGTTTCGTTCTCTTTTTAGTTTTCTTTCTTTCTTTGCTTTTGCTTTCTAAAACACAAAAAGACCAAAAATATTTCTGTTGTTTCTTTTTGGTTTGCTTCTTCCTTTTTTCTTTGGTTTGCTTGCTTTGTTTGAACTATTTGACAAACCCAAAAAGATTTTTGCTTTGCTTGTTCTTCCTTTTTGGTTCTTGTTTTTAAAAAAAATCGAAAACACCAAAAATATTTGTTGTTGTTCTTTGGTTTTGTGAGTTTTGTTGCAGGGTTCAGCAGTCCTCAGTGGAGTTTGGTTTTCATGTTATTATTCAAGCCACACAAGTGAAGGGCAATAATGAGGATTAATGACAACTCGAGATGTGGTAAGAGGTTGGTAACGAACTCTATTTGTTTTCATTTTTTACGTATACTCATCATTGTGGGCGTGCTTAGTCTGTTTGTGTAGGGTGTATGTTACTTATGGATGCTTAGTAGTTCTTGCTTTCTTCTGCTTAGCTCCAGCTCGCTAATAGTTTGTAGCTTGTCATATGAATGTTCGCTTGCATTTCTCTATTCATAACTTGGTATGACACCGTGGTATCCTCCTCTGAGTGTTTCATTTGAATTGACTTGGCACATACTCACGCATGCATATGACTGAAATAATCAGTTAAGCCTCGATGAATTATTTTGCCTTGAATGTCTTGCATCACTTTCATGCCATGTTTAGTCCTGTTTTGTTGCAAGCATGATTATGACAGTTATTACTCTCTCGTTTGTTGCTCCCTCTCTATTGTTAGCCTTCACTTGTGCTGATTATAACCATTACTTGTGCATCCAACTCCCCAAAACCAATTTTGCCAAAGTGTCCACTAAATCTGCCTATTAGCATCATTTGCTATTCCGTGCATATTAAGTATGCCCTGTTTTCTTTCGAATAAAATGTTTGTTTGTTATGAGAAAGTTAGTTAGTAAAGCTCTCACGAACTTGATGGCACATTTTACTTTCTTCCACTTAATAAACCTGAACCATTGCGTCCTTCTTTGTTGCGTATATGCTTGCACTTTATAAGTTGAAGTTAGCAGAACCATGTATCATGGGGGAACGCTTTCAACATTGCACCGGTACTTAGTACCTCGTGATATCATGTTCTTTTGCTTATGGATCCTAGTGGTGTGAAATAAAAGTGGAACTTGTAAGATCATGGAGTTTGTATGTATGTTAGAGAAACGCCTGGGCCGCTAGCCTAAGCCATGCCTAATCATGGTAGAAACTTGCAGCATAACCATAATGAGCATTCTATGAAGCATCCTCAATAAAAATCTATGCACATTGTAAATAAAAAGATCGCTGTGATACTCATTGTCTGCTTGCCTTGTCATTTTGATTATGGGATAGCTCCTGTATCATGTGCAAGGGGTACCTCGTTGGCGGTTCTCTATGATACGTATATACTTACAATGACAAGAGCTTACTCGTGACTGAAGTTGAGTAGCATGAGGATCGGTCTTCGTGAGTAGGGGGCATGAGACTTCGATTTATAACTTGTCAAGCATATCCTCTTAGTTGTGTCACTTTAACCCTAACCACTTAAAGATGCTTATGATAGGGGCAATGAGAGCTCAAAGCTAATGAGTACCATAATTTCAGAATTTGGAAGCCTTTCAAACTTTTCAAAGCCTTTTCATTTCCTTGTTGAGTCTCCACACATTCTTTGAGCACCTTCTTGAGAGCATAGTTGTCATTCTTAGTACAATGTGCTTGTCTCAAAACTTGATTAATTGTGTTATGACTTTGATGCTTGTATCTTTGACATCTTTACTTCTAGTCTTCACTGAACTTCAGAGGTTCCTTGGCATTCACAATCAAAGGCAAGCGAGATACCACTCTATCATACCTTGTTATGAGCACTGCAATGTTGCTTATGTTTATGTTTCATGCTACTTATTATTTTTGAGTTGGAATCTCTTCATAGCTTGCATTGACTATTAAGTAAACTAATTAGCATACTCTTTATGATGAATTGCCTATGTAGTTGATCACATGCTGAGAATATATACATCATATGAAGCAAATGTGTTCGTGAAAGTTCTTTTATCGCACTCAGTTTTCAACTGAATTGCTTGAGGACAAGCAATAAGCTAAGCTTGGGGGGAGTTGATACGTCCAAAACGTATCTACTTTCCGGAACACTTTTGCTGTTGTTTCTCCTCTATACTTGTGTGATTTGGATACAACTAACACGGACTGACGCTGTATTCAGCAGAATTGCCTTGGTGTCTAGTTTTTGTGCAGAAAATTAACTATCAGGAAAAATCCCGGAAAATATGCCAAAAATCCTATTTCACCAGAAGACTCACGGAGCCAGAGTACGAGACGGAGTGGGGCTGGGGACTGGCCACACCACCCGGCCGCGCGGGCCAGGCCTGGCCACGCCAGGGGGTGGTTTGGCCGCCCCAGACACCCCCTCGGTCTCCCTCTTCGCCTATAAGATACCTTCTGACCTAAAATATGAGGGGGTTCGACGTTTTTCCATAAGGAGTTCCGCTCCGCCGCCACCACCAGATTCCATGAAACAGCACCAGAAACTCCGTTCTGGCACCCTGTCGGGACGGGGAATTGGAGGAGATCATCGCCATCATCATCACCATCACTTCTCCATCAACCATCCATGTTTCCCCCATCTATGAGTGAGTAATATCGCGTTGTAGGCCATAGGGATGGTAGGGATTGGATGAGATCGTTCATGTAATGGCATCAGATTGTTAGGGCATGGTGCCTAGTATCTATTATTAGTGCTTTTTGACTTTGTCGCAACTTGTTATGCTTAATGCTTGTCACTAGGTCCTGAGTGCCATGATTTCAGATCTGAACATGTTATTGATTCATTATGATAGTATTGTTTATGGTCTTACCTGCAAGTTGTATACACACGTTGTTGTTCGGAACCAATGGCCCCGAAGTGACAGCAATCGGGATGACCGAAGGGAATGGCTTTGATGTGAGGATCACATATGTTCATGGAGTGTTAATGCTTTGCTCTGGTGCTCTATTAAAAGGAGCACCTTAATTGCCAGTAGTTCCCTTGAGGCCCCGCTGCAAACGGGCTGGCAGGACAAAAGATGTTGTGCAAGTTCTCATTACGAGCACGTATGACTATATATGGAACACATGCCTATGATTATCAGTACTTGGATGCTTTATCTTATTTATCTACAATTTCCCTATGTTCTGATTGCTATGTGAATTGTCTTGTCCATGCCACGCCCGTCCATCCATCCCTATGCCTACCGCGCTTTGATCCTACTGTTTACTGCTATTATTACTACTGTCTTTACTTTACTACTCCTATTACTTTACTATTCCTACTACAGAACTGTTGCTACTGATAAACTGCTGTGAGCAAGATTATTTCTAGGTGCAGCTGAATTGACAACTCAGTTGTTAAGGCTTATAATTATTCTTTGGCTCCCATTGTGTCGAATCAATAAATTGGGTTTCACTTCCCTCGAAAATACTGCGATACACCCCCTATACTTGTGGGTCGTCAGTAGCTTGTCAAGATGGCAACTCGTTAATTGGTAGTTTGAAAAATCACCTTTTTCCTCTCTCGATAACAGTTATGTTTTTTTTGCCCAATTTGGTAGAAAATCTAGAGCATTTTCTCTCTTCAATCATTCGTTCCTTTTGGCCCTCGTTTTAGCCCGATCTGGTAGCAAATCTAGAGCAGCAAATCACACCGACAGAGTACATACATTCAGAAAACAAAACAAATGTAGATATATATGTGCGTAGATAAGTAGGATATAGCGATAGAAAGTAGGTTGCGTAACGAGGTTTGATACATTCGCTGCTCAGCATCCATCACACAAAACATACAAAAACAAAAGAAGTTGCTTAGCAGCAGCAGACATGTTCCACCCCTCCTTGCCTGCGCCTCTTCCCTCTGGTGCTTCCTCCACTTCTTGTTGCCCAGTCCCTTGATCTTGGGGACCTTGGGCTTGATTTGAGGCATGTGACCCTCTTCGATGGCCACCCGCTGGAGGTTGTAGAGGTGAATGCCGAGCGCCTGGTGTTCACGATGTAGGCGTTGACGTTCACGGGCTGGCCAACTTTGGGGGTGCCGGAGATCTATCCCTCTACATGCATCATGACATAGTTGAAGTCGGTGTCAGTGAGTCCCATCCAGTAGACGGGGCAATTGAAGATGCCACCAGTGAATCAAGCGTCATACTGGCTGGCATGCAGCCTCCTCAGCACTTGACAAGTCTTGGTTTGCCTAGACTCATTATCGCTGCAGACGTCACTATCGTATACCTATTGGAAAAAAGAGGATTGCATGATGTAAGAAGATCGAGCAACCGAAATGCGTACAACTGCACCCTAATAAACCAAGATCTAACATCCAACGATGGGAACTGGAGAAGAACATGGGAAGGGGATCAAACCCTAGTTACCACCAACCATGGGTTGTCGATGCCGGTGTCATAGGGGTTCACCGGAGTGATGTACCCCTCTAGATCGAAGGCGTTCTAGAAGATCTGGATATGCCCGTGACCGGTGGGGGCCTCCTCGCCGATGGCTACGTCACTAGCAGGGACGAGGGCCCGGACGGGGATGGTGGCTGGCATCGGTGCCTCGACGGGGGCCTAGATGGGGACGGCGGCTGCTTTCAATGCCTCGAGGGGGCAGGACGGAGATGGGGCCCTCCTCGCCAGCATCCTTGGAGGCGACGATGGCCACCGCATCCTCCTTCGCCATCGCTGGCACGGTTGGGGTTTTGTCAGGAGCTTGCAGAAGGTGATGGGATAGTGAAGATGGTTGCGTGAGGAGAGTGAGAGTGTGTAGGCGGAGATGGAGAGGGGCTCTATAGTTAAGGTGAAGGGAAGGGACATTTTGTTGCACCACCATGCACCATGCCATGTAGGTTACTACACCCTGCATCGCGACATGCACACGGTACGTCACATTTTTTCCCGGGTCATGCATGGCAGTTCTGTATTCAGCTGCATGCAAAGGACGCAGACACAATTTCTAAGTACGAAGGTTGGCACGGCAATAAAATTGGCAATAATTAAAAGGGGAAATGTAGAGGAGAAGGTAGGTGGCTGTAAGGCGAGATTTGTGGGGTTGGGCTAGGTCGGGAAGAGGGAGGTGTGGATGAGTGCGAGGGACTCGATGAAGGCGGAGATGTTAGGTCTCCTCGAGGGGCCCCCTCCTTGAGACCCATTTCTCAGCTCTTCGGCCTCCGGCTGTCGCGTGGAAGTTTCTTGCGGTAGGGCCCTGTTGGAAGTGAGATTGAGAGCGCGCTGCATAAAAATGAGATATGTCTTATTAAAATCATATGGCAATAAATTGTAGCGCCCATCGATGACCATGCACTCGATGACCCCCTTTCCATGTGCATGTGTTGTGGCGTAGTAGTAGTAGTAGTAGTAGTAGTAGTAGTAGTAGTAGTAATATGCTTTTTAGATGTGATTAAACATTACAAGACCACTCGACGAATTTTTTCATGGACGGCTTCATGTTCCTTCTTGTAGAGGTCTCGCTGAGAGAGACGTCCATGTTGTCTCACGCTGTACTGTGAAGGGAACGACGTGTGCAACGATCCGCATTAGGTCACAGAGGATCAACAGTTGGTGTGCATGATCCACGTGACAACTGTGTCAACCAATCAGGGTGTAGCGGTGTAACTACCTCAGTGAATTACGCTCTTAGTTACAGGCCTGGATGAACGAAAGTGGTTAAAATAGTACGGTGGGGCCTAGGGCCACTCACGGTAGGCCTTGCAGCCATCCTAACCACTTTGAGAACATCGGAACAAGAACGAGCGGCGTAATCGGCAGGCGAAGGGATCAACTACATACACAAATGAGTATGTATGCAAGCCACATACAACAGTCCTCAGAGCCATTCCATCTAAAAGAAATAGAAATATTGCAGCGCCATACGACAAGATTCAAATATCCTAGATAGATATAATAATTTAGGATAGCTCCTCATACAACAAACATCAGAGTATCAGGCGGAAGCGGAAAACAAGATCCGAGTACGGATAAGAAGCGAATTGGCATAAGATGCCACATAAATAAACACATCCCGCCCACAGATCTCACGGATCCCCGTTCTTGGAATCTATACACCGAGTGGTCGTTGCCAACATCATCTGTCTCCTCCACCCAGTATCCATCTTGCGAATTCACCTGTTCATCTGAATCAAACAATTTATCGTGTGAGACCCTAGGGGTACTCAACAAGTCTTTATGCCACTATAGGGGACACAACCTGGGGTGACGCAATTGCAGCAAAAGATAATAGCTAAAAATTCTATAGATACTCGCTAACCATCCGCCTAACCAAAGATAGACGGATGTCCGTGAATTAAGAACAACAGTTATAACAGTATAATTAACAGATCCATCCTCCTCCTCGCTTACCAACGAGGAAGCGGATGAACAACCCCCATCATCCGTTGGCAGTTTTATTAACCATTCCATGAGTATTGCACTATTAACTAGTCAAGGTCTTAGTCAAATTAAAAGAGGTACTTTTAGTTATACTTGTCTATGATCGAGAAACTGTGCTGCAAGTCGTCCATAACCGCGGACACGACTTTCAGAAAGATTTACGCTGCAGGGGTGCACGAATATCAACACACACTCGATCAACCTCGGAAAAACCAACTCAAAACCCAATGAGGCATTCACGACAAAGCAATCACAGGATTCAGTAATATTTTAGGGGGCTACCCCATTAAGCTACCCGCAACGAAGTTGGCCGGCTCCGAGACGGACCCAAGGTTTGTGTGGACGGCGGTAAATGACTGGGAACCCGAAAATGTGACTGGGCTTGTCGATACAGCGAAAACGTGTCACGATCCAAAACAGTACAGGTGCTCCACGCACAATCTTAATAAAGCAGTAACATGGCATAAGTACAGGATAGTAATAAAGCCCCAAACTAATTGTGGCCCCAAGAAATAAGAATGAATCAAGCTCTGGCTCAAGGGGGTCCATAAGGCCTCCCGGATGTGGATAGTGCGAATAAACAAGGAACAGGAATCAAGTACTCGGGGTCCTACGGGACACAAGTGAGCATGAAAAACCAAATAGCAGATATTGCTCACCGGTGCCTCTTTCATTAGTTATCCCATTACTACTCAGGTTAAGTTGTTTAGGTACCTCGTTATCCCTCAGACACTCACATACCCTACACATGCTTTTCTACGACTCGCATGGCTCAAACAACTCCTATAGTAATGGCTCATGGGATGGAGGAACAAGCTTCGGTGGGGTTTAAAAAAAATAAAGGCTATGCAGTACTTGGGATTCAATTTAATGCAATCGCGACTCAATGATGCAAGAATAACATAGAGGCAATAGGTACTATATGTATGCAAGCATGTGGTAGTGCTTGCCTGGCAGCTCAGTTGAAGCGAGAGATGGATCTGGGTAGTACTCCTGTCATTCCTGGTAATTCTCCTGCTGGGCGTCTTTCGAAGAAAAACCAAACAAACAAGGGCCAACATAAATAAAGTGCACAAGCATATGAATTAAAATGCGTCAAGCAAACAAGCATGCCATGATGAATGATGCACAATTTACATGGCATTAAAGTAGCATGGCATGGTGAGGTATGGGGTACAAGAATAAAGCATTTTATTATTTGTTTAGTCAAGTTTTATTGCCACAAACAGCTCAGATTTTTAATAATGACATGATGCATGCTTCAATTCAGAACAAGGACTGCATAGATAGAACGGGCTCGTCGCGCTGATCGATTTAGACATATTATTTGTCAAATTTGGAGTTATACAAATAAAGTTATTAAGAAAAGGGCATTTTATTGTAATTTTAATTATCTCGAAATTTTAAAGTGGTCAAACAATATTTTGAATGGAATATTGGAAATCCTCACATTTTTCTGATTCAAAAACATATATTATTTGAAATATTTGGATTTATAATTTTAAAGTTATTTAAAATCTGATTTGAATTTGAATTTAAACATTTTGAATTTGTTTTATTAAACAGATAAACGGAATTACTTTTGTTACCTAGTCAGACCCAGCCATAGCCGCTGACGGTGGGACCGGCCTGACTGGCAACGCAGCGTGCAGAGGACTTTTTCCACCGCGGCCCTGCCTAGCCAATGAGGCGGACAGGTGGGACCTGTGTCTAGAGGCCCACCTGACAGCGGCCGAACGCGCAGAGGCTGCCAGGTGGGGTCGTGCTGGGGCGCGGGTTAGGGGCCGAAGAGCTGGGGGGCTTCTCTACAAGATTGCCAGGGCGGCTGACGGGTGGGCTCGGCGTACCGCGGGTTGAGCGAAAAGGAAAAGGGGGGGTTTTGTAAAGAGGCCAACGACCCCTGTAGATCTTCTCTAACGAACTGTCCAGCTGCCCGTGCTCGACAGCGACAGGGCGCGGCGCGGGGACTCGAACTGGGGACCTGGGACTCGCGTGCGAGGGCGGGAGCCACTGGGGTAGTCTGAGAACGTTGTTAGGAGAGGAAGGTTAGCTTGATGAGGCGAGGCGTGGCGTAGAGGCGGTCAGACGACAACGGCCGACGGCGCACGGAGAGTGCTCGGTGAAATGCTGGCCGCGGCTAGGGTTTTACGGCGAGGCGGAGAATGTCTAGGCGGTAGAGGGGCTCACCGCGAGCTCGATGGAGGGCTCAGATCGGGGTGGGGCGCAGCAAATCGACGACGAGGCTGGCGGCCAGAGATCTAGGGTTTCGTCGGGGCGGCGAGGGTACTGGCGGTCCTGGTGCTCCACCTCCTCGCTGGCGTGTCCAGGGCGAAGAAGGGGATGCTCCTCGATCTCCTTGACCACCTCCACGTCAACCACACCCGCAGGAACGAGGGGGCGGCGGCGCTACTGGCGGTGACCGGCGAGAGAGGGGTTAGCGTCGGTGAAGAAGAAGGATTGGAGAGGCAGGGCTGTGGGGTGGATCTGGCGAAGCCAGGAGACGTGAGGAGAGGGACAAGGCGAGGGAGAGGGACAGGGGAGAGGCCTGTGGGGCTCGGGGTAGATAATGTGGCTTCGGCCACTTTTTCCTTTCTCCTCCTCGCACATGCTCGAGCTAGGGCTCGACCCGAGGCAGGTAGGGCATGGCAGGTGGGCCAGGAAGAGGACGGCATGGTGGTGCAGCTGGGGCCAGCATGGCATAGAGGAAGCAAGAGAAAAGAGAGAGGGGGGGGCTCGGGTGAGCTAGGGCTAGGGTTAGGAGTGGGGGTAGATGGGGGTACTTAGGTTTAGCTAGAGAGGGGTGGCTCGGTTAGGGTTTTGTTAGGGTTGGTGTTAGCTAGAAAGAGAGAGAGAAGGAGGTGAGGTGAGGGTAGGGGTTAGGGTTTAAATTAGAATTAGGGTTAGAGGGAATAGAGAGAAACTAGGCTAGGGTTTAATTAGGTGTTTAGGTTTTAAAACATATTTATAAGATCAAACCAAGATGAAAGGTAAGGCTTTGATTTAGCATGAGATGAGGTGGAGGTGAACCCAAGAAAAGAGAGAGAAGGAGGTTTATGGAAAAAGGTCTCATTTGCATCATGCATGGAGGAAAATAAAATGGTGTTGATGAGAACATGGGGATGGTGGAGAGGGATGGAGATGATCCCACAAAGAAAAGAACCACTAAAACCAAGAGAAAACAAATGGGCTAAAGGTGGTGGTACTCTTGCATGGCCCATGCAAAATAATTAATGCCATGTTTTATTCTTGTGAAAACAATAATATTATAACATGGCATGATCCCATGCATTACCAACATGTGGAATAAAGGCCAAGCAAAAGAAAAAGGGATTGGATCCACACTAAACCACATGAGCTAAATTAAGAGGCAAGAATAAAATAAAAGCCCATGGGTAATTAGGGTGGTGGAATAATAAGGTGGTGACAAAGGAAATGGAGGAGTGGAATAAAAGATATGCCCCCAACTCAACTTGGGCATTAAACAATATATCAATAACCAAATACAATATCAAGAGCCAAATACAATTAATAATGCATATGAGAGAAGAACCAAAGAACAAGGGTTTTATATGATGCTCAAATGCAAGGTGGCATGATGACATGAGCATGATATAATTATGATGCAACCAAATCTGTAGAAAGTAGCCATTATATTACTAGACCATGTAGCATTACAATTGTTAGACAATTGGGATGCTACAACTCTCCCCCACTAAACAGGAATCTCGCCCCGAGATTCTAGGAAGAATAAGAAGACTCGAAGAGGGTAGGATACTTGGCACGGAGCTCATCTTCACGTTCCCAAGTGGCTTCATCAACGGAATGGTGCGACCACTGGACCTTGCAGAACTTGATGGACTTGTTGCGAGTCCTTCTTTCTGCGACTTCTAGAATTTTCATGGGGTGTTCTTGATAAGACAGATCTTCTTGGAGATTGATGAGTTCATGGTCCACGGTACTGCCAGGATCCTTGAAGCACTTCTTGAGTTGAGAGATGTAGAAACCATCATGGACTTTGAGTTGTTCAAGGAGCTCAAGAGCATAAGCAACTTCTCCTCTTCTTCCACGAATTTTGTACGGACCGATGTATCTAGGAGCCAGCTTTCCTTTGATACCAAAGCGGTGCGTGCCTCTCATGGGAGTGACACGAAGGTAAACGAGATCACCAGGGACATACTCCTTGTCCGTGTGCTTTCTGTCATAATTGCTCTTCTGGCGACTTTGAGCAATCTTCAGGTTTTCAAGAATGATGTGAACTTTCTCCTCCGCTTGAGTTACAATGTCGGGGCCAAACAATATTCTTTCACCTGCGCCTGACCAACCAATCGGAGTTCTGCATTTGCGACCATAGAGAGCCTCAAATGGTTCCATCTTTAGACTTTTCTGGAAACTGTTGTTGTAGGAGAATTCCGCATAAGGAAGACATTCTTCCCACTTCATGCCGAAAGAGATAACGCAAGCACGGAGCATATCTTCTAGAATCTGATTGATCCTTTCAACTTGTCCATGCGACTGAGGGTGGTAAGCTGTGCTGAAGTTTAGTTTTGTTCCCAAAGCATTTTGGAAACTTCCCCAGAACTTGGAAGTGAAGATGCTTCCACGGTCTGAGCTGATCTCAAGAGGAACTCCATACAGAGAAACAATTCTGTTGATGTAGAGCTCAGCCAACTGAATTGCAGAAATTTTTTCCTTGACTAGAAATAAGTGAGCTACTTTGGAAAGCCTGTCAATGACAACAAAGATTGCATTTTTTCCCTTCTGCGACCTTGGAAAACCAGTGATGAAGTCCATCTCTACTTTCTCCCATTTCCATTCCTGAGGCTTCGATGGCTGTAGAAGACCGGAAGGTTTCTGATGGACAGCTTTAACTCTGCGACAGACATCACACTCCGAGACATAGTTGGCACAATATCGTTTCAACCCAGGCCACCAATATTGTGTTTTCAAATCCATGTACATCTTAGTGCTACCAGGGTGGATAGAAAGAATAGAATCATGCGCCTCCTTGAGAACTTGTTCTCTTAAACCCGGGTAGTTCGGAGCAAACATCCGGTGTTCAAAGAAAAGAGTGCCTTGGTCGTCAACATGGAAAGACTCATACTTCGGAAGCTGAATGTTGGAGATGATCTTTATAGTGTAAGGATCACCAAGTTGACTGGAACGGACGTTTTCTTCCAAGAGAGGTGTTGCTAGAAGGTTCAGAAGGTACCATTGATCCACAATTTCAAGGTTGAGCTTGCGGAATTCCTCGCACAAGAGAGGCTGTTGTTCTTCGACCATGAGGTTGTTGACATAAGCTTTTCCGCTGAGAGCATCGGCCATGACATTAGCTTTGCCCGAAGTGTAGTTGATGGTCAAATCGAAATCATTGATTTTTTCAATCCACCTACTCTGACGAAGGTTGAGATCAGGTTGTGTGAAGATATACTTCAGACTCTTGTGATCAGAAAAGATATCACAACGGTTGCCAAGCAAGTAATGCCTCCATACTTTCAAAGCAAAGACAACTGCTGCGAGTTCGAGGTCATGTGTAGGATAGTTGATCTCATGCGTCTTCAACTGTCGAGAGGCATAAGCAACAACTTGTTTTTCTTGTATAAGGACCGCACCCAATCCTTGCAATGAGGCATCACAGAATATTTGGAAAGGCTTTGATGTATCTGGAGGAACCAAGACTGGTGTGGAAGTGAGCTTTTCTTTGAGTGTTTCAAAGTTTGCTTGACATGCAGGAGTCCAAAGGTATTTCTTGCCTTTCTTGAGGAGAATGGTAAGAGGCTTCGCAATCTTCGAGAAGTTTTGAACGAAGCGACGACAGTAACTGGCCAAACCAAGGAAACTCCGGACTTCTTTGACATTTATGGGTGGAAGCCAGTCCATAATTGTCTTAATAGTTTCTGGGTTGATGGCAATGCCCTTGGCAGAGATGACGTGACCAAGGTAGGTGACTTGAGGCAGCCAAAACTCACACTTGGAGAACTTTGCATACAGTCGGTTCTCACGAAGCTTGTTTAGGACACACCGAAGGTGTTCTTCATGTTCTTCCTTAGACTTAGAATAGACTAGAATGTCATCCAGATAGACCACAACGAACTTATCAAGATACTCCATGAAATCCGAGTTCATAAGCCTCGAGAAGGTGGCAGGTGCATTGGTGAGACCGAAAGACATGACCGTGTACTCATACAAGCCATAACGGGTGGTGAAAGCTGTTTTAGGAACATCTTCCTTGCGAATCTTGATTTGATGATAACCACTTCTCAAATCAAGCTTAGAGAATACCACAGCTCCAGCTAGCTGATCGAAAAGATCATTAATCCGCGGAAGGGGATATTTATTCTTGATTGTTTTAGCATTGAGTGCCCGATAGTCAACACAAAGTCTATCAGTCTTGTCTCGCTTCTTCACAAAGATGGTTGGGCTACCCCAAGAAGAAGTACTGTGCTGAATGAAACCCAACTTCTCTTGTTCATCCAACTGACGTTTGAGTTCAGCCAACTCAGCAGGACCCATTTTATAAGGCCGCTTGGAGATAGGAGCGGTACCAGGTTCAAGTTCAATGACAAACTCAACCTCACGATCTGGAGGCATACCTGGCAACTCTTCAGGAAAGACATCTGGGAACTCACAGACTACAGGAACACTCTGAATACCTTCCATAGCATCATCATTCAGAGCCGACAAAGAATAAAGCTGAATTGTAGGAGTCAGACTTGGAGAATAGACTATATGGCCTTCAGGAATTTTCAGAGAAACGGAACGTTCGGCACAATCAATCACAGCTGCATTGGCTGTTAACCAATCCATGCCCAAGATAACATCAATATCAGAATTGCCCAGAATAATTAAGGAAGCCAGAAACGAAGAGCCACCAATCTCAATTTGATTGCCATGGCTGATATGAGCAGCCCTCATGTTTGACCCAGGAGATTGTACGACAAGACGATGTAATAAAGGAACCATAGCCAGATCTTGCTCATGCGCAAACTTGTGAGAAACAAAAGAATGCGAAGCACCAGAATCAAACAAAACTTGTGCAGGGACTGAGTTAACAGGAAGCATACCCATCACAACTCCAGGTGCATGCTCAACTTGAGCAGCGTTGACATAGTTGGCACGAGCAACTGTAGACCCAGGCTTGGTGTTGATGTTGAGAGCCCGAGGTGGAGGTGCACGAATCATAGGAGCACTTGCCGCAGGTCTTGGAGGTGGTGGTGTAAGAGCTTTGTTGTTCATTGGAAAATTCCAGTGCTGATGCCCAGTGTTTCCACAAGTATAGCAAGCACCAGGTGGATGTGGAGCAACGTAGCCAGGCGCTCCAGGGTAGTTGTGGTTGCAGCCCCTGGGAGCCGCAGTGAAAGAGTTTGGTGGCCTTGCTGTGTAGCTTGATGGTCTTGGTGGAGCCGGGAGCGACGGTGGGGTGTTAGGAACCTAGACACGACGCTTAGAAGGAGTTGTCATAGCAGAAGAACTTGCTGTATCACGGCTGTGTTTCTTTGACTCCTCAAACACTTGCCTACTTGCTTCTTCCTACAGAGCTGTGTGTTGGAGTTCCAGAAAAGACGCCGGCCTTGCATGAGTGATTGCATATTTGATGGAAGCATTGAGGCCTTGCCGGAACGTCTTTTGCTTTTTCTTGTCATCAGAGATCTCATCGCCACCATACCGAGAAAGGTTCATGAAATTTCTGATGTAGGTATTGACATTGTCAGTGCCCTGCTTGAGGTTGAGAAACACTTCCTTCATCCTTTCCATGACAATTTCTGACAGATATTTCTCTTTGAAAGCATCAGTGAATTGCTCCCAAGTAGGCTGAAAACTAGAGAGATCTTCCTTGAGGTAATTTTCCAACCACAGAGCTGCATCTCCCTTCAGAAGGAGAGTGGCACATTTGACCCATTCTTGCTCGGGAACATCCGCAGTCATCAGCAACCTTGACACTTCACGCAGCCAATCATCCGCATCAAGTGGCTGATCAGACACCTCAAATTGGCGTGGGTTGAACTTGAGAAAACTCTTGATGTCTCCTCGCTTGGGAGGTGGCGGTAGCGGAACAAACTCATTCCTTCTCACGCTTTCCTCGAAGCGCTGCTGGTTCTGCTGCATAGTGCCCAAAGCATTTGCAATACCTTCCAAAGCAGCCCCCCGTTCAGGTGGTATGTCCTCCTCAGAACGGCGTGGTGGTGCCATCATGTAATTGATATAAAACACAAATCAGTACTATAATGGAGAATGATAATAATCCAAAATAGTACCAAAATAGAATTAACCAAGATTAAAGGATGCAATTCACTGTGATGATATTAAAATATCAACAAAGTTTAAGGCAACTAAAAGATATTAAGCATAACGCACACGACTGAACAAGGAGTGTGGTATACAAACTAACAAAGAAAAAATTTCCGCAAATTTCGGCATTAAAATACCACTATATGCGCAAAACCACTTCACGAATAAAGATTAGTAACTCTACTAGTTCAACATACAAGAGCAAATGATAAAATTAGTGGTATGGTCACGACTCCATCCCGCACTCAAATCATTACTCCGCACATGAATCAGTAAAACACATATCCCAACACCTTCTTCTTAAGATGAACCTAAAGATTGGTAACTACGAAAAAGAACACCCCAACAAGATAACGTCGGATAACAAAGAGTAAGATAGATCGCATCGGTATACAACGAATCAGATAGATCGCGTCGGTTTACAAAGGCCTGTCGGTATGGAATGTACCAACAGTTGATAACCAAAAGGCAGATAGTGATAACATTTGGATGCAACAGATAGACAAGGAATTCACACACACACACACAAACAACCTATGGTACTACGGAACCCAGAACACGTGAATCCTAGTTTGAATTTTTAGAAGAGGATTGAAAACGTTACACTTCCTTACCAGAAAAAGGGTGGGTGGGTGGGTAAGAAGAAAAATGGAAGCAGTCCTACTCTCACGTTTTGTTTTTCCCTAGTATACATAACTACCAAAATATTTGCTAGACTGACAATGACCATTTTGGCTGAGACCCTGAAGGGCGGGATGGCTCTGATACCAATTGTAACTACCTCGGTGAATTACGCTCTTAGTTACATGCCTGGATGGATGAAAGTGGTTAAAATAGTATGGTGGGGCCCAGGACCACTCATGGTAGGCCTTGCGGCCGTCCTAACCACTTTCAGAACATCGGAACAAGAACGAGCGGCGTAATCGGCAGGCGAAGGGATCAACTACATACACAAATGAGTATGTATGCAAGCCACATACAACAGTCCTCAGAGCCATTCCATCTAAAAGAAATAGAAATATTGCAGCGCCATACGGCAAGATTCAAATATCCTAGATAGAGATAATAATTTAGGATAGCTCCTCATACAACAAACATCAGAGTATCAGACGGAAGCGGAAAACAAGATCCGAGTACGGATAAGAAGCGAATAGGCATAAGATGCCACATAAATAAACACATCCCGCCCACAGATCTCACGGATCCCCGTTCCCGGAATCTCTACACCGAGTGGTTGTTGCCAACATCATTTGTCTCCTCCACCCAGTATCCATCTTGCGAATACACCTGTTCATCTAAATCAAACAATTTATCGTGTGAGACCCTAGGGGTACTCAGCAAGTCTTTATGCCACTAAAGGGGACACAACCTGGGGTGACGCAATTGCAGCAAAAGATAATAGCTAACAATTCTATAGATACTCGCTAACCATCCGCCTAACCAAAGATAGACGAATGTCCGTGAATTAAGAACAACAGTTATAACAGTATAATTAACAGATCCATCCTCCTCCTCGCTTACCAACGAGGAAGCGGACGAACAACCCCCATCATCCGTTGGCAGTTTTATTAACCATTCCATGAGTATTGCACTATTTACTAGTCAAGGTCTTAGTCAAATTAAAAGCGGTACTTTTAGTTATACTTGTCTATGATCGAGAAACTGTGCTCCAAGTCGTCCATAACCGCGGACACGGCTTTCAGAAAGATTTACCCTGCAGGGGTGCATGAATAGCAACACACACTCGATCAATCTCAGAAAAACCAACTCAAAACCCAATGAGGCATTCACGACAAAACAATCACAAGATTCAGTAATATTTCAGGGGGCCACCCCATTAAGCTACCTGCAACGAAGTTGGCCGGCTCCGAGACGGACCCAAGGTTTGTGTGGATGGCGGTAAACGACTGGGAACCCGAAAATGTGACTGGGCTTGTTGATACAGTGAAAGCGTGTCACGATCCAAAACAGTATAGGTGCTCCACGCACAATCTTAATAAAGCAGTAACATGGCATAAGTACAGGATAGTAATAAAGCCCCAAACTAATTGTGGCCCCAAAAAATAAGAATGAATCAACCTCTGGCTCAGGGGGGTCCATAAGGCCTCCTGGATGTGGATAGTGCGAATAAACAAGGAACAGGAATCAAGTATTCGGGGTCCTACGGGACACAAGTGAGCATGAAAAACCAAATAGCAGATATTGCTCACCGGTGCCTCTTTCATTAGTTATCCCATTACTACTCAGGTTAAGTTGTTTAGGTACCTCGTTATCCCTCAGACACTCACATACCCTACACATGCTTTTCTACGACTCGCATGGCTCAAACAACTCTTGTAGTAATGGCTCATGGGATGGAGGAACAAGCTTCGGTGGGGTTTAAAAAAATAAAGGCTATGCAATACTTGGGATTCAATTTAATGCAATCGTGACTCAATGATGCAAGAATAAGATAGAGGCAATAGGTACTATATGTATGCAAGCATGTGGTAGTGCTTGCCTGGCAGCTCAATTGAAGCGAGAGATGGATCTGGGTAGTACTCCTGTCATTCCTGGTAATTCTCCTGCTGGATGTCTATTCGAAGAAGAACCAAACAAACAAGGGCCAACATAAATAAAGTGCACAAGCATATGAATTAAAATGCGTCAAGCAAACAAGCATGCCATGATGAATGATGCACAATTTACATGGCATTAAAGTAGCATGGCATGGTGAGGTGTGGGTTACAAGAATAAAGCATTTTATTACTTGTTTAGTCAAGTTTTATTGCCATAAACAGCTCAGATTTTTAATAGTGAGATGATGCATGCTTCAATTCAGAACAAGGACTGCATAGATAGAATGGTCTCGTCGCGCTGATCGGTTTAGCCATATTATTTGTCAAATTTGGAGTTATACAAATAAAGTTATTAATTTATTAAGAAAAGGGCATTTTATTGTAATTTTAATGATCTCGAAATTTTAAAGTGGTCAAACAATATTTTGAATGGCATATTTGATATCCTCACATTTTTCTAATTAAAAAACATATATTATTTGAAATATGTGGACTTATAATTTTAAAGTTATTTAAAATCTGATTTGAATTTGAATTTAAACATTTTGAATTTGTTTTATTAAACAGATAAACGGAATTACTTTTGTTACCCAGTCAGACCTAGCCACAGCCGCTGTCGGTGGACCGGCCTGACTGGCAACGCAGCGTGCAGAGGACTTTTTCCACCGCGGCCCTGCCTAGCCAATGCGGCGGACAGGTGGGACCTATGGCTAGAGGCCCACGTGACAGCGGCCGAACACGTAGAGGCTACCAGGTGGGGTCATGCTGGGGCGCGGGTTAGGTGCCTAAGAGCTGGGGAGCTTCTCTTCAAGATTGCCAGGGTGGCTGACAGGTGGGCTCGGCGTACCGCGGGTTGAGCAAAAAGGAAAAGGGGGGAGGGGGTTTGTAAAGAGGCCAACGACCCCTGTAGATCTTCTCTGACGAACGGTCGAGCTGCCCGTGCTCGACAGCGACAGGGCGCGGCGCGGGGGCTCGAACTGGGGACCTGGGACTCGTGCGCGGGGGCGGGAGCCACTGGGTAGTCTGAGAACATTGTTAGGAGGGGGAGGCTAGCTAGATGAGGCGGGCCGTGGCGCAGAGGCGGTCAGACGACAACGGCCGACGGCGCACGGAAAGTGCTCGGTGAAATGCTTGCCGCGGCTAGGGTTTTACGGCGAGGCGGAGAATGTCTAGGCGGTAGAGGGGCTCACCACGGGCTTGATGGAGGGCTTGGATCGGGGTGGGGCGCAGCAGATCGACGACGAGGCTGGCGGCCGGAGATCTAGGGTTTCGTCGGGGCGACGAGGGTACTGGCGGTCCTGGTGCTCCTCCTCCTCGCTGGCGCGTCCAGGGCGAAGCAGGGGATGCTCCTCAATCTCCTCGACCACCTCCACGTCAACCACACCCGCAGGAACGAGGGGGCGGCGGCGCTACTGGCGGTGACCGGCGAGAGAGGGGTTGGCCTCGGTGAAGAAGAAGGAGGGTAGAGGCAGGGCTGTGGGGTGGATCTGGCGAAGCCTGGAGACGTGAGGAGAGGGACAAGGCGAGGGAGAGGGACAGGGGAGAGGCCTGTGGGGCTCGGGGTAGATAATGTGGCTTCGGCCACTTTTTCCTTTCTCCTCCTCGCACATGCTCGAGCTAGGGCTCGACCCGAGGCAGGTAGGGCATGGCAGGTGGGCCAGGAAGAGGACGGCATGGTGGTGCAGTTGGGGCCAGCATGGCATAGAGGAAGGAAGAGAAAAGAGAGAGGGGGGGCTCGGGTGAGCTAGGGCTAGGGTTAGGAGTGGGGGTAGATGGGGTACTTAGGTTTAGCTAGAGAGGGGTGGCTCGGTTAGGGTTTTGTTAGGGTTGGTGTTAGCTAGAAAGAGAGAGAGAAGGAGGTTAGGTGAGGGTAGGGGTTAGGGTTTAAATTAGAATTAGGGTTAGAGGGAATAGAGAGAAACTAGGCTAGGGTTTAATTAGGTGTTTAGGTTTTAAAACATATTTATAAGATCAAACCAAGATGAAAGGTGAGGCTTTGATTTAGCATGAGATGAGGTGGAGGTGAACCCAAGAAAAGAGAGAGAAGGAGGTTTATGGAAAAAGGTCTCATTTGCATCATGCATGGAGGAAAATAAAATGGTGTTGATGAGAACATGGGGATGGTGGAGAGGGATGGAGATGATCCCACAAAGAAAAGAACCACTAAAACAAAGAGAAAACAAATGGGCTAAAGGTGGTGGTACTCTTGCATGGCCCATGCAAAATAATTAATGCCATGTTTTATTTTTGTGAAAACAATAATATTATAACATGGCATGATCCCATGCATTACCAACATGTGGAATAAAGGCCAAGCAAAAGAAAAAGGGATTGGATCCACACTAAACCACATGAGCTAAATTAAGAGGCAAGAATAAAATAAAAGCCCTTGGGTAATTAGGGTGGTGGAATAATAAGGTGGTGACAAAGGAAATGGAGGAGTGGAATAAAAGATATGCCCCCAACTCAACTTGGGCATTAAACAATATATCAATAACCAAATACAATATCAAGAGGAAAATACAACTAATAATGCATATGAGAGAAGAACCAAAGAACAAGGGTTTTATATGATGCTCAAATGCAAGGTGGCATGATGACATGAGCATGGTATAATTATGATGCAACCAAATCTGTAGAAAGTAGCCATTATATTACTAGACCAAGTAGCATTACAATTGTTAGACAATTGGGATGCTAGAAGCAGCCAGAGTGAGCCCAGGTTTGGGCTTCTACGAGAGAGAGAGAGAGAGAGAGAGAGAGAGAGAGAGAGAGAGGGTGTTTTTGGATACATAAATAAAAAAGATCATTAACCATGTTACAGAAAATTGAGGAAATTGTATAAAATGGACTGAATGTCTCTGATCATTCTCTTGTTTCTCATGTCTCAAGTATTTGTGATGATTTGTGTAGTCCAATTTGTGGGGACTCGTGTGACATCTTGGTTGAGCTTGATTCTCAAAATAAGAGTGGTAAAACTATTGGGGATATACTTTCTTGGTATCCTCACTGTACCTCACTGACCGGGGTGGCCCACTTCGGGTTAGAGCTTTGCTTCACGGGCGGCCCAGCCAGGGAGAAGAGACGGAGTTCCATCCGGCTACGGGAAGGCCCAGAATACTTACCGACATAGGCCCATAGTGTTACTTGTAGTTCAAGATGTACTTTGTAACCGACTCTTAGTCGTAGCCAGATAGATCTCTCCTGTAAATCCTAGGCCAGATATCTATATAAGCTGACCTAGGGAGAGCCTTTAGGGCACCCTCACAATAGTCTACAATATCAACTCGCACAGGCGAAACCCTTGTAACCCATATTCCGGCTCTGCCATATTACTGGATTGCTAGCAAGAGTAGAATCCATCCAAAGCTGGTGGATTCGAACCTGGGTAAACTTTTGTGCTCACGTCGAGGAATCTCGTATGACTCACACCCCTCTCTTCCACACGCCTCGAGGACCCCCTCATGGCGTACTTGTCATCAATACGACGACAGTTAGCGCCCACCATGGGGAAAGTGAGTTTCGGATCTGCGTTCCGAGCGGAATCTGCAAGAATTGGAATTGGCGAAACTATCGCTGTTGGTCGCATCCTCTACGCCAGTGATGTCCCGCTCATCATTCTCGACGAGACTTGGATTCCGGCTAGGGAAGCCATGACCACCTACACCATCATGTATTTTGGTGAGATCGATGTTTACATCAGTTTTGCTAAACCTGTCCCACCCACCCCAACGGTGATGATAGAGACAAAAGAAATTTCTGGGTCCCCTTTGTCCGTGGAGGCGACAGAGTTCCGGATCTTAGAAAACTCTAATCCCACCCAACCCGCACCAGTTGCGGAGATAGTGGAGAAAGCTAAACCTGAGGCAGATCTCGTAGTACAAGTCGAATCTGGAGTGGATCTCCCTAGCAAGGTTGAATCCCAAATTGACCCACCTGCGGAGGTCGAAATCCAGGAGGAGTAGGAAAACAACCTTGGTTCTGGCTCTGAAAATACCGGAACCGATAGACCTCTCCTAAGATACACGTTGATGCGGATGATGATGCAAGACGCAAGCATGGAAGATATTCTCGAGACCATCAGGTGTTTCGAGGAAGCCAATCACGAGAGCCGCAACTATCTCAGGAGCACGCGTCGCACTTCGTCGGATATGTTGGTTCCGGATCCGGCTCTGCCGATGCTGGGGAGAACACTGACTCAGTGCTGGAGGCGCTCGGAACAAACACCGACGTACCCGCATCTTCGGATGATTCGA
Source organism: Avena eriantha (assembly GCA_910589775.1). Classification (NCBI taxonomy): domain Eukaryota; kingdom Viridiplantae; phylum Streptophyta; class Magnoliopsida; order Poales; family Poaceae; genus Avena; species Avena eriantha. Next base: position 274,880,070 of record OU342742.1, read on the forward strand.
TGACATCGGCAGATTTCTGAAAGTTCTCCATGCAATATGAAGAGGAGTACAACTCCAAAGGTGCACAAGAAGGAGAAGCCATGGATGAAGGATCCGGGGAAAACTCTCCCAAAGCACAGGACGATATGGATATCAGAGATATTCCCAAGCTCCAGACGTCCAAAAGTACCGATCAGACGTTGACTCCGGGAAACGGACCCAAAGCCGTCTTTGCTACCGGCGCTGCCAAGAAGGCAAAGAAGAATAATAAGAAGAACAAGACCCTGACAAAAGACCTTCCGGCAGAGGAAGTGATTGCCGAGGAATATGACGAAGACTCGGATGGAGCACTTATCCCATATGAGCCCAAAGAAGAATCGGTGGATGGACACGTGATCACTGAAGTTGCGCGTAAACTCATCGATGCTGCACTGACCACACCTATCCCTACGGCTGCAGAACTTACTACTGAAGAACTGGATGAAAGGGCCCAGACCCTAGAAGCGCGTCGCCAAGTACTCTTGGATGAAGCCAAAAACATCGAGGAAGAAAAGAAACGCATGGCAACTATGGAGAAGAACATCTCTCAGCAGCATCAGAAGACCTGGAAACGTCACACTCGTGACGACCAATTCCCGGAAATTCACAAAGTCCTCTTTGGAGGAGACCATGGGATGCCTCGACTCGACAGCAAGGGAGACTGGGTGTATCCAACACCAGTGAAAAACACTATTGTGGCTCGAGAAATCTTAGTAAATAATCCAGGCCCAGAGCTGATTCGATTGGGCATTAAGCTACTCAACAAGGGTCTAGAACAACAGAAGGCCGTCCTGTCCGAAAGTGGAAAACTGGTCTCCCAATCTGACCAATGCCGCACGGATTCGACCTGGAATGATGTAAGACCCAAACATGCTTCGGAGCAGCATCATTGTTCCGACCACCGCGAAGACAACTACTCAAGAACCGGATCTTCAGGACAACGTCACAAAACTGCACGTAACTGGCGCAATGTTACTCCAGCTACGAAGCAAGAGGCAATTGCCGAAGAATCCACCGCGGCGAGAGTCGAACGATTGCAAGGAAGAAGACAAAGAGAAACGTCGGGAGGAGTACCGTCAAAGAGTGCCACCTCCTAGACATGCAAGCTGTCCGGCTAACGGACGAAGGAACGATGGACACCATGCTGAGACAAGCTAGCAGGGGGCTCGTCATAATGAAGATCCTCCCTGGAACCAGAATAATGACGCTTCGGAAGGAGGCCGGCGATCAGCCGGAAACAACCCAGCTGCTCCACCCTCTCCACCAAGTAGCCATCACAACGACTCCCAATGAGGCCAAGGAGGGCATCGTGGTGGAGGAGGTGGTGGCAGAAGCCGAAGTCCGGCTCTAAGGCACCGCAGCCATAACCATCATTCGGTTTATCCCCAAGTGACGCAAGTCACATGATTAGCTCCAACATAGAGGTGCAGCGCTACGAAAATGATGATATATACGTGGGCCCAAAGTGCTTTGGACCACGCATAAGAGTAACAAAATTCCCAGAAGGATTTGCTATCTCAAGACACATCCAAGCCTATGACAGCATAACTCGGCCAGATACCTAGCTCCAGGATTTTTTCCAAGCTTGCTGCATCGCTAAAGGCGGAAACAGCCTGGTCGCAACCCGATATCTCCCACTCATGTTGCGAAAGACGGCATGATCACAGCTCAATGAGCTTCCGGAGAACACCATCCACAACAGGTATGGCATGCAATGTTCATTTTTTCAGAATTTCAAAGGCACATACCGAAGGCCCTGTACGGTAGGAGACCTACAACATTGCACCCAGAAAGCTAGAGAAACTTGCCGGGATTATCTCGGACGATGGATAGACACCAAGAACTCCTGTGAGGGAGTAAATGACCAAACTGCGATTGAAGCTTTCATTGCAGGACTCTCAATTGGTTTACTACGTCATCGCTTGAAGTGTGACAAAGTCACTGATTTGGGAGAGATGATAGAAACAGCGAGAAAGTATGCAGATATTGACGACGATGCAGAGGGATTACTGAACGCCCTAGTTGTGCCATAGTCGGCAAAACAACCAAAGCAGCAAGCTCAAAAGCGTAAGAACACCTCGGAAGAAAAGCCCAACGTGAAAATGGCAGTGGTTACTGCTACTATTGTGTCTAGAGGACGAGGAGGACGTGGCGGTGGCCGTGAACGCGGCCGTGGGACATCAATAGTCCAAGGAAGAGGAGACCAGCAGCCTGGCAAAACCTACTCTTGGGCCGACATTGCCAATAACCCATGTGGGCATCATTTAGATGCCAATGGGGGCTCGTCTCACACAAACGCCGAGTGTCATTTTAATGACAACATCAAGAAAGACGATACCGCTGGCTATAGGGCTAAGCGGAAGAAGGGAAAGAAGAATCCCGAGAAAGATAAAGATTCCAAGGAAGATTCCGACATGGAGGAAGCTAATGCTTCAAATGCCAAGCCGGAGGGAAAGAAAAACTTCCCAACCAAGAAAGACACATACGCCACCTTCCTCGGATCTCAACCAGCTATGGTTAAAAAGGCAGTCCTTCATGAGCTCAACGCGACAGTTCCGGCTGTCGCTCGATTCTTGGACTGGTCGGAAGTTGCAATCACCTTTGACCGTGCCGATCATTCGCCTAAGTTGCACAGGCAAGGAAAATACGCCTTAGTCGTCAACCCACTTATTGACGCCTATGGTTTCTCCAAGACTCTGATGGACGGTGGCAGCAGCATTAGCATCCTGTATGTCGAAACGCTACGCCGGATGAAGATTTCAGAGACCCAGCTGAATTATAGCTCTGTGATCTTTCATGGAGTTGTCCCAGAAATACAAGCAAATTCCCTAGAAGAGATCACTTTGAATGTTACCTTTGGAACTCCAAAGAACTATCGGACGGAAGAACTTTCCTTTGAAGTTGTCCCGTTCAAGAGCGCGTACCACGCTATATTCAGACGTCTGGCTTACTGGTTTATGGCTCATCTATGTTACATTTACAATATGATGAAAATTCCACATCCCAACAACGTGATCACCATCAAGGGAGACCCAAAGAAAGCGCGAGAGTGCGAGGACGGAAAAACTGCCTTTGCTAAAGCTGTGTTGCACGCCCAGGAGTACCAGGAGATCAAGAAGAGCATAGATCCGTCCGAGATGCCCGCAACAAAGAAGGAGGTGACAAAGCCGAATCCGGAATTCAAGGCATCGGAAGAGATGAAGAAGTTGTCGTTGAAGGATGATGACCCCTCCAAGGCGACCCAGCTAGGCGTAGGCCTAGATAGCGCATAGGAAAGCATGCTCATCAAGTTCCTCCAAGAAAATCAAGGCATCTTCGCATGGCAGCCATCTGACATGACCGGAGTACCTAGGGAACTTGCCAAACACTCTCTAAATGTATACCCGAACGCTAAACCCGTCAAACAGTCCCTACGATGTTTTGGTGATGTAAAGCGTAAGGCAATTGCTAAGGAACTAGCACGACTCGAATTAGCCGGATTCATAGAAGAGGTCATCCATACTGATTGGCCGGCCAACCCTGTAATGGTCCCTAAAAAATACACCACTGATTTAAGGATGTGTGTTGATTATACTGCCTTGAACAAGGCTTGTCTCAAAGATCTGTTCGCTCTGCCTAGAATTGATCAATTTATCAATTTTATGGCAAGCTCGGAACTCCTCTGTTTTCTCGATGCATATTTGGGTTATCACCTAATTCGGATGAAGGAATCAGATAAAATCAAAACTTCATTCGTAACCCCCTTCGGAACCTTCTGTTTCGTTACGATGCCCTTTGGGCTCAAAAACGCAGGAGCTACGTACCAACGGAGTATGCAGTGTTGCCTCCATGACCAAATCGGATGCAACGTACATGCATATGTGGATGACATTGCGGTGATGTCCAAAAAGTAGGAAACATTAATTTCCGACTTGGAGGAAACGTTGGCCAATCTATGAAAATACAACATAATGCTTAATCTGAAGAAGTATTTCTTTGGAATCCCAGCCAGGAAATTGTTAGGTTTCATCGTGTCTCAAAGAGGCATAGAGGTGAACCGAGACAAGATCAATGCTATAATCAATATATCCAGGTCAACTCGCTTGAAGGACGTTCAAAGACTCACTGGTTGCATTCCTGCAGTTAGTCAGTTTGTAAGCCGGCTTGGAGAAAGAGCCGCACCACTTTACAAGCTCCTGAAAAAGACCGAAAAATTTATTTGGACTGATGAAGCTGAAGCTGCGCTACAAGACTTGAAAGAAGTACTCTCGTCTGCTCCTATCCTTGTAGCACCGGAACCAAGGGAACCGATGTTGCTCTAGCTTGCTGCGACAAACAGGGTCGTCAGTATTGTTATGGTAGTGGAGAGACTAGAGGAAAATCAGGAACACCTGGTACAACGTTCGACTTACTACCTCAGCGAGGTACTAACTAAATCAAAGCAGCGGTATCCGCATTATCAAAAGCTGGCTTATGGTGTGTTTTTTGCATCCCGTAAGTTATGGCATTACTTTCAGGAACACCCAATTACCATGGTGAGCACAGCTCCCATGAGAGATATAATCAATAATAGCGAAGCTACAGGACGCATCGCAAAATGGGGCATAGAACTTTCGGCTTTCGATATTGAGTACAAACCTCGGACAGCAATCAAATCCCAAATCCTTGATAACTTTGTTGCTGATTGGACAGAGACAAAGGAGAATATGACCCTCCCAGAGTCGGAATATTGGACCCTTTATTTTGACGGGTCTAAGGCTCGCGGGGGCTCATGGGCTGGCATGGTGCTCAAATCACCCCAATGAGATAAACTTCTATATGTGTTGCAGATACACTTCACAGTGACAAAAAACATTGCCGAGTATGAAGCACTGCTGCATGGAATCCAGATTGCTAAGGATATCGGCATCTGACGATCGATGTGTTATGGAGATTCGGATCTTGTTGCTCAACTAGTGTCGGATATTTGTAATGCAAATAAGCACATGGCAGCCTATAAAGCTGTCATGGATGATCTATCTAAATTGTTTGAAGGGTTTGAGGTTCAACACATCCCTCGAGCAGAAAATGAGGAAGCAGATGCATTATGTCGGATAGGCTCTACACGGAAACATGTCCCGGATGGCGCTTTTTTAGAGCACCTCAAAGTTCCCTCTATAAAGGGAGTGGACAAGGAATATCCGACCAAATCCGACTCACCTTTAATAGCAGTTCTGGCTATAATTCCTAGCTGGACTCAACCCTACCTTGATTATTTGGTAGATGGCAAATTACCGGAAGACGAAGTTCTGAGCCAAAGGATCGTCCGACGAGCAAAAGCCTACACTATAATTAGTGGTGAGCTCTATAAGCGGAGTGCATCTGGGGTCTTTCAGCGCTGCGTATCTCCGGAAGAAGGAGTGGAAATCTTAAGAGAAATCCACGAAGGTGAGTGTGGTCACCATGCTGCATCCAAATATTTAGTGGCAAAAGCTTTTCGACATGGTTTTTTCTAGCTTACAGCCAAGTAAGATGCCGAACGGCTGGTCAAGATGTGTAAGGGCTGCCAAAAATACGCCAAACAAGCTCATGTTCCGGCTGATCAGCTGCGAACAATACCTATAACATGGCCTTTTGCGGTCTGGGGGCTTGACATGGTAGGAGCGTTTAAACGGGCTCCAAGTGGATTTACTCACCTCTTAGTGATGGTGGATAAATTCACGAAATGGATTGAGGCTAAACCCATCACTACTTGTGATGGAGCAACAACCAGAAGATTTGTTGAGGATGTTATAATCCGGTATGGTTATCCACATAGCATTATCACGGACAACGGGAGTAACTTCTCTATGGGAGAGCTTGCCGAATTCTGCAATGAGCAAAATATCCGGCTTGACATTGTGTCAGTCGCACATCCGTAGGCTAATGGACAAGTAGAAAGAGCAAATGGTTTAATCCTACAAGGCCTAAAACCAAGACTTGAAGCACCACTAAGACGTGCTACGGGGGCTTGGGCAGAGGAACTACCTTCTGTAATATGGAGCTTGCGAACAACTCCGAACAGGTCAACTAGATACACACCTTTCTTCTTGGTCTATGGTGATGAAGCAGTTCTTCCTAGTGATTTAATTCAAAATTATCCTAGACTTACCGCGTATATCAAAGAGGATGTCGAGATTTCTCGACAAAATGATCTCAACATAGTCGAAGAAGTTCGCGTCATTCCTGAGATGAGATCAACAGCCTATCAGCAGAAGTTATGCAAGTATCATAGCCACAGAGTCAGAAACCAATCATTCAATAAAGGAAATTTGGTTCTCTGGCTTGTGCAACAAAGAAAGCACAAACTTTCCCCGGTATGGAAGGGCCTTTTTTGGTTAGTCGAGTATTGCACAATGGTTCATACTACCTAACTGATATGCGGCCAGTCAAAGAAAGACCTACTACTAAGAAGAGAAAGAGAGCTGGAGGCAGTACAAATCCGGATGAATTAGAAAGACCATGGAATATTGCTCAGGTACGTCCATTTTATTCTTAGTTTATCCTTCTTTGTAATCATATATGTGTACATGTTCAAAAAGAAATAAAGTATTGGTTACCTCAAAAAATTTCTGAGAAGTTTTTTACCATCTTATTTCCGAATGACCATGTCACAGTCGAAAATCCCAGAATACTTGAAAGTACTTTATGCTCATGTTTGTTCTGGTTTAGATTTCCGATTCTAAAATTGCTACCTTCGGGTATAAAATTGAATTTTATAGTCTGTGCTTTGGTTATTTGTCTGATTGCCGGATGCGGGCATTTTCCGAGTAGTGAATTGTTGGTACTAGAAGCCGGCTTTGTTTCCGAGTTTAAACTAGTTTAGCAATTGAGTTCTGTTGCTCGGCAAAGTTTCCGTGCTAAAGGTTGGTTGGCTCACGAAAGAGATGAGGCGGAAAGCCAGATAAACGATAAGCGCAGAAAAAAAACACAAGTTCTTATGAAACATTTTAGGCACATAAACATTTAAGTCAAAAGTGCTGAATAGATAAAAACTTAGCACTAGCAAATGTTTTCAGAATAACACAATTGTTCTTTCTAATGATCTATGATGCAGGGGAAGAGGTAGGAGCTGCCGTCTCGCTAGATACATCACCTTGATAATGTTCCGAGATGTTCAAATCTGATGCGGTTTGGTCATCATCACAAACTTCTGCTGTTTCTTCGGCAGGCGGAGGAGGCGTGTCCACGCGGGTGAAGAAAGGAGTGTCGTAGCTGGTTAAGTTAGCTACGTGACACCCATATCCAGCACAGGAGTCCATGATTGCCTTGATGTCTTGCTCCTGTTTGTCTTCGTCCACTTTGCAGTACCCTCTGGTTACTTGCCAGATTTCCATGTTTCCATGGTGGCTCATAACCATGGAGAGAGTGTTCTGCGCTGCTGTCCGCGCGCAGGACATGTTCTAGTCCTGGACAAGCTGTGGCATCTCCTTGGCCTTGTCTCGCACTTGAAAACTAGACATGTTATGCATATCCGGAACCTTGAGAACTTCGCCAATATCCTCGATGGATTGGCGGAAGTCATGGAGCAGATCGCCGACTTGTGTAAGCCGGCTGGTGCGAGACTCGGCAGAGGCTGTGTCCAGTAAGGTCAGAGGACCTGTGCATATAATGCAAAATGATTAGTAAAAGAAACCTGACATTGAAAGAGTCGAAGAATGCAGACAAGTCAGAAAGATGGAAACATACCAAAGATGACATCATCAACTTTGGTCTTCTCCTCACGAAGGCTCTAGAGTTTACCCCGGAGTGCCTCAGTGATATCCCTCTCTCTGAACAAGTCATTGCTGAGTTCCGAGATTTTCTTGTTCTTGGACACCATCAATGGCCATGGAGGTGGATTCGAGAATTTGAGCAATGCTCTTCTCATGATCCGCTTTAAGCTTATCCAGCTCTTGATGGAGATCTTTGTTTTCGACCACCAAGGTCTTAAGATTCTCGACCTCTTCAATCATAGCGCGGTACTGCTTTACCAGTGCTGTAAGACAAAAGAACAACAGTTCAACAAAAAATTCGACTATGAAATACAAGACAAGGTTTGAGTTTTAAAATGTTTACCTTCGACCTCATCCTTGGAAAATTTTAGTTGTGCATTTTCAAGCTGGAGAGCTTTGATTTCTTTCCACTTGTTGCAAACATTCTTCAATAAATCCTGGTTATAGGAATATACTTTCTGTCAGTCAGAATACCCAAAGTCAGAAGTCTACTAAAGACTCGAGCTAATATTTTTACTAATATCAGCACGAGCCTTGGGGGCTACACTAGTTCATTCTTTGGCATCCTAGTAAAGCATAAACTCGGATTATCTATCCAACTTCATGCTTGGGGGCTAGAGGATATGATATAAAGTAACATAAAGAAAAATGTGAGTTGGAATTCCGACTTACATATTGTTCACGAGCAAGCTTGTTCAAACTCGCATTCACTTCGGTGGTAACCTTCTCAGTGAGGGTTAGGGGGACAACCGGCGCAGTTGGAAGTTCGCTGGTCTCAACTTCTCGTCGCGAAGACGTACTTGTTCAAGAAGATCAGAGTTCTTGATGTCCTCTACTTCTTATGCTTCTTCTTCGGCAGAGATGGTTCGGCTTTCTAGGCATTACCTGGCCAACCGTTGGATCGCCTCCACAGATTTCTGAGATAAGCCAAATTTGGCAAGTCCTAGATTGCTCAGGAGGTTGTTGGTGAAAACTTCTGCCGAGGGATCATTACTCGAAGAGGGTTCACCCCTATGAAAACCTGAGTCACCCATGATGACGTCAGTCTGCGACTCAGGGATCGCTGGCTCTTCTGAAGGAGCCGGATCTTCTACAACGGTTGGAGATGGAGTAATCTCCGGTGCTGCAGAAGGCTGAGGGGCAGGAGTCAGAGGCGCCACGGTGGGAGAAGCCAAAGTTAGCTTCGTCTGACGTAGGGGCTTATAAGTAGCTCCCTTCCCTTTGCCCTTGATGAGCTGCTTAGCTCTGAGAAGGTCATAGAAAAAATAAAATTACATCTCGGAAGTAATCACAAATGAAGTACAAAGGCGAAAGTTGTGAGGAAAGTTACCTTTTCACAACAGGCACTTCCTTTGTGCGGATAGCCACTATCAGAGCTTTACGCTTTCGAGCAACAACATCCGGCAGTGGAACTATTTCCTCCTCTTGGGAAAACTTAGGAGGATATCCCTCGGTAGGAGCTAATTCCGACTCGGGGAGGTCGGCCAGCTAAAAAGAAGATAGTATCTTAGTATTGCGAAATAACTTAAAGATGAGCACATAAAAAAGGGCTGTTGCTAAAGCTTAGCAGCATAACGGGATCTTATGTTGTATGCATGTCCAGGGATACCTCCGGAATCTTCCTCTCGATCCACTCCTGTATCAGCCACTTGATTTGGCATATATAATCTTTATCCGTGTAGGCTTTGGGGCTGATGCGGATGGAATCTTTCTTCGACGATGCGATCGAATGCATCAGTCGATCTCCATGGTGTTGGAGAGGTTGAATCCAGCGTGATACCCAGCACTAGACCAAGTCGGATACTCTCAGGCCCTTATGCTTCATGAGATATTCGATCCGCCTCTTAGCGAGAAGCACATTGTCACTAAGAGCCGGAGCGACCTCGTCCCAAGATTCTTGAGGCGTGGCGACTCCATCGACGAAAGCCGACAAAGTAGTAGCTGTGCCAGGAGCAAGAATATACTTATGATAGAAAAAGGTGGCCGGCCATTGCTTGACCGACTCACTAGCTAAGATCCGAGGATAGACGCGCTCTCGCCGAACCGAAAAACTAATAGTACTGGTAATATAAGGATTACCGACAGTAATGGAATTTCTCTGGACAAGAAAGTAGTACCGGAAAAGAGTAAGGATCGGCCTAATGCTGAGATACCCCTCGCACAAATATGCGAACACACTCATCTCTAAGATGGAGTTCGGGGGGAGATGGTGGAGTTGAACTCCATAGTGGTCAATAACCTCGGAAAATAAGTCTGAGGGAGGAAAGCTCAGACCTCTGTCATGGTGTGTGCCAAAGTGCACTCGCTCTCCGTCGCGAGGGTTGGGGATGGTTTCATCGAGGCTGCTTCGCCAGTCGCCGGCGCGGAGGATCCCTTCTTCTTCTACACCACGGAGCTTGGCGTCGTCGAGGACGCACGAGATCCATACCCCACGATTGCTCTCCCTCTCCGTCGCCGCTGCCGTCGCTGCTACGCCGGAGGATGATCTGGAAGCCATTTTCCCGATGCGCCGATGACCTTGGATGGGCGGCGCTGGGAACTTTTGTGGGCAAAGAATCTCGGGGTGCATGGGAGGAGTAGAGGAGAAGGAACGGCACAACGAACTGGTGAAAGAGATGGGGAAAAGAGATCCTCACCAGTTATAACCACCGGCCGTGTTAAGATTCATGCAAATGCTACATTAAACGTGCCACACATCGTGGAAAGAACTGGGAAACCCCCATGCGATGATTACGTCGCCTCGATCTCCGCGCACGCATTGAAACAGCGCCTCGGTTCCGCGAAAGACGGACCCACCAACGGTCGTGCTGACAGGAAATGTTTGTCAGTGACGTGACTTGACCATGACTGGTGTCAGATGACGTCAGAGACCAAGTTCTGGCTTGATTTGAATTGCAAGCTGGAAATCTGAATAATGTATTTATAGGTCCGACTCATGTTTGAGACCCGGATCGTATCTTTTCTTTTGAAGTTTCTGGAACCCTTCAAGATTCTACAAGCCGAAGATCAAGCTAGACAATGATGAATCCGACTTTGGATCTTGGAGGCCTCCGGGGGTTGTTGTTGGGGATATACTTTCCGGGTATCCTCAATGTACCTCACTGACCAGGGTGGCCCACTTCGGGTTTGAGATTTGATTCATGGGTGGCCCAGTCAGGGAGAAGAGACGGAGTTCCATCCAGCTACGGGAAGGCCTAGAAGACTTATCGACATAGGCACATAGTGTTACTTGTAGTTCAAGATGTACTCTGTAACCGACTCTTAGTCGTAGCCGGATAGATCTCTTCCTGTAAACCCTAGGCTGGATATCTATATAAGCCGACCTAGGGAGAGCCTTAAGGGCACCCTCACAATAGTCTACAATCTCAACTCGCACAGGCGAAACCCTTGTAACCCATATTCCAGCTCTGCCATATTACAGGATTGCTAGCAGGAGTAGGATCCATCCAAAGCCGATGGATTTGAACCTGTGTAAACTTGTGTGCTCATCGTCCAGGAATCCCGTACGACTCACACCCCTCTCTTCCACACGCCTCGAGGACCCCCTCATGGCGTACTTGGCATCCATACGATGACAAAAACCTCGTAGACAGAAGTCTTATGATAAGACAAACGTGCGAAGAAGCACACGCGTGAGAACTAAAAAGATGTACTAAAATCATAGGACTACAAGGAATGACGTGGAATAGTTGAGGATTTCGGGACCCTGGAAAAAATTGTGAATGAATCAATTCGTGAATATCATCTAGTCTTTATAGCCCTCTTGGAAACGTGAAGATCTAATTTCATTGTCCTTTTTGAAGCACCTTTCAGCTAGCAAGGATTTTAGTTGGTTTTGCTTACCACCGCATGGGAGATTAGAGGGATTCTCATTGGCATCAATAATGATACTCTGCAGGTCATCAATGTGGTGACTGGAGATTATACTGTAAAAATGCATATTCGGTCGAAACATGATGGTTTCGAGTGGGTCTTGTTGCCGGTGTATGGAGCCGCCCAAGAGACACATAAAGCTGATTTTTTGTCCGAACTTGTGAGGATGTGTGAGACGGAACCACTACCTATGTTGTTAGGGGGTGATTTGAATATCTTACGAAGGAAAGAAAAAAAGAGTACTAATAATTTTAATCCATGTTGGCCAATGGTTTTTAATGCTATTATTGAGAGTCTCGACCTCAGAGAAATTGCTCTCTCAGGGAGGCAATATACATGGGATAGTAGGAGGGAAAGTCCGACTTATGAAAATTTGGACAGTATTCTCGCAAGCGTGGAATTGGAACAAAAGTTCCCTTTAGTATCTGTGAGGGCGTTGACTCGCTCGGGATCCGACCATACACCCTTGCTGATCGATGTTGGGAACGAAGCTCACTTAGGAAACAAAGCTCGATTCTCGTTTGAATTATCATGGTTAAACCATGAAGGTTTTTATGGTATGATTGTTGCCGAATGGGACTCGGTATCTGGTCATACTCCCATTCAGCGATGGCAGAACAAAATTAGACACTTGCGTCAGTTCTAGAAGGGATGGGCAAAGAACTTAAGTGGAAAATATAAGAAAGAGAAAGAGCGTCTTCTATCCATTATTGATGATTTTGATGTTAAAGCAAAATCTTTTCCTTTGAATGATTCAGAAAAGACCATGTTAAAAGACGCAAATGAAAAAATTAATAAACTAAGGCGTGATGAAGAAGTTAAACATGTTCAAGAAGGTGGGAATAACACTAAATATTTCCATTTAATTGCAAATGGCAAACATAGGAAAAAGAAGATTTTTCAACTTGAACAAGAGGAAGGAACCATTGTGGGGGACAACTATTTGAAAGCTTATATCAGTTAATATTATAAAAAGCTTTTTGGAGACCATGATTACAATACCTTTTCATTAATGGATGAGAGGGTGGGAGATATTTCGCAAGTTTCAAATGAAGAAAATAATCTTCTAACAACTAACTTTACTAAAAAGGAGGTTATAGAGGATATTTCTCAAGTGGAACATAATAAAGTTCCGGGGCCAGATGGGTTCCCTGCTGAGTTTTACCAAAAAATTGGGATGTACTCAAAAATGATTTTATGGCTCTCTTTCATCAATTTAAAGCTGGCGAGTTACCTTTTATTAAGTTGAACTTCGGGGTAATGACTTTGTTGCCTAAAAAAGAAAATGCGGTTCAAATTCAACAATATAGACCAATTTGTCTACTTAATGTTGGCTTCAATTTTTTTACTAAGGTAGCGACTAATCGCATTACGAGTTTGGGTCATAAGGTGATCAGACCTACCCATTCAGCTTTTATGCCATGACGACACATCCTTGAGGGAGTGGTAGTTCTACACGAAACCATTCATGAACTTCATAGAAAGAAGCTTGATGGCGTGCTTTTCAAAATTGATTTTGAAAAGGCATATGATAAAGTAAAGTGGCTTTTTTTGTAACAAGTTTTGTGCATGAAAGGTTTTAATCCACAATGGTGCAACTGGATTAAAGAATTTGTGCAAGGTGGTAGTGTGGGAATAAGGGTGAACGATAATATTGGTCATTATTTCCACACAAGTAAGGGTTAAGACAGGGTGATCCCTTGTCTCCAATGCTTTTCAACATTGTTGTTGATATGTTGGCCATTCTCATTTCTCGTGCTAAGGAGGACGGTCAAGTAGGGGGACTCATACCTCATTTGGTGGAGGGAGGTGTCTTTATACTATAATATGCAGATGATACCATATTATTTATGGAACATGATCCTGAAAAGGCCATTAATATGAAGCTAATTATTTGCATTTTTGAACAACTCTCGGTTCTCAAGATTAACTTCCACAAAAGTGAAATTTTCTGTTTTGACAAAGCAAAAGATATGGAACATACTTATAAGTAGATTTTGGGTTGCAAGTGGGGATCCCTTCCTTTTAGGTACCTTGGAGTACCAATACACTAAAGAAAATTGCGAAATGCTGAATGTAATCCTATGGAATGTCATTTGGTTTCAAAGCTAGGATGTGGGCAAGGAAAGTTGCTTTCCTATGGAGACCGTTTAGTTCTCATTAATTCAGTATTGACGAGTTTGCCGATGTTCATGTTTTCCTTTTTGCAAGTGCCAACAGGTGTTAGGAAGCATTTGGATTTCTTTAGATCCAGATTTTTTTGGCGAAGTGATGATAAGAAGAAGAAATATAGGTTATCCAAATGGAATAATATATGTCATCCTAAAGATCAGGGAGGACTTGGAATTGAAGTCTTAGATCTAAAAAATAAGTGATTACTAAGCAAATAGCTTTTTAAACTACTGAATGAGGACAGAATGTGGCAACAACTTTTATATAATAAATATTTACAAGGAAAAACTTTATCTCAAGTAGAGGAAAAAACGACTGACTCGCCGTTTTGGAAAGGTATTATGCGGGTGAAGGAATTGTTCTTTGCAAATGGTTTTTTCAAAATAGGTGATGGTAAATCAATTCGATTCTAGGAAGACATTTGGTTGGGTGATATGTCACTATCGCAACAATATCCTTCATTACATAACATAGTACAAAGAAAAAATGTTCTTGTGGCTGATATACTTGCTCAAACTCCGCTCAATATTGCTTTCATAAGGGCTTTGAATGGGAATAAATGGAACGATCGGTTACATTTATGCCAAAGATTAATGAGGGTAAATCTATCTAATGATCTAGATTATTTTTTTGGAAATTAACTGATTCGGCTACTTTTATAGTTAAATCAATGTATTTAGACCTTATGAATGGTCATACTAGATTCCTACATAGGTACCTTTGGTAGATAAAAATACCACTTAAAGTTAAAAAGTTATGTGGTTTCTTAATAATAAGGTGCTATTGACTAAGGATAACCTAGCCAAATAAAAGTGGATCAGATGTAAGAAATGTTGCTTCTGTGATTCAATGGAGTCTGTGGAGAACTTTTTCATCTCATGTCCTTTCACACACATTATTTGGCGTATGATTTTTTTCACATTTAACATACCACCTCCTACCAATATTAAGAATATGTCTGGAAATTGGTTAAATGAGGTGGATAAGAGGATAAAAGCTAGAATACGCATTGGAGTTTCTGCTTTATGTTAGTCCATTTGAAAGTGTAGGAATAACTTCATCTTTAACAATCAAACGACTACTAATTTTTTGCAGGTTATTCGTATGGCTACACACTGGATTAAACTTTGGTCCTATCTCCTCCCGGTGGACCAGCGGGAGCCTATGACTATGGGATGCAACCTGTTGCTTATGGTTGCATAGGACTTCTTTTTCCAGGCTACTGGGTGGCGACATACTAGTAGAATTCAGAATGGCTAGCCTTGTGATGCTTATTTTCCGATGGTTGATACATGTTTCAACTATTGGTGACCCATATATGTAAAACTTTGAACTGTTTTTGAACATTGAAAAAAAGGGTTGTGTGCATCTTTCGATGCAGAGGCCGGGGCTATGTTCCCCATTTCGAAAAAACTGACTAGTATCAAAAAACCAAGGGCAACAGATGAAGGGATTCAAATAAAAAATAACAAGATATTTTAAAAATGGAAAGTGAGTGTCTTGTACAATGAATGTATCAGTGTCCATGAACCCTAGCAGCATGCTGGGATTCAACTACAACATACATTATATTACTAGTTTGACAGATGTTGCATCACCACACCCACTTGGATGTGTGTGCGTATCAATGTGCATCATTGTGGTTTTGGAAAAGAACAAATGCAATGATGCCACTCCATCATGTGGTTTCGAACCATGTCCCGGAACCCTAGAAGCATGCTGGGATTCAACTGCGACATGCATTGTATCACCAGTTTGAAAGATGTTGCATCACCACACCCACTTGGATGTGTGTGTATCAGTGTGCATCATTCTGGTTTTGAAAAATAACACATGCAATGATGCCACTCCAGCATGTGGTGTCCAACCATGTCGAGAAACCCTTGTAACATGCTGGGATTCAGCTACAACATGCATTCTACCACCAGTTTGAAAGATGTTGCATCAGCACACCCACTTGGATGTGTGGGTGTGTGTATTAGTGTGCATCACTGTGATTTTTGAAAATAACACATGGAGTTATGCCACTCTAGCATGTCGGGTCCAACCATGTCTAGGAACCCTACCAGCATGTCAGGATTCAATTGCAACATGCATTGTACCACCAGTTTGAAAGATGTTGCATCACCACACCCACTTGGATGTGTGTGTGTATCAGTGTGCAGCATTGTGTTCTTGCAGAAGAACAGATGCAATGATGCCACTCCAGCATTTGGTGTCCAACCATGTCTAGGAACCCTAGCATCATGCTGGGATTCAACTACAACATGCATTCTACCACCAGTTTGAAAGATCTGCATCACCACACCCACTTGTGTGTGTGTATCATTGTGCATCATAGTGGTTTTGGAAAAGAACACATGAAATCATGCCACTCCAGCATGTGGTAATCTTTTCCTAAACCACATGGATCCACTAGATGTCACTAAATGTGTGTTATTTTCCTAAACCACACAGATCCACTAGGGTCATTACATGTGTGTTCTTTTTCTAACCACATGGATCCACTAGATGTCATAGCATTTCTGTTCTTTTCATAAACCACATGGAGCCACTAGATGTCATTGCATGTGTGTTATTTTCCTAAACCACATGGATACACTAGAGTCATTACATGTGTGTTCTTTTCATAAACCACATGGATCCATAGATGTCATTGCATGTGTGTTCTTTTCATAAACCACGTGGATCCACTCGATGTCACTGCATGTGTGTTCTTTTCCTAAACCACATGGATCCACTAGAGTCATTGCATCTGTGTTCGTTTCATGAACCACATAGATCCACTAGATGGCATTGCATGTGTGTTCTTTTCATGAACCACATTGATCCACTAGTGTCATTGCATGTGTATTCTTTTCATAAACCATAAGGTCCCACTAGATGTCATTGCATGTGTGTTCTTTTAATAAACCACATGGATCCACTAGATGTCATTGGATATGTGTGTATTAGTGTGCATCATTGTGGTTTTGGAAACAACACATGCAATGATGCCACTCAAGCATGTGGTGTCCAACCATGTCCAGGAACCCTAGAACTATGCTGGGATTCAACTGTAACATGCATTGTATCACCAGTTTGAAAGATGTTGCATCCCCACACCCACTTGGATGTGTGTGTATCAGTGTGCATCATTGTGGTTTTGGAAAATAACACATGCAATGATGCCACTCCAGCATGTGGTGTCCAACCATGTCTAGGAACCCTAGCAGCATGTTGCGATTCAACTGCAGCATGCATTATACCACTAGTTTGAAAGATGCTGCATCACCACACCCACTTGGATGTTTGTGTGTATCAGTGTGCATAATTGTGGTTTAGGAAAAGAACACATGCAATCATGCCACTCTAGAATGTGGTGTCCAACCATGTCCAGGAACCCTAGCAGCATGCTAGGATTCAACTGCAGCATGCATTCTACCACCAGTTTGAAAGATGATGCATCACCACACCCACTTGGATGTGTGTGGGTGTATCAGTGTGCATCATTGTGGTTTTGTAAAAGAACACATGCAATGATGGCACTCCAGCATGCGGTGTCCAACCATGTACAGGAACCCTATCAGCATGATGGAATTCAACTGCAACATGCATTATATCACCAGTTTGAAACATGGTGCATCACCACACCCACTTGGATGTATGTGTATCAGCTGCATCATTGTGGTTTTGGAAAAGAACACATGCAATGATGCCACTCGAGCATGTGGTGTCCAACCATGTCCCTGAATCCTAGCATCATGATGGGACTCAACTACAACATGCATTCTACCACCAGTTTGAGAGATGTTGCATCACCACACCCACTTGAATGTTTGTTAGTGTATCCGTGTGCATAATTGTGGTTTTGGAAAAGAACGCATGCAATGATGCCACTCCAATATGTGGTGTCCAAGCATGTCCAGGAACCCTAGCATCATGCTTAGATTCAACCGCAACATGCATCCTACCACCAGTTTGAAAGATGCTGCATCACCACAACCAGTTGGATGTGTGTGTATTAGTGTGCATCATTGTAGTTTTAGAAAAGAACACATGCAATGATGCCACTCCACCATGTGGTGTCCAACCATGTCCAGGAACCATAGCAGCATGCTAGGATTCAACTGCAACATGCATTCTACAACCAGTTTGAAAGATGCTGCATCAACACCCCCCAATTGGATGTGTGTGTGTGTTAGTGAGCATCACTAGGGTTTTTGAAAATAACACATGCAATTATGCTACTTCAGCATGTGGTGTCCAACCATGTCTAGGAGCCCTAGCAGCATGCTGGGATACAACTATAACATGCATTGTACCACCAGTTTGAAAGATGTTGCATCACCACACCCACTTGGATGTGTGTGTGTATAAGTGTGCACCATTGTGGTTTTGGGGAAGAACACATGCAATGATACCACTCCAGCATGTGGTGCCCAACCATGTTTAGGAACCCTATCATCATGTTGGGGTTCAACTGCAGCAAGCATTCTACCACCAGTTTAAAATATTCGGCATCACCACACCCACGTGTGTGTGTATCAGTGTGCATCATTGTGGTTTTCGAGAAGAAGACATGCAATGATGCCACTCCAGCATGTGGTGTTTGATACGTTGGTAACTTATCCATAATTTTTGATGTTCCATGCTTGGTTTTTATCTACTTTCTTATGTTTTGTCCACACTTTGGAGTACTTTTACACATTTTCTGGAACTAACCTATTAAGAAGATGCCATAGTGCCAATTGCCTGTTTTCTGCTGTTTTTGGTTCCAGGAAATTCAGAAAATGAATATTTTCGGAATTGGACCAGACAAAAGCTAAAGTCAATATTTTACAGGAAGACTCACGGAGCCAGAAGACGAGACGGAGAGGGGCCACAGGCCGGCCACACCATAGGGTGGCGCGGGTCCCCTCTAGCCTCGCCACCAGGTGGTGTGGGCCCCCTGGCCGGCCACCGACCTTGTCTCTTCGCCTATAAGATGCCTCCCGATGCAAAAACCCTAAAGAGTCAACCCTCCAGCCACGAAAAGTTCCGCAGCGCCACCGCAACCGAAGAGCAGATTCGGGGGACAGAAAGTCTCTGTTCCGGCACCCTGCCGAGATGGGGAAGTGCCCCCGGAGCCATCTCCATTGGTATCCACCGCCATATCCATCGCCATTGCTGATTCCTATGATGATGAGGGAGTAGTTCTTCCTCGAGGCTAAAGGTTCTAACGGTAGCTATGTGTTCATCTCTCTCTCTATGCATGATCATATTCTGATCATGAGCTTTGTAATCAAGTAGATCTACTATGCTACTCAAGTGCTTTAATAGATCTCTGCTCTCCCCATGTGTGTGAAAGTGACAGGGTGCACACCATGGTGGCACTTAGGCTAGAGATTACAAATACTTGTTATGAGTTATATTTGGAGTTGGATGTCTCTATGAAATTGTGGTGTTTGTTGGAACCATCTAGTACTCAAGGTGACAGTGTTGGAACCATCTAGTACTCGAGGTTTCTGTATCGGAGGCATCTTATAGGCGAAAGGGGAGGCCGAGGGGGTGCCCGAGGCGGGCACACCACCCCTGGCACGGCCAGGTGGTGTGGCGGGCCTCTGGCCCCTCTCCGTCTTGTATTCTGGCTCCATGTCCCCCTCGGTGAAAAACTGACTTTGGCTTTTGTCCGTCCAATTCCGAGAATATTCATTTTCTGACTTCCTGGAACCAAAAACAGCAGAAAACAGGCAGCTGGCACTGAGGCTCTTGTTAATAGGTTAATCCAAGAAAATGTATAAAAAGTACTCCAAAGTGTGGACAGAACATAAGAAAGTAGATAAAACCAAGCATGGAACATCAAAAATTATGGATACGTTAGCAACGTATCAACATCCCCAAGCTTAACTCCTGCCCGTCCTCGAGTAGGTAAGTGATAAAAAAGAAAGAATAATTTTTGAGGTGACATGCACCATCATAAACTTGATCAAAGTATTTGTAAAACATTGATAGCTGGGATCATAGTACTTCAATCATAACATAAAAGACAAAGTTCAAATAATAAGACAAAGTAACTATTGTTGCAACATGAAAAGGCACAAACAAGAGATTCATGAATAAACATGCTTTGCAACATGTTTGTTTGTTTCACATAAAGAAAACATAGCATAGTGGCATTCATCTTGTCCCTCATAGGGTAGCAAACATAAATGTATAGGACACCTTCAAAGTTCATAAGAGTGACTAGGTACAAATAGTTTAAAACAAGCAATATCAAAGTTATGCATCAATCAAAAAGTCTTGGGACAATGCACACATAACTAAGAATTGCCACTATGCTATCAAAGTAGGTGCATAAAGATAGAAGGTGGACACTCAACATAAAAGTAAAAGAAAGGCCTTCATAGGAGGAAGTAGGGATTCAAGTTTCATAAAGAGCTTCCAAAAATTATGGTACTTGTTAGCTTTCAGCTCTCATTGCCCCTATCATAAGCATCTTGAAGTGATTAAGGTTAAAGTGAACATACTATGGAGTATATGCTTGACAAAGTATAAGTTGGAAATATCATGTCCCTTGAATACGAGGGCCGCTCCTCATGCTACTCAAGTTTAGTTACCGGTAAGTTCTTGTCATCGTAAGTACATGTGTATCATTGAGAACCGCCAACGGGGTACCCCTTGCCCGATGATACGGAAGAATCCCCATATCAAAATGACAAGGCAAGCAGACAACAAGCACCTCAGCAATCTTCTTATTTACCATGGGAAAATGGTGCTTTTTTCTCTCTTTCCTCTTTTCTCATATCTCTTTTTTTCTTTTCTCTTTTTCTCAATATCTGACTCTTTTTTTATAAGAAGAATGCTTCATAGACAGCTCATTATGGTTATGTTGCAGGTTTCCATCATGTCAACATGGATTAGACCAGCGGCCCAGGCGTTTCTCTAACACACATACATAACTCCATGGACTTACAAGCTCCCCTTTCATTTCACACCGACGACATCCATAGACAAAAGAGCATGATATCAAATAGGTACAAAGTACAAGTGCAATGTTGAAAGCGTTCCCCATGGCAGCATGGTTCTGCTAATCCCCAACATAAAAGTGCAAGCATATACAACATAGACGACACAATGGTTCAAGTTTATTAAGGGCAAGAAAAGTAAAGTGTGCCATCAAGTTCGTGAGAGCTTTAATCACTAATTTTTACATAACAAATTTAATTCAGAAGGTAGATAAAACATGAATATACTTGGAATAGCAAATGCTAATAGGTAGGTATGGTGGACTCTTTGGAATAACTTGGTTTTAGGAGTTGGATGCATGAGTGGAACTCATACTTGGTTACGGGGGCTAGCAAAAGACTGGGAGCGACCAACTAAGAAAGCAATAATGGCCATAATCATGGAGAGCGACAAAACATCATTAATCAAAGCATAAAGTTATACTACAAGTTGAAAACTAAAGGATCATAAAGGCTTATGGTTACTTGGGATAGTCATAACATGGTGTGAGCATACACGAAGTCAACCCAAATAAAGCATCAAAGGAGAATACCACAATACTATGCTTTAATATGCTAAAACAACGCATGATTCTTCAAAGGCACATTAAGAAATCTGAATTGTTTATAACATGTCATGGTACAACAAAGATCACAAAGCATAAAGCCAAAACAATATCAAGCATGGCATGACAAAGCATAGACCACAAGCAAAAACAAGCTCTCTTTACCAATTAAGCATGAACTTTCCTACTCTTTTCCAATTCAAACCAAACTATTTGAAAACCAATGTATGAAAGAGGGGGTACAACCAATTTATTCAAGCAAACTAAAAAACAAAGAAAATGAAAAACGAAAACGAAAAATAAGACGCTCTAAGAACAACACAACTATGCATGAAACAATAAAAATGAAGTGTTTGGAAGAAACCTGGGATTTTTATTGATGAAGAAGGGGATGCCTTGGGCATCCCCAAGCTTTGACTCTTGTAATTCTAGGATATTTCTTGGGGTGACTCTCATGTCATCCCCAAGCTTGAGCTTTAGTCAATCCTTCATCTCATTACTCATTCCTTCCATACACCTGAAATTTTTCTTCATAAAAAACTTCACACAATCTTTATTAGCAACATTAGTGCACTCAAGATAATAAGTCTTTGGGTTCAGTTTCAACACCAATAAAACTTCCATTAAAACACAATCTACTGTAGCACTTCCCTCAAAAAGCTCAATTCTCCAAAATAACTCAAAAAGGAACCAACAAGAAGCAAATGCAGAAAATGGCAGAAATCTGTCAAAACAGACAAGCAGGTAAAAACGAATTTTTTCAAAGACCTTATGTTGCTCAAATAAAAAAGTGTTGAACTAACAAAAGTTATATAACAACCTGGGGCAGAAGCACAAAAATTTGCGCCTCAAAAAGGCGTACAGAGATTTTGTACGAAATTTTACGGTGAAGAACAAAAATTTGTTTCGGGACAGCAACTTTCCCAAGCATTACTTCTCTCTCATTAGAGGTTACTCTTGGCACAAAAAGCAAATAAAAAGGATAAGGTGTATTTATTATAGAGGTAATAACTTCAAGACTCATCTAAAACTTTTGGGTTATCTCCCACTAAGTACTTTTCTTTAATGCCTTTAAGTTAGGCATAATAGATTGAGAAGATGCTCACATAAGAAATATAAATTGAAGTAAAAGAGAGCATCAAGAAGAAAATTTAAAACACATTTAAGTCTAACCCACTTCCTATGCATAGGAATCTTGTATGCAAATAAATTCACAAAGAACAAAGTGACAGGCATAGGAAGATAAAACAAGAGTAACTTCAAAACTTTCAGCACATAGAGAGGTGTTTCAGTACCATGATAAAACAAGAGTAACTTCAAAACTTCAAAACTTCAAAACTTCTACGACTATATTTTCCTCTCTCATAATAATTTTTAGTAGCCTCATGAATAAACTGAACAATATAACTATCACATAAAGCATGCTTTTCATGATCTACAAACACTAGATCTTTATTATAAACATTTTCAAAAGAATCCTCAGGAACATAACATTCATCCTCCTTTAGTAAGCATGGGGGACAATCAAATATTGTAAGCGGTAAAGAATTACTCTCATTAGAAGGTAGGAATGGGTAGATCCATTCTTCATCCTCTTGATCATCACTCTCCTCCTCTTTTTCATCCAATGAGCTTCCAGTTTCAGCAATTTCTTATTCCAAAGGCTCCTGCAAGGCATTAGTCTCTTCCGTTGGTGGAGAGCATCTATTAAGATATTCAAGAATATAGCCATTTTCTACCTTGTAATTATCAAAGCAAAATTGAAGTATATTGTAACATCCCAATTTCAGCAACCCTGGTTTGTTGTTCAGAATGCAAAAATCAGGGGGAACAAAAACTTTTCTTGTGCTCAAGTGCAGTGCTTGCTTGTTGTCTGTTTGCACTTGTGCTTATGATGTGTATCTTAGGATACTCCCTTACCTCACCCTCAGTTGACAAAAGCTATTTACCCAAAAACTATCTTGGCTTACTTTACATATTCTCAAACATTTTGACTTTTCAAAACAGGAGCCAAGATGCTTATCACTTGTTTCCTCTGTGAAGGCCAAGACCATGTCCCTATCAGATGTCCAATATATCCCCTCATTGGCAAGGACCGTCAACCTCCCGATGTCAGCCTAGAAACGTCGTCAACTCGGCTACGACGGAAGAAGAACCTCTGCTTCACATGTGGAATACCCAGTCACTTCAGCAGAGAATGCCCTGAGAGTAAGTCTACCAAGACTTCCCCGACAGAGAAGCTCGAAGACATCCAAGGTCCCCTTCAATAGAAAAGATGGTCACCCTACCGCTCGCTGCCACGCAGCTCAAGACTGAAGATGTCCCGCGCCTTCCTATATGACAGTGCCCCGTGGAAGTAAAGACCCAAAGAGAAGCCCTTTCACCACACCCGGACCCCCCGATCATCGGCAAGCCCAGTTTGTAATACACTAACCCATTGTCCCCTGGAAAGACAACTAGAATGCCACCCTCCTTGGTGTTGTCCTCTTCCACCTTAAGAACCGTCTTTTGTCGCCCTCCTAATAAAGTCCCCTAGTTGTGACTCTCCGACCTACCCATGTGAAATCCTAAGGGGGAAAGAATGCATCTTTCCTGCAAGATAGATAACCTCCATGTCCGACCGTGTGACCAGAAGGCACAGATCTCAAAGCACAGACTTATCACAGACTTTACAGGCTTGGTCACAGATTTGGATTCAATAACCCACTTAAGTGAAGCGCCGTAGCCCTTATAGAAGGAAGATCCCTCCCCGCAATCATGGTGGAAGCCAGCTCGACCTCCGAGTTTCCAAAAGATTGGAGTTCAACCTCGCTGTTAAAATGTTTCTATTCGAAGACAAGGTCGACAAGCTAGCCCGCAAGAAACCCATGGTATTAACTCCGAGACAAAATCCCTGAACCTTACTCTCCGGAATCTCGGGACGAGATTCTTTTAAGGGGGAAAGGTCTATAACATCGCAATTTCAGCAACCCTGGTTTGTTGTCCAGAATGCAAAAATCAGGGGGAACAAAAACTTTTCTTGTGCTCTAGTGCAGTGCTTGCTTGTTGTCTGTTTGCACTTGTGCTTATGATGTGTATCTTAGGATACTCCCTTACCTCACCCTCAGTTGACAAAAGCTATTTACCCAAAAACTATCTTGGCTTACTTTACATATTCTCAAACGTTTTGACTTTTCCAAACAGGAGCCAAGATGCTTATGCACCCAAAACTATTTTAGTAAGCTTATATTGACACAACTATGGAGAGATATCTAATACAATCTCCTTATGTTTTCAAGATAGAACACTCAACTAATCTTACCTCTAGTTTTCCCAAAACTCTTGCTCAAAGCATTTGAATTCTACCCTTGGTAGAGATACCAAGAACCCTCATCTCACTCAAAACTCAACCTCTTCAAAATTCCCCAACCTTACCCCAATCTAGGCTTGATGGTAACCTCTTTAGTGTTTATGCTTAGTTTAAGATGAGTTGCCTTGATCTGCTGTCTGATGAGTTGCTTTGATCCGTTGTTTGAGTTGCTTGCTTAGGAAGTAGTATGATCCACTCTAGGAGCTCATAGCTAGGATCAAGATGTTTCCCCAATCATCAATCCCTAAGCAATAAAGCAAACCTTGTTATGATCCCTAGCCACTAGGTGATTATATAAAATCCTTAATCACATCCATTATGAGGATCTCCATCCTAGATGTTTCCAAATCCTTAAGACCAACATCAAGCCAGGATCTCTTCTACTCACTCTACGCTTCCTTATCAACCACTAGTTAAAGCTCTGATACCTTGCAACTCCTCCAAGAACATTCCCTCTCATACTCTAGTCAAATTCCTCAAAACTGCCAAATTTGGCTAAGTCTGGAAACAGTTTCAGCATCGCCTTTTTGAATGCCTCCTTTTCTCGCACCATGAGCATTCTTGGAAATGCATCTGAACCAACTTGTTAACCATCCCAAGGACTACCCAGGCCCACATTTGTACTTGGATAGATCCTCCTCTAACCCACTTGTCCATGATGGTTCTGCAGGCAAGAAAATAACATTTCCTGCAAAACTAGTCATCATGCCCACTTTGGTGGAAGCTCCCACCCTCATCTAACCTCCTATGGACCAACTCTCTCAATGGTTGTGTTCTAATCATTGCTGTCTATCTAAACCCACTTCACTTGTCCCAAGTGGAGCTCTGTGCTCATTAAACCCACATGGTTTAGGAAGCATCATGACACTTTCTGCATGGCAGCTTTATTTTCAACAAAGTTTGCCTTAACTTCTAGATCACCTAAAATACATTTAATTCGAACTCCTCCTGCCATGATCATCTATACGACCTGGTCTACCTATCCATCTATCTCTTGCACCAAGGTGAGCTCTGAGCTCCAAGATGCAAGCATGTTTTGGTGGTATAAAAATAACATCACCCTAGATCATCAACTCCTTGTTTTCCATCTTATTCAAGTTGGAATTTCATTCCTCAAGGTTGCAAATGCTTGCTACACCTTGTCCACCTCACCTACCTTGATCTCCAAGATTTATCAATAATTATCCCTAATTATTGAGGCCCCAAAGCTATTTAATTTCTTAAATAGTCAAAATCTCCAAAACTCTCTCCATAAAGGAAAGTTTGGTTTTTTCCAAACCACTTCCTCAACTTTGACTGCTGTGAATCCCACCTACCATACCTTATCTTTCCATCTCAAAAATAAATATTTTTGAGAAGCTTTATTATTTCTTTTTGCCCATTCTCTTAAATGGCTGAATTGGAATAATAATTGTTTTAATCACTTTTAATCCTCAATAAATCTTGGGAAGATTCCCCTAAGTGTGCATTCACATTTGGGAACCCTCCACATAAATATCCATCCTTGTCCAATGGAAATTTATCAAATGATCACCAAGAAATCACTTATGTCCTTTTTGAGTAATTGGATTTAGGAGGACTAAAACTCCTCTGAAAAATCTCAATTAAATCCTAGGAGTCTATCTTTACCTCATCTATCTATCAGTACCATTTTCTCCTCTGGTCCAATGTAACTTTGTGGACTTCCCTCACAACCATCCATTGGCTCAAAATTGCCATTTTAGCAAATCCATTCCTCAAACCAATTCCAAACTTCATCAAAACCGGATTAAGCTCATCCTCAGCACCAGGACACCCCATTGGTCGACCACCACTATAGCACCACCCAACAATTACCCATTTTGCCCTTGCACTAGTATAATGAGAGAGAGACAACAAATATCTTACAAGAGTTATCCCCCTTTAATTACCACTGATGCCACCACTCTCCCGGACCTCCAACACTAGCAAATACCCATACTACCCCTCTCCACCTCCCCCTGGACTAATCACTGGCCAGCATTGCCCTCCCCCTTGTCCTAGATGGTAAATTACCCCATCTATCCCTCCCTCTTGGTATAAAGGCCAACAGCCCTTCCCCCAGCTCGCCCCTACTCTCATTTGCCCCATCTCACTCCCACTTACATCCCCCAGCACTCCCTACCTCTCCCCAGCTCTGTGCTGTCCGAAGGAAGAAGAAGGGGAGAGCCTCGGCCTCCTCACAAAAATGAGCAAGGCTCATCCCCCTCTGCTCTATTCGTTCTACATGTCAGCCCCCTTGTGATCCCCTTGCTCTCCTGCATCTAATGGTGCTCTTCATTTTCCCCTAGACCCCCTCCTCCACCGTCGCCGTGGAGCTCCGGCGAGGTCGCTCTCGGTCGCCGTCACCCGAGCTGCTTCCAGTGGTCCTCCACCGCCGTGCTGCTCACCGATCTGCTCAGCACCGACGACCGTGTCGCCCTGCAGCCTCCCCGACCCTCCTCGAGCCCTCAGGTGAGCTCCCCGCTCCATGCCACCCTCTGCTAGGGTTAGTCTCGTCGCCGGCAAGCCCCGGGTGCACGACGACGCTACGCCGTCCATCGTCACTTAAGCGGACGGCCGAGATCCGTCGATACCCCTTCGGCCTCTCCTTCTCGCTGACTGCTGTGCCCCGCCTGGCAGGTTCGAGCGCCAGCTCCCGCGCGTCGCACTGCCCCGCCTTGGGCCGGCCTGCCTCTGTGCGGCCCAGTTCACCCCAGATCCGGCCCGCTGCACCTCCTTTTCCTTTTCTTTTAGCTAATCCTTTCTTCCAGAAAAGCTCCTGCTAGGTTTAAATCCAAATAAAATGGTAAACCAAGTCCAAATGCTTAGAGCTAAATTTCTGGTGGTTCTCTGGTGTTTTCTCAAACATGCAGAGGCAACCCCATGACCAAAATAATTTTCTCTGATTACTAGTAATTATTCTACTAGAATGTTTCTGGTACACTACATAATTTCGACAGATAATTCTACATCTCCATTTGAGATGAACCATAGACCTACAGGGAGGTATTTGAAATATCTATCATCCAGCACCGGTCTCAGGCCAAGGTGAACTGTTTTCTGCCTTCAGTAAAAATAACAAAACTAGCAACTATCTGTCTTAGATAAAGTCCCCAGGTCTAACCAAATGTGGTATGGACCTGACTCCAATTCCCAGTTCCCCATATTATCAGTATCCACCAAACCCAGCAGCTCATAATTAATTGAGCTCTAGTTGAATTTTAGTGATTTAAATACCTCTGTGATGGGTATTTTCACTTATTAAATCATTCTAGGAGTTTGGCAGCTCCAAAATGAGTGAATCCAGTTTCTGCAAAAAGGTATTCCAAATACCTAGCACCTGCCCTTGTAAACAACTCAATATCTCCTGTAGATTTAATCTGGTGAAAAAGAGAAGAACCATACAGAACTGTCTTTAGGAATTTCCTGAGGGCATTCTGGTAATTCTCTTGACTTGATTCCAACTCTAGGTGGTTCAGTACATAAAGTACTACCTAACTGTCCAAGGAAATAGTTTTTGGAGCTCCAGAACCTCTCTGGTGAATTATTTCCTCAAACTAGAGTTTAATCCACTCTAAAAAGCCTAATTAAATCTAGAAAATTGATAATCAAGTGAAACCACTTGTGATGGTTTTGTCTTGTCAAGAACTATCTGAGGATGTCATGGTTATCCATTGATAACCTTCTGACCACATATCCCTAACCCAAGTTCCTTATATCTAGCCTTGACAACTATCTTCCAAGAGAAAACACATTAGTGGCAATCTTGTAAATTCCACCACCCATACCCAGCTTCCCCAAACCCTTCCAAGTCTAGTAGTAATTCTCAGGTTTGTTTGCTGTATGGTTTGATACTTGTATGCCTTGTATTGATTGTGTATTGTTTGCTTGCATGTATACGCGATGATGACGATAGTGTGAGTGTCTGACGATAAGAAGGAATGGATTTCTTATTATTATATATTTGGGTATTCTTGGTCATCTGAAGAAGTCCAGGGACTTCTTCTGATCATAGGCAAGCCACCATTTCCCAAACTCTGATATATATGTCCTTCTCTCTTTTACCTGTTTTATATCCTCTTTATAAATTGCATATTTACCTGCATGTCTTGTTTTACAAATACTGCGTTAGTAACTTGGCTCCTCCAAGTTATGATTTAGTGTCCTTCGAGGCACCACCCCGATGAACCCATCCTTTATCCCCTTTAGATCGAGAGTACGATGATTAGCATCCTACCTGCTTGGAAACCCCTTTTTTTAAGAAAATAAACTGTGTTGGGATTTACCCCACTACAAATGTTTCAAAAACGGCTTTCTAAAACCCTGGGAAGAGGCATCGTTCCCAGTGGAAGTTTTAACAAAAGAAAGGGTGATAAGAAGAAGTGGAAAGGTCATGGGATGTTCTACGCCTTTACTGGAACAATTTTTATCCGCGCAACCACATCACCCCAGGTTGCTGGGGCTTAACTCGTAGTTTGTCGGTATTAGCCGAGGCAACTTCTACCATGCTTATAGGGAGGAATCCCTAGAATTCCGGGCGGGCACCCCCAGATCAAGGATCTAACGCCTGTCGCTTGCTTTGGCAAGAGTGAACCTGAACAATCAGGAGTCCGGTGCAACAATTGGGTCCCCCGCGGACGGTATGACTTAGGTAGTACGGAAGGAAGAGGAGTCGCCAAATTTAAGGTATACGCCAAGTTGCGGCTTGGGTATGCGCGTGTACGGAAGGAAGGACTATGGCTGGGAGCCACATACGCGTTGCCGGGGAGATCAACCCAAGGGAAAAAGCATGCCTTTGCTAGTGTAGACAAGCGAAAGTTTAGGTTTGATTATCCAGACCCCCATCTACAGTGGTAGTGGGCCGTGGTTGTATCCCGGCGGATGTATTGATTCTTGTGGGTAAAGTGTGCAAACTCTGCAGAGTATAACCTATTCGAATAGCCACGTCCACGGTCAAGGACGGTTGTAAAGGTGTTGGCTAGGAGTACCCAAACTATGCTTGTTTGGGAAACGAGTACTTTGAGGACGAAGGTTCCGGGGGAACCCGAGTTCGAAGGTTTTGTTTTGACCTGTGGGGTCAAAGGTGTTCAAAAAAGAGTTTTCACTCCTAAACTGTTTTCAAAACTGTTTTTCAACAAAGACAGGTGGATGTCTGGATTTATAAAACAGAAGCATGTTTTCAAAACTCTTTTTCAACAAAAATATGGAGATGCCATAATTTCAAAGTTAGTTTAGGCTTTTCAAAAGCAACCCAGATAGAGCTATCTCGCCCCAGCCATATTTGCATTTCCTTTGTTTACCTATCCTGGTGGTTTGCGAGTACATTCAAAAGTACTCACGGCTGTGTCCCTGACTATTTACTTGGCCAGACTTTCAGGAACTTAAGGTGACGTCCATCGAGCTAGGCCGTCTTCCCAGTCATCTGCCTGTAGGTTGAGGCACGATTGGGCTCTGCGCTTGGAGTTGTTCCACTGATAATGATGATTTAGCCCCAATGGCAATTATGTAAGTCTTGTATTCGTTATGTTTCGGATGTTGTAATGATACCTGTCGGTTATGTTCCACAGCTCACTGATCATGGGAACGTGGATGTATGCATAACATGGATTTCTCGGATGAATAATCCGGGGGTGTCACAGACTTGGTATCAGAGCCATCCTGACTATAGGAGACCTTAGTTAGTATGGACGCTAGACAGGAAACGACAAACCTATTTTCCAAAAAGGCAAAGGAGATAAGATGACTATTTGCAAAAGTGCTTATGCCTCCTCCTTCTCTACTTCGGAAAAACTACTTGCATTAATAAGATTTCATAAGCTTAAAATCCTGCACACCTGTCACTAACCTAACCCCATCTCACAAATCTGCTGTAGATGGCCTCTTTCCGCTTAGAGCGCATCATCGTTGGAGAAAGTTTCTGGCCCTTTGAAGAGCAGCTTCACAACCTACTAAAGATAGTCAAGAGACCCACGCCAACTATTGAAGGAACGGAACTTCCTCGCAGTAACACCAATGTGATGCAATGGGTCATCAAGGCTGTGATTCCTTCCCCCGATGAGGACACCTTGCCCACAATCTTCACTTTCCTCGACAACAACTGGGTAGATGGCATGGTGCGAGCCATGCAGCAAATCATGGCGTGCCTCTGTAATATCCACGAAGATGAGTTGAAAGATACTCCCTACCACTTATTTGGAAAAAGAGACGAAGACCGACTCCCCACTGAGTCTTTCCTCACCTGCTACATTGGGAATCAGCTAGAGAATATGGAATACCTACTCCAACATTCCCAGGAAGACCTTGACAAGGCCAGACGCGAGAATCTGCTCCTAAAAATGGATATCAACCTACTCCGTAAGCGCGAAAGGAGTCTTTAGGCCACCAAAGGCCGCTTGGCAAGAAAGCTGATCACTGAAGTACCCCCAACCCCTAAAGACGAGAACCCCGGGACTGACGACGAACTTTCCTTCCTCAATGAGTATCAACCAATCGTCCAATCACCCGCGCCGACCGAGTAAACCTCCAACCCGGCACCATGGGAAGGCACCACTGTCACCTTCACCAAAGACGAGCTGAATATCCCGCAGACCCCCGAGGATCTGCAGTAGTTGGAGACCCCGAATGCTATTCAAGATTCCACCGATGCACCTCCAAGTGATCGGCCATGTCGCTGTACTCGCCCCTTCTAGCAATAGGGTAGAGTCATGTATCGTCCCTAAACGCGTTTTGTAATGCCTAAGTACTATTAGCACCTTCGAGTGCAGAATTGGGTTGGTTTGTAAGGACTTCCTTGATTGCTATGCTTGTTTGAATTGTTCCCTTTTGCGTGTTTTTCCCAAGTCGTTGCATCAGACCCAACCCGCATAGTTTGCCACCAATAAGACTTCCCCCAAGATGGCCATGAACACCGGAAGCTCGAAGAAGGCATGTAGCCGCTGCGGAGACGAAGGGCACCAAGCCAACAGATGTTTCGGCCACTGTCCCAACTGCGGAGAACCCCATACCCAAAAAAATTTCCCAACACGACTTATCACTTGTTTCCTCTGTGAAGGCCAAGACCATGTCCCTATCAGATGTCCAATATATCCCCTCATTGGCAAGGACCGTCAACCTCCCGATGTCAGCCTAGAAACGTCGTCAACTCGGCTACGACGGAAGAAGAACCTCTGCTTCACATGTGGAATACCCAGTCACTTCAGCAGAGAATGCCCTGAGAGTAAGTCTACCAAGACTTCCCCGACAGAGAAGCTCGAAGACATCCAAGGTCCCCTTCAATAGAAAAGATGGTCACCCTACCACTCGCTGCCACGCAGCTCAAGACTGAAGATGTCCCGCGCCTTCCTATATGACAGTGCCCCGTGGAAGTAAAGACCCAAAGAGAAGCCCTTTCACCACACCCGGACCCCCCGATCATCGGCAAGCCCAGTTTGTAATACACTAACCCATTGTCCCCTGGAAAGACAACTAGAATGCCACCCTCCTTGGTGTTGTCCTCTTCCACCTTAAGAACCGTCTTTTGTCGCCCTCCTAATAAAGTCCCCTAGTTGTGACTCTCCGACCTACCCATGTGAAATCCTAAGGGGGAAAGAATGCATCTTTCCTGCAAGATAGATAACCTCCATGTCCGACCGTGTGACCAGAAGGCACAGATCTCAAAGCACAGACTTATCACAGACTTTACAGGCTTGGTCACAGATTTGGATTCAATAACCCACTTAAGTGAAGCGCCGTAGCCCTTATAGAAGGAAGATCCCTCCCCGCAATCATGGTGGAAGCCAGCTCGACCTCCGAGTTTCCAAAAGATTGGAGTTCAACCTCGCTGTTAAAATGTTTCTATTCGAAGACAAGGTCGACAAGCTAGCCCGCAAGAAACCCATGGTATTAACTCCGAGACAAAATCCCTGAACCTTACTCTCCGGAATCTCGGGACGAGATTCTTTTAAGGGGGAAAGGTCTATAACATCGCAATTTCAGCAACCCTGGTTTGTTGTCCAGAATGCAAAAATCAGGGGGAACAAAAACTTTTCTTGTGCTCTAGTGCAGTGCTTGCTTGTTGTCTGTTTGCACTTGTGCTTATGATGTGTATCTTAGGATACTCCCTTACCTCACCCTCAGTTGACAAAAGCTATTTACCCAAAAACTATCTTGGCTTACTTTACATATTCTCAAACGTTTTGACTTTTCCAAACAGGAGCCAAGATGCTTATGCACCCAAAACTATTTTAGTAAGCTTATATTGACACAACTATGGAGAGATATCTAATACAATCTCCTTATGTTTTCAAGATAGAACACTCAACTAATCTTACCTCTAGTTTTCCCAAAACTCTTGCTCAAAGCATTTGAATTCTACCCTTGGTAGAGATACCAAGAACCCTCATCTCACTCAAAACTCAACCTCTTCAAAATTCCCCAACCTTACCCCAATCTAGGCTTGATGGTAACCTCTTTAGTGTTTATGCTTAGTTTAAGATGAGTTGCCTTGATCTGCTGTCTGATGAGTTGCTTTGATCCGTTGTTTGAGTTGCTTGCTTAGGAAGTAGTATGATCCACTCTAGGAGCTCATAGCTAGGATCAAGATGTTTCCCCAATCATCAATCCCTAAGCAATAAAGCAAACCTTGTTATGATCCCTAGCCACTAGGTGATTATATAAAATCCTTAATCACATCCATTATGAGGATCTCCATCCTAGATGTTTCCAAATCCTTAAGACCAACATCAAGCCAGGATCTCTTCTACTCACTCTACGCTTCCTTATCAACCACTAGTTAAAGCTCTGATACCTTGCAACTCCTCCAAGAACATTCCCTCTCATACTCTAGTCAAATTCCTCAAAACTGCCAAATTTGGCTAAGTCTGGAAACAGTTTCAGCATCGCCTTTTTGAATGCCTCCTTTTCTCGCACCATGAGCATTCTTGGAAATGCATCTGAACCAACTTGTTAACCATCCCAAGGACTACCCAGGCCCACATTTGTACTTGGATAGATCCTCCTCTAACCCACTTGTCCATGATGGTTCTGCAGGCAAGAAAATAACATTTCCTGCAAAACTAGTCATCATGCCCACTTTGGTGGAAGCTCCCACCCTCATCTAACCTCCTATGGACCAACTCTCTCAATGGTTGTGTTCTAATCATTGCTGTCTATCTAAACCCACTTCACTTGTCCCAAGTGGAGCTCTGTGCTCATTAAACCCACATGGTTTAGGAAGCATCATGACACTTTCTGCATGGCAGCTTTATTTTCAACAAAGTTTGCCTTAACTTCTAGATCACCTAAAATACATTTAATTCGAACTCCTCCTGCCATGATCATCTATACGACCTGGTCTACCTATCCATCTATCTCTTGCACCAAGGTGAGCTCTGAGCTCCAAGATGCAAGCATGTTTTGGTGGTATAAAAATAACATCACCCTAGATCATCAACTCCTTGTTTTCCATCTTATTCAAGTTGGAATTTCATTCCTCAAGGTTGCAAATGCTTGCTACACCTTGTCCACCTCACCTACCTTGATCTCCAAGATTTATCAATAATTATCCCTAATTATTGAGGCCCCAAAGCTATTTAATTTCTTAAATAGTCAAAATCTCCAAAACTCTCTCCATAAAGGAAAGTTTGGTTTTTTCCAAACCACTTCCTCAACTTTGACTGCTGTGAATCCCACCTACCATACCTTATCTTTCCATCTCAAAAATAAATATTTTTGAGAAGCTTTATTATTTCTTTTTGCCCATTCTCTTAAATGGCTGAATTGGAATAATAATTGTTTTAATCACTTTTAATCCTCAATAAATCTTGGGAAGATTCCCCTAAGTGTGCATTCACATTTGGGAACCCTCCACATAAATATCCATCCTTGTCCAATGGAAATTTATCAAATGATCACCAAGAAATCACTTATGTCCTTTTTGAGTAATTGGATTTAGGAGGACTAAAACTCCTCTGAAAAATCTCAATTAAATCCTAGGAGTCTATCTTTACCTCATCTATCTATCAGTACCATTTTCTCCTCTGGTCCAATGTAACTTTGTGGACTTCCCTCACAACCATCCATTGGCTCAAAATTGCCATTTTAGCAAATCCATTCCTCAAACCAATTCCAAACTTCATCAAAACCGGATTAAGCTCATCCTCAGCACCAGGACACCCCATTGGTCGACCACCACTATAGCACCACCAAACAATTACCCATTTTGCCCTTGGACTAGTATAATGAGAGAGAGACAACAAATATCTTACAAGAGTTATCCCCCTTTAATTACCACTGATGCCACCACTCTCCCGGACCTCCAACACTAGCAAATACCCATACTACCCCTCTCCACCTCCCCCTGGACTAATCACTGGCCAGCATTGCCCTCCCCCTTGTCCTAGATGGTAAATTACCCCATCTATCCCTCCCTCTTGGTATAAAGGCCAACAGCCCTTCCCCCAGCTCGCCCCTACTCTCATTTGCCCCATCTCACTCCCACTTACATCCCCCAGCACTCCCTACCTCTCCCCAGCTCTGTGCTGTCCGAAGGAAGAAGAAGGGGAGAGCCTCGGCCTCCTCACAAAAATGAGCAAGGCTCATCCCCCTCTGCTCTATTCGTTCTACATGTCAGCCCCCTTGTGATCCCCTTGCTCTCCTGCATCTAATGGTGCTCTTCATTTTCCCCTAGACCCCCTCCTCCACCGTCGCCGTGGAGCTCCGGCGAGGTCGCTCTCGGTCGCCGTCACCCGAGCTGCTTCCAGTGGTCCTCCACCGCCGTGCTGCTCACCGATCTGCTCAGCACCGACGACCGTGTCGCCCTGCAGCCTCCCCGACCCTCCTCGAGCCCTCAGGTGAGCTCCCCGCTCCATGCCACCCTCTGCTAGGGTTAGTCTCGTCGCCGGCAAGCCCCGGGTGCACGACGACGCTACGCCGTCCATCGTCACTTAAGCGGACGGCCGAGATCCGTCGATACCCCTTCGGCCTCTCCTTCTCGCTGACTGCTGTGCCCCGCCTGGCAGGTTCGAGCGCCAGCTCCCGCGCGTCGCACTGCCCCGCCTTGGGCCGGCCTGCCTCTGTGCGGCCCAGTTCACCCCAGATCCGGCCCGCTGCACCTCCTTTTCCTTTTCTTTTAGCTAATCCTTTCTTCCAGAAAAGCTCCTGCTAGGTTTAAATCCAAATAAAATGGTAAACCAAGTCCAAATGCTTAGAGCTAAATTTCTGGTGGTTCTCTGGTGTTTTCTCAAACATGCAGAGGCAACCCCATGACCAAAATAATTTTCTCTGATTACTAGTAATTATTCTACTAGAATGTTTCTGGTACACTACATAATTTCGACAGATAATTCTACATCTCCATTTGAGATGAACCAAAGACCTACAGGGAGGTATTTGAAATATCTATCATCCAGCACCGGTCTCAGGCCAAGGTGAACTGTTTTCTGCCTTCAGTAAAAATAACAAAACTAGCAACTATATGTCTTAGATAAAGTCCCCAGGTCTAACCAAATGTGGTATGGACCTGACTCCAATTCCCAGTTCCCCATATTATCAGTATCCACCAAACCCAGCAGCTCATAATTAATTGAGCTCTAGTTGAATTTTAGTGATTTAAATACCTCTGTGATGGGTATTTTCACTTATTAAATCATTCTAGGAGTTTGGCAGCTCCAAAATGAGTGAATCCACTTTCTGCAAAAAGGTATTCCAAATACCTAGCACCTGCCCTTGTAAACAACTCAATATCTCCTGTAGATTTAATGTGGTGAAAAAGAGAAGAACCATACAGAACTGTCTTTAGGAATTTCCTGAGGGCATTCTGGTAATTCTCTTGACTTGATTCCAACTCTAGGTGGTTCAGTACATAAAGTACTACCTAACTGTCCAAGGAAATAGTTTTTGGAGCTCCAGAACCTCTCTGGTGAATTATTTCCTCAAACTAGAGTTTAATCCACTCTAAAAAGCCTAATTAAATCTAGAAAATTGATAATCAAGTGAAACCACTTGTGATGGTTTTGTCTTGTCAAGAACTATCTGAGGATGTCATGGTTATCCATTGATAACCTTCTGACCACATATCCCTAACCCAAGTTCCTTATATCTAGCCTTGACAACTATCTTCCAAGAGAAAACACATTAGTGGCAATCTTGTAAATTCCACCACCCATACCCAGCTTCCCCAAACCCTTCCAAGTCTAGTAGTAATTCTCAGGTTTGTTTGCTGTATGGTTTGATACTTGTATGCCTTGTATTGATTGTGTATTGTTTGCTTGCATGTATACGCGATGATGACGATAGTGTGAGTGTCTGACGATAAGAAGGAATGGATTTCTTATTATTATATATTTGGGTATTCTTGGTCATCTGAAGAAGTCCAGGGACTTCTTCTGATCATAGGCAAGCCACCATTTCCCAAACTCTGATATATATGTCCTTCTCTCTTTTACCTGTTTTATATCCTCTTTATAAATTGCATATTTACCTGCATGTCTTGTTTTACAAATACTGCGTTAGTAACTTGGCTCCTCCAAGTTATGATTTAGTGTCCTTCGAGGCACCACCCCGATGAACCCATCCTTTATCCCCTTTAGATCGAGAGTACGATGATTAGCATCCTACCTGCTTGGAAACCCCTTTTTTTAAGAAAATAAACTGTGTTGGGATTTACCCCACTACAAATGTTTCAAAAACGGCTTTCTAAAACCCTGGGAAGAGGCATCGTTCCCAGTGGAAGTTTTAACAAAAGAAAGGGTGATAAGAAGAAGTGGAAAGGTCATGGGATGTTCTACGCCTTTACTGGAACAATTTTTATCCGCGCAACCACATCACCCCAGGTTGCTGGGGCTTAACTCGTAGTTTGTCGGTATTAGCCGAGGCAACTTCTACCATGCTTATAGGGAGGAATCCCTAGAATTCCGGGCGGGCACCCCCAGATCAAGGATCTAACGCCTGTCGCTTGCTTTGGCAAGAGTGAACCTGAACAATCAGGAGTCCGGTGCAACAATTGGGTCCCCCGCGGACGGTATGACTTAGGTAGTACGGAAGGAAGAGGAGTCGCCAAATTTAAGGTATACGCCAAGTTGCGGCTTGGGTATGCGCGTGTACGGAAGGAAGGACTATGGCTGGGAGCCACATACGCGTTGCCGGGGAGATCAACCCAAGGGAAAAAGCATGCCTTTGCTAGTGTAGACAAGCGAAAGTTTAGGTTTGATTATCCAGACCCCCATCTACAGTGGTAGTGGGCCGTGGTTGTATCCCGGCGGATGTATTGATTCTTGTGGGTAAAGTGTGCAAACTCTGCAGAGTATAACCTATTCGAATAGCCACGTCCACGGTCAAGGACGGTTGTAAAGGTGTTGGCTAGGAGTACCCAAACTATGCTTGTTTGGGAAACGAGTACTTTGAGGACGAAGGTTCCGGGGGAACCCGAGTTCGAAGGTTTTGTTTTGACCTGTGGGGTCAAAGGTGTTCAAAAAAGAGTTTTCACTCCTAAACTGTTTTCAAAACTGTTTTTCAACAAAGACAGGTGGATGTCTGGATTTATAAAACAGAAGCATGTTTTCAAAACTCTTTTTCAACAAAGATATGGAGATGCCATAATTTCAAAGTTAGTTTAGGCTTTTCAAAAGCAACCCAGATAGAGCTATCTCGCCCCAGCCATATTTGCATTTCCTTTGTTTACCTATCCTGGTGGTTTGCGAGTACATTCAAAAGTACTCACGGCTGTGTCCCTGACTATTTACTTGGCCAGACTTTCAGGAACTTAAGGTGACGTCCATCGAGCTAGGCCGTCTTCCCAGTCATCTGCCTGTAGGTTGAGGCACGATTGGGCTCTGCGCTTGGAGTTGTTCCACTGATAATGATGATTTAGCCCCAATGGCAATTATGTAAGTCTTGTATTCGTTATGTTTCGGATGTTGTAATGATACCTGTCGGTTATGTTCCACAGCTCACTGATCATGGGAACGTGGATGTATGCATAACATGGATTTCTCGGATGAATAATCCGGGGGTGTCACAGACTTGGTATCAGAGCCATCCTGACTATAGGAGACCTTAGTTAGTATGGACGCTAGACAGGAAACGACAAACCTATTTTCCAAAAAGGCAAAGGAGATAAGATGACTATTTGCAAAAGTGCTTATGCCTCCTCCTTCTCTACTTCGGAAAAACTACTTGCATTAATAAGATTTCATAAGCTTAAAATCCTGCACACCTGTCACTAACCTAACCCCATCTCACAAATCTGCTGTAGATGGCCTCTTTCCGCTTAGAGCGCATCATCGTTGGAGAAAGTTTCTGGCCCTTTGAAGAGCAGCTTCACAACCTACTGAAGATAGTCAAGAGACCCACGCCAACTATTGAAGGAACGGAACTTCCTCGCAGTAACACCAATGTGATGCAATGGGTCATCAAGGCTGTGATTCCTTCCCCCGATGAGGACACCTTGCCCACAATCTTCACTTTCCTCGACAACAACTAGGTAGATGGCATGGTGCGAGCCATGCAGCAAATCATGGCGTGCCTCTGTAATATCCACGAAGATGAGTTGAAAGATACTCCCTACCACTTATTTGGAAAAAGAGACGAAGACCGACTCCCCACTGAGTCTTTCCTCACCTGCTACATTGGGAATCAGCTGGAGAATATGGAATACCTACTCCAACATTCCCAGGAAGACCTTGACAAGGCCAGACGCGAGAATCTGCTCCTAAAAATGGATATCAACCTACTCCGTAAGCGCGAAAGGAGTCTTTAGGCCACCAAAGGCCGCTTGGCAAGAAAGCTGATCACTGAAGTACCCCCAACCCCTAAAGACGAGAACCCCGGGACTGACGACGAACTTTCCTTCCTCAATGAGTATCAACCAATCGTCCAATCACCCGCGCCGACCGAGTAAACCTCCAACCCGGCACCATGGGAAGGCACCACTGTCACCTTCACCAAAGACGAGCTGAATATCCCGCAGACCCCCGAGGATCTGCAGTAGTTGGAGACCCCGAATGCTATTCAAGATTCCACCGATGCACCTCCAAGTGATCGCCCATGTCGCTGTACTCGCCCCTTCTAGCAATAGGGTAGAGTCATGTATCGTCCCTAAACGCGTTTTGTAATGCCTAAGTACTATTAGCACCTTCGAGTGCAGAATTGGGTTGGTTTGTAAGGACTTCCTTGATTGCTATGCTTGTTTGAATTGTTCCCTTTTGCGTGTTTTTCCCAAGTCGTTGCATCAGACCCAACCCGCATAGTTTGCCACCAATAAGACTTCCCCCAAGATGGCCATGAACACCGGAAGCTCGAAGAAGGCATGTAGCCGCTGCGGAGACGAAGGGCACGAAGCCAACAGATGTTTCGGCCACTGTCCCAACTGCGGAGAACCCCATACCCAAAAAATTTTCCCAACACGACTTATCACTTGTTTCCTCTGTGAAGGCCAAGACCATGTCCCTATCAGATGTCCAATATATCCCCTCATTGGCAAGGACCGTCAACCTCCCGATGTCAGCCTAGAAACGTCGTCAACTCGGCTACGACGGAAGAAGAACCTCTGCTTCACATGTGGAATACCCAGTCACTTCAGCAGAGAATGCCCTGAGAGTAAGTCTACCAAGACTTCCCCGACAGAGAAGCTCGAAGACATCCAAGGTCCCCTTCAATAGAAAAGATGGTCACCCTACCGCTCGCTGCCACGCAGCTCAAGACTGAAGATGTCCCGCGCCTTCCTATATGACAGTGCCCCGTGGAAGTAAAGACCCAAAGAGAAGCCCTTTCACCACACCCGGACCCCCCGATCATCGGCAAGCCCAGTTTGTAATACACTAACCCATTGTCCCCTGGAAAGACAACTAGAATGCCACCCTCCTTGGTGTTGTCCTCTTCCACCTTAAGAACCGTCTTTTGTCGCCCTCCTAATAAAGTCCCCTAGTTGTGACTCTCCGACCTACCCATGTGAAATCCTAAGGGGGAAAGAATGCATCTTTCCTGCAAGATAGATAACCTCCATGTCCGACCGTGTGACCAGAAGGCACAGATCTCAAAGCACAGACTTATCACAGACTTTACAGGCTTGGTCACAGATTTGGATTCAATAACCCACTTAAGTGAAGCGCCGTAGCCCTTATAGAAGGAAGATCCCTCCCCGCAATCATGGTGGAAGCCAGCTCGACCTCCGAGTTTCCAAAAGATTGGAGTTCAACCTCGCTGTTAAAATGTTTCTATTCGAAGACAAGGTCGACAAGCTAGCCCGCAAGAAACCCATGGTATTAACTCCGAGACAAAATCCCTGAACCTTACTCTCCGGAATCTCGGGACGAGATTCTTTTAAGGGGGAAAGGTCTATAACATCGCAATTTCAGCAACCCTGGTTTGTTGTCCAGAATGCAAAAATCAGGGGGAACAAAAACTTTTCTTGTGCTCTAGTGCAGTGCTTGCTTGTTGTCTGTTTGCACTTGTGCTTATGATGTGTATCTTAGGATACTCCCTTACCTCACCCTCAGTTGACAAAAGCTATTTACCCAAAAACTATCTTGGCTTACTTTACATATTCTCAAACGTTTTGACTTTTCCAAACAGGAGCCAAGATGCTTATGCACCCAAAACTATTTTAGTAAGCTTATATTGACACAACTATGGAGAGATATCTAATACAATCTCCTTATGTTTTCAAGATAGAACACTCAACTAATCTTACCTCTAGTTTTCCCAAAACTCTTGCTCAAAGCATTTGAATTCTACCCTTGGTAGAGATACCAAGAACCCTCATCTCACTCAAAACTCAACCTCTTCAAAATTCCCCAACCTTACCCCAATCTAGGCTTGATGGTAACCTCTTTAGTGTTTATGCTTAGTTTAAGATGAGTTGCCTTGATCTGCTGTCTGATGAGTTGCTTTGATCCGTTGTTTGAGTTGCTTGCTTAGGAAGTAGTATGATCCACTCTAGGAGCTCATAGCTAGGATCAAGATGTTTCCCCAATCATCAATCCCTAAGCAATAAAGCAAACCTTGTTATGATCCCTAGCCACTAGGTGATTATATAAAATCCTTAATCACATCCATTATGAGGATCTCCATCCTAGATGTTTCCAAATCCTTAAGACCAACATCAAGCCAGGATCTCTTCTACTCACTCTACGCTTCCTTATCAACCACTAGTTAAAGCTCTGATACCTTGCAACTCCTCCAAGAACATTCCCTCTCATACTCTAGTCAAATTCCTCAAAACTGCCAAATTTGGCAAAGTCTGGAAACAGTTTCAGCATCGCCTTTTTGAATGCCTCCTTTTCTCGCACCATGAGCATTCTTGGAAATGCATCTGAACCAACTTGTTAACCATCCCAAGGACTACCCAGGCCCACATTTGTACTTGGATAGATCCTCCTCTAACCCACTTGTCCATGATGGTTCTGCAGGCAAGAAAATAACATTTCCTGCAAAACTAGTCATCATGCCCACTTTGGTGGAAGCTCCCACCCTCATCTAACCTCCTATGGACCAACTCTCTCAATGGTTGTGTTCTAATCATTGCTGTCTATCTAAACCCACTTCACTTGTCCCAAGTGGAGCTCTGTGCTCATTAAACCCACATGGTTT
The DNA here is from genome assembly GCA_910589775.1 of Avena eriantha. Taxonomy (NCBI): domain Eukaryota; kingdom Viridiplantae; phylum Streptophyta; class Magnoliopsida; order Poales; family Poaceae; genus Avena; species Avena eriantha. The sequence goes on from OU342742.1 coordinate 274,922,290, forward strand.
AGGAAGCATCATGACACTTTCTGCATGGCAGCTTTATTTTCAACAAAGTTTGCCTTAACTTCTAGATCACCTAAAATACATTTAATTCGAACTCCTCCTGCCATGATCATCTATACGACCTGGTCTACCTATCCATCTATCTCTTGCACCAAGGTGAGCTCTGAGCTCCAAGATGCAAGCATGTTTTGGTGGTATAAAAATAACATCACCCTAGATCATCAACTCCTTGTTTTCCATCTTATTCAAGTTGGAATTTCATTCCTCAAGGTTGCAAATGCTTGCTACACCTTGTCCACCTCACCTACCTTGATCTCCAAGATTTATCAATAATTATCCCTAATTATTGAGGCCCCAAAGCTATTTAATTTCTTAAATAGTCAAAATCTCCAAAACTCTCTCCATAAAGGAAAGTTTGGTTTTTTCCAAACCACTTCCTGAACTTTGACTGCTGTGAATCCCACCTACCATACCTTATCTTTCCATCTCAAAAATAAATATTTTTGAGAAGCTTTATTATTTCTTTTTGCCCATTCTCTTAAATGGCTGAATTGGAATAATAATTGTTTTAATCACTTTTAATCCTCAATAAATCTTGGGAAGATTCCCCTAAGTGTGCATTCACATTTGGGAACCCTCCACATAAATATCCATCCTTGTCCAATGGAAATTTATCAAATGATCACCAAGAAATCACTTATGTCCTTTTTGAGTAATTGGATTTAGGAGGACTAAAACTCCTCTGAAAAATCTCAATTAAATCCTAGGAGTATATCTTTACCTCATCTATCTATCAGTACCATTTTCTCCTCTGGTCCAATGTAACTTTGTGGACTTCCCTCACAACCATCCATTGGCTCAAAATTGCCATTTTAGCAAATCCATTCCTCAAACCAATTCCAAACTTCATCAAAACCGGATTAAGATCATCCTCAGCACCAGGACACCCCATTGGTCGACCACCACTATAGCACCACCCAACAATTACCCATTTTGCCCTTGCACTAGTATAATGAGAGAGAGACAACAAATATCTTACAAGAGTTGTCCCCCTTTAATTACCACTGATGCCACCACTCTCCCTGAGCTCCAACACTAGCAAATACCCATACTACCCCTCTCCACCTCCCCCTGGACCAATCACTGGCCAGCATTGCCCTCCCCCTTGTCCTAGATGGTAAATAACCCCATCTATCCCTCCCTCTTGGTATAAAGGCCAACAGCCCTTCCCCCAGCTCGCCCCTACCCTCATTTGCCCCATCTCACTCCCACTTACATCCCCTAGCACTCCCTACCTCTCCCCAGCTCTGTGCTGTCCGAAGGAAGAAGAAGGGGAGAGCCTCGGCCTCCTCACAAAAATGAGCAAGGCTCATCCCCCTCTGCTCTATTCGTTCTACATGTCAGCCCCCTTGTGATCCCCTTGCTCTCCTGCATCTAATGGTGCTCTTCATTTTCCCCTAGACCCCCTCCTCCACCGTCGCCGTGGAGCTCCGGCGAGGTCGCTCTCGGTCGCCGTCACCCGAGCTGCTTCCAGTGGTCCTCCACCGCCGTGCTGCTCACCGATCTGCTCAGCACCGATGACCGTGTCGCCCTGCAGCCTCCCCGACCCTCCTCGAGCCCTCAGGTGAGCTCCCCGCTCCATGCCACCCTCTGCTAGGGTTAGTCTCGTCGCCGGCAAGCCCCGGGTGCACGACGACGCTACGCCGTCCATCGTCACTTAAGCGGACGGCCGAGATCCGTCGATACCCCTTCGGCCTCCCCTTCTCGCTGACTGCTGTGCCCCGCCTGGCAGGTTCGAGCGCCAGCTCCCGCGCGTCGCACTGCCCCGCCTTGGGCCGGCCTGCCTCTGTGCGGCCCAGTTCACCCCAGATCCGGCCCGCTGCACCTCCTTTTCCTTTTCTTTTAGCTAATCCTTTCTTCTAGAAAAGCTCCTGCTAGGTTTAAATCCAAATAAAATGGTAAACCAAGTCCAAATGCTTAGAGCTAAATTTCTGGTGGTTCTCTGGTGTTTTCTCAAACATGCAGAGGCAACCCCATGACCAAAATAATTTTCTCTGATTACTAGTAATTATTCTACTAGAATGTTTCTGGTACACTACATAATTTCGACAGATAATTCTACATCTCCATTTGAGATGAACCAAAGACCTACAGGGAGGTATTTGAAATATCTATCATCCAGCACCGGTCTCAGGCCAAGGTGAACTGTTTTCTGCCTTCAGTAAAAATAACAAAACTAGCAACTATCTGTCTTAGATAAAGTCCCCAGGTCTAACCAAATGTGGTATGGACCTGACTCCAATTCCCAGTTCCCCATATTATCAGTATCCACCAAACCCAGCAGCTCATAATTAATTGAGCTCTAGTTGAATTTTAGTGATTTAAATACCTCTGTGATGGGTATTTTCACTTATTAAATCATTCTAGGAGTTTGGCAGCTCCAAAATGAGTGAATCCAATTTCTGCAAAAAGGTATTCCAAATACCTAGCACCTGCCCTTGTAAACAACTCAATATCTCCTGTAGATTTAATGTGGTGAAAAAGAGAAGAACCATACAGAACTGTCTTTAGGAATTTCCTGAGGGCATTCTGGTAATTCTCTTGACTTGATTCCAACTCTAGGTGGTTCAGTACATAAAGTACTACCTAACTGTCCAAGGAAATAGTTTTTGGAGCTCCAGAACCTCTCTGGTGAATTATTTCCTCAAACTAGAGTTTAATCCACTCTAAAAAGCCTAATTAAATCTAGAAAATTGATAATCAAGTGAAACCACTTGTGATGGTTTTGTCTTGTCAAGAACTATCTGAGGATGTCATGGTTATCCATTGATAACCTTCTGACCACATATCCCTAACCCAAGTTCCTTATATCTAGCCTTGACAACTATCTTCCAAGAGAAAACACATTAGTGGCAATCTTGTAAATTCCACCACCCATACCCAGCTTCCCCAAACCCTTCCAAGTCTAGTAGTAATTCTCAGGTTTGTTTGCTGTATGGTTTGATACTTGTATGCCTTGTATTGATTGTGTATTGTTTGCTTGCATGTATACGCGATGATGACGATAGTGTGAGTGTCTGACGATAAGAAGGAATGGATTTCTTATTATTATATATTTGGGTATTCTTGGTCATCTGAAGAAGTCCAGGGACTTCTTCTGATCATAGGCAAGCCACCATTTCCCAAACTCTGATATATATGTCCTTCTCTCTTTTACCTGTTTTATATCCTCTTTATAAATTGCATATTTACCTGCATGTCTTGTTTTACAAATACTGCGTTAGTAACTTGGCTCCTCCAAGTTATGATTTAGTGTCCTTCGAGGCACCACCCCGATGAACCCATCCTTTATCCCCTTTAGATCGAGAGTACGATGATTAGCATCCTACCTGCTTGGAAACCCCTTTTTTTAAGAAAATAAACTGTGTTGGGATTTACCCCACTACAAATGTTTCAAAAACGGCTTTCTAAAACCCTGGGAAGAGGCATCGTTCCTAGTGGAAGTTTTAACAAAAGAAAGGGTGATAAGAAGAAGTGGAAAGGTCATGGGATGTTCTACGCCTTTACTGGAACAATTTTTATCCGCGCAACCACATCACCCCAGGTTGCTGGGGCTTAACTCGTAGTTTGTCGGTATTAGCCGAGGCAACTTCTACCATGCTTATAGGGAGGAATCCCTAGAATTCCGGGCGGGCACCCCCAGATCAAGGATCTAACGCCTGTCGCTTGCTTTGGCAAGAGTGAACCTGAACAATCAGGAGTCCGGTGCAACAATTGGGTCTCCCGCGGACGGTATGACTTAGGTAGTACGGAAGGAAGAGGAGTCACCAAATTTAAGGTATACGCCAAGTCGCGGCTTGGGTATGCGCCTGTACGGAAGGAAGGACTATGGCTGGGAGCCACATACGCGTTGCTGGGGAGATCAACCCAAGAGGAAAAGCATGCCTTTGCTGGTGTAGACAAGCGAAAGGTTAGGTTTGATTTTCTAGCCCCCATCTATAGTGGTAGTGGGCCGTGGTTGTATCCCGACGGATGTATTGATTCTTGTGGGTAAAGTGTGCAAACACTGCAGAGTATAACCTATTCGAATAGCCACGTCCACGGTCAAGGATGGTTGTAAAGGTGTTGGCTAGGAGTACCCAAACTGTGTTTGTTTGGGAAGCGAGTACTTTGATGTCGAAGGATCCGGGGAACCTGAGTTCGAAGGTTTTGTTTTGACCCATGGGGTCGAAGGTGTTCAAAAAAGAGTTTTCACTCCAAAACTGTTTTCAAAACTCTTTTTCAACAAAGGCAGGTGGATGTCTGGATTTATAAAATAGAAGCATGTTTTCAAAACTCTTTTTCAACAAAGATATGGAGATGCCCTAATTTCAAAGTTAGTTTAGGATTTTCAAAAGCAACCCCAGATAGAGCTATCTTGCCCCAGCCATATTTGCATTTCCTTTGTTTACCTATCCTGGTGGTTTGCGAGTACATTCAAAAGTACTCACGGCTGTGTCCCTGGCTATTTACTTGGCCAGACTTTCAGGAACTTAAGGTGACGTCCATCGAGATAGGCCATCTTCCCAGTCAGCTGCCTATAGGTTGAGGCACGATTGGGCTCTGCGCTTGGAGTTGTTCCACTTCTAATGATGATTCAGCCCTAATGGCAATTATGTATGTCTTGTATTCGTTATGTTTCGGATGTTGTAATGATACCTGTCGGTTATGTTCCACGGCTCACTGATCATGGGAACATGGATGTATGCATAATAGGGATGTCTCGGATGAATAATCCGGGGGTCTCACATATATCATAAACCTCAAATTTATAAGGTCCATCATCAGTATTTTCAAGCAAATAAGCTAGTTCGAATGCACCCTTCCAAGCAATAAATTCTTCAATTTGTTCCACATCATAGAAGTCATAATTTCCCTTAACATAAGAATATATGGTAACATCATCATTATACTCACAATGAAAAGGGAGGTGTTTATACCTCTTGCAGCAACAAGATTTATCAAAGCAATAAATAACATTATAAGTAGAGCACACGTTTCTAGCAATGGTATACCATTTATCAATTGGTTCCCATAAGTGTTTCCCTTTTTGTGACAAGCGGTGTTCCTTATAATAATATTTTTGTTCTTCCATAAACCCACCTTACCAATTAGATTCAGTTTCAAAGAAACCAACCATTGATAGAAAGCATGATAAAGTAAGACAATAACAGACCAACGAAAATAACAAATATAATAGGAACTAGTTTTTTGTATTTTTGATAATAGAAACAAGCAAACAAAATAGAAAATAAACTAAGCAAAACAAAAACAAAAAAGTAAAGAGATTGGTTATGAGGGACTCCCCTTGTGAATATGTCCTTGACTCCCCGGCACCGACGCCAGAAATTATACTTGCTGCCTCGTGTATTAAGGAGCTCGTAGGGGAACCCCAAGAGGAAGGTAAGATGAGCACAACAGTAAGTTTTCCCTCAGTTATGAAACCAAGGATATAAATCCAGTAGGAGCAAGGAAACACCTCAAAGGTGTTGCTAGCTGGACTTTGGCAGGGCGCACTACCGGCACTAGCAGCAACGTGGAAACCTGCACAACATAACCACAGAACTTTGCCCCCAACTTATAGTGAGGTTGTCAATCTCACCGGTTTTACTGAAAACAAAGGATTAAACATATTGTGTGGAAGAAAGTAATAGTTTACAGAAAGTAAACAGAAAACAGTGAACAATTGATTGTAGATTGATGATAAAAGAAAGGACCGGGGTCCATAGTTCACTAGTGGTGGCTCTCCTTAAGATAGATGACATGTTGGGTGAACAAATTACAGCGGGGCAATTGACAAACATCGAGAAAGCAATCATGCATATACTAAACATCTTGATTCCTTTGAGATTTGATTTGGGCATTACAACATTATACATAGACCGTAATCCAAACCCCCTCCAGTATTATGTTGCAAGCAACAGATAATTGCATTATGCATTGCGTGTAAAGTAAACAATACGATTGTTCTATGAACAAAGGATTGCTGTTTTCTCCCTAGTAGCAACAACACATCTAGTACCTTAGAGATTTCTGTCACTGCCCCAGATTACTAGCGGCATGAACCCACTATCGAGCATAAATACTAACTCTTGGAGTTGCTAGCATCTACTTGGCCAAGATAGCTACTAACAAAGGAAAGCATGCAAGATCACAAATAACAAAGACATATTAGAATCAATAATCAATCTGAAATAGCATCTCAATATCCATTGGATCCCTACAAACACAACATGTAGGATTACAAATAAATGATCTTGATTATGAACGGAGCTCACAAGATCTAAACATGTTAGCACAAAGGAGAAGAACCAGCCATTTAGCTACTACATGGACCCGTAGTCCAGAGATGAACTACTCACGCATCACACTGGAGGCTTGCATGGTGATGAAGAAGGCCTCCAGGGTGAATTCTCCCCTTCGGCAGGGTGCCGGGAAGAGCTTCAGATCCCTCCCAATCTAGGGATGGAGATGATGGCGGCTACAAATTGTGGAATTTTGATCGGATCCTTAGGGTTTCTGTATCGGAGGCATCTTATAGGAAAAAGGGTAGGCCGAGGGGGTGCCCGAGGCGGCCACACCACCCCCTAGCGCGGCCAGGCCTGGCCCACACGGCCAGGTGGTGTGGCGGCCCTCTGGCCCCTCTCGGTCTTGTATTCTGGCTCCGTGTCCCCCTCGGTGAAATACTGACTTTGGCTTTTGTCCCGTCCAATTCCGAGAATATTCATTTTCTGACTTCCTGGAACCAAAAACAGCAGAAAATAGGCAGCTGGCACTGTGGCTCTTGTTAATAGGTTAGTCCAAGGAAGTGTATAAAAAGTACTCCAAAGTGTGGTCAAAACATAAGAAATTAGATAAAACCAAGTATGGAACATCAAAAATTATGGATACGTTAGCAATGTATCAATCACCACACCCACTTGGATGTGTGTGTATCAGTGTGCATCACTGTGGTTTTAGAAAAGAACACATGCAATCATGCCACTCTAGCATGTGATGTCCAACCATGTCCAGGAACCCTAGCAGCATGCTAGGATTCAACTACAACATGTATTCTACCACCAGTTTCAAAGATGCTGCATCACCACACCCACTTGGATGTGTGTGTGTATCAGTGTGCATCATTGTGGTTTTGGATATGTGTGTATTAGTGTGCATCATTGTGGTTTTGGAAACAACACATGCAATGATGCCACTCCAGCATGTCGCATCCAACAATGTCCAGGAACCCTAGCAGCATGCTAGAATTCAACTACAACATGCATTCTACCACCAGTTTGAAAGATGTTGCATCACCACACCCACTTGGATGTGTGTGTATAAGTATGCATCATTGTTGTTTTGGAAAAGAACACATGCAATGATGCCATGCCAGCAGGTTGTGTCCAACCATGTCTAGGAACCCTAGCAACATGCTAGGATTCAACTGCAACATGCTTTCAACCACCAGTTTGAAAGATGCTGCATCAGCACACTCACTTGGATATGTGTGTGTATAAGTGTGCATAATTGTGGTTTTGGAAAAGAACACATGCAATGATGCTACTCTAGCATGTGGTGCCCAACCATATCCAGGTACCCTAGCATCATGCTGGGATTCAACTGAAACATGCATTCTACAGTTTGAAAGATGTTGCATTACCACACCCACTTGGAGATTATCACTTTGCGGCCCGAAAGTTGGGGTGTATAGGCAACGCGGTACCCAAGTTCCCTGAAATCAGCTGGGATGACTACAGTTGGTGTGCCAAATACTCAGAGGGTCTTTTTCGGCACGAATTCAACTTTATGTTTCAATACAAAAAATCTGGCTAACGGGCGTCAAGTTGGGCCCCCCTGTCAGTTCTCGCCGTTATGTCGCTCCCGTTGCTTAGGCGGGGTGGCTGTCACATAGGCTTGCAGCGTTGACACAGTGGATAGGACAACCCCCCCTACCCAGTGTATTGATGTGACAAAACAGGGCCCATGTATCGGCGTTATAATTATTTTTTGTTTACTCAGAAGCTGGAACAGCCACCGTCACGTGTCTCTCCTTGGACATCCGTCCCAATCGTTAACCCCTAACATAAAAGCGCATTGACTGTTCCACTGTTCCCCTGCCTCACAGAAACCACTCTTCTTCTTCCTATCATCTACTATCTTCTTCCCGTCTTCTCCTTGCCGCCATGGAAGGTCTACGCACTCTATAAATATGAGGCCACAACGCTCGCTTTCGCCATCGCCTCGGCCTCTCTGCAGTCCATCTCCACCCCACCCCTTTAGCCATCGCCTCTCCACCACGCCGTCGTCTCGCCTCCCCTCCCTCTCCAATCTCCACCGTGCCGCCATGGAGGTGCCCACGCTCAACCACTACGAGGCGGCGATGTTTGTGTACTACGGCATCCTCGCACCGCCGCGCGTGACCTTGCACGCCGGATTTTGCATCAGCGAGGCGGGTGTGCTGATGGCTCCGCTCCTCAACCCCCGCGGATACGAGATGGAGTGCGTCATCACGGAGCGTCGCCGCCAGCTGCCCGCGTGCATGAGGGCGTTACCCCGGTACACTGCGGCTAGCGAGTACTGGCCCCGACTGTTCAAGGAGGAGCGGAAGGCCAAGCTTGACAGCCGTATCGTGGACGGGTGCCTGGTGCACCCGGATCGCCGCAACCAAGAAGGGCGGGAGATGTTCTGGTCCGTCCCTGGACGGACCATCTACACCGCCATTGACGCGGCTAGCTGCGCAGCGGAGCTCCGTCTCCTGAACAACGCCGAAATAGTGGAGATTTCGTCCGACGATGACGAGGAAGCCGGCGGCTCGGAGGACAGCGGTAGCGGAAGTGTTGTCGACTAGGAAAATTTGTAAAGTCGCATATTTGTATGGAAAAATTTGTGGTGAAATAATTAAATGTCTCAATTTAGATCTTTGTCACGATTAATTTGTGAAAGATTTTTTCAAAAATACTGATCAATTCAATTTCTACCTCGAATTAATTTCTGCCTCAAATTAATTTCTGCCACGAATTAATTTACATTAATTGTCCTGGACTCTTGACCGTCACGGGGTTTTTGGTCTCGGTTCGTGGCATGGTCCCGATTATGGAAACGAACTGGGACCGATGGAATTTGGGCGCTGGACCAAAGACCCTCTTTCTACCAAGTGCTAGAGACAAGCTTCACTACCCATGACAACAAGAAGATAGACGTTGTCTACACCAATGAGGAGGAGACAATGGTGCGTGTCCTCAGGATGTACGAGGGTTGGCTCGGGATAGACGAGGAAAAGTTTGTGGGATTGGACCTCGAGTACACCCCGGAGCACCCATATGAAGGGAGTGAAGTCGTCGTCGTTCAACTTGCCATGCGGAAACACGTCCTCGTCTACCATCTCTCCCGGTTTGTAGATCTGCTCTCTGTAGCTAACTGCTTTTAGGGTTTTCTCCTCTTGTTCTTTATCCACTTGCTCATCTTGCAACTACTGGATTTTACTTAGGACCAAATAAATTAGGGTTTGCCTATGTCTCAATCGACTGAGATTTTCTTTAGTCTCAATCACCTAAGAAAAGTGCAATCGTAGTTAAAAGAAATGTGCAACTCGTTCAGTCGACTGAGAAATAGCAAAACTGAATAAATTATGACAATACAATGTTGAGAGTCTTGATCTTGCATTTACTAATCTTTTCAAAATTATATTGAGATGATAATCTTGCATTGACAAAATATTTTTAGTTACAAATTTTGGTGATGACAAACTACATACTTTCAGGACTGACAGGAAATGTCGGGCGCTGCGCCAGTTCCTTGAAAAAAAGGAATTGTTTTCTACACTATCGACACAACAACTGATTTTTCGAAATTGTATCAAGAGGAAATTATAATTCCTGCGCACAACTGGATCGATATTCAGCATCTTGTCAAGATCCTAGGGGGCAGGAATAAGGATGGAATGGCATCACTCGCAACTAGAATCCTCGATGAGTCGTACGTCACAATGAAGGAAGATTTCTCTACGGATAGGCATGATTTGTAGAACGAGTGGCCGTTGTCTGATATAAACCTGAATTATGCAGCCATAGATGCTTACGTCACCTACCAGCTGTACAAGAAGATCCATTTTTTCAACGTTACCTCGTGTTTTGCCCTATTTTCAAGAGGGAAGACGAGATTAGGGGAGCCCTTTGTAGAAAATGCCGAATAGCTGAGTTTGAAGTTGAATATGCAAAGAAATTGGCTGCATCTGAAGCAGCTGACAGAGAGGCTACAGAAGCAGCTAATAGAGAGCTTCCAGCTGAAGAAGCAGCTGACAGAGAGGATGTAGCTGAAGCGGCAAACATAGAGGCGACATCTTCTAGCGGCAACAATCAGGCCTGTGATGCACCGCTAATTGTTTCGCCGGACGCTGAAGATAGGAAAGCCAAGTCAGATGCCATTTAGGACAAAGGAGTTCCTCGGATGTGGAGTACCTGTAATGATGGCAAGCACGTCAAGTGGTGTGATGAGGAGTGAATTAAATTTTACTTGTCAGTGTTATGTTTCTGTTTTGTGGAACTCAGTTAGCCTGCCAAGATGTCTAGTGCATCAAGTGATACTAGTAAAATAAATTTAACCCTTGTTGTGTTATGTTTATGTATGTGTCTTGTAGCTTGTCAAGATGGTAGCTTCTTAACTGGCAGTTTGAAATAATGCCCTTTTCCTCTCTCGCTAAACATATATGTTTCATTTTGCCCAAATTGGTAGCAAATCTAGAGAAGATTCTCACTTCGATATTTCGTTCCCTTTTGGACGTCTTTTTGCCTCCGAACAGGTAGCAAATCTAGAGCAGCAAACCACACCAGGCAGAATACATTCATTCAGAAAACAAAACAAATGTAGATATAGCTGTGCGCAGCTAAATAGGATATAGCGATAGAAAGTAGGTTGCTTAACGAGGTTCGATGCATTCAGCCAGAAATAGGATATAGCTAGAAAGGAGCTGCTGGGCAGCAGGGGCAGCCACCACAGCTGCAGGCACATCCTGCAAGCGCCTGCGCCTCCGCCATCTCCCTCTGGTCCCGCCACTTCTTGCTGCCCAGTTTTTTGGACTTGGGGGCCTTGGGCCTGATTGGAGGCATGCGACCCTCTTTGATGGCCACCCGCTGGAGGTTTCGGAGGTGAATGCAGAGAGCACGGTGTTCAGCGATGTAGGCGTTGATGTTCGCGGGCTCGGGCTTGCCGCTTTTGTGGATGCCGGAGCCCGCAGCCTCTGCATGCTTCAGTAAGGTGTTCAAGACGGTGCCGCCGGCGGCGTGACTCGTCAAGCAGTAAACGCCCCCCCTTGCGGAAGGGGCAGCTGTAGGGGTCCCTGAGGAAGCCATCGTACTTGCCGGCCCGCAGCCTCCTCAGCACCTGACGAGCCTTGGTGTGAATGGACTCGTCATCGCTGCAGACGTCGCTGCCAGAAACCTATTGGAAGAAAGGGAAAATTGGGGAGTAGATGGTGTAAGAAGATCGAGCAATCGAAATGCGAACAAGCGAATCCTAATAAACCAAGATCTAGCATCCAACGATGGGAACGGTGTTGGATAATTAGGCACAATTTCCATGATTAATTCCAGAATATTAAACATGACAATACCAGCAAAATTTTAAATAGATTAGCCCATTATTTCTAACAAACGGTAGAAGAACCAGGGGAGGGGAGCAAACCCAAGTTACCTCCGACCATAGGTCGTCGATGCCGGTGTCGTAGGGGTTCAGCGGAGCGATGTACTTATCTGGATCATAGCTGCCCAAGAAGTGCGTGATCTGCTTGTGACCGGCGGGGGCCTCCTCACCGGCGGGGGACTCCTCTTCGACGTCTCCGTCGGTAGATGGGACGGGGGCCTAGATGGGAACGGCGGCTGCCATCGATGGCTCCATTGGGGCCTGGACAGGGACAACGGTTGCTTTCAACAGGTCGAGGGGGACCGGCGAGGAGACGGGGGCCTCCTCACCAGTGGCCACGGAGGCGACGATGGCCACCTTATCCTCCTCGGCCATCGCCGGCGCGGACGGGGTATTCTCGGGAGTTTGCAGATGCTGGTGGGAAAGTGGAGAGGGTTGCGTGAAGACAGTGAGCGAGAGTGGGAGTGGGTGTGCGGAGAGCGGCTCTATAGTAAGGTGGATAGAAGCAAGTCACGTTTCGTTCCACCACCGTGCAACGCGCCGCGCATTCGACTGCACCGTGCACTGCGACACGCGCACGGTACATTACGTTTTTTCCCGGGCCATGCATGGAAGTTCTGTATTGAGCCGCATGCAAAGGGCGCACACACAATTTCTATGTACGAAGTTTGACACGGCCCTAAAATTGGCGATTGAGAGCCGCTACGTAAAAATGGGATATGTCTTATTAAAATCAAGTGGCAATAAATTGCGGATGTCCATCGACGACCGTGCACTCGATGACGCATGCGTTGTGGCATAATAGTAGCAGTAGTAGGCTTTTCAGACTTGATTAAACATGACATGACCGCTCGACGACTTTTTCCATGGACGGCATCGTGTTCCTTCTTGTAGAAGTCTCGCTGAGGAAGACGCCCGTGCTGTCTCACGCTGTACTATGAAGGGCACGACGTGTGCAACGATCATCGTTGGATCGCACAGAATCAACGGCTGGTGCGCACGATGCGCGTGACAACTGTGATAACCAATCAGCGAGTAGCAGACAGGGTGAGCACAGATTTGTGCTTCTATGAAAGATACAGAGGGGGGCAAAACTGAGTAGTACCACATAAAACCAAGGGCGATACTGAGTAGTACTACCTCCGTCCCAAGGCTTAAGGCATATAATTTTTTGCAAAAGCCAAACTATGTAAAGTTTGACCAAGTTTTTAGAAAAACATATTAACATTTACAATATGAAATATATACCATTGGATACATCATGAAACATATTTTCATGTGGTATCTATATAATATCATAGTTCTTGATAGTTTTTTCAAAAAGTTTGGTCAAACTTTCCGTAGTTTGACATTACAAAAAAATGGAACAGAGGGAGTATAAAAATGGAAAGTGAGTGTCTTGCACAATGAAATACATCGTGGCATACGTCAAATTATGCCAAGATAGATCCACAAGAGTTCATTGGATGTGTGTTCTTCTCATAAACCACTCATAAACCACGTAAGGATCCAGTAGAGTCATTGGATGTGTGTTCTTCTCACAAAACACATATCACCAGATTCATTGCATGTGTGTTCTTCTCACAGACCACATATCACCGGTGTCATTGTATGTCTGCTCTTCCCATGAACCACAACTAGAGTCATCGCATGCATGCTCTTTTCATGAACCACAGCTAGAGTCATTGGATGTGTGTTCTTCTTACAAACCATATCGTGAACCACACCCAGTGTCATTGCATGTGTGTTCTTCTCACAAACCACACATGGATCCACCGGTGTCATTGCATGTTTGCTCTTCTCATTAACCACAGCTAGAGTCATTGCATGTCTGTTCTTTTCACAAACCACATATCACCAGAGTCATTGCATGTGTGTTCTTCCCATGAACCACACATCGATCCACCGGTGTCATTGCATGTCTGCTCTTCTCATGAACCACACATGGATCCACCAAGTGTCATCGCATGTGTGTTCTTCCCATGAACCACACATGGATCCACCAGTGTCATTGCATGTCTGCTCTTTTTATGAACCACAGCTACAGTCATTGGATGTGTGTTCTTCCCAAAGACCACACATGGATCCACGAGTGTCATTGCATGTGTGCTCTTCTCACAAAACCATATCATGAACCACACCCAGTGTCATTGCATGTGTGTTCTTCTCACAGACCACACATGGATCCACCAGTGTCATTGCATGTGTGTTCTTCCCACAAACCATATCATGAACCACACCCAGTGTCATTTCATGTGTGTTCTTCCCATGAACCACATGTGGATCCACCAGTGTCATTGCATGTCTTCTCTTCACACATACCACACATGGATCCACCAGTGTCACTGCATGTGTGTTCTTCTCACAGACCACATATCACCTGTGTCATTGCATGTGTGTTCTTCCCAAAGACCACACATGGATCCACCAGTGTCATTGCATGTGTGCTCTTCTCACAGACCATATCATGAACCACACCCAGTGTCATTGCATGTGTGCTCTTCCCATGAACCACACATGGATCCACCAGTGTCATTGCATGTTTGCTCTTTTCATGAACCACACCCAGTGTCATTGCATGTGTGTTCTTCTCATAGACCACACACGGATCCACCAGTATCATTCCATGTGTGTTCTTCCCATGAACCACACAAGGATCCACCAGTGTCATTGCATGTCTGCTCTTTTCATGAACCATAGCTAGATTCGTTGGATGTGTGTTCTTCTCACAGACCACACATGGATCCAGTGTCATTGCATGTGTGTTCTTCCCAAAGACCACACATGGATCCATCAGTGTCATTGCATGTGTGTTCTTCTCACAAACCATATCATGAACCACACCCAGTGTCATTGCATGTGTGTTCTTCTCACAGACCACACATGGATCCACCAGTGTCATTGCATGTGTGTTATTCTCACAGACCATATCATGAACCACACCCACTGTCATTGCATGTGTGTTCTTCCCATTAACCACACATGGATCCACCAGTGTCATTGCATGTCTGCTCTTCCCACATACCACACATCACCAGTGTCATTGCATGTGTGTTCTTCCCAAAGACCACACATGGATCCACCAGTGTCATTACATGTGTGTTCTTCTCACAAACCATATCATGAACCACACCCAGTGTCATTGCATGTGTGTTCTTCCCATGAACCACACATGGATCCACCAGTTTCAGTGCATGTCTGCTCTTTTCATGAACCACAGCTAGAGTCGTTAGATTTGTGTTCTTCTCACAGACCACATATCACCAGTGTCATTGCATGTGTGTTCTTCCCAAAGACCACACATGGATCCACCAGTGTCATTGCATGTGTGTTCTTCTCACAAACCATGTCATGAACCACACCCAGTGTCATTGCATGTGTGTTCTTCTCACTAACCACAGCTAGAGTCATTGCATGTCTGTTCTTTTCACAAACCACATATCACCAGAGTCATTGAATGTGTGTTCTTCCCATGAACCACACATGGATCCACCGGTGTCATTGCATGTCTGCTCTTCTCATGAGCCACACATGGATCCACCAAGTGTCATCACATGTGTGTTCTTCCCATGAACCACACATCGATCCACCAGTGTCATTGCATGTATGCTCTTTTCATGAACCATAGCTAGAGTCATTGGATGTGTGTTCTTCTCACAGACCACACATGGATCAAGTGTCATTGTATGTGTGTTCTTCCCAAAGACCACACATGGATCCACCAGTGTCATTGCATGCGTGTTCTTCTCACAGACCATATCATGAACCACGCCCAGTGTCATTGCATGTGTGTTCTTCTCACAGACCACACATGGATCCACCAGTGTCATTGCATGTGTGTTATTCTCACAAACCATATCATGAACCACACCCAGTGTCATTGCATGTGTGTTCTTCCCATGAACGACACATGGATGCACCAGTGTCAATGCATGTCTTCTCTTCCCACATACCATACATGGATCCACTAGTGTCATTGCATGTGTGTTCTTCTCAGAGACCACATATGACCTTTGTCATTACATGTGTGTTCTTCCCATGAATCAAACATGGATCCACCGTGTCATTGCATGTGTTCTTCCCACAGACCACACATGGATCCACCGGTGTGGTTGCATGTGTGTTCTTCCCATGAACCACACATGGATCCACCAGTATCATTGTATGTTTACTCTTCCCATGAACCACACATGGATCCACAGGTGTCATTCCATGTCTGCTCTTCTCATTAACCACAGCTAGAGTCATTGCATGTGTGTTCTTTTCACAAACCACATATCACCAGAGTTATTGCATGTGTGTTCTTCCCATGAACCACACATGGATCCACCGGTGTCATTGCATGTGTGTTCTTCTCACAAACCACACATGGATCCACCCAGTGTCATCGCATGTGTGTTCTTCCCATGAACCACACATGGATCCACCAGTGTCATTGCATGTCTGCTCTTTTCATGAACCAGAGCTAGAGTCATTGGATGTGTGTTATTCTCACAAACCATATCATGAACCACACCCAGTGTCATTGCATGTGTGTTCTTCTCACAAACCACACATGGATCCACCGGTGTCATTGCATGTGTGTTCTTCTCATAAACCATATCATGACACTAGTGGAGAACGGGCCTCTAGTCCCGGCCCATAAGGGGCTTTAGTCCCGGTCCTGGTAACCGGGACTAGAGGGTCGGGACTAAAGGCCCACCCATTAGTCCCGGTTCGTATTACGAACCGAGACAAATGGTTCTCTACCGCGGCAGAATTTTAGGCACTTTCTCTGCCGCAGCAGAGAATTGAATTTGTATCTTTTTTTCATTTCAAAATAGTTGTCTACGCTACCACATACCGTACATGTTTGTGCATACATAAGATACTTAAGATCGAGCATACAAATATATACATGATAGTTACACATGGAGATCACAATTATCAAGACTAGAGCCCGTCTATTCAATTACACGGTCGGGGATCATCGGCGCCTATTCACACTAAATTCTCCGGCGTCATCTATCATCTCATTCATCAAGAATCCTGCCAGTTCTTCAGCAATTGCTACTACGCGTTGCTGTGGTAGGAGCTGATCTCGCATTTTCTCGAACTATATAAGAAAAGGAGATCAATATGAATATCAATCATGATAACAAAAAGTGACGGTAATAAAAATAATGTTATGAATGTATTGCTTACATCGACTCTATAATCATTCAGCTCACTGGTAAACGTGCGAATGAACTTGCAAACGTAGAATCCACATAGATTCGTCCCCTATGGCTACCTCGTGCACTTTACGAGAATAGAATTCAATCAAAATAATAATCTAGCATCATAATTGTATTGAAACTAGAAGTAAAGAGATGAGCGTACTACTTACCGAGACCGGCTTAAACGTCAGCTTCTCACTAAAGTCACCCGTAACCGTACTCTTGAACTGGTTCCAAACCCTACCCGGTAAATAAAATGAATGAGTTATTTATTACGTGATATCTCAAGAAATCAACGAAAGAGACCGATGTAGCGCAAACATTACCTCTAGAGCATGTCCTGCATGTCCCTGAACTATTCCAGGGGTCTCTTTAATGGGTCCATGACTTCAACTCTTCACTTATCAAGTTGAATGTCCATGAGAATCCAGTGGAAACTGTACACGTTTATATATACATCAGTAACTCATCAATTACACTTAACATCTAGTAAGAAAAAGAGAATGTGTACAATAGAGTAAGACACTCACGCGAAATTGTAAGGAAACAGTATGTGGTCACAGAAATTTTGCTCCGTTAGAAACCTTAGAAGGTTTTCATGTGTGTCCTCGGTTTTATCCTTTAGCGTCTGACAATGTATTTTATCTGGGTCAATGAACCCAACACTAAAGATTGACCTTCTTTTACATTCCATGATCTTCATTCTGCATAATAATAGAGTACAAAAGGATATAATTAGGATAATTACATGCAATGAACTGAACAACTGAAAAAAATGAACAACTTATATATAGACAATGAATTCAACAACTTACAAACAATAGCAACTCATGAGACTTTTGTCGAGGGCGTCGAAAGTGTATAACTAGAAGAGTTCTGGAAACTCAACATGGACCTCTTCTTCTCGGAAGTAGTAGTCATGTGGGACTTTCGCCATGATCATTATTCTCTCCTCCTTTACGGCTTTCAAGTACCATTTATGTAAACTCCGCATTTGTGTTTGCAGTTGTTGGAATTGCTCAAAGCTGACCAGAGGCTTCCCTGGGACATATGTAGGGACTACCTGAGCCTTGGGTAACTTGTCGTCCTGGGAACCTAGCAATTCCTCAACAGTCACATTCATAGCGGCCACAAGCTTCTTTGCTTCTTCCATATCCTACTGGGGAGTGTCATAGGATAACACTTGGAGGGGTGGGATCGATGTTTTGGCCTGTTCCCTGAGCTAGGGGACGTCCTTTCTTTTCCCGGTTGCACTTTGACCTGATGATTTGCTCCTGCTTGCACTTCTACTTGATTTGCTCTTATTCACTACCTTCTAAAGTGTGCGTCGATAGTCATCTGGCTTATGGTGCAATTCATATTGCGATTTCGTGTTCAGAAAATAAAGTGCATACGCTTTTTGCTTCTCGGTGTATACCGGGGTGGGCTCGGGTTTCTTCTTTTGAAGCTACGCAACACATTCGGCCTTTACGATCATGTCGGTTTCCTCGTCA